>CM045766.1:63460593-64060593 GCA_025200525.1 Camellia lanceoleosa
GAAAGGAAGGTAATAATGATATCACAATGTTATTTTTGTAAATGAAAGACATTTCTCATGATATTTTTGTTTTAAAATGAAAGGTTCACACTTTATATATATATATATATTAGGGTTAGACTTCTCCCCATATTAAAATTTCAATATGACGTAATTTGAAAGCCTTATAGGAAGTCCACCATGGGTCCTTTCGCTTTTAATTATCCTAACTGCTCATTTTATAGGCCAAGAATGGATAATATTATTTTACAGAAAAAATTAGTTCAATACGAGGCATAATTCATAATTTTTTTCATTTTATTACATTTGTGTCTTCTAAAAAAGTGTACGCACAAATATACTTTTAAAGAAATAGGCCATTTCATTTTTATAAACAAAATGATAAAATTAAAAGTGACTACGCCTTTACCTGGATCTTTGCTAAAAAATTTTCAGCAGATAATATACATTACGGTCCCGTGAAATAAATGTCAGCTTCAGATTATCTAAAACTAGACCTATGCGTCGAAGTCTTTATGGGCTCTTTAAGTTCTATCATTTTTGAGATCCCCGGCTATGAGAAAACCCAAACCCTTTCTTTACTTATATATATCCTCACCCTAATCAAAATATTTAACATAAATTATTCACCTTTGTACGTATTTTTCACATGACATGATGAGTCCCAATGTTTCATAATACATGTAGGGATGTAAAATTAGCTCACTTTGAAGCATGCCTCGCGGACTCCTGCCCCCATCCATGTAAATACCAGGCCTCGAGCCCTTGACCTCTCGAGCTCAAGCCTCCTGCCTCACCCGAGGTCCCGCCCACCAGCTTGTTTCCTCAAGACTCTACCCAAGCCCGCTTAGAGGCCCAATGTCTTTTTTATGTTAGTTTGTAGAAAAAAATTATTATTAATTTTTTTTTTTTAAAAGTCAAGCTCAAGCCTAGGCTCAGAGTACCCCCTAAGTCTCTGACTCCTGACCTAGGCGGGCCAAAAATTTGGTGGGAGCCTCGTGAGGTCTCATCAGACACCTGCCCAAGCTCAAGCCCAAGGAAGGCAAAACTAAATTCTTTTTACAATTTTAAACACATATACGAGGTTAAATTAAACGGTGAAATACCTAATAATAGTATAACTTCCGCTGCGTAATTATTTTTTGTAAAATACTCTTTAACAATCCACCGCGCTTAGCAAATACCAAATTTTGTTTTCTAAGTACAATTTTTTTTTTTTTTGGGTGCACAAATGAAAAGCAATATAAATTTGATGAGTATTTCAAACTTTTCATTATTATTATTATTATTGATAAAATATGAAAATACAACCTAAACATGCCACTGTTTTCTGGAACCAAACAGCCATAGTATAACATGCATGAATCGAATTGGAACGAGGGAAGAGGCACTGGTAGATGAATATGAACCATTCCAAAAAATTTCTATTCATATAAAATGAATATATATTATTGTCAATAATGACATTTATATCCAAGTTTAGAAGATTATCAATATGTGGTGAATGTGAACCCCCCCTACATACACACACACAGAGACAGAAGGACCCCAAAAAAAAATTGCTTGGTTGTGTTTTTTTAAAATATTTTTAGAAAATTTTATTTTCTTATTTTTTCAGTTTTTTTGTTTTTACTAAATTTTTTAATATTTATAATTTTTTTACTTTTTAGACATATCTAACATAAATATACCTAAAAGTAAAATTTGTAAAAAACCTTTTAAAAATTCACTAAATACCAAAATATAATAAAAAAATACTTAAAATTCAAGATATTTTTTATATTTTTATATTTATTAAATTTTTAAAATATTTTTTATAAATTTTTACTTTTTAGATACATCTAAGTAAGGTGCATCTAAAAAAGTAAAAAAAATGTTTAAAATTTTAAAAATATTCACTAAAAACAAAAACACGAAAATCAAAAAACTAAGTTTTTAAAAAATTTAATCCAAAAAATTCAAACCAAACACACTGATTGATCTTGATTTGATGATAAAAGAAGGCACACACAAAAGGACCCAAAAAAAAAAAATTGATCTTGATTTGATGATAAAAGAAGGCATATATAAGAGCTTCTCCAACGGTTGAATAAATTTTTCACTAAATTTAAGTAAAAAAAAGTCAATTTTCTCATTCTGATACCAACAGCTCCAACCGTTCACTGTAGCATGCATCAAACAGAGAAGGTCGTCCGGGGGTCGACCGTTAAGAGCAAATTTCCAATTTTTGCCTTTATTTTTGATGCTTGAAAAAATACTAAGGTGGTCGATCCCGTAGTATAAAATTTTCACAAATTTCGCTTAAAGCAAGAATCCTGGGACATCCGTCGACGCTCGTAGGTCCAACTCAACAAATGCGCACTGAATTGGTAAAAAGAGCAAGTCGCCCTCAATTTTGTGAAACGCTGATATTTTCTCAATTTGATAATCGCTTTAGTGCAACCGTTGAAATATAAAAAGTAACTTTTTTTTATCAAATTTAAATCTGATGTTGAATTTGGTGAACGATCAGGGATGACCTACAGACTAACACAAAAACAGAAGCTAATTAAAGAGAGGAAAAATGTCTAAGACCCCTAGCTGGGGGTGCTGGGAGTCGTGCGTGTAGCCCACTAATTGGGCCAAAAAAAATCTAATTTTTTTTTTCAACGAATAGAGAATCGCCACGCCATCGGGTCGAATTTCACTTGGGGTATGAATCACGGCCCTTAAAAGAGAGTTTTAAATAGTCAAAAAAATGCAACTCTTGTAGAAAATAATTGCAAAACCAAACAGGTACCAGTTCCTCATTCATGAGACTTGACATAAAGTTGTAAATAATTTTGATTAGAAATCTTCAAATGGTTTTCGAGTGTTAGTCAATAGGCATCATCATTAGAAAAGTGCTGTGGACAGGTTGGATAAACATTGTAAGACAGGCATTTGGAAACATGTACCTGTGGTGTTATATAGTAATAACTTTGTGATAATTGAAAGACTTTTTTGGCTAGTCAAGGAAATGTCTTGAGAGAGAATATTATGTGATTGCTTAGAAGGTAATTTGAAGGATAAATTGTACCCAAAAAATCCACAAAAGGTACAACCATTTCAATGTGGTAGGTAGGCGTAGCAAGGTCCCACACCTTCTAATCAATTTTATATATTATTATAAACACATTGTTTATTATTGCTTACTTAACACTCTTTTTTCTTTTGGCAAAGATATTTTTAAAAACTAAATTTCTGAAAATGTTTTTTTATAAAAAAATATTTTTATGTTTAATTATATTTTTAAAATTAATGTACTAATTAATATTTATATTAGTGGTGCTAGTAGTTTATGGTAAAATGGAGGTGAATGTAGAAGTGTTAGGAGTGATGGCAGCAGAGTATTGATAGTGGGGGCAACGGCGCTAGTAATGTAGTGATTGTGATAGTAATGAGGTAAAGATGGTAGTGACGGTGACTATAGGGCAATGGAGGTGGCGGCGGCGAAGGTGGTGATGGTCGTTGTAGCCGTAATGGTGGTAGGAATGACTATTTTAATTCGATCCGCAAGGGCCGGTCCGTACCTGCCCTGACACTTATGTGGGGCAGGGATGGATTTTGTTTTGATCATCGGCAACAAGGGTATGGAGACACGACGCCTCCCTCGATCCGATATAATTAATATTATATAAATAAATAATATATATATATATAATTACATATAATAAAAGTCTATGGAACATATTTTGTTAACTCAGTTAGAATGTTAACTCAGATTTTGCATCTTCTGACATTTTCAAATTTTCTTATGGGTTTTGGGGTGGAAAGAACTTTTGATTAGATCAACACTATCAACTGTTAGTTAATTTGGAGAATTTTAACTTTCGATTTGTTTCTATGTGCATAATTAAAATAAAATGTAAGAATCAAATGCTATATAGTTTAGATCCTACTTATGTATAGATTTTACACTTCGAATGCATGAATATAGATTTTTACGCTCATTGATTATGTATATGGAAATAAAAAAAAATTATTTAGTGTGTTAAGAATTTAAATAGTTCTAAATTTTTTTAGCTATTTAAATTGTGATAAGGTATCCGCAGGGGCGAAGGCGGGGAATGACAAACCCATCCCAAACCCGTCATGTAGCCATCCCTGGGTAGAGGTGACAAAACTTTGGTGATAATATGGCGGTATTGACAATAGAAAATAGGCTTGTCCTGCATTGACAATAAAAAATATTTTCTGTTATACCAAACGACAAAAAATACAAAAAAAATATTTTCTATCCAAATAAACGTAACGTTATAATAAGATTATAAAAAAAATGATGTATCTATAGCAGAGTTCTTACTAATTAATTATGATTATTTTTGGTTTTTGAAAGAATTTTTTTTATTTTGTTTCTGTTATAGTTTATTTCTTTACTAATCTTTCACAATTTCATTTTCAATCAGAATTTAAATATTATTAAAATAAAATAAAACTCATGATTGATTGCCTAAGATAAAGGCATAGTTAAATTATGTTTGAATTATGAAATTGTTCACAAAAAAAAAAAAATGTTTGAATTATGAAATATAATTACATTCTATATATTCTTCTTTTTAAAAATTTTATATAAATTTATAATCTGAATTCAATCTTAAAATTTAGGGGCTATCAAAAAGGCACTGCACATAATTTCATTAAAGATTCATTTGAGACGGGTTGGTTTTTTAAATTTTGACTAATCGCTGGGGAATATATTTTTAGTAATTTTTAGTTTTTTAGCTAAAATATGATGTAAAAAAATTGTTTGCTTGTTTTTGAGAGAGTTGTTTTTGAAAAAATTTGAAAGAGTTGTTTTAGAAATTTTTTAGTTTGTTTAATTGTATATTTTGAAAGTAGTTTTGGAGTTTGGAAGTTTGGAATGATTTGATATTTTGTTGTAATTGAGTAGATGTGTGAGAGAAAAATGATTGAGAATGAGAGAGGAGAGAGAAAATGATTGATTTGTGTAAGAGATAAAAAGTGATTTTAGAAATTTTTAAGAAAAATCTCAAACCAAATAATTTTTAGAAATTTTTTTCTAAACTCATCTCTAAAACTCAAACCAAACATACCTTTGGGATTCGTTTATGAAAAGATGTGCAAAAAATAGAGAGAAAAGAGAATCTTCGACTTTTTAAGATAGGTTGTTGGCTTTTTTTTTTAAAACAAATACATGCCAAACGTGATCTAGAGTTTAAAAGTTTGGAATGGACTTTTTGACTTTTTAATATTTGTGAGAGAAAAAATCTAATGACATGGATTAGATGTGATGTTTGTCTTATTAGGCTAAAGTCTATTTTATTTTTTAATAACTATTTTAACCAAAAAGCCCGGAGCTTCTTCTTCCCAAACGAGCTCTAAGTGTGCTTTAGATTCCCAAAACTTTTTGTTTCATATACTTAAAAAATTTCCCTGAAAACAAAATAGGTAGATTATATTTATTGTGACCACACTAGCCTTCGGTATCAAATATTACAAAATATTGTTAAAACTTGCCATTGAAACTTATATTTAGGCCATTGAGACTTATATAACAAAATATTTTTTTTTTTACCAAATTTTTTTTTTCTGCACATCATAAAAAGTTAAAAAATCACTAAAAAAATCAATTGATAAAATAACCCTTATAATCAATTTTGTTACTCTCCTATAAATAAAACACACAACACATTTATTTTTCACGAAATGTCACTATTTTTAGTGATAAGTATAATTAAAATAATTATAAAAAAAATTCTCTCAATCTTTCTCACAATTTAACTAATTTGTAAATCAAACCTATGTGAAAGTTTCTTTCCCACTATTTGTTATTATTTTTCATAAAATCATTCAATCTAAACCGATTGTAAATGGATTGAGAAATCCAAAGATAAAAGTAACAGTTTTGAGAGATTCAAAATCACATGGAGACGTTAAATTCACTCAGTTGAAGTAGGGGACCTCATAATCTATTCATCATTGTCTTATTTTAACAGCAGGCAGAGAGAGAGAGAGAGAGAGAGAGAGAGAGAGAGAGAGAGAAAATGGATGGATGTTCCCTGCAGTGGAGGCTTGTTTCCTTAAACCGTGAGAGTAATATCTCTACCCTAAATTTGGACTCCTCTCAGTGGTCCCTCCCAAGAAAGACCTTCCCTCTTGTTTTGATTTGAACTGCAATATACATACTGTAGTACAAATTGTGTACTTAACTAAAATAAATAGATTTATATTGAATAATCATTTTGAATTTAAGAATAAGAACATATTAGAATTTATAAAAATTCATAATAAAACAAAACTAGTAAAAGAAAGTACAAACCGAACTCCCGTAATACCAATGTAAGCAAAGTTCATAAAAATGATTAGTCAGCCTCATCGTGAGTACCGGAAGAACTTCGACTTCCTCAAGATACGATAGTTTAGACCGGCTTAACATAGAAGCACCTTCGTTAGATTTAGCTTAATCGACAATGGTTGCACTCTCTCTAATAAAAACCAAATGAGAGACTACCAAAAGAAGATAAGAAATGTTTTTCTTTGGTGTAAAAACCATCTCCAACTTTCTTTTTTTTAATCTCAAAATACCATCTCCATTTTTCATCAAAAACTCTTCTTCTAAGTTGGAGGAAATGACCTTTTATACTTGTAGGAATGCTTTTAGCCATGAAGGCTACCATAAAACCTAACATCACGGCCATCAACTTTAGCTATTAGGGCTAAAGTTACAAAGGTGCAAAACTCTCATCTCGCATAAATGATCATCAACTCTATCATCAAAAGATGAGAGTTACAAAGGTTGAATAAATAAATAAAATATATACATAAATATACACATAATGTTATTTAAATAATCCAACTAGATGGGTCACAAAATGGATACGAGTGTTGGGTCACAACCCGATCCAAACCTAGTCTAAAACATATGTACAAAACAAGCCCGTCCAACATAGCACAATCTGCACATCCCCAAGACTAAGTCCAACACATGCACATACACATACACAAGCCTAGGCTAGTCTAAACCAAGACTAAAACTAAGTCCAAACCCAACTTCTATTGATGTCCTTTTATGAGACAATTCTCATTCACAACTTAATGGTTTCACAGATATTTTGTATTGCAATCTTCTCACTTGAGAGAATACAAAACCACTCGCACTCCACCTCAACCGACAATTGATTCCATTTTAATTTTGAATTAAAGTTGTAGAAAAATAATTATTTTCCAACAATTCCCTACATGAATAAAATTATAATAAAGAAAAACCAATAATGCTTAACAACAAAGACTCGAAAGAGAGCACACGTAATAACTCAAGATTAGAAAAGGTAGCTGTTGGCCTTGAACCTTTCGTAGTGAAAGCCTATCGGATTTATTGGCTAACCAATGAACGTGATGTCTTAAACTGTTTTGCCGTTTAAGTAAACATGTAGAGAAAGTTTGGTATAAAAGAAAACAAATAACAAACAAATCAAATAAATTAGTAAGAATCTTAAGAAATAAAATTCTTATTTTATCTTATCAATACTTAGTAAATCATGCACTAACAATCAAATTACTCATGCAATAACAACTAATTAACATAAAATAAATTGCATGAATAAATTACTTGAAACAAATTTCTCTCTACTATCATACGCCGTGCCTCCCTCTTCTATTGTAAGGGCCATACTCCGACGCCAAATTTGCTTCCTATTGATGTCAGTCCTGAGTTGTTATTAGTCCATTATTTTATTTTGGTTATTTTCTACTCTATTTTGGTTTATTCGGACCCTTCCCAGTCATTTTCAACCTTCCAGACTCACTGGTCCAACATATTTTGCCTGATTCTACTTCTCTAGTGTTTTTTTACTTATTTTTGTCTTATTATGGATCGCAATTCCAATAACTCTAGGAAATTAAATTAATTTTAATTCTAATAGTCACTAGAATAAATTTAAAACAAAAACTAAATCGCTTTTATCAAAACTATTTATAATTAATATGTTTTAAGATTATTGTACAAATTGTGTAGTTAAATAAAATAAATAGATTCATATTGAACAACCACTTTAAATTTCAAAACAAGAACATGCTGGAATTTACCAAAAATCATAATAAAATAAAACTAATAGAAGGAAGCAAACCGAAACCTATGTGATACCACAGTCTCCTTAAAACAGATTAGCTGCCTCACCGTGAGTATTAGAGGTACGTCGACTTCTGTCTCCCAAGATACGACGGTTTAGACGGGGTTAACACATAGCACCTTCGTTAGCTTTGGCAAACTAACAATGTATGCACTCTCTAACAAGAACCAAAGAAGAGGCTACCAAAAGAAGATATGAAATATTTTTCTTTAGTGTAAAAAAACCATCTCCAACTCTTTTTTTTTTAATCTCAAAATACCATCTCCATTTTGTCTCAAAAACTCTTCTTCTACGTTGGAGGGGAAAGGCCCTTTTTATACTTGTAGGGAAGGGGTTTTAGCCATGAAGGTTACCATAAAACCTAGCATGAAAGGCCATCAACTCTAGCCATCAGGGCTAAGGTTACAAAGGTGCAAAACTCTCATGTGCATAAAATGATCATCAACTCTATCATCAAAAGATGAGAGTTACAAAGGTTGAATAAATAAATAATATATATATAATGTTATTTAAATAATCCAACTAGATGGGTCGCAAAATGGATACAAGTGTTGGGTCACAACCCGATCCAAACCCAGTCTAAAACATATGCACAAGATAAGCCCAAACAACATAGCACAATCTAGCTCATGCCCAAGACTAAGTCCAACACATGCACATACACAAGCCAATGCCAATCCAAACCAAGACTAAAACTAAATCCAAGTCCAAGCCTAGGCCCAAACCCAACTTCTATTGATGTCCATTTTATGAGACAATTCTCATTCACAACTTAATAGTTTTGGCTTATTATTTTTTTATTTCAATCTTCTCACATTCTAGAGAATACAAAACTACTCAAACTCACCTCAACTGACGATTGGATTCCATTTTAATTTCGAATTAAAGTTGCCGAAAAACCATTATTATTTTCCAACAATCCCCTATATTAATAAAATTGGCCGAATAAAGAAAAATGGACTACGCTTAACAACAAAGACTCGAAAAGAGAGCATACAGAATAACCCTGCATCAGGAAAGGTAGCTGTTAGCCTTGAACCTTTCGTAGTGAAAGCCTATCGGATTTACTGACTGATCAATGAACATGATGTCTTGAACTGTTCTGTCATTTGTGTAAACCTATAGAGAAAGTTAGGTATAAAAGAAAACAAAATAACAAACAAATCAAATAAATTAGTAAGAATCTTAAGAAATAAAATTTTATTTTATCTTATCAATACTTAGTAAATCATGCACTAACAATCGACATTTATGCAATAACAACTAATTAATATAAAATAAATTGCATGAATAAATTACTTGAAACAAATTTCTCTCTACTATCATAAGTCGTGCCTCTCGCGCCCTTGTTGATGCTAGCTTGCTTCCTACTGACATCAGTCCTGAGTTAGTCCATTATTTTATTTTGGCTATTTTATATTCTATTTTGGTTTATTCAAATTTCACGCTTATTTTTCAACCTTCCGGACTCACTGGTCCGACCTATTTTGCCTGATTCTACTTCTCTAGTGTTTTTTACTTATTTTTGTCTTATTATGGATCGCAATTCCAATAACTCTAGGAAATTAAATTAATTTTAATTCCAAGAGTCACTAGAATAAATTTATAACAAAACTAAATCGCTTTTATCAAAACTATTTATAATTAACTGCTTTTAAGATTGTTGTACAAATTGTGTACTTAAATAAAATAAATAGATTCATATTGAACAACCATTTTGAATTTCAGAACAAGAACATGTTGGAATTTACAAAAAATATAATAAAATAAAACTAGTAGAAGAAAACAAACCGAAGCCTGTGTGATACTACAGTGTCCTTAAAACAAATTAGCTACTTCACCATGGATGCTTTAGGAACGTTGACTTTATTTCCCAAGATACGATGATTTAGACCTGCTAAGATGTAAGCACCTTCTATTAGCTTTGGCAAACTGATAATGGATGCACTCTTTCTAACAAGAACCAAAGAAAAGGCTACCAAAAGAAGATAGGAAATATTTTTCTTTGGTGTAAAAAAACCATCTCCAACTTTTTTTTTTTTTTTTTATCTCAAAATACCATCTCCATTTTCTATCAAAAACTCTTCTTCTAAGTTGGAGGGGAAATGCCTTTTTTATACTTGTAGGGAAGGGGTTTTAGCCATGAAGGTTACCATAAAACCTAGCATGAAAGGCCATCAACTCTAGCCATTAGGGCTAAGGTTACAAAGGTGCAAAACTCCCATGTGCATAAAATGATCATCAACTCTTTCATCAAAAGATGAGAGTTACAACGTTGAATAAATAAATAAAATATATATATATATAATGTTATTTAAATAATCCAACTATATGGGTGTAAATGGATACTGTGTTGGGTCACAACCCGATCCAAACCCATTTAAAACACATGCACAAGACAAGCCCATTCAAAGATAGCACAATCTAGCCCATACCCAAGACTAAGTCCAACACATGCACATACACAAGCCTAGGCCAATCCAAACCAAGACTAAAACTAAGTCCAAGTCCAAGCCTAGGTCCAAACCCAACTTCTATTGATACCCACTTTATGAGACAGTTCTCATTTACAACTTAATGGTTTTGGCCCATTATTTTTGTATTGTAATCTTCTCACTTGAGAGAATACAAAACCACTCAGACCACATCAACCGACGGTTGGGTCCCACTTTAATTTCGAATTAAGCTATCGAAAAACCATTATTTTCCAACAAATACTACTTCCATCATGCTAGAAATTTCTATTTAAGTTTGCATATCTATTTGTATATTAATATTATTATATATGCATAGGCGTCATAACTTTTTTGAGGTTTAAAGTTTTAATTGATCCTTTATTTATTTATTTTTGATGTTTTGACTTTTAAATATGAACAATACATTTGTAATCATACTATAGGTTCTTTCTAATGTGTTGTTTTTTTATTTCAATTTCATTAAATACTCTTACAGTCAATATGATAATTTTTTCAAAAAAAGAAATAAAGTACATGATTTTCAAATCTCTCCCTTCCTCTCTAAAAAATGCACTTACAAAAAGGAAAACTAAAATTAAACAGAGAAAAACATCAATAAATAAAGGAACTAATGATATGAAAGCCATCAAGGTTGAATAGTGGTTATTGTGGGAGCCAGAAAGAGGATATACTTGAAAACGGCCAATGGAACATCCAAACCCATTCAAAATGGGCCAAATAAGCCCACTGGACTATTTCATTGCCAAATAGATGTCCGAATAAGTATGAAAATATCAGAGCGCCAATTACGAAAGTACCTAAGTTTAATAACAAAGCCTAATATGTCGAAAGTAATTCAAAGATGGGCCCATTAGGTGGGACCATACACTATAAAAATTAAGGTTTTGGGGACCAAAATTTAGGACAAAGTTATTTTTAGGGACCAAATATTTTTGTTATGAAAATGTCATTATTATATTTTAGAAACAAAAATTGAACATTAATTATGAATTATTATCTATTTGGGACCTAATTTTTGTCTCAAAAATAAACCATTTTGAGACCAAATTATTTTGTTCCTAAAAGTCTATTTATTAGTAACATTTTCAAAATTTTGTCACTAAAAGCCGTAGTTTTTTACTTTTCGGGACGACCTTTTAGTGACTATCATCATGATGATAGAAATTGGTCCTTAAATATCTTTTGCAACAAAAGTTTTACTTTTAAAAACCAAAATATTTAGTCTATAAAACTCTTATATATTGTAGTGAGACTGTCCCTTTCAAGGACATATAGTAAGTGAATAGGCCCTGACGTGATGGTGGTGAAGGGCTAGGCTACATGGAACAAATATCAAGAAGAATAACTATACAAAGGGAGGAGGGAAGCCCAAGAAAGAGGTATGTGTTAAGAACCTTGAACCTCAAGAAATCATAAAACATTAACCTTTTACAAGGACTAACTTGTCCGTTTGAGTGCTAATTCCTGATCACCGTCAAGTTTTATTTCTATTTCAAGTGACAACTGAGAAGATTATCCAATGATTTATTTGGATTGAAAGAATATTCCATATCCACTTCCACACAATTATAAATATATATCTGCCAACCATATACCTCCCACAAAAAACAATAAATAAATAAAAAAAAATCTAGCAATCATGTACCTCCCACAAATATTTACACTTTTCACAATCAAGTTTGGCTCAACTATTCCAATCTCTCTTCAAGGCCAATAAAAGTTAGTCAAATTCTTATCCTTCATAATCAGAATTTGCTCACAATATAAATGTACATATATGTTAATTTTGTATATGTGTGTGTTGTACTTCTACATTGCCCTACTTTTTTAGGCAAAATACTATTCAGTGTAGATGTAGAAAATAAATTACCCATAAATGGTAAAGTTCTATATATTAATAATTAAATTACTAAATTTTTTTATGTATACGTGAATATTTTTTTCAAAACTCAATCGATTTGTAATTCTCCTACTTGTTTTATGCTTTTTTTCTTTTAATTTTTTTATAAGCAAAATTCACCTTACCCCTTTTGGTTTCACCAAAGCACTTTACTCCATATAGTTCAAATATAGATAGAAAAATTTCTTTCGATTTTTGACTAAAATGCAAAGCTAATTACGTTAATAATAGTGACAAAATTACCTAAATACCCCTTGTGCCATATTCTCTTTCTTTCTTATCTAATACATATAATTTCCTATCTTAATCACATATTTAACAAATTAAATCATAAATTAATCTAAACACCCTAATTTATTACTATAAGTTACTTTAATCTAATTTAAAATTTTTAACCTAATTTCTTGTTTAATAACATTTTAAATTAAACATACATATATTATGTATATATATATATATAATAAATCCCATTTCCATGTTTTATGAACTAATCAATCCTCCAAAAAATCTCATGACCTCAACAAATTCCATTTGTATTTAAATGACATTATTAGCCCACATTTACGCATGTATTGATGGGTAATATTTGTAGATTATCGAAAATCCCATATTATGAAATTACATAGATACCCAAAGTTTACTAAGGATATATTTTACTTGTTTTGAAATGTTTGAAAAATCTCATAGATCAAGTCATTTCAAAACAAGAAGATATACCTATATCGTAATCCACACCATTTTGAATATCCACACACCTCAATTTAAAAGTTCCAATTTATATTAAATAAACAACAATAATAAATAATAAGTGATGGCAACATTATAAAAGGAGTATCTCTTGGATATACATATTGATCATTCAAAATATGGGGGTCGTAGAATACACTAAATGTAAACTACCCTTAGGCTTGTAACAACAAAAGAGAAAGATGTAACCCTTAATACACATATGGCATTCCACCTACAAAGGAAAGTCACATGGCCACAATCATAAGAGCTCCTCTAGCTCGTGCTCATCTTCCACGCCAATTCATGGTCATGGTTCATCATTGGTACCTAAAAAGATTTTAATAATATGAGATGAACATATAGTCCAATTGGAAAAATCTTTTAATTCCAATTAATATAATTATATATACATATATGATCATAATGCTCCACATTGTACATACATAATATGACATTTATAATTTTTATCCAAGTACTTAAATATTTTCGTAATCTCTTCATTTTATCTCAAAACTTATATCCATGTTTACTCAACACGAGTCTACAAGATCCTAATAACTTCCGAACACTTCTATGGTTCATAACTCACAAAATATCTCCATACACATATATACATATCAACAATGAATCACAAACACGAGCACACATCCGTGGTCTCACCAAGACCCATTAAAATGCCCTCACTTTACCGGTTGCCAGTTAGAAGGAATGCGATAATCTATATAGCACACCGCTTATTGGTTGCTAGTCAAAGGAATTCGACACTCCATATATTTATCATCGTTTGAGTTACATAAACTCACAACTCATAAAATCATATTATTACCACCACATTAATTTCTACATCAATAATCATTTACAATTGGGTTTCAATTCACCCTAAGTTGAAATATTTCTACAACAATTCAATCCTCCACCGACTGCCACTCTATCAAACTAAAGCAATATTAAAGCATAACTGACAACAATATATAATATTACTTTCAACGAATCCAATAAATGTATAAAGTGGAACAATTTCTGAATCGTTGTCAACCTTAATCAATTACCCAAAATATGATTCATCAATTATCATCATTCTCTTAGTTAGTAATATTCAATTCCAATTTCTCAAAATGAATATAAATTTCCAATTCTTCCAAGTTATTCAATTTGAAGGAAATTGGGGTTCCTTTAGATTATTTGGGGCTCTTCAATTTTAAAGAATCCATATACTCTAAATTTCTAAAACTCACATTTGACAGAGGAATTTTAAGAAAATGCATGACACACATCAAACCCTAGGCACTCATAATACATGCTTTGAAATCATATGCAATAAAATATCACATGTCCATCTATAAAATCATATTAAGAAAAATTTTAAAAATTCCTACCTCAAAGACGAGAAGAATAAAACCCTAGAACCCTATGTCACCCAAATCGGATTTTCTTTGTTGTAGTAGAAGTTGTGTTTTAGAGAGAGAGAGAGAGATAGAAAAGTGATATGGAATTATTTGAAGTCCTTATATGTAGTGCAGGCATAAAAATCTGACAAAAAACATGATTTTTCACGCACCAAAGTTGAATGTGATAGCTTGAAAGAAAATCTACACTCAAGTAGTGATTGGGTGCTTTGAATTTGTGAAACTCAAAGTCCTGGGTCTATGGACCGCCGAGTGGTCAAAAATTAGCTCGATAACTATGTCGACAACTTTAGTGCCCGAACTTTGAACAAGCATAACTCTCTCGTCTGAACTATGTTTTAGGCCATTTTTAATAAGTCAAAGTCCTGGAAATAAGTTTTCCAATGATTCTAGACTCACATCAAGATTCAAAGTGTGGATAGAGAAAGGAGAAAAAGAGTGAAAACTACTCAAAAATAATTATCCGAATTTGGAGTTTTTTGTCCAGTCTTGCCCAATAATTATGTTAATACCTCAATCAAGTCTCTAAATATCTAGAAGGAGGTTCCAATCATAATAATAAAAGCTCAAATATAAACCTATCATTCCCAAGAGTCTGAAAACAATACGAGGACAAGGTAACGAGTACTAATTATTGTAAACAAATTGGGTTTAAGGTCCGAAACGAGTCCTTAGATCGTGCCCAAAATTGTAGACGTGAGTTTGACAATGCAATCCATATTGTAACATTCAAATTTTAAAAACAATCCTCCTTCGACCCATTCTATCATTCCATTCCTGCATTCAATCATGCTCAAAGAATCATAATCGTCATTGATCTTGGCTGTAGTTGCTGACTGTCTATGGATTTCGAGACACCGATCGAACCATAGACACACACAATGGGACGCAAAAGTAAGGATTGTTAACGTGATTATTCAATTATATGAGACGATTTATTATGTGATGCGATTGTTGAGCTAGGGTTTTCTCTAATATTGGTTTTGGTTGATGTTCATCATGGTCTACCTAATTCGTAATTTTTTTTTTTTATTTTTGAAAATCCTAACAACATTGGACGATCCTCCAATGTGACTTTATGCTCCCATCGTTGTCCCACATTTTGTTATGTTCCATTGTTGTGATTGTATTGTATCTATAGACACCCCATTTTGACTAACCTAAGACATTGGGCACTTGAAAGCTTCTCGATAATGAACTGTAAATAGTTCATCCCTAGAGATACTTGAAGTTGTTATCAACTACTATATCACCCTCGCTTTTAAGCCAAAATCATCTTTTTTTAGGTGCACAAATGACCATTTTACTCCTAAACCTATTTTTAGCCAAAACCCAACTCTTTGGTCCTACTTAGAAGAACTATTAAGGCTTGTTGTTGGGCAGCGTGGTTGATTATATTGTGCATAATCTTAACTGTGCATTGCTTTTTATTAGATGCAACTTGTAGTCTCGATTTTGCGATTGTGTGCTTTTTTTTTTCTTTCATGGTCTGCATTTGTGTGAAGAAGTTTGTTGTAAGGAACAAGAAAGCAATGTCAAGTAAGTTAAATGATGTATAATAAGAATTTATGTAACTGTGTGTAGTTAAAATGTTTATCTGTTAAAATTACTAATCTTTGGAAATATGTTCAAATTAGCTATCTATTTAATTTTTACGACAAGCATTTGTGCATATGTTGAAAGTTTCTTCTATGACTAGTGTGTAGATCTCGAAAGAGGTATCTATTGAAAAATTCAAATAAAATTCAATAGATAACTATCATATATGTAAAAAAGTATAACCTCATTTGCACGTATAACACTTTTAAAAAAAAAAAAACAAACAAACAAACAAACTCAATATTCTAATAGATAAAACCACAATTTCAAAATTATTTCAACAAATACCTCGCTTGTTAGACCAATGTTTCCTATAAATATAAAAACATTTCAATAGATAACACTATTCAATTGATTTAATATCTATGGAAAACATTGTTCAATTGATTCAATAGCTTTTCTCAGATATGTTCAAGAATGGGAATTTATATTGCATGTATAAAGAAAAATTATATATCGAAAATTTACCTATTGAAATTTTTTTTATCTCGTGTTAATTCGCTAAGCTATAGTTGAAAATTATTATCCATTAATCACATTGAATTTTAGCTATCTTGAATTTTATTTTTTAGATTCTATTAGGAACATTGTTCCATTGATTCAATATATTTATTTATCTATTCAATAATGATACATTTATATTGCATGTATAGAAAAATGAATTATCTATGCAAATTAGGTCTTTTATTTATATGATATATGATACTTATCTGCTTAAAGTTTTTATAGCTTAATTCTCGGTTTAAACCCTAATTCGCTTATTGTTTTGGATCTAGGATTCCTTGTCGATTTGGTTGTTCATATCTTTATTCATCTTGTACTTCATTGAGTTTGGCTATTGGAGTATCATTGTTGTGTTTGGAACAGTTTGTAGCTTGTTTTTTTAAAAAGAAATTATGCCCATATTTTTGGCCTCTTCGCCGAGTGGTCATTTTGTCACTCGAAAGCTTCTATGAACTCTCAAGATTTTGTAAGTTTGCAAACCATCGAGTGTGGCATTTTCAGCCCAAATGATCCTTCTTGTGCTCGAACGGTCTTTGGGAACTCTCAATACTTTTGTAATACTTCGCCGAGTGGTACTTTGTTCGCCGAAGCGATCTCACTTGTTGTGTTTGGTCGCCGAGCGACCATTCCTACGCCGTAACACCTCAAAATAATTATAATAATCCAACTCCAAACAACTAATACAAGATGAAATAATTGAAATGATAAACTTTCATTAATCAGAATTAATATACAAAATGTAATAAGGAATGAAAGCTAAACAAATGTTCATATGCCCTAAAGGCTTACAACTTTTCAGGCCAAGGCTTGGGTACATCAAAATGAGTTATAAACTCAATACAAATAAAGCTCAAGGCTTGTACAAAAGTTACATACAAAATAAACAAAACTAAGTCTTCACTCCACACCCTCCAAAGTTAAGTCCTTAGTGGAGGCATAACACCAAAGACTAAAATGATTTTCCTAAGTATGGTGAGTCAAATCTCAAGAGAAACAATCTAACACAATATATGAATCTTAACAAAGATATAAGTATGATGTACATCTACAATGCCCGTAATAAAATCATTTATAATTCTTCTACAAAACCATGCTATGCCAAACTTTATATCTCAATCCATTTTATCTCAATTCATAAATCATTTTCCATTTCATTTAGACAACCAAGATGAGGGTACAACTCAATAGATCTCTAACCAACACCACTGTTATACAAACACTTCCATTTCTTTGCCATTTTACGGAAATTTCATTTGCAGCAATCAATGCCCATGTATACGTAGTTTTAGGACTTTCACCCCGACAAATGCATCAACTTAATTCAATGGAGTTCATTCCCTTTCTTCTCCCAAGTATACATCCCTTTTTTTCTCCCAAACATCATACATTTATAATGCATCAAAGACATAGTCATATTCAATGACAACGGATAAGAGATTAGTTTCAATTCACCTAATCCTCATGTAACTTCTACAAAAATCATAGTTATCCTCCACCAATAGCCCAAAACAAATATTTCTAAACAGATATACAATCTCCAAGCAGATGAATCATCCAAATTTCCATTGGTGAGAGGTAACACATATCCAACTCCACCATTTATACAAATATTCATCCAATTTCATATTCCCAATACCAATTTCATTTATTTATACAAAATAACTATTTGAGACATTTAGGGCAAAACTCCATTTTCTTCCAAAATCCACCCCGGGTATCAAAATCAGCAAATTTATCATAACACAACTTCACATCTACTCCCATAACCATTTTTTATACATACATTGGAAAACCCCTCTTTTGATATTAGACCAAAACCCTAGGTTTGTTTAAAATCATCCCAAAGTTCCAATATTCTTTACATATCAATAAATAACTAAGTTAAAACTCATAGAAGAGTGTAGAAAGTCCCTACCACGGAGCTAGAGATCAAGGAAACAATGGAGGAACTTCAAAGATGCCAAAACTCAACTTTATTTAGATCAACAGAGAGCCCTCAGAGTGCTCTACCCTTTTAACAAAGGCCCACAGGTAGAGAAACTACCAAATCTAAGTGAAAATGTAAAGAGAGTGTGAGTTTTAGAGAGAGAGGCTCTAGATCCAAGGTTTTGAGAGAAAGAGATACGAAAAAGTGATGTAGAAAGGTGCTGCTATGAACTGATATACGCACAGTTCGCTAGAGCACAAGAAGTGACGCTCGAGCGTCAGACACAATAAGTTATTCTGCTCGAGCGCAAGAAGTGACGCTCGAGTGCACAATCCCAATAGTTTTGCGCATAAATGCACTAACCGAGACACCCCATTTTTGACCGCCCTCAAGACTTGACACCACCATTTGAACACTCTATGATCACCCATGTTCGTGTTCGCTTGAGCTGGTTTCGATCACAAGACCCCGCCTCTAGACCTCTCGACTTGTTTGTTTTGTGCTTGGTTGTGCACCAAACACTTGTGTTTTTGCTTTAAGGGCGGAATGGCTTGTTGGCCATCCTCACACCTCACCGGCCTTGGCTTGAGGCCACCGCCTGCTTTTCTTGCTACCAACCAAAGTGTTGGCCGACAATGGTTTTGGTCGATCGCCACCTTTGTTGGTCAATCGGCCATTTCGCTGGTCGACCCTTTTCATCTACTTTTGGTAGATATTTTATGCCACCGTCACAACTGCATCCATTTTACACCCTCCATACACGCAGTATGGAGGGATTTGCTCCCTTGAGTTAGCTTATCCAAGAAGCTTAGGAAGTGGATTTCTATAAGAGGGGAGGCCCTCTACCCTTCTCAGAGGTTCTGAGATTTAGGGTTAGGAAGTTTGTATCTATCTATCTCTATAGTTCCCTCTCTTTGCCTTTGTGTGTGTATTTTGTGCTCTAAATTGACTTTTGTTCACACTATTGCACACAAACACCTAGCATTACACCATCCTTGGTTACTGAGGCTCTAAGGAGTTGTTTTCAGAGTTCTTGGGCTGGTTTTGATCCAAGGAAAGTACTGGAGTGGTGTTCTTGAAGAGGTTCTTCAAAGGTGAGAAACTACCCTCTTTATTCCCCATTTTTGCACAAGCTTTTAGCCTATCTTGAATCTATTTTTAAGCTTAACTTATAACTGATAAAAGTTCTATTTTTAAGTGCTTAAAATAGTTGTTTAAGATCACTTTGGTGTTTGGGGTTGTTTACCCCATCTTTGGTCTTGTTTGGCCTCTTTTTGTGTCCTTCTTTGTGAGCTCTGGGACCACTTTGTATTAGCCTTCTCACCACTGAAATCCAGAGTTCAGTGGTGGGGATGGTATTTTGAGATCCTAAGAAGGAGAGGGCCATCCCCTCTCCTTATTGTCTTCAATACTTGCCATATTTGCCTCATAGGTGAGCACCTTTGTTAAGTTCATGTTGATCATGTCTTAGCTGGTATTTGTGGTTGTTTTTCCATGATACAACTCGCTTTTGAGTTGGTTTAGACATGCCATGTATGCTTCATACACTTGTCTTGTAATTCCATGAAATAGCCTAACATGTATCATGTTGTAACATGTCTTTCTAGCATGATTTTGGCTCGACTTCAAGAAGCTTTTATCCATGTTTTGGTATGCTTGAGGTCTAATTTTGGTTGTTTTGGCCATGCTTGACATGCTTTGTATAGCTACCATGCAATCTAGCTTGTAGGCTTTGAGTATTGAATCCACTAGCATGCTCTACTTAGATCATTTCAATGGTTTGGCATCACTTAGAATGTCATTTCAGTCCATATAGTATGCTTGAATGCTTGCATTTATCACCTATTCCATGCCTTGGATAGTTTGTGTTTTATGCCTCATGAATGTGTCGCTATATGCCACCATGCTTAGGTCATCTGGATGCCATCTAAGTGGGTTTTGGGGATCATTTTGGTATGCCATAACTCTGTTTTGGGTCACTTAAATCATGCCATGTTTGCGTGTATTAGGTGTAGTGTAACACCTCTTTGATGGCCTTGCATGCTTCATGTTTTTGCCCCTTTGTTTTGGCTTGTTCTAGCTTTGGTCATTGCATGTTTTAGGCTTACTTTGCCATGATTTAGGACTGTTTTGGGTTATGCTTGCCATATGCTCTTGTTTTGTGTAGCATTGGTTCAATTCCCTTGCCTAGTTTTAAGCCTTAAGCCTTAATCATGCATGCTTGGCTTGTTTATGTGATTTGGCATCACTCTTAGCACCATTTCAGAGCATGCAATGTTGTTACATTTGCATACTTTCTGTCCTTTAAGTGTTCTTAAAAGTTATCCTTGATGCTTGAGTGTTGGGTCCATTAGCATGCATGTTTGTATGTGCATTTGCCCTCATGTCCATAGCATTTTGGCCACTGTTTTGGACCTATTAGAAAGCTGTCCATCTTGGTGTAAGTCCATCCTTTGCATGTTGTTGCATGCTTGCCTTGTGTGTTGTTGCATACTCGCTTATTAACATGTTGTTGCATGTTTAAGTGGTATTGCATTTGGCATACATCTCTTGTTGTTGCCTAACATATTGTTGCATGTTTGCCTCACATGTTGTTACATGCTTGATGTTGTCACATGCCTTGCATGTTTGTATGCTTGTTCAGGTTGCATAGCATTTGGCATCCTTGTTACCTTAACATGATCATGTTGATTTAGTTTTGCTTGCATAGTTGCATCCCTTACCTCTTGATCAATCATGATAGAGGTTAGGATTTATTGTGTGTTTGTGTGCATTTCATTTGATATCAAATTGCACATTCGACATCTTTGGCCATCATGCACTGAAATGCGTGATTGGTGACCCGAGGGTCGAGAACCATACTCCTTTGAGTCTTAGACATAATAAGGTGGGTGGTAGTGCAAACATGGCTTTGAAAATGCATTGCCATGCCTTGTCTATCCTCTGCTGCAGCAAAACAGGATTCTGCAGGAAGAGATGGCCGGTCGGCCATCTTCAGTGCCGGCCGGCTATGTATTGTTGGCCGATGGCCTCACTTTTGGTCAGTGATTATATTTCCATGGCCTATGGCCTCATCTCTTGGCCGGTGACATCCCTCAGTGCTCAGGGAGTGGTTCAAAAGCAGCCTTGAGACTTGTGTAGTTTTTAGAAGTACAAGGCAGTGTAAACAGAGGTAGCATGAGTATGGTGATGGGTTTTTGAGCGAAGCCAAAGCATGCATGCATTCGTCCCTCTTCCCGAAGTTGCTTTACTGCTTTCAGTAGCTTAATTAATTTGTTTAAATTAGTTAAATGTTGTGTAATAATTGATTAGCTTGTTAGTTAGTTAATTTGTACTATTCTTTCGGCCCCTCCCTCAAGAGGGCGCAATTGTGTAATAAGCGTACGTGTGTGTAATGCATGTCTTCCAACCCCACGCCTTTTCTCCCTTTTACTTACCTCGCCATTTATGGTTAGCTCTAGGCACGCTTTCATTTAGCATACCTTATGCTATGCATGTTTGCATTCATTCATTTGTATTGTATGCACCGGCTCATACAAGATCATACTAATTGCATTGTACTTCAATTCCAACTTGAATACGTATCGAGTTGTCGATCTCATGTGCCATCTTAGATTAGCCAAGCCTATTCTAGTTGCATTTTGCCTGCGATGCATTAGTCATTTTAACATGGACTTGGATCATACATTTGATTACTAACATGTTCTTTGTTTTGGCTTGGAGTACACTTGAGTGTTTATGCTTTAGCATCTTGCATGTGTGTGAGTGTTAACATGATAGCATGCTTACCATGAGGCTAATTGCTTATGTGATATAACTGCCTCAATGCCTGTGGGTGAAGGTTAGATTGCTTGAATTGGAATAATTCATCGAAATCCATGTTTTAGCCTACTTATGAGTAGCAAACTTCAAACAATTTCCAAACAAACGGATATGCGATACTTTGTTCCAAATTAGGCGATCTAGTCTATACTTGTTTGCTATGCGCATAACATAGTAAGATTAGCTAATTAATTGGAATAAGAGCACATAATGTTTTCAAAACTAGATATCATGGTTAGTAGAGACCGATCTTTGATCGGGCAAGCGGGGGTGCTCATAGATGACCTTTCTCAATCGCATCTAAGTTCCCGAGCCGAGGCAACTTTGGTGATGATGCACACGCGGCCTTAGGCACAAGTCGTGTTTCCTAAATTCCCCAAAATCAAAATGTAGGTGGCCACTCTGTATCTTGCAAAACAGTCCATGTTTGGCACTTCTTTCTAAAAATTTGTTTTTCAAAACGATTTGCCGGATTTGAACCCTTTGGTGATTTATCGGTCTCGCATTGCACTTTGCAGGATTAGATTCAAGACCGTGACATTGAGTCCGAACTATAGTGAGCCCAAATGAACAAAACGGATTCTCCCGGATGTTCGGGACGCCTACACCAACGCCGAAAGCACAAGAAAGGCCGCCGAGCTTATACCGCCGAAAGATAGAATATACTCTCCTAGTAGTTTTGCAGACCTGCAAAAGTACTGAGAGTTCACAAAAGCTCGCTCGAGCGCAAGAAGTGTTGCTCAAACGGAGGATTAAAATTATGGGCACCCAAAGTTTGAAAACCAAGCAACCACCTGTTCCAAACACAACCATTACAATCCAATGAGGGGAATAAGACATGAACAACAATATGAAACCACGAAACCAGAGTGCAAAATACAATAAAGGTCGGGTTAAAATCGAAATCGCTATAGCTCAAGTGGTCTGCGCATATATCAATTCGTAAAGTCACCTTTTTGGCTCACTTTTTCACGACACTCTCTAAATCTCAGATCTACACACTCCATCTCTCCCTAGAAATCATATATAAACACCAAATACACCTTAATCCATCAATTTCTACACCCTAGTTCCTTTGTTAAAAAGGTAGAACACGTTGATGTTTTCATTTTAATCAAAAGTTTGTGTTTTCTACCCGCCAAGTTCTACACATTTTTCCCTTGAGTCTTCTTCTTTGAGGTATGGATTACTTTGACATTTTGTATGGTTCTACATTAGATTTGGAAATTTTAAACAAAAATCTAGGGTTTGTTTTAAAAATTCAAAAGAGGGTTTTCAAAATAGGCTTTTGTATATGATTGTGGCTTTGTAAAAATGATTGGGTTATGATAGATGGTGGATTTTATCAATGGGAATTGACTTTAAATAAAAATGGATTTTACCCTAAAATGTGAATGTTGAATTTAGTAAAGAGGAAATGGAATTGATGTTGGTTTTATGAAATTGGAATAATGATGATGATGATAGTAGAGTTGTATATGAATTATCACTCCTAATTGGAAATGTTGGGAAGTATAACTGTGTCGAAATTAATTATCTATTTAAAATATCTATTTTGGGCTATCGTGGAGGATAGCTATAATTGTTGTAGAAATTTCATAAGAATTAGGTGAATTGAAACTATTTTCTCATCCATTTACATTGAGCATGGTAACATATTTAACACATTGAAATTATTGTTGTTTTGTGAAAAATGGGTGAATACCCTAGAAAGTTTGGATAGGAGTGTAGTTGTGGTATTATGTTGGTCTGGTGCCCTTGGTGAAAATTCATAAACCTCAAGTAGCTAGGGTGTCGAGCCTTCCTAAGTTATCGTAAAATGACAAATTGGTAGTGCTTGTAGCCTACTTGCGCATTACACGCCCTAGAGATTCTCAAGATTGTATCCACGCCTATTTTCTATTGTAAGGAAATGAATTCATATATTTGACATGTAAACATGGCATAGCATGGCTTTGGAAAGAGCTATAAAATGTTTTGACATGAGTATTGCATATGCATTCACCTTATAACTCATAAGATTCATATACCGTGTTAGAGTATCTTTACGCCTTTGGCTTATCCTATTGTAGACACCCCATTTTTGACCGCCCTCAAGACTTGACGCCACCGCTTGAACACTCGGCGATCAACCATGTTCGTGTTCGCCTTGAGTTCTGAGGTTTCGTTGCGCCTTTGCCTCAAGACCTCTCGACTTGTTTGCTTTGTGCTTGGTTATGCACCAAACACTTGTGTTTCGCTTAAGGGTAAGGAATGGCTTGTTGGCCATCCCCACACCTCACCCGGCCTTGGCTTGAGGCCACTGCCTGCTTTTCTACCTGCTAGAGGTGTTGGCTGTCGGCAATGATTTTGGTCACCGCCATTTTGTTGGTCAATCCACCACATTTTCCAAATTAACCCCTTTCCATCTGCTATGCACCCTTCCATACACGTGTATGGAGGGATTTACACCTTGTGTTAGCTTCTCTTAGAAGCTTAGGAATTGGATTTCTATAAGAGAGGAGGCCCTCTTCCCTTCTCAGAGGTTCTGAAAATTAGGGTTAGAGAGTTGTATCTATCTATCTCTATATCTCCCTCTCTTCACTCATTTGTGTGTGTATTTGTGGCCTAAAGTGACTTTTGTTTACACTATTGCACACAAACACCTAGTGTTACACCATCCTTGGTTGCTGAGGCTCTAAGGAGTTGTTTTCAGAGTTCTTGGGCTGGTTTTGATCCAAGGAAGGTGCTGGAGTGGTGTTCTTGAAGAGGTTCTTCAAGGGTAAGAAACTACCCTCTTTATTACCCATTTTTGCACAAGCTTTTAGCCTATCTTGCATCTATTTTTAATCTTAACTTATAACTGATAAAAGTTCTATTTTTAAGTGCTTAAAATAGTTGTTTAAGATCTTTTTGGTGTTTGGGGTTGTTTACCCTCTCTTAGGCCTTGTTTGGCCTCTTTTTGTGCCCTTCTTTGTGAGCTCCGGGACCATCTTGTATTGGCCTTCTCACCACTGAAATCCAGAGGGATTTCAGTGGTGGGGATGGTGTTTTGAGGTCCTAAGAAGGAGAGGGCCATCCCCTCTCCTTGTTGTCTTCAATACTTGTCATATTTGCCTCATATGTGAGCACCTTTTTAAGTTTATGTTGGCCATGTCTTAGCTGGTATTTGTGGTTGTTTTGCTATGGTATACCTCTGTTTTAAGTTGATTTAGACATGTCATGTATGCTTCATACACTTGTCTTGTAATCCTATGATTTGGCCTTAACATGCATCATGTTGTAACATGTGTTTTTAGCATGAATTTGGCTTAGCCTTATGAAGCTTCCTTAGCCTTATGAAGCTTCTAGCTTTGTCTTACCATGCTAAAGCTCTGATTTTGGTTGTTTTGGTCATCCATGACTTGCTTTGTATAGCTACCATGCAATCTAGCTTGTAGGCTTTGAGTGTTGAATCCTCTAGCATGCTCTACTTGGATAATTTCTGGTTTGGCATCACTTAGAATGTCATTTCATGAGGTGACTTTGGTGATGACTCGACACGCGCCTTAGGTACGAGTCGTGGTTTCCTAAATTCCCCAAAATAAAATATTTAGGTGTCGACTTTGTATCCGCAAAGTAGTCCATGTTTGGCACTTCTTTCTAAAACTGCTTTTTCAAAACGATTTGCGGATTTGGACTCTTTGGTGATTTATCAATCTCACATTGCACTTTATGATTAGATTCGTAACCGTGACATTTGAGTCTCGAACTATAGTAAGCCCCAATGAACAAAATCGATTCTCCCGGACGCTCGGGGACGCCTACGCTTCGGCGCCTCGCCGGGAGTTAGAGAGCTTGACTCGAACTCATGATATCTTGTTTTGACTACACTTATGTGTTTCTTTGCATTGCATTTGCATTGGTGCGCCTAGGACACCGTGTTTGCCATCTGCTATTCCTGAACGGTTTGCCGGAGGCTGCGTGCCATAAGGCTGATCGGTTATGGGCTCTGCCACAATGGGAACACAAACCCCGATTTTTACCGAGGCACCCTTTTTAACCATTCAACCTAGTGCATATCGGAATCCATAGTGACCATTCCAAACTAGGACAGATTGCTTACCCGATTATAGGTTGTTTGAAACCGCTGCATGCATAGTGAAACCCTAGCTCATGACAAAATAGTACAGGGAAACCCTACTCCAACATAGGGGTGTTTTGGCTCTCACTTGTTTGCTATGTACTTTTAGAGTGCGTCTCTACAGGAATGCATGTATCAGTTTGCAAGTTTGGGCATCAGGCCTACGAGCACCAGTTCAATATTTTGGGGAATCAGTTATCTGCAGGTATCAGATTCAGTTTTGGGGGTAGTGATTTGGGAACGACGATCAGTGTTTGAGAACAGTCTATTCAACTTATCAACTGCGTGTTGTTATACTCAACTGTGTGTTGTGTTTATTCAAGCCGTTATGCTGTCCGCTTTTCTGGTTGTTTATTTCCTTATTATTGCTTTATTTATCTTTTTGCTAGGTAGTATAACACAATTGCTTCAAACAAAGCAGATATCCCCCAAGCACTCTGGACTAGAGGTCATTGACTCCATCGATCTAAGGATCCGTGCAGACGACAACCAAGAGTTTCATTCTCTACCCCTGCTACCATTTGAGGGCTTAGGGCAAAGGATATCGCTCAAAGAATAGCCAGAGGGCTTTGTCTACCCCGCCTGAGTATAGTAGGGATCAGAGTCTTGTTTCTCCCACAGAGAGGGAACATATACTGGCAATATAGCTGGATCGGGGCAATATGGCAGGAATCGAAGAAATGATGCGCCAGCTCCAAGAGAGCATAAGAACCATGCAGAAGGACGCTGTTCGTCAAGCAGAATTTTTCAAACTGTAGGCCGTCGTCATGGCCCAACAGGTAGAACTAATTACCCGGCTACAGTAGCAAGTCGGAGCATCAGCTTCACACCAAGCTCCTCCCCCACCAAGGGTCCCACCACCCGAGGAGGCAGCAAATGTCCAGAATGTCCAAGAGGATACAGACATCCCAACAGGGCCAGGTCCGACCCCGATTCTACCTCAACTATCCAAGGTACCTACGCCTATCAATCAACTAGACTCTCTCTTTGAGTTCGAGGTGAACCCTACAGCGTTGAATTTGAGCAAGCTTGAAAAGTTGTTCAAAAAATCCCCAAGGGGTAAAGTCCATCCTAGACATTGATGACGAGTATACTGATGCAGCTGTGACGCTGCCCGACCGGTTCAAGATGCCACAAATCAATCGCTTTGACAGGTTCGGGGATCCCATGGTGCATCTATGTTTGTTTTCAGACATATTAAGGCCGATGGGCCTTACCAGACTATAGAAGCTTTCATTGTTTGGCCGGACCCTGTCGGGTGTGGCGGCCATCTGGTACGCAAAATTGGAAGACGATGTCAAGTGAAACTGGGATGGGATGGCCGAGGCTTTCATTGCACAGTACTCTTATAACACACAAATCGAGATTACCACCTGTGATCTCGAGACAACAAGGCAGAGCCTAAGGAGAGTTTCTCCGACCAGAATCTGCTGGAGGGCCAAGGCCTCAATGATGACCACTAGGCCCACTAACAAGGATCAGATTCGGATGATTGTGCGCAATCTACAACCCAAACTGATGCAGAAAATGATCGTGCTCCCTTTCCCTACCTTTTCAGATTTACATGAGATGGGGGTACAAATTGAGGATGCGATAAAACAGGGTCTGATTGACCAAGACAGAGAGCAACCCAGGAGAACCTTCAACCACAACACCAATACAGGCACAAGCAATACCATAACTACCAGAGCTTCAGAAGTAAGCATGGTCACCACCAATCTCCCAAGAACCCTTGCAGCTACGCCATTCACCGGTGCGTCCGGTAGTAGTTCGCAAACAGCCAGATACCCACCCAAAAACCAAAGAACTTTCACTCCGTTATACATGTCCTTGTCCAAGGCTTTAGGAGTTTTGATTAGGAAAGGGCATTTGAAGCCCCTAGAACCGCGACCATTACCAGAAAAGCTCCCCCCCTCCCATAATCCAGCCAAGTACTACACTTTCCACCAACAGCACAGTCATGACACCGATCAATGCTTCCGACACGCCATGAGATCCAAGATCTCATTGATAATAGGGTGATTGTGCCTCCAGAGAAACCCAATGTCACAACCAACCCTCTCCCACCACACAACCAAGCTCCACCTCCCAAAAGCATCAACTTTATCCAGACCGGGGTCATGTCATATGAACCCAGCATTTATATCACCCTATCTCACCTACCCAAGCCAGAGGTGTTCCTTTCCGACAGGACTGACTTGTACATGTTGGACATCTCCCGAGCCCAATCTGAATCAATAGTGGTGACCATCAAAGATGGAACAGGGATGATTTCGAAGGAAAGTGGTGTTGTTGATTCGAGGTCTGAGGAAATTGGGGACTTTACTGAGGAAGTGTACAATTCGAGGGGCTATATTGCGTCAGGGGGTCAGATTAGACCAGAGGTGGAATTGCCGGTAGGGGCAAAAATTTGTGTGCTATAGGGGGACGGATTTGATCAGAGGCAGGATGACTTAGCAACTCTGGAAGGGGACTTTGCTAACCTCCAGTTTTTCAACGAACAAGATCCGGGAGACATGGCAGTCAACTGGTTTGATTTTGAGGAATCAGCAGAAGTTACCGGGTGGCTTGATGACCAACCAAACATTGTTGAAGAATCTCAACCGGAACAGGGCCCGTCAAGGGCAAGAACAGAAATTGTGGCCGGAAGAGCCACGGATTAGAAGACATCGCCGGAGAGCGCCGGTGCTAAGAATTTCGCCGACTTGGGCATTGTGAATGCAGAAATGTTGAGCAATGTGAAGCAGTAGAACAAGAAAGGATCAAGATTCGAAGAGCCGTAGGCTAAAGCTCCTGTGGGGGTTGAGAGTGCTGTATGCACAAGAACAGAATGTACTGCGAGTACATGAATGCAAGGTGCTGTGGGCACAGAGATTTTGTAACGACCGGAGTGTGTCTGCTAGCCGGCGGAATGTGGTGGAGGACGATGATTTATGTCTTGCCCACATGGATGAGGATCGGGAAGCAATCAACCTGATGATGCTTGATACATTGGTGAAGTTGACCATATGACTAGGAGTGGGCGATTTTTCAAGCCCCCATATCTAGATCAACCAGAAGCGTTTGGGAAAGACAAGGAAGTGAAGAAACAGAAAGAGAAGCAACTTGAAAAAGAGGTCGTGCTGAAACAGTAGAAAAAGATACAAGCAGACATCTCCATCTAAGGACTGCTTATGGCTTCACGTGTTCACAGACAGGCTGTTCTATCAGCCATGGACAAGGCCAAGCTCTCAATAGACACCACGCCTGAACAGCTAGTGGGATTGGTCTTTCTGGGAGGAGGTTCCCTAATGTTGACCTTTTCTAACAAAGAATCACGCTTAAGGGCGCGAACTATAACAAACCGCTTACATCTCGTGGAATGTAGAAGCAAATGGATACCGTGGTTCTTGTCGACACGGATCCGCCTTATTAACGTATGCCCGCCAAGGACGGCAAATGTAATCGTTAAAGCTCATGACTTCGTGCCAACAGCCCTGTGATTCGGGCGATGATAACACAAGCAGGAGGTGGGGACCGTGAAAATTGCACCCGCTTGGTCCGACAACACAAGATTGACTTTCATGTCCCGGACGCCTCAAGAACCTTCAATCTACTTTTGGGGCGGCCGTGGCTGCACCAGGAAAAGGCAGTCTCTTCCACCTTGCACCAGATGTTGAATTACCCCCACAGGAAGGAGGTGGCTATTGTTTTTGGGAAGAGGGTGGCTATTGCACCAGATGTTGAAATACCCCCGCCAGAAGTGTCTACACCAGTCTTGGAAATCGAGCACGCACGAAGGATGTGTTCTTATCGTGGTTTACTCGCCGAGGCTCGAGTTGTGTGAAACATCTTGGCTGTTGATGAGGGGGTGTATGTTAGCGCACAATTAATATACCTCATGAACAAGCTTCAACACATCCCCAGGATGGGATTGGGGAAGAGTGGCCGGAAGGGCCTTGCAAAGATTGGCCGGTGTCAAGACAACCCACATACCTTTGGCTTGGGTTATCTACCCACCAAAGAGGATTGGGTGAGGAAAGGCAAGGAGATGGCCGGGAGAGCCAGAGCAAAGAAGGCGGGGAAGCCTTTTGAGTTGATGCACCGACCCATCTAGGGTACCCTAAATGGATGCTTCGTTCGGGAGGGGGAGGACTTTCCATTTTGTGGCTTCCTAGAGCCATGGCTGAATGCCGAGAGGAGGCGCCTGCCGGGGTTTGAGATCTTCTTTGACCTGCAGTTATCTAGGGATGATGTTGCTGAAAAGCAGACAGATCCAACAGCTGAGGTTCAGCAGTGCAAGAAAGTGGATTCTAAGAACGTCGAAATCGAAATGGGGGTAGTGCTGGCTTGTCTACTTTTAGATCCTCCTATCGTATAGAAGTGCTTGGGGATAACTTCTCTGTCCATGATTGGGAATGAAACGGTCAAGGGCCCACCTTCAAATATTTTGATGCATCCATCGCACCCTCCCTCATCTAGCAATACGAGGGATTTTGTCAAGCAAAGACCGGTCGTAGTGAGCTGTAATCGATTCCTCCGAATCTATTAAGTCAATCAGTTCCAAATTTAATCGAAGTCTGAGTCCGTATTCCCGGGGTGATAACCCGATGCCACATCTGCCTAGGTCGTTTTTTTTTTCTTTCTTTTGAGTCTCATGGTAATGTAAGAATCGGACGATTTGGAAATGCTTAATGAGAATGGAATGGATGTGGTTTCTAAGTACTTTTCTGTGCCCTTGATTTATTGCATTAATCAGGACTTTCAAAATTTTGATGAAAACGACGGGGAAGAAATTCCTCCGATTTTACAATGCTTAATTGATCAAGAGCAGGAAAGATTTGTTAAACCTTTAGTTGATGAAATCACTACTGTTAACGCTATAATCGAGGAGGACCCACTACCGTCCAAATCGGCCCACGTTGTCTTCAGAGGAACGCGAAGTGCTTAGTCGCTTTGTTAAAAGATTTCAAAGATGTTTTCGCGGGTCCCACGAAGACATGCCCGATCGATCCCGAGATTGTACAAAGACCAGATCCTCTTGACTCGAGGCCCGACCGCTAAATGTAAACTCAAAAAGATCCGCTCGGACTGAGCTCTCAAGATTAAAGAAGAGGTCACCAAGCAAATTGACGCAGGGTTCCTGTTGGTATCCGAATACCCAACTTGGTTGGCCAACATTGTTCCGGTGCCGAAGAAAGATGGCAGGGTTCGGGTATGCGTGGATTTCAGGGATTTGAACGGAGTCAGTCCGAAGGACGACTTTCCCTTGCCGCATATTGATGAGTTAGTGGACTTCACAGTGAGGCATGCTTTGCTTTCATTCATGGATGGATTCTCAAGCTATAATTAGATAGTGATGGCACCTGAAGACCGGGAGAAAACTGCTTTCACCACCCCGTGGGGGACTTACTGTTACAAGGTGATGCCATTTGGGTTGAAGAACGCTGAAGCTATATATCAACGGGCTGCGACCACAATATTGCACGACATGATCCACAAAGAGGTTGAGGTGTATATGGACGACATGATTGTCAAGTCCAAAGATAGAGAGGGCCACTACACCGCCTTGCAAAAGTTCTTCCAAAGGATCAGAGAATTTCGCCAACCAATCCTCATAAGTGCACGCTTGGTGTTACAATGGGAAAATGCCGATTTCGACACAGAGAGGCATTGAGGTCGACCCTTCCAAAATCAAGGCCATCTTAGAAATGCCACCACCAAGGTCTGAAAGGAGGTGAGAGGCTTTCTGGGTCAAGTGCAATTCATAAGACGGTTTATTTCAAAATTAACCTTGACTTGTGAACCACTTTTTGGTCTCCTGAAGAATGGAAAGAAGTTCCAATGGGACAGCCGATGGCAAGCTGCTTTTGAACAGATCAAGGAATACTTACGTAACCCACTGCTTTATCACCACCTGCCGAAAGTCGTTGATTTTGTACCTTTCAACGACTGAAACTACAGTGGGCTGCATGCTTGCAAAGGAATCAGAGGATAAAGTCAAGAAAGCTATCCACTATCTGAGCAAGAAGATGTTGGATTACGAGACCCGCTACACTCCACCGAGAAGGCTTGTTTGGTTTGGTATGGGCTACCAGAAGCTACGACACTACCCGTTAGCTCACTCGTAATGTTGGTCTCAAGATTAGATCCCATCAAATATCTCATCGAGAAACCGGCACTTACGGATGGGCTAGCTCGTTGGTTGTCAGCTGCTCAATTCGATCTCAAGTATGTGACTCAAGAAGTCACCAAGGAAGAGCAAAGCAGAAGTTCTTAGCCGATCATCCAAAGGAAAGAGGTGAAGCAAAGTACTTATTCCCGATGAGGCCATTTTGCATATCGACGATGAGTTTTGGATTTATGTATTTTGACTGAAAGGCCAAACCAAGATGGGTATGGGGTAGGTGTTATCGATAGCGCCTAACAAGTCCTCAGATCCTCTAGCTTAAACTCGATTCAAGGTCTCAACAACGGCGAGTATGAAGCATGCATTGTTGGTTTAGAAGCCGCCCTAGAACTAGGGGCAAAACAGTTGGACGTCATCGGGAACTCGAACCTGGTTGTATCTCAAGCTAAAGGGGACTGGAAAGTCAACGAAGAAAAAATTATAATGTATCACCGCATCTTTGGACTTGTTAATTCCTCAGTTTGAGAAACTAAACTTTGCTCATCTGTTAAGAGAGAACAACAGGTTCGCAGATGCACTAGCAACTCTATCTTCCATGATAGACATTCCTTTTGGAGTTCGGATGCGTCCGATCATCATTGACCAGAAGTTTACGCCGGCCTATGAGTTGATTGCTACCATAGAAGATGTTCAAGATAAGAACCCTTGGTATTACGATGTCTGGAACTTCTTGGAGAAGGAGGCGTATCCACCAGGGGCAAATGCCAAGGATAAAGGGCAATCAAGAATGGTCGCCAATTCATCGCTTTGTGGGGTAAATCAGATAAAAGAGGTCATCTGGGAATGCATAAGCTGTGTGTTGATGCCGAAGAATCGAAGCGCCTAATGGAGGCCATCCATCGAGGAGAGTGCGGAGCGCACATGAACGGGGTGATGTTAGCTCAGAAGATCCTCAGACAAGATTACTACTGGTCCACCATGGAGGAGGATTGTATCGGCTTTGTTCGGCGATGCCACAAATGTCAGATCCATGCAAACCGCATGAACATCCTGCCGTCGAAGATGTACAATATGACTTCGCCATGGCCCTTTTCAGTTTGGGGAATTGATGTGATTGGGGCCGTCACTCCGAAGGGTTCTAATGGGCATGAGTTTATTCTGGTCGCAATAGATTATTTCACAAAGTGGGTTGAGGCCCAATCTTACGCGGTGTTGAAAGCGTCGCACATTGCAAAGTTTATCAGGAACAACATCATCTATCGCTATGGAGTTCCGAATGAGATTATCCCAGATAATGGTTCCCACTTCAAGAAGGAAGTGATTGGCTTGTTGGAAAAATACAATGTGGCTTTTCATAAGTCATCCACATATCGGCCGCAAACCAATAGAGCAGTTAAGGCCGCCAACAAGAATATCAAACACATTTTGCAGAAGATGGTGGAAACTTACCAGATCGCCGATAAGTTGCCGCTTGTTCTTGGGGTCACCGGACTTCAATCGTAACTTCTATCGCACTCAGATTCATTAGTTTATGGGATGGAGGCTGTTCTACCTATTGAAATTGAGGTTCCGTCATTGAGAGTGCTGGCTGAGTGTCAGATAGCCGAAGCAGATTGGCAGCAGAGCATATTTGAGGAACTCATGCTCTTTGACGAAAGAAGACTGAAAGCACTGTACCATGTTCAATGTTATCAACGCAGAATTGCCAGGGCTTTCAATAAGAAGGTTAAGTCCTGAAATTTGAAAGAAGGAGATTTGGTGCTCAAAGACAATTGAGCTCCCATCCACGACCCTAGGGGCAAGTTCAGACCCAATTGGACTGGTCCTTACATCATCAAGTCTATCTAGTCCGGTGGAGCTATTGTTCTGATGGACCTAGATGGCCTAGAGTTCTCCCAACTGATCAACATGGACAAGTTGAAGAAATATTACCCCTAAGAGGCTCACTAGGCTGAAAACCCGAAAGGGCGACCTAGGCAAAAGTTAGAGCATGAAAAATTTGAAATTACAAAAACTGAGCTTGCAAGGTTGAAAACCTGCAAAGGGCAGCCTTGGCAAAAGTTAGAGCGTAAAAGGAGAGTGAAAATACTCGAGTGAACCCGAGCTGGAACTACGTAAGGCTTGATTCCCATGTTTGGGATACGTAGGCAACTTCATTCTGAAGTCCAGCCATAAACACTTCCAAATCAATTGTGTCCATGTAATGGTTCCGATCATCTTTGTTATTTCTATATCCAAGAGTTTGGTTGTAACCGTCACTTTGAGGATCATGTTATAGTATGTTGCGATGTTATTTAGACAAGGCAACTTTTCGCTGCCATGAGTCGCCATTCAAACAAGGCAACTTTCCGCTGCTATGCAATGTCGTTTCGCATAAGAGGCAAATTTCCATTGCTATGAGAGTAAGTTCCGTGCTTGTTGAACAAAGGACGCTTGCAAAAAATAGTTTTTGAGAATTTTACCGAGGTAGACTAGTTTTCGAAAATTATTTCATTTTTTTTTTTTAAAATCGACCTTTTCTTGGACCTAAAAAGGAAAAAATTTCAGTGCTTATAACCTAACTTGTATGATTTTGAATCAAAAGTTGCATAAGCGTGTTAATCAACTCTTACATTGATCAAAATTTATTTTAGTAGAAAGTCAAAACAAAAAAAAAATAGTCAAAAATGATGAACTAGGGGCACAGTTAAGTCAGGTGTTCTGTCTCTTCCACATTATGAACATACTTACCAAAAAGAGCACAATGAAGGTAACAAAAATGGTCGAAAGCTCTCAACATCCTCCAAGCAACGAGGTATCGCCAAGTGCGAAACACGAATTGGGATGGGTTGAGACATTTCACCCTCATCTGAGCATCGCTAAACGCCACCGTAAGAAATAGTCATGATAGTGTTGGGGCATGAACCCACGACTTCGCTCATCCATCAACCACCCAGGGAAGGATTGAAAATGAGAGATTGAAGAATAGAGATGTGTGATGAGAGAAAAAGTGAGAAAAAGGGCTTTTTCAGAAAAATAGAGATTGAGTGCCAGAGTGATGTGAGAATCACAAATGAGAAAGGATGGGAAACAATACCCGAAGAAACTGGCTCCTCATGACCAGGAGGTCTCTTCCCTTTGTAACACGCCTGTGTCGTGTCTTCTGTTGTTTTGTTCATCTCTTGTTTTGATTCGCTTTCGAGTGTTCCTCGATGAGTTTAGGTTGTTTGTCTTTTGTTTTTCCTTGTTGAGTCGTAGTGCACTGTGGTCAGTCGTAGGCACAATACCCGGTTAAACACTCAATTTCAAAACAAAGTCATTTTGTGCTCAGAGTGCTGTGCCATTCTCTACATTTGTGCAAAACAAGATTTATTCTTTCATAAAATTGCAGGGTTCAACCCAAGTCATATGAGAACAATGAATATATGTGTTCTGGATTGCGTACAAAAGAAAAGAGGAAAATTTGGAGCATCTCGAGTATGTTTCAAATTTCCGATCCCACCTTTGCATCCCATCTTTCAGATTCGACGCTTGTTCAGATTAGCCGATGCAGTATAAACCAAGCTACCAGATGTTCAAAATGAGCAACATAAGAGTAGCTGCAGTGCGCAGAACCAAGTGTTGTGTTACGGGTCAGGTTCGTAATGAGCAATTTATGTGTTGAACATGTTGGGAACTTGTGATTGGTCCCACTTCCAATGCCTTCCTGTTGATTTTGCAAAGTCACACCTGTTACCTCAATTTGCTTATCGAAGTTGTTACTCATTTGCTTATCGAAGTTGTTGCTCGCTTGCTTATCGAAGTTGTTACTCTTTGGTTTATCAAGTTGTTGCTCACCGATTACCAAGTTGTCGCAATTTTGTTTATCAAGTTGTTTCTCTTTGCTTATCGAAAGGTAAACTTGTTAAGGTCTTATTGTTGCTTATTGAGTTGATTTGTTTGTTACGCTGGTCTACTTGACTTGGTAACACATGCATGTTCAATTTCCATTCGACACATTGTTATGTAATATGATGCAATAAGATGCGATGTACAAATGCAACACTTTTTTCAAAGAAAGAGCTTGTTTCATTCCATCATCTTTTCAAATACATAGTTTGGAGAAAGTAAACCCGCCAAAAGAAGACAATGTGCTCAAAGCAACAAAATGTCTCAAACAAAGCAAGAAAGAGAAGAAAAGTAGCAAAAGTCTAGATCAATGTCAATCGATCTCAGCTCGAGAGTTCTGTCTTCGCCCTCTTCCCCGGACGAAGGTCCAGAGCATCGCCATCGACTCCACCATCTCGAGCCCGAGCCCGAAGTCATCTCCGCCTTGTCCTCGACGACTCGCCTCATTGCCTCTCGACTCATCATCGTCCAAATCGATGCCCGTGAGTCGCTCCCAACATGAATGCGCCCGCTTTGGTGCAGAAATGTCAGGTCCTCGCCTCGCTCTCCTCCTCCTGCAACGCAGATGGTCCTTCTGCGACACCCCCTGCAGTGGATATCTAGAATGGGGCCTGAAAAGGACAAATGGTAAATGCATCAGTCATACTATGCAAAGCAGAGTATGAATACAGAATACAGTGTATGAGTACAGGATATGAATGCTATGAGTAGTATATCAGTAACAGAATGCAGTGACTGAGTGCAGTATATGAATGCCGTGAGCAATGCTGTGAGCAATCCGTGGGTTACAATGTATCAAAGTCGTGAGGGCTGCGTACCAAGTGCCATGTTGACAGTGCGATGCATCAGATTATGTGTAAAACAGATTATGCACAGTTTGAGATTGCGGTTGAAAGAGCTTATCGATATCAGAATGGCCAAGAAGTTGAGGCTACCAGAGCATCCCCATTACGGAGGCGGTCAACTCTAGAGAATGGCGAGTGTACTTAGCGTAAGCTTGTAAAAGTGTTAGAAGCATCAAGATTCTCGGAATATTGTAGACACCCCATTTTTGACCGTCCCTAAGACTTGGACGCCACCGCCGAACACTCGTGATCATCCATGTGTGTGTTCGCTTGGAGTTCCTGAGTTCTCGGCTCAAGGCCGGCCTCAGACCTCTGACTGACTGCTTGTGTTTGGTTTTGCACCAAACACTTGTGATTTGCCTGAGGCGTGGAATGCCTTATGAGGCATCCCCACACACCACCCACCGGGCTAGAAGCCACCGGTGGCTAGAGTTGTCATCGGCACTTTATTGTGCCTGTCGGCACTATTTTGTGCCTGCGGCACTATTTTGGGCTTAAATGACCAATTTGCCCAAATGACCATCGCACTTGCTTTCTCGAGATATTTTCGCATTTGTGTGCATTGTCTTTCCCTCCATACACGGTATGGAGGGATGAGCTTGCTTAATGGCTAAGCTTGTAAGCTTTTGGCCTATAAGAGGGAAAGCTCTTCCCTTTGCTCAGGGTTGGAATTCTTGAGAGGTTTCAGCCATTTTTAGAGGGAACCAAGCTCGTTTTAGGGTTAAGATAGATACACATTCTATATCTCCCTTTCTTTTGCTTTCTAGGTGTTTTAGTTCATATTATTGCACTAACACACCTAGTCTTCCACCTTTTCTTGGTATTCTTGAAAATCAGAGCTTGTTCTTGAAGTTCTTGATCGGTTTTGAGTCCAAAGAAGCCACAACATCAAGCTTTGTGAAGAGGTCTACAAGGGTAAGAACTTTACTCCTTTTTACCCCATTCTTGCACCTTCTTTTTACCTAGCTTAGGACTGTTTTTGTGCTTAGCACATAACACAAAAGTTCTGATTTTTGACCCTCTTTATTGTATATTAAGAGTGTTTTGTGGTTTGGGAAGTTTGACCCCTTTAGGCCTTGAAAAGGGTCCCTTTTGTGCCATTTTGGTTGAGATCCGAGATTTTGGTGAGAGGATCTCTTCACCACTGAAATCTTGAGTGATTTCAGTGGTGAAGAGCATGCCTTGAAGTCTCAAGAAGGAGAGGGCCACCCCCTCTCCTTGATGTCCTTGAAAAGGACAAATTTTGCTTTCTTAAGGAGCTCCATGCTTGAGTGTGTGTTGAGCATGTTTGACTTGTTTTCCATGCTTATATTGCCATGTTATAACATGATTTCAAGTTGGTTTTAGTACTCTTTGCATGATTTGCATAGTTACTTTGTAATGCCTTAATATTGCCTTTAACATGACTAGCTTGTTAGCCTTAGCTTCTAACATGTTTTAGACTTGTGTTTGTGAAGCTTGTGTACTTATTTTGCCATGATTTAACTCTGCCCATAGCCATTTGGGTCGATCCCATCATGCATTATGTAGCTCCTTTACATTTGGCTTGTTGGCCTTGAGAGTATGAGTGCATAGCATGCCATGCTTGCTTCATTTTTGATGGTTTGGAACCATCTAGCATGTTATTTCAGACTTTTTGGTGTGCTTGTATGCATGCTTTAGTTGCTTCTTTAATGCTTTAAAAGCATGTGTTGAATGCTTCATGTTTTGGTCATGTTGCATGCTCTTGTACTTGAGCCCTTAGATGCCATCTAGGTGCTCCTTAGGCTTTGTTTAGGTCTGCTTAGACCTATTTTGAGTCCCTTAGCCTTGTGAGGCTTGGTGGACTTGGCCTTGGTTTAAGCCTTCATGGCTTGTTTCAAAACTTGGGCCATTTGTTGTATATTTGGCTTGCTTCATTACATGTTTTGGCATCATGTTTAACATGGATTTCGTGAGCTTTTCATGCATGCTATTAGCCCATGTTTATGCCTCTTAAGTGTGCATGAGAGTTGCTTTTGTATGCCTTGGTTTAGACTTTAACATGTGCATGTGTGTGCGTGTGTTTAGTCTCATTTTCAGGCACTTTGGCCACTGTTTTGAGCCTTGTTAGAGCTGCCCAATTCATGTGTAAGTCCATCTCATTGCTTAGTTTGTATACTTGCCTTGTACGCCTACTTGTATGCTTATATAAATGCCTCGCATTGTCCATATGGCATAGTAGATAACATGCTTAGGGCCTTGTTGCATTGGCATGCATGTTGGGCCTCTTGAAGTGAAGTATGACGGAGGTTTGGCACCTTTATTTGCTTGTTTGCATTGCATGCATTTGACATTGAAGTTGCACTCTTGGTTCTCTGTGCCATCACGCATGGAAATGCGATTGGTGGTCCGGAATCGAGGCACATGCCCTCTTGAGTCCATAGCATGATGTGGGATGTGTTTGGTGCATACATGCCTTGAATTACATTGCCATGCATAGTTTGTCCTCTCGTCAGTGAGTTGCGTGATCTCGCAGAACATTTTGTGCCGACCGGCACTTCTCAAGGCCTACCGCCGCTCATTCCCAAATGATGAAACAATTCGCCGATGGCCAAATCCTTCACCATGGAAATTTCAGGTCACGATGATGATCTCCAAGACTAAAGAAAGTGTTTCTAGGACTTTGGTAATTTTCGAGTTGGATAGCGAAGAAACAGAGGCATACTTGCATGGCAAGGCGATTCGAAGCGAAGTCCGCACGTATGCGTCAGCTTAGCCCTCATCCCGAGGCATTTAATGTTTAATTAGATTAATTATTTAATTTAATTAATTTAGTTGATTTGTAATATTTAATTAGCTAGTCTAGTTAATTATTTATTCGCCCGTATTATTATTTTAATCCTCCGAGCGAGGGCAAAAATGTAATATGTGTGTGAGTGGGTGTATGTCTTCCAATCCCCACTTCTTTCTATCCCCTTTATTTACTCGCTATGGTAGATTAGGGCACGCCTATATTAGCATACCTTATGCAATGCATGCGCAGTATTCATGCATTTTGTTTACATGCACCGGCTCGCACATCATACAAACTGCATCGTACTTTCAACTCCAAATTGAATACGTGATAGTTGTTGCATCTCACATGCCATGTTTAGGGTTAGCCGAGCCTACTCTAGATTGCATCTATGCCTGTGTTGCATTAGCCACTTAACAAGAACTAGGTCATGCATGTTTGCTAACCAGCCATCGCTTTGGCACGAGTACGATGTAAGTATTTTTTCGCTTAGCATATCGCATGCGTGTGAATGTTTACTATGACAAGAGATGCTTGCCATGTGGCTAAATGCTTACATGATAAACTTTGAATGCCTGTGGATGGAGGATGGATTGCTTGAGTTGGAACAATTTATTGAGATCCGATTTTAACCTACTTGGGTAGCAAAGAAAACAACACGCTTTTGAGACAAAACGGATATGCAATGTTTATTTCAAGTTAGGCGATCTAGTCTATACTTTTGTGTTGTGCGATCACATAGTAATTCTAGGTTAATAACCGAATAAGAACGCATAAAGTTTTCAAAAACGGATATCACGGTTAGTAGAGGCCGGCCTTCGATCGCGAAGGGGGTGCTCATAGTCGACCTTCCCGATCGCACTCCAAGCTCGAGCCAAGACCACTTTGGTGATGACGACATGTATTGGCCTTCTAAGATCGAGTCGTGGTTTCCTAAATTTCCCAATTTAAAAATATTTAGGTGGCGACTCAGAATCCGCAAAGCACCATGTTTGGCACTACTTTCCAAAAAATCTGTTTTCTCAAACGATTTGCCGGATTTGGACTCTTTGGTTCAGATTTAGAACCGACAAACAAAAGGGAGTCCGAACTGTAGAGTGAAGCCCCACGGGCGCGTCTACAAATATCAAGAGAAATAAAATGAAATGACTGTACAGGATGCAAAGTGCAGTAATACATACCAGAGGCAAACCGTGGAATCTGACTTTCTCGTGATTAGCTGGAGGGGGAGCAATGGGGATTTGGTAAGTCTCCCCACCCTGCCCTTGGCATGTCATCATCGTAGGTAACGCTGGCCACTCACCTCTCGCTTCTCTCCGAGATCCGCTCGCCACGCCCGAGCCGCCTCCGTGCTCCTACTCCGACCGCTAGTGCCGCAAGCATCTCTCTCTCAGCTCTACGAGGACCGATCAAAAGTGGCATCGATAAGCCCCAATGTACTCGGCGAGTCACCTCCTCCTCGAAAGGCTCTTGTCCCACCGATCGTAGTCTATCACCTCCTCGAGAGTGTACCTCTCAGATGCCTCATATGAGTAGGAAGTGGCCGCAGAATCGCTCGCCTGCACGCCTAAGGTCTCGGCAAGAAGCACTCAAGTACCAGCGCGCAGACGGGCCCTCTAGTAGAACTCTAAATCGGGCCGCCTCGAGCACCAAAGATACCGATCCCGAATCGCATCGTAATGGGGCCTAAGGTCGCAGTAACTGCAAATAAAACACAGCTTGTTACCTACTGATATTGAAAGAGCAATGTAAAGCGAAGCTTAAATGAACTGTAATGTTTGACATACCTTGGCTGTGGTGATGGTATCGAAGTAGCGGTGAAAGAATATGAAGGACTCCCGTGGCCTCCGCTCACACCTCACGTCGAAGCGGTCAGAGAATGGAACACCAAAAGGAATCTCCTCATCTAGCACTGGGGCAAGCCTCGGGAAGTACGCATACACCCACAACTATACAGTGTGATAGAAAAGATATGAGCATGCTTATCAGATAAAGCAGTATGCAGATAAAGCAGAAAGCGGTATGTGCAGTGTATTGTGCAATGTGTGCAGTGTATAAAGTACAGATAATGAAAAACATAATTGAAAAGACAGAAAAGGGAATATGTACCTCCCAGGCTCGCTAGTAGCCTCCAAGCAGCTGCCTGCTGAGGCGGGAGGATGAGCTCATATATCCGTATAGAGTGGCCAAGCCCGCCCCACCCTAGTTGTAGCGGCGGATCTGTGTCACATCCACAAGTGCGCTCAGCAGGTGGAGGGCGACGGTGTTCACCCGGTCGGCGAAGAGCGTAGTCCCCAGCAAGAACATAATGAAGCCATGAGCGTACTGCTCCTTCTCCTCCCAGGTAGTAGGCGCCTGGATCCAGAAGTGATCCTCGAACCATGAGTATCGCACAAACCCCGCCGAAAGCAAGAGGTGGCCGAGTGTCAAGTAGAGCCGAAAGCGCGCCCACTCGCCCATGTCTCAGACAAAGGAGATCGGATCACCCCCACTCCGATGTTCAGGCACATGGAGAAGTCGAAGAGAGTCATCGTCATCTCCCCGGTGGCGGAAAAGTGGAAGGAATCGGTAGTGTCCCACCACCTCGCCACCAAGGCAGCAAGAAGAGACCTGCTCGCAGTGAGGCGTGAGAGCCCTATGCAGAAATGCCCAAAGCCAGCCTAGTCAACGATCCGATGAACCGCGTCAAGTAGCTCCATGTACCATCCGCGAGTGACGGTATTCTTTTACCCTCAGAAGGCATAGGAATCTCCCTATTTTCAGAACAAATAGTTGCGAAGCAGTGTTATAAATACAGTGTTGAATGCGCTCAGAATCAGTGAAAATGCAGTGTGTGTACACGTGTTTAGATTCAAACAGATATCGGGTACGGGTGTCCTCGCAGTAAACCACAACATATGATGTATCAATGTGTTTGACTGGTTCAGTAAAAATACAGTGTGTGTGCATGTATTTAGATTCAAACAAATATCGGGTGCGGGTGTGTTCACAGTGAATTACAGCGTATGATGTGTTAGTGTATCTGGTTCAAGCAGTTAAAGAACAAGTTTGACTATTGCAGTTATATGTTCTACATCGCGGGAAATGAAACAGACGGAGAGTGCGCCATAGGACGTGTGACTGCTCACAAGAATAAAGCTCCGGCACGCCTCGCAAAGTCAGTGGCGGATGCCGCCGAGGCACATGTATCACCGGCTCAGAGGTCGTTGGGTCGAACGGCCGAATGTGAAGAGGCAGGAGCTCGGCCTCGGGGTCCACGTCCATCGCTGGAGGACTCCCACCCAGTGGAACATCGTCTGCCATCTCATAAAGAGCGTGAAAATGGCCGAAAGTGTGAAAACCGGGCAAGAATGTGAAAGGTCAACCCAAGAGTCAACCTTGAGAGGGTGAAAAATGGGTGGAAAGGTCGAAGTGTGGGAAAGGGCACGAAGATCGAGGAAAACTTGGGAAAAACAAACCCCGAGTGGTGGAAATTGAGAAAGAGACACCGAAACTAAGGTTTGTTCGGTTCAAAACGTGCGAAACAGGGAGGTTTTCATGAATCAAATGACAAAAAGTGACGAAAACAAGAGAAAAGTGTGGATCGAGGGTTGGAAAATAACCTAGAGAGAGAGGGGAGAGATTTTCGACCAAAAGAGAAGTAGAAATATAGGGTTTGAGGACCTATATTTAAAGACCCGTGGCCAATTGACAAAACTGCCCCGACACAGCAATTTTTGGCTGGTCGGCCAAATTGTTAGCCGGTCGGCCAAATAATTGGCCGGTGACCTTATTTCGTGGCCGATGGATGGCCGATGGACTTACCCGGTGGCCGGTGTATCTCCCACACCCTTTTCTGAGTCATCTGTGATGTTTGGGACCTCTATTACTCAGGACAGTGCAAGAAAGTGCATTTTCAAAGCTTAATCGGCCTCTATGTTGACCTCGAGCTGTGTTTTCTGTGCGTGGCACTTGATACGTACGAGGTGTATCCTTTTCATATCCTTTGGTATCTTGCGAGATTCAATAACCGCTTTAAATGCGTTGTCTTGTTTATGATAAACATACATAGGTTGCATCGTTATACACGTCTACAAGCATTGTAACGCATACAACTTGCGTTGTTATGCACTGTTCATTTGCATTGTCATGCATTTCAAGACAAACGTGCGTTGTCGCGCATTTGAGTTCATTTGCATTGTTATGCATTTCAAAAAACAAACGTGCGTTGTCACGCATTTGAGTTCATGCATTGTCATGCGTGTCTCATGCATTATCATGCATTTCAAATACACGCATTGTCATGCATCATTCATCTACATTTCAATAAATCATGCATTATCATGCATTTCAATTACACGCATTGTCATGCATCTTTCATCTGCGTTTCAATTCATACATTGTCATGCATTTCAATTACACGCATTGTCATGCATCTTTTGTCTGCATTCCAATAGTTTGCATTGTCATGTATTTCAGTTCATGCATTATCATGCGTGTCTCATTTGCATTGTTATGTGTTTCAATAATTCGCATTGTCATACATTTCAACAACGTGCATTGTCATGCACCTCTTGTTTGCATTGTTTAGCATTTCGAACAACTTGCATCATCATGCATCTTCCATTTGCATTATCATGCATGTCAGTCTCTCGCATTGTTACATATTTCATGTGCATTGTCTTGCACCCCTCTAACTTGCATTGTTTTGCACATTCTTTTTTCAAAACACCGGGATACGTCCCTATTTCCTCCCCTCTTATTTTGGAACACCGGGATATGTCCCTATGTTTCCCTTTGTTTGGTTAAGAGCATTCGGAACATGTTCCGGTCTCTAACTTTTCTCCACTCACGTGCCGCGTGTGGACGTATCTAACTTTTCTCCATTTGCGTGCCGCTTGTAGACGATTCAACTTTTCTCCACTCACGGTCATGCGTGGACTTCTCTAACTTTTCTCCACTCACGCGTCGCTGTGGACTTCTCTAACTTTTCTCCACTCGTGTCCGCGGTGGACGCTTTAACTTTTCTCCACTCGCGTCGCTGTGGACGATTCAATTTTTCTCCACTCGCCAAGTCGCGGTGGACGATCTAATTTTTCTCCACTCGCATGCCACATGTGGACATATCTAATTTTTCTCCACTCGCTGCGCTGCGTGTGGACGTATCTAACTTTTCTCCACTCGCGTGCCGTATGTGGACATATCTAATTTTTCTCCACTCGCGTGCCGCGTGTGGACATCTCTAACTTTTCTCCACTCGCGTGCCGTGTGTAGACGTATCTAACTTTTCTCCACTCGCGTGCCGCGTGTGGATGTCACAAACTTTTCTCCACTCGCGTGCCGCGTGTGGACGTCTCTAACTTTTCTCCACTCGCGTGCCGCGTGTGGACATCTCTAACTTTTCTCCACTCGCGACACGCGAGTAAACGTCTCTAACGTTTCTCCACTTGCGAGCCGGGTGTGGACGTCTCTAACTTTTCTGCACTCGCGTGCCGCGTGTGGATGTCTCTAACTTTTCTCCACTCGCATGTCACGGTGGACGAATTCAACCCTTACTAACCCTTGCTAACCCCTTTCTCCCCTTTTTGCATTGTTATACACATTGTATGCGTTGTCACGTGTGCTTTACTTATATGTGTTCAAGTTTCTATACACATTGTACATGTTGTCGCATGTGCTTTACTTATATATGTTCAAGTTTCTATACACATTGTATGCGTTGTCACGTGTACTTTACTTATATGTGTTCAAGTTCCTATACACATTGTACATGTTGTCGCATGTGCTTTACTTATATGTGTTCAAGTTTCTATACACATTATACATGTTGTCGCATGTGCTTTACTTATATGTATTCAAGTTCCTATACACATTGTACATGTTGTCGCATGTGCTTTACTTATATGTGTTCAAGTTCCTATACACATTGTACATGTTGTCGCATGTGCTTTACTTATATGTGTTCAAGTTTCTCTTTGTTACACATTGTACACGTTGTCGCGTGTACTTTATTTACATGTGTTTGTGATCATCTTCACCTTCCCACATTGTATACGTTGTCGTATGCTTTACTTATATGTGTTTGTGCCTACCTAGCATTGTTATGCTTGTTTCAAATCACATTGTTATGCATCACACTTAGGTTGCATTGTCTTGCACCCCCTCATTTGCGTTGTCATGCACTTCTCACTTGCATTGCTATGCATGTTTCTAACAATGTTGTACCTGTTAAGTTTTCTTTCTTTTCCAGGCACGATATTGTATGTACGGTTCATTTGAAGCTGGCACGGGCAGACGAACCGCACAGGTATTGCATTCTCCGCGTGAGACGTAGCGAGAATCAAATAATTCTCTTACATCCTTTCTGCATGAAATGTAGTTAGATTTGTGTTTGATTGCTTAAACTGTTGCATCTATGGTATGTATTTGCTTCGTTACAGCTCTCTTTGCATGATCATAAGTTATGTTCAAAGATCATGCATGTTCTTTTGCATCTTGCCCTACCTACTACACATATCTTACTATCTTGTATGCTTGTCTGTCTTCACTTTGTCAAAATGGATCGCCTCGCCTTTGACATTCACTCCGCCATTATTATGACTTTCGAAGTTCTATCAAAGAAGGGCAAATCAGAACACCCCATTTTTGACCGTCTCAAGACTTGACGCCACCGCTTGAACACTCGGTGATCATCCATGTTCGTGTTCGTCTTAAGTTCCCGAAGGTTTCGGTCGCACGCCTTGCCTCTAGACCTCTTGACTTGTATGCTTTGTGCTTGGTTATGCACCAAACACTTGTGTTTTTGCTTTTGAGGGTAGGGAATGGCATGTTGGCCATCTCCACACCTCACCGGCCCTAGCTTGAGGCCACCGGCCCTGTTTTCTTGCTACCGACCAAAGGTGTTGGCCGGTCGGCAATGATTTTGGTCGGCCGGCCATTTTTGTTGGTCAATCGACCAAATCTTCCAGCCGACCCCTTTCCATCTGCTTTTGGCAGATGTGACAGCTGGCATCCACATTACACCCCCTCCATACATGTGTATGGAAGGATTTACACCTTGTGTTAGCTTCTCTTAGAAGCTTAGGAATTGGATTTCTATAAGAGGGGAGGCCCTCCTCCCTTCTCAGAGGTTCTGAAAATTAGGGTTAGAGAGTTGTATCTATCTATCTCTATATCTCCCTCTCTTCACTCATTTGTATGTGTATTTGTGGCCTAAAGTGACTTTTGTTCACACTATTGCACACAAACACCTAGTGTTACACCATCCTTGGTTGCTGAGGCTCTAAGGAGTTGTTTTCAGAGTTCTTGGGCTGGTTTTGATCCAAGGAAGGTGCTGGAGTGGTGTTCTTGAAGAGGTTCTTCCAGGGTAAGAAACTACCCTCTTTATTCCCCATTTTTGCACAAGCTTTTAGCCTATCTTACATCTATTTTTAAGCTTAACTTATAACTGATAAAAATTCTGTTTTTAAGTGCTTAAAATAGTTGTTTAAGATCTCTTTGGTGTTTGGGGTTGTTTACCCCCTCTTAGGCCTTGTTTGGCCTCTTTTTGTGCCCTTCTTCGTGAGTTCCGGGACCACCTTGTATTGGCCTTCTCACCACTGAAATCCAGAGGGATTTCAGTGGTGGGGATGGTGTTTTGAGGTCCTAATCCCCTCTCCTTGTTGTCTTCAATACTTGTCATATTTGCCTCATATGTGAGCACCTTTTTAAGTTTATGTTGGCCATGTCTTAGCTGGTATTTGTGGTTGTTTTGCCATGGTATACCTTTGTTTTAAGTTGGTTTAGACATGTCATGTATGCTTCATACACTTGCCTTGTAATCCCATGATTTGGCCTTAACATACATCATGTTGTAACATGTGTTTTTAGCATGAATTTGGCTTAGCTTTATGAAGCTTCTAGCTTTGCCTTACCATGCTAAAGCTCTGATTTTGGTTGTTTTGGTCATCCATGACTTGCTTTGTATAGCTACCATGCAATCTAGCTTGTAGGCTTTGAGTGTTGAATCCTCTAGCATGCTCTACTTGGATAATTTCAGTGGTTTGGCATCATTTAGAATGTCATTTCAGTCCATATAGTACGCTTGAATACTTGCATTTATCACCTATTCCATGCCTTGGATAGTTTGTGTTTTATGCCTCATGAATGTGACATTGCGTATGCCAACATGCTTGGGTATTTGGGATGACATCTAAGTGGGTTTTTGGGCTCATTTTCACATGTCATAACTCTATCTTGGGTCACTTAAATCATGCCATGTTTGGTTGTATTAGGTGTAGTATAACACCTCTTTGATGGCCTTGCATGCTTCATGTTTTTGCCCCTTTGTTTTGGCTTGTTTGGCCTTGGTCATTGCATGTTTTAGGCTTACTTTGCCATGATTTAGAACTTTTTGGGGTTATGCTTGCCATATCCTCTTTGTTTTGTGTAGCATTGGTTCAATTCCCTTGCCTTATTTTAAGCCTTAAGCCTTAATCATGCATGCTTGGCTTGCTTATGTGATTTGGCATCACTCTTAGCACTGCTTTGAGCACGTAATGTTGTCACATTGGCATGCTTTTCCTTTCCTTTTAAGTGTACTTAAAAGTTGCCTTTTATGCTTAAGTGGTTAGGCCTTCACATATGTATGTTTGTTTGTGATTTTGTCCCTTATTCCTTAGCATTTTGGCCAATGCTTTTGGACCTATTAGAGAGCAGTCCATCTTGGTGTAAGTCCATCATTTGCATGTTGTTGCATACTGCTCATTGCATGTTATTGCATGCCTAAGTTGCATCTTGCATCCTTGTTAGCTTGCATTTGTCCATATGTTTGATATGTTGTTATATGTTTGCATGTTTGCATGTTTGTTCACATGCTCATGTTGCATTGGTTTGCTTGCATGTTTAGGTTGCATAGCATTGTGCATGTTGGCATCCCTTGCCTCTTGATCAATTATGATAGAGGTTAGGATCATTGTGTGTTTGTGTCCATTTCACTTGATATCAAATTGCACACTTGGCCTCTTGGGCCATCATGCATTGAAATGCGTGATTGATGGCCCGAGGGTCGGGAGCCATACTCCCTTGTGTTCATAACATGATAGGGAGGGTGGTCATGCAAACATCGCTTGAAAATGCATTGCCATGCTCTGTTTGTCCTCTCCTGCGACAAAACAGTATTCTACAGGAATAGATGGCCGGCCACCATCTCCAAAGGCTTCTGCCGGCTACAAATTGTTGGCCGAGAGCCCCATTATTGGTCGATGACCAGTTCCCTTCGGCTGATGGCCTTTCCTCTTGGCCGATGTCCTCTCAGAGCACCCAGAAGGTGATTCAGAAGCATCCTTGAAACTTGTGAAGTTTTCAGAGGTACAGAGCAGTGTAAACAGAGGCAGCATGAGCATGGTGATAGATTTTTGAACGGAGCTGAGCATGCATCCATTTGTCCCTCTTCCCGAGGCCTCTTTACTTCTTTAGTAGCTTAATTAATTTTTCTAATTAGTTAAGTGTTGTGTAATAATTAATTAATTAATTAGTTAGTTAGTTAGTTAGTTAATTAGTCAATTTGTATTATTCATTCAGACCCTCCGTCGAGAGAGCGAATTTTGTAATAAGTGTGCGTGAGTGTGTGAATGTCTTCCAACCCCACGTCTTTCTCCCTTTTACTTACCTACTTTCAATGGTTAGTTCTAGGGCACATTTCATTGAGCATCCTTATGCTCGCATGTTTGCATCCATTCATCTGTATTGCATGCACCAGGCTCAGCGCATCATACTAACTACATTGTATTTCAATTCCAAGTTAAATACGTGTATCGATTGTTGCATCTCATATGCCATCTTAAAATAACCGAGCCTATTGTAGTTGCATTTTTGCATGTGCTCCATTAGGCATCTTAGCATAGCTAGGATTCATGCATGTTTTTCTAATTAGCTTCTTTCTTTTGCTCGGAGTACTCAGTAAGTGTTTATGCTTTAGCATCCTTGCATGTGTGTGGGTGACTGCCATAATAGCATGCTTACCATGAGGCTATTTACTTATCTGATATAAACTCCCTGAATGCCTGTGGGTGAAGGTTGGATTATTTAAATTGGAACAATTCATCAAACGCGAGTTTTAAGCCCACTTGAGGTAGCAAAATCATATTGTTTTCTAAGCCCACTTGAGGGTGGCAAAATCCACGTCTTAGCCTACTTACGAGTAGCACCATCAAACCATTTTCAAATAAGCAAACATGAAATGTTTTGTTCCAATTTAGGTGATCCAGTCTATACTTCTAAACTAATAACCGGACTAAGAGCATATAATGTTTTCAAAACTCGATATCATGATTAGTAGAGGCCGATCTTTGATCAGGCGAGCGGGGGTGCTCACGAAGTGACCTTCCCCATCCGTATCCAAGTTCCCGAGCCGAGGCAACTTTGGTGATGACGGACACGTGGCCTTAGGCACGAGTCAGGGTTTCCTAAATTCCCCCAAAATAAAATACTTAGGTGGCGACTCTATATCTGGCAAAGTAGTCCATGTTTGGCACTTCTTTCTAAAAATCTGTTTTTCAAAACGATTTGCCGGATTTGGACTCTTTGGTGATTTATCGATCTCGCATTGCACTTTGCAGGATTAGATTCAGAACCGTGACATTTGAGTCCGAACTGTAGTAAGCCCCAATGAACAAAACAGGATTCCCTCCCAGGACGTTCGGGGATGTCTACACCTATATGCAAAACTATTTTCAGGTGCTGATAATATGCCTCCGCCAAGGCAATAGTTTGGGAGGACTTGTAACGCCCAAAAAAGATAAAATAAATTATACGTAATGATAACATAACCCTCATAACTCCTTATGACGAACTGAAATAACTTCCCAACACTTACATTACATGACCATGAGATGGGTACAAAATAGTTCCACATGCGAATATACATTCAATGATATCTAACACCTGAATCTATAGCATTTAGAACACTCAGTCAAAAATAAATAAATGCTCTCAAGGGCTTACAAATTTTCCAAGGCTTAAGCCCAGTTACACAAAGGTTTCTTGAACCCATACAAGTATAGCCCTTGGCTTACAAAAATACAATCACAACAAAATAGAGCCTTGTGCTCTCAATACATGCATCCACTCCTTAGTTTGGCGGGTTCACCACGTTTTTTCCTGCACCAAAATTTCATAGGGTGAGCATAAAGCCCAGTAGGAAAATCTTAACAAAATATATACATTTTATACAAGCTTTATCAAATGAAATGCATATGCCATGCCATGCTTTTTGAAGGAAAGTCACATTTATGTCTTTTGAAAACCATCATGCTCAATGATAACTTGAAATTTCAACAATTCAAAAATTAACAATCTAGTTTCAAGGGGCGGTAAATACAACTCAGGTAATCCCTAGGTTGGTGTCTGCAAATAGGCATAGTAGCACTACCAAAAATCCCACTTTACCGGTTGCTAACCGAAAGGGAAGTGGTACCTCATCCTCGTGGTGTTTTCGGTCTTTCACCCGACACTCGCATCAACTTAATTAATTTCATCTACACCTCCTATCCGGACTTACCAACTTATTTACCCCAAAGCAATTCCATGAAAAATTGATTCATAAACTTTCTTTTCTCAATGCAAAAGTTTCCAAACTCAATCCAAAATATGTAATAGCCAATTAAATGGATATGTAATGCAACAATTTCCAATGCCACTTGATATTTCTCCACTTTCAAATATTTCAAACAATAATTCCATAAGAATTAAAATTTCCCTTTCTCCTTTCAACGCTATTTCACAACATAGCCACATATCTATTTAATTCTATTAATAAATAACAACATTTTCATGCTATGTACTTTTCTCAACAATTTGGTCATTTCAAGACTATATCAAAATCTTTGTACAATGACCTCCAAAATCACCACTTCTCATAATTTATGAAACTCATCATTTTCATATGTATAAATAAGAAGTTTTTACCATCTTTTACTCATTTTGGCACACAATATAGTATATTAACAATGCCAATCAAATGTTCTCAACATTCTTTTAAAACCCCTAAATTTCTAGGTTTTTCCTCACCACAACTGCACACACACAAATCATTTGAAAGAATTTCTTCAAAAACATTTTTCCTTAATCAATGTAGTTCAAAAACCTCAAGATAATTATTTCAAAAGGATAAGAAGGAAAACCCCTGCTAAACTACCCACATTGTTGAGCCAACCATTCAAGTTTCAACATTAACAAGAGAAATTCCAAAAATCAACAAAAATTCTTGAAAAAATATATATATATAACTTTAAGAAAATCTCTACCTTAAGTTTTGGAGAAGAAGGAGATGAAAGCCCCGAATCCAATGGTGCCAAAACCCAATCTCCACTGCACACAATGTAGCCCTCAGAGAGTTTTCCAACTTTAATCAAGGAACCAGGGTCAAAATGTTTATGGATTTCTAGAAATCAAAGATCTAGTGAAGTTTGATGTAAGAAATGTAGCAAGAATGAGGAGAAAAGGGTTTTTAGAGAGAGAGAGAGAGAGAGATGTATAAAATGATATACACTCAGCCCAAGAAAATAAGAAAAACAAATTTTTCGGAGTCTGCAGATTCTCAAGACGGCGGCATTCATCCTTGCACGCATGGAGTGTTCTCCGACGCAAGCGCACTCATCCTCGCACGACGCACACCTTCCCTGCACCACCTTCCGTACATGCCTTTTATGCAGAAGCCAACCCAGATCCTCCCCTATTTCCCGCATGTGCGGCCCCCTTCTCACATGTGCGGCTCTGTCTTCCAGCTAGGAAAATTTTCCAGCTCAACACGGGACACTCCAAATCCAATCTCGCACCTTCCGAAACATGAGAAACTCAACTCAAAAATAAACAAGGATAAGGATTTTGTGAAAAGTTTACAAATACAATAACTCAAATTGCTTGTCAAGGCTCCTAGTTAGACTCGACACTCTAACGAAAATAAATTCAACGTAACTCAAGAGGATGAGGTGAATTATGTATCGGGTCATCATAGGACTTGGAGCCAAGAGCTTCTATTTTTGGTTGTTGTTATATTTATTTTGTACAAGCCTAGGGTTTTATTTGTATTGAGTTTAAACTCACTTTTGGTGTAACCAAGCACCGTCTTGGAAAGTTGTAGCGAATACAGCATTATATATTTATTTAACTTTTATTTCATATCTTTTGTTTATAACACATGTTATAGATTCAGGATTAGGACTTATAAATGTATAAATGCATGTGTCACTCCTCTGTATACTTGAAGTATATGAATGGAAGGATATTATGTTCAAAAATGTATTGTTATTTCACTACAACAATAATACTTAAAGATCACACAAGAAGAATTAAAAATATCTCACTTTTTTTAAAAGTGTGATTAAAAAAATTAGATTGATATTTTAATCATACTTAATTTAATTGAGTGTGATAGTATTTATGTTTTATCTCATTTTGTAAATAAGTGTGATTATATAAGTGTATATAAAAAAAATATACGTCTGATTGTATGTATTTTTGAATATATTGTTTTTATATAAAAATATATCCTAAAACTTGCGCCTTTTTCTCTTCCATGATTCTCAGCGCAGAGGCATGACTCCTTCCCTTCCAAAGAAGATTGAATTTCCAAACATATTAGACTCTTCCTTTCCAATTCACTTTGCCTCTCTTTCTGATTCATTATCCCTAATTCGGTTTCCACCTCCAAAATCACCATTGTTACTCACTCAACAACCACCATTGAAGTTTGTCTTTTGAAAACCACAACCTCTTCAAACTTCTGGTGAGTTCTCTCTGTTTTTTATGCCCCTTTCATATGTCATTCATGAGACATATTTGTATATATTTATGATTATGATTATTATTAGTGGAATTATATAAATATAGGGTTTCATTGTGAATGAGGGTTTTGGGTTGTACTAGAAAATAGGTACTCTGTTTGATTGGTGGGTGGGTTTCCTTGCCATTCCGATGACCTTCGGTGGGTGGGTTTCAGTGTGATTGGTGACGCAACAAGTACCTTGAATCTTCCTTTAGAAACTTTGCGTCTGTGAAAAAGTACCCATCCTTCATTGCCTCTATGATTTCCTCCTCGCATCTACTCATCACCTCCTTCATAATGTTTCTATCGATGTTGTTTGCCACAAATTCAGCAGCTTTTCCCCTTCATACCCGTTAAAAACACCAAAGAAAGCCTGTAATAATAAAAGATTAAAAAAAAAAAAAAGTACCGTCACACAACTCTCTTTTTATTTGTATTTTTTGTTTGCACATATATTCTACAAGTTTCTAAGTTATATAAAAATTTTCTTGATTTTTTTTTTATTGATTTGCCAATTTTCTTTTCATTTCAAAGTTAAAACATTAATGGCCTCGTTTGAAAAGTTGGTTATTTTAATAGGCTATTTAATTTTTGGCTATTTTAGTAGGCTAAAATATTTATGTTTGGAAAGAAAGTTGATTTTTTTTTTGTAGTTAGATGTGATGTTTGTGAGGAAAAAAAAATAAAATAATTACGGATTTGATGTAACATTTTGTCTTATTAACTATTTAACCTATTTTGTATTTTGTGAATTTAACCAAAAAAAAAAAAACTAATTTTTGGCTTCACAAACACCCCCAATAATAGATTAGCAAAATAAACCAAGTCCTTCAAAAATTCTTGATAGTGAAATTTCAAAATCATTACCAATTACTTGAAATATATTCTACTAGAAGTATGGGCACACACATAGGAATTTAAAATAATTATATTAGTTATTTGAAGCATTTAAAATATAATAGAGTAGTTTAGATATACAAAAGTACCTACACCCCTCTTTTCATAAATTTTATTTTATTTTTTATTTGGTTATTTCACTAATTTCAATTTATTTAGAATTTTATTTTTACACTTTATGGATTAAATGTTGTGTATTTTTGTTTTATATTTGATTGATTATAAACTACACCTCTTTTGATAATATTTTTTATTTGACTACTCAGTTAACATACAAAGTCAATGAAAGAAGTAAGAAAAAAGTTTTATCTTCAATTTGTTCAAAATGGAGGTCATTCAAGAAAGAACTTACCAAGTACATACGTGAAAACAAATCCAATCCTAAGATCATATCAAAACCACTAGCAATTTATGGATTCGTTGAACAAAGACATTGGGACTCATTTCTTGAAAGACGACTATTAGAAGAGTTTGAGGTAAAAACAATTAAACTTTAGTTATTTAAAATGTCAATATGAAACACTATACATTTGGATTAACTTTGTGTGTTACATTTTTAAAGATTTTGACTCAGGTTCAAAAATGGAGACGAAGTCAAAATAAGTATAACTATAGAATTAGTCGAAAGGGCTACACTTGCTTTCAAGAAGACTATGTAAGTGGTTATAAATTTTACAATTTAATAGCAATTTTGATATGATTATTTTTAAAAATTGATGTATGTTTGATTGATAGAAACGTAATACCGGATCTACTAAAGATTTAGATGGAAGCATTTTATGGAAAAAGGCTCGTCAAAATCAAAATGGAGAATATGATGACAAGACAATTACAGAACAAGCTACGAAAATTGTAAGATATTTATGTGTACTTATTGCATTTATTTTATACTACCTCAATTGTTCATCTTTATAGTAATGTAATGTTATAGGATGAGTTGATTAAACAAAAAAGTGATGGGAGTTTAACAACTGAAGGATGTAATGTGGGTGTTTAGGAAGTGGCTATTTTAGAGGCTTTTTGGATTTTTAGCTATTTAAGTAGATGTAGACACTCCATTTTTGACCATCCTCAAGACTTGGACGTCACCGTTTGAACACTCGGTGATCATCCATGTTCGTGTTCATCTCGAGTTCTCAGAGGTTTCGACCGCGTGCCTTGCCTCAAAACCTCTCGACTTGTGTTTTTGCTTCTAAGGGCAGGGAATGGCTTGATTGGACATCCCCACACCTCACCGGCCATGGCTTGAGGCCACCGGCCCTGTTTTCTTGCCACCGGCCATTGGTGATGGTCGGTCCGCACTATTGGTGGTCGGTCGGCACCTTTGGTGGCCGGTCGGCACCTTTTGTGGCCGGTCGACACCTTTTGTGGCCGGTCGACACCTTTGGTGGCCGGTCGGCATCTTCTGTGGTCGATCGGCCGTCTTTGTTGGCCGATTGGCTCTTTTTCTGGCCGAGACCTCTTCTTGGGGACGCTTGACCCTTTTGAACCCCCTGTTTTAGCTTCTTGAGGAAGATTGAACCTTTTGAACCCTTGGTTTTAGCTTCTTGAGGAAGCTTGAACCTTTTGAACCCTTGGGTTTAGCTTCTTGAGGAAACTTGAGCCTTTTGACTCTTTGTTCTAGCTTCTCCAAGAAGCTTGAACCCTTTGTCTAGCTTCTCCAAGAAGCTTGAACCCTTCTAAGCTTCCAAGAGAAGCTTGCCCCTTTTGCACCCTTGTCTAGCTTCTCTAAGAAGCTTGACCCCTTTGCCTAGCTTCTTCAAGAAGCTTGGCCCATTTGCTTAGCTTCCCTTGGAAGCTTGCTCCCTTTGACCTTTTTGCCTTAGCTTCTCTAAGAAGCTTAGGCCTTTTGCCTTGTCTATATAAGGAGAGCTTCTCCTTCCATTTTAAGGGTTGAAAAAACTTTGATATATAGGATATATATATCACTCTCTCTCTATATCTCCCTCTCTCTCTACATTTGTGTGGGTTAGAAGGTTCAAAAGAGTCTAATTCTTGCACATTTACACTACACCTCTTAGCCTAATACCTCCAACACGAACCTAAGCTTCTTCGAGGGTCTTGAGAGGTCCTAAGGAGCTGCATTTTTGGTCCATAAGCTGCTGGAGTCGCAGCTTTGAAGAAGTTCATCAAGGGTGAGCACTATTCTCTCTTTATTCCCCGTTTTTGCACACACTTTTAGCCTTACTTACAAGTATATTTTGGATTTGTCATAAACTGAAAAAAGTCATATTTTGAGCTCCTTTTGAAGTTTTTTTCAGAACACTTTTGTGTTTGGGGTCGTTTACCCTCTTAGGCCTTGTTTGGCCTCTTCTTTGTCCATTTTGGTGAGCTCCGGACCACCTTGTGTGGACCTCCTCACCACTGAAATCTTGAGGGATTTCAGTGGTGAGGATGGTGGTTTGAGGTCCTAAGAAGGAGAGGGCCATCCTCTCTCCTTATTGTCTTGTTTACTTGCATTTTTGGCCTTACAAAGGAGCCCATACTTGCATGCTTCCAAGCTTTGTTTCAGGCATTTTTAGTGGGTTTCTGACCCCCATAAGCCATTTCCAGAGTTTTTTTGACTATGTTGAATGTCCTTCTTGCATCTGTAGAGTAGCCCTCTTATTGGCCTTTCAAAGGAACGCATCATTCTTGCATGCATGGACCTTGTTTCTATGGGTTTTTGGGGCTTATTTGACATACCATGTTACTGTTTTTGGCTGGTTTGGTGACCTCTCATATGCTTCATATAGGTGTAGTGTAAACCATGCTTACTAGCCTATGTTGCATGTTGTTTTGGCCCTTCATATTAGCACCTTTTGGCCATGCCTTGAACTGATTTCATGCATGTTTTGGACTGCCTTAGCACTTTTTTCATGCCTCATGGTTGAATAATGCTTGTTATGCATGCTTGTAGTGCAATGCCCATGCCTAGCTTTGAGTTTTGAAGCTTCTTGCATGCTTGAATGGTAGTGTTTTCATGTTTTAGGGTCATTTTGGAGTCATTTGGCATGCCATTTTAGATCTGGAACATGCACCATGGTATGCCATATTTCCTCCTTGCCATGCTTTGGTAGAGTTCCATTTTTGTGCCTTAAGCTTGGTTAATGCATTGTGCATGCATTCCATGTATTTTGTTGCCTCACTTGCATCATTATGGCCACTGATTTTGGCATGCTTGCGAGCTATCCATGTTAGTTTAAGTCCATCATCGCATGTTGTTGTATGCCATGTATGTTTACATGTCTAGGTTATGTGCCCATTGCATATTAGATGCATTGCATAATCATGTTGCATTAGCCTTGCTTGCATGCTTAGGTTGCATTGCATTGTGCATGCATCCCTTGCCTCTTGATCAAGCATGATAGAGGTTGGGGCCTTTGATGTGTTTTGTGTGTGCATTTCATTTGATATTGAAGTCGCAAACTTGGCCTCTTAGGCCATCAGGCATTGAAATGCATAATTGATGGCTTGAGGGTCGAGGGTCATGCTCTCTTGACTCCATTGCATGATAGGGAGTGTGTCCATGCATACATTTGCTTGAAAATTCCATGCCATACACTGCTTGCCCTCTGCTGCTGTCAACTGTAGGTTTCAGCAGGAAGAATTGGCCGGCCGGCAGTGTTGAGTGCCGACCGGCAAAACATGTTTGGCCAATAGCACAAGTTTTGGCCGATAGTACCATTCCCATGGCCGGTTGAATTGTGTTCTGGCCGGTGACATTCCAGGACACTTTGGCAGTGATTCAAAGCAGTTCTGGAAATTTGTGTGATCCTCGAGAGGCGAGCGGTGTAACAGAGGCAACAAGGCTATAGCAATGAAGTTTCGGCGAGACAGATCAAGCATGCATCATCCACGCATCCCGAGGCGGTCATGCCACCTTCTTTCTGTATTTATTTCGTTAATTAATTAAGGGTCTGTAATAATTAATTAGGTAGGATAGTTAATTTATTATTTGGCCTGTATATTCTTTTGGTCCCTCCGAGCGAGGGCGAATTGTAATAAGTGTGGGTGCGTGTGTGCATGTCTTCCAACCCCCGCTTCTTTCTCCCTTTTACTTACCTGCTTTTGATGGTTAGTATTAGGTCATGTTTAATTTAGCATACCTTATGCTATGCATGCGTGCATCCATTCATTTGTCTTACATGCACCGGGCTCGACACATCATGCTAACTGCACTTGTATTTCAATTCCAAGTTGAGTACTTGTTAGTTGCAGCATTTCACATGCCATCTTTAGGATAGCCGAGCCTATTATAGTTGCATTTTGCATGTGTTGCATTAGCCACCTTAACATGAACTAGGATCATGCATATGATTACTAACTAGTTTCGCTTTTGGCTTGGAGTACAAGGTAAGCTTTTATGCTTTAGCATACCGCATGTGAGTGTTGCCATAATAGCATGATTACCATGAGGCTAGCTGCTTATGTGTTATAACTGCTTGAATGCCTGTGGGTGGAGGTTGAGTTGTTTAAATTGGAACAATGCATTGAACGCGAGTTTTAAGCCCACTAGATAGTGGCAAAACCATCTTTTCTAAAAAAGCCCACTCGAGGGTGGCAAAACCTGCATTTTAGCCTACTTACGAGTAGCAAACCATTTTCAAAACAAACATAAAATGTTTTGTTCCAATTTAGGCGATTTGGTCTATACTTGTTTGCTGTGCGCATAACATAGTAATTCTAGTCTAATAACCGGAATAAGAACGCATAATGTTTTCAAAACAACATATCATGGTTAGTAGAGGCTGATTTTCGGATCGGGTGAGAGGGGGTGCTCATAGCTGACCTTCCCCAATCGTACCCAAGTTCCCGAGCCAAGGCAACTTTGGTGATAACGGACACGTGTCCTTTGGCACCGAGTCAGGGTTTCCTAAATTCCCCCATTAAAAAAATATTTAGGTGGCAACTCTGTATCTGGCAAAGCAGTCCATGTTTGGCACTTCTTTGCAAAAAATCTATTTTCAAAAACGATTTGCCGGATTTGGACTCTTTGGTTCAGATTAAGAAGCGTGACAAAACGAATCCGAATGTGGTAGCATAAGTCCATCGTATGCATCCACGCTTCGGGACTCTGCTAGGGAGTTAGAGAACTTGACTCGAACTCGTGATATCTTGTTTTGACTACACTTATGTGTTTCTTTGCATTGCATGTGCATTGGTGCGCCTAGGACACAGTGTTGGCCATCTATTATTCCTGAGCGGTTTGCCGGAGGCTTGACTTTGTCAAAGCATGCCATAAGGCTAACCGGTTACGGGCTCTGCCAGTATGGGAACACAAACCCCGGTTTTACCAGGGCACCCTTTTTGACCATTTGACCTAGTGCATATCGAAATCCATAGTGACCATTCCAAACTAGGACAGGTTGCTTACCCAATCATAGGTTGTTTGAAACCGTTGCGTGTGTAGTGAAACCCTAGCTCCTGACAAAATAGGACAGGGAAACCCTACCCCAACATAGGGGTGTTTTGGCTCTCACTTGTTTGTTATGTGCTTTAGAGTGCGTCTCTACAGAAATGCATGCATCAGTTTACAAGTTTGAGTATCAGGCCTGTGGACATCAGCATCAGTATTTGGGGAATCAGTTTTACCTAAGGGTATCAGGTTTGGGACAGATATTTGGGGAACAGTGACCAGTATTGAGTACAGTCGTTCCGCTATGCTCATATCCGTTCCAATGAAATTGAGCTGAGATGCTGTCTTTTTTCTCTTTTGCTAGGTAGTCCTGGAACTATAGCTTCAGAAGGCTCCATTATCTCCCAGGTACATTGGATTTGTGCTGATAGACTTTGTCGGGTCAGAGATTCAGTTCAAGGGCAATCAGTGTTCCTTTGCCAAAGGTAGGGTAAAAGGTCCAGTCAGGCACAGATCATCAGTTCAACAGTCTTCGGATCAGCGGTCATTATCCATCTCACCTGTGCACAGTTGGGTTGAGATATCTGTTTTTACCTCAGGGAGATATACCTGTTGCGCAGTTAGATCAGGACAATATGTCGAGTCTGGAAGAGATGGTGCGCCAACTCCAGGATAGTATGAAAGCCATGCAAGAAGATGTTGTCATCAGCGAATTCACTAAGCAAAGTGTGGTCATAGCCCAACAGCAGAGACAATTGCTGTTAGAGCAAAGAAACGAAGTATCTACTTCATACGCTCCTCCCGCCAGAGTTCCAACCCTCGGGAGACAATAATGTTCAATGATACAGACATTCCCACAGACCAGCTCGCCGGTTCTACCTGACTATCTAAAACACCCACCAACCTACCAGACTCCCCCTTTAAGTTCAAGACGGACCCCATAGCATTGAAAGTGAGCAAGCTTGAGAAATTGTTCAAAAAGTCTCAGGGGGCCCACTCCATTCCAGACATAGAGGGTGGTTATACCGACTCAGTGGTGATATTACCGGATCGGTTCAAGATGCCACATATCGATCGATTCGATGGCTCTGAAGACCCAATGGTGCACCTCCAACTGTTTTCCGATATTCTGAGGCCAATGGGTTTGACCACAGCCCAGAAACTGTCACTATTCGGCCGAACCCTGTCTGGGATAGCCGCAATCTGGTATGCAAAATTAGAGAACTCTGTGAAATAGAATTGGGAAGAGATGCCTGAGGCCTTCAGTGATCAATACTCCTACAACACACAGATTGAGGTCACAACTCGCGATCTTGAAGTCACCCGCTAAGAGCCAAAGGCGGGTTTTTCAGAGTTTGTGGCGAGATGGAGAGCAAAGGCCTTGATGATGGCTATAAGGCCTTCCGACAAAGACCAGATAAGGATGGTTGTGCGCAACCTCCAACCCAAACTGATGCAGAAGATGATTGTGCTCCCCTTCCCTACCTTTTTAGATCTGCATGAGATGGGAGTACAGATCGAGGACGCTATGAAGCAGGGCCTCATTGACCAGGAGAAGGAGCAGCCCAGGAGGGCATTTACCCGCAGTTCGAACGCGACCACCAGCGGTGACGCAGCTGCTAGGACTTCAGACGTGGGCATGGTTGCCACCACCACACCAAGAGCTGCCACCCCCTTTGTTGGTGCATCCACTTCAAACCCCCGAACTTCGGACTATCTACCCCGAGGCAAGAGGGTTTTCACCCTGCTTTATATGCCTTTGTCTAAAGCCCTGGGGGTCCTACTCAGGAAAGGACATCTAAAACCGTTAGAACAACAGCCTCTACCCGATCCCCTCCCTCCAAAGCATGACCCAACTAAGTACTGTTCTTTTTACCAACAAACCGATCATGACACTGACAGTTGCGTCCGTCTCCGCCACGAGATACAAAATCTAATTGACAATGAGGTCATCGTCGCACCAAGCTCTACAAAGTCTATCGGCACTTGATCAGTGAACTTGTGGGGGATAATGTGACTTTGTGATCAGGGGATGAACCACCTGCGGGCGGCGTTCAGTTTATTCCAAGATGTGGCGTTTGGCACGCACTATTTTGAGCATTTACGAATGTTAGTTTTGTGCTTTCTGACTTGGGTATTGGGTCAGTGTTGTCATTCTGTATTGAGTCAGTCTTTTCATACTGAGTCAGTCGAGTTTGTCTTGTTGTATCGAGTCAATCCTCTTGTACAAAGGTCGGGTGATTCCGGGGGTGTTACCTCGGGCATCACCATTTTGTTTTGCGTTTGTCTTTTCGCTTTCTTTTGAGTCTGTTTCTGCCTTGGAGCCAGTTACGCCAATAGATTTGAATGGAACAGCGGTGATTTTCACACTCTTGTGTTTGCTTCTGCCATGTGCCAGTTGTGCCAGAAATTCTAAATGAGATGGCAGTATTTGACTAGAAGCTGTGTCTTTTCTGTGCCTTGAAATCATTACATTGACCTGAGTTTTTCAAAACTTTTTGAACACTGCGGTGAAAACACAAAGGGAGAAATTCCTCGGGATTTGCAAAACTTTGATCAAACTAAGAGGAAGAGAGGCGTGCTAAGCCCTTAATGAATGAAATCATGTTTGTTAACGTGAGTACTGAGAAGGACCCTGGCTTGATCCAGATTGGTTCCACACTATCTTCAGCGCGAGCGATTTGTCGCTTTCTTAAAAATTTTCAAAAATATATATATTTTTTGCGCGGTCCTGCGAAGACCTGTGTGGAATCGCTCTTGCGATGTGCAGCTTAGGATCGCTCTCAGCCTCGAGACTTGAGCCCTTGCTTTCAAACCTTGAACCACAATTCAGAGTGTTCAACGGTCAACTAAAACATGAGGCCTGTGTGGCCAGATCAGAAGCGGTCCATGAACCAGGGGCGAGAAAGTCAAAAGAAGCTTGCAAAGCTAGATCAGAAGCAACCCTTGAACTAGGGGCAAAAGATGCAGACAGCTCAAGAGCCGAAGACGGATCATTCCACAAATCAATGAAGATCAGCAAGAATGCCAAACCCCAGAAGAGAAGAAAGAACAAAGTATCGCTGAAGGATGACTGAGTTCTGATTCACAACACTAAGGGCAAATTCAGCCCCCATTGGATGGACTCCTGCATCATCAGCAAACAGTAGCCATTCTCCTGGATTCAGATGACTTCAAGATCTCAAAACCATTTGACATGGACAAAGCTACACTTTTACCCTTGAGAGGCTCGCTGGGCCGAAAACTCGGAAGGGCGACCCAGGCAAAAGTTAGAGCAAGAAAAAGAAGAAAAAGAAAAAAGAAAAATGCAAAAAAAAAAAAGGGAAAACAAGAAAAAAAAATGAAGAAAATGAAAAGAAAAGAAATGAAAAGAATTGAAAAGAAAATAAGAACAAAGCTCGCAAGGTTGAAAACCCAGAAAGGGCGGCCTTGACAAAAGTTAGAGCGCAAAAGGAGAGGTTAATACCCGAGTGTACCTTAACCCGGAACTACGTAAGGCTTGATTCCCATGTTTGGGATATGTAGGCAACTTCACTCTGAAGTCCAGCCACAAACACCTGCAAAACAAGTGTGTCCATGTATTGGTTTTGAGCATCTTTGCCTTCTCTGAAGCTAAAGATTTGGTTGTGTTCGTCACTTTGAGGACTAACTACAATGCGCTGCAGTGCCATTCAAACAAGGGGCAACTTTCCGTTGCCATTCAACGCACTGCGGTGCCGTTCAAACAAGGGACAACTTTCCGTTGCCATGCAGCTCTCTTCGAGCAAGGGGCAATTTTTCTCCAGATCTGAGGTTGTACGTCTCAAGAGTAGGTTCCGTGCTTGTAGAGCATTAGCCGTTTGCAAAAATAGTTTTTGAGAATTTTTACTGAGGTTGACTCATTCTCTCGAAAATTATTCTATTTTTCTAAAACTGGACCATTTCTTGGACCCAAAAATGGAAAATTTTCAGTGCTCATAGCCTGACTTACATGATTTTAAATCAGAAAGTTGAACAAGCATGTTAATCTAACTTTCATGTTGGTCAAAATTGTTTTAAAACCAAAACAAAAAATGGTCAAAATGATGAACTAGGGGCACAGTTGAGTCAGGTGTTCTGTCTTTCCCCCGTCATCAACTACTTGCCAGAAGGGCACCATACCTGCCAAGGAGGGCACAATTGAAATCAACAACAAAGGGATGAAAGCTCTCTCACCCTCCAAGCAACGAGGTATCAAGCCAAGTGCGAAGCACGAATTAGAATAGATCACGATGTTCCACTTCCTCATCTCGACAGATCTAACCACGTCCAAACTCCGTAGCAGAGCATCGTCAACCGATGTCGGCTGCAGATTTGCTACACACCCAGTTGTAGCACAACCCCTCTGTGGGAGAAGTTCTCTGTTGTGAGCACAAGAAGAAGAATCTGGTAGAATACCAAAGGCAAGGGCCCACAACTTCCTACTTATCCATCAATCACCCAATGGAGGGATAAAAAATGAGAAATTGAAGAATAGAGAAATGTACGATGAGAGAAAAGCGAGAAAAGGGTTTTGAGAGAAAAACTGAGCTTGAGGGCCGAGTGATGTGAGAATCACAAATGAGAAAAGGGTGGGAAATAATACCCGGTGAAACAGGCTCCCTGTGCACGTTTGAGTCTTGTGTTTTGTTTTGTCTGTCTCGATTCTTGTTTTGAGTCACTTCGAGTGTCGATAGATGTGTTTAGGTTGTTTACCTTTATTTTCCGTTGTTGGGTCGTCTTTGCGGTGTTCAGTTGTAGGCTCAATACCCGGTCGAGAACTCATTTTCTCAATTTCAAAAATGATTTGTTGTGTGCTCAGAGTGCTGTGTCATTCTTCACATTTGTGCAAAAAATGAATTTGTTCTTTCGAAAACTGCAGGGTCCACCCCCGATAAGTGTGAACAGTAAAACAAGGACCTATCTGAAGCTATGTGGGTTCCATACTGCAAAGCAAAAGAAAAGAAGGAAAATTTGGAGCATCTTAGTGTGTTTCAACTTCGGCAAATTCCGAGACTGCATTTCAGGTGCACCTTCTCAGGCCTCACCATTTCTCTGGAGTATGAGTGTATCTCAACCCCAAGCTAAAGCCTGCTTCAAGTCAGAATCGCCATTAAAGTAGCTCCAGATGTTATCTCTCGCCAATATAGACAGGGTGTCCCCTTTTGAGCTGAGCATGTTGCCAAGTCCTCTGAGAGGTAAATCGGAGGCACCAGAGTACATGTTTGATGCCCCTCTATTGCATAGAATATGCACTTTCATATACACTTCTGTTACATGCGTGTCGCGCATCGTTATGATTCATGCATAGAATATGCTTTGCTTTCAATGTTGCATAGAATATGCTTGTCTTATGCACGGAACATGTCTTCAATATTACATAGAATATGCTTTCCATGTTGCATAGAAAATGCCCCCATACTTGCATAGAAAATGCATTTTATCGCACTTCTTTTGTGCACCTCACTTGCATTGTTATGCATGCCCTTTTCAGCCTTTCCGAAACACCGGGATATGTCCCTATGTTTCTCCCCCTTTGGTTTAGAGCATCTGGAATACGTTCCAATACTTATACCTTTCTGAAACACCGGGATACGTCCCTATGTTTCTACCTTTCCGAAACACCGGGATATGTCCCTACGTTTCTTCCTCCTTTTCGAAACACCAGGATACGTCCCTACGTTTCTTCCTCATTTCTGAAACACCGGAATATGTCCCTACGTTTCTTCCTTCTTTCCGAAACACTGGGATACGTCCCTACGTTTCTCCCTTCTTTTCGAAACACCGGGATACGTCCCTATGTTTCTCTCTCTTTCCGAAACACCGGGATACGTCCCTATGTTTCTATCCCTTTTCCGAAACACCAGGATACGTCCCTATGTTTTCCTCTCCTTCTGAAACACCAAGATATGTCCCTATATTTCTTATTCCTTGCGGAACACCGGGATACGTCCCTATGTTTCTCATTCCTTGCGGAACACCGGGATACGTCCCTATGTTTCTCATTCCTTGCAGAACACCGGGATATGTTCCTATGTTCCTCTCTCTTTCTGAAACACCGGGATACGTCCCTATGTTTCTCTCTCTCCGAAACACTGGGATACGTCCCTATGTTTCTTCTCTCTTTCCGAAACATCGGGATACGTCCCTATGTTTCTTCCTCTTTTTCCGAAACACCGGGATACATCCCTATGTTTCTTTCCCTTTTCCGAAACATCGGGATACGTCCCTGTGTTTCTTCTCTCTTTCTGAAACATCGGGATACGTCCCTATGTTTCTTCCCCTTTTTCCGAAACACTGGGAAACGTCCCTATGTTTCTTCTCTCTTTCCGAAACATCGGGATATGTCCCTATGTTTCTTTCCCTTTTTTCGAAACACCGGGATACGTCCCTATGTTTCTCCTTCATTCCGAAACACCGGAATACGTCCCTATGTTTCTTTCCCTTTTTCGAAACACCGGGATACGTCCCTATGTTCCTTCCACCATTTCGAAACACTGGGATACGTCCTTTTGTTTCTCCCTCTTTGGTTAAGAGCATTTGGAATACGTTCCAATGCTTATACCTTCCGAAACACCGGGATACGTCCCTATGTTTCTTTGCATGATCATAAGTTATGCTCGGCTTTGTGCATTGTCTTGCATTTTGCCCCTCCCTTCGGGCGCATATCTTTATCCATAGCTTGTATGCTTTGTCTAAGTCTTCGGCCTTGTCAAAAATGGGTCGTCTCTAGGCTTTGACAATCACTCCCGTCATTGTTATGACTTTCGAGTTCTGTCAAAGAGGGGCAACTGTAGACACCCCATTTTTTATCGCCCTCAAGACTTGGACGTCACTGTTTGAACACTCAGTGATCATCCATGTTCGTGTTCGTCTCGAGTTCTCGGAGGTTTCGGCCGCGTGCCTTGCCTCAAGACCTCCCGACTTGTGTTTTTGCTTCTAAGGGCAGGGAATGGCTTGATTGGACATCCCCACACCTCACCGGCCATGGCTTGAGGCCACTGGCCCTGTTTTCTTGCCACCGGCCATTGGTTATGGTCGGTCGGCACTATTGGTGGTCGGTTGGCACCTTTGGTGGCCGGTCGGCACCTTTGGTGGCCGGTCGGCACCTTTGGTGGCCGGTCGGCATCTTTTGTGGTCGGTCAGCCGTGTTCGTTAGCCGATTGGCTCTTTTTCTGGCCGAGACCTCTTCTTGGGGAGGCTTGACCCTTTTGAACCCCTTGTTTTAGCATCTTGAAGAAGCTTGAACCTTTTGAACCCTTGGTTTTAGCTTCTTGAGGAAGCTTGAACCTTTTGAACCCTTGGGTTTAGCTTCTTGAGGAAACTTGAACCTTTTGACTCTTTGTTCTAGCTTCTCCAAGAAGCTTGAACCTTTTGTCTAGCTTCTCCAAGAAGCTTGAACCCTTCTAAGCTTCCAAGAGAAGCTTGCCCCTTTTGCACCCTTGTCTAGCTTCTCTAAGAAGCTTGACCCCTTTGCCTAGCTTCTCCAAGAAGCTTGGCCCTTTCGCTTAGCTTCCCTTGGAAGCTTGCCCCCTTTGACCTTTTTGCCTTAGCTTCTCCAAGAAGCTTAGGCCTTTTGCCTTGCCTATATAAGGAGAGCTTCTCCTTCCATTTTAAGGGTTGAAAAAAATTTGATATATAGGATATATATATATCACTCTCTCTCTATATCTCCCTCTCTCTCTACATTTGTGTGGGTTAGAAGGTTCAAAAGAGTCTAATTCTTGCACATTTACACTACACCTCTTAGCCTAATACCTCCAACACCAACCTAAGCTTCTTGGAGGGTCTTGAGAGGTCCTAAGGAGCTGCATTTTTGGTCCATAAGCTGCTGGAGTCGCAGCTTTGAAGAAGTTCATCAAGGGTGAGCACTATTCCCTCTTTATTCTCCGTTATTGCACACACTTTTAGCCTTACTTGAAAGCATATTTTAGCTTTGTCATAAACTAAAAAAAGTCTTATTTTGAGCTCCTTTTGAAGTTTTTTTAAGAACACTTTTGTGTTTGGGGTCGTTTACCCCCTCTTAGGCCTTGTTTAGCCTCTTTTTTTGTGCATTTTTCGTAAGCTCCGGGACCACCTTGTGTGGACCTCCTCACCACTGAAATCTTGAGGGATTTAAGTGGTGAGTATGGTGGTTTGAGGTTCTAAGAAGGAGAGGGCCATCCCCTCTCCTTATTGTTTTGTTTACTTGCATTTTTGGCCTTACAAAGGAGCCCATACTTGCATGCTTCCAAGCTTTGTTTCAGGCATTTTTCAATGGGTTTTAAGACCCCCATAAGCCATGTCCAAAGTTGTCTTGGCTATGTTAAATGTCCTTCTTGCATGTGTAGAGTAGCCCTCTTATTGGCCTTTCAAAGGAACGCATCATTCTTGCATGCATGGACCTTGTTTCTATGGGTTTTTGGGGCTTATTTGACATACCATGTTACTGTTTTGGCTGGCTTGGTGACCTCTCATATGCTTCATATAGGTGTAGTGTAAACCATGCTTACTAGCCTATGTTGCATGTTGTTTTGGCCCTTCATGTTAGCACCTTTTGGCCATGCCTTGAACTGATTTCATACATGTTTTGGACTGCCTTAGCACTGTTTTCATGCCTCATGGTTGAATAATGCTTGTTATGCATGCTTGTAGTGCAATGCCCATGCCTAGCTTTGAGTTTTGAAGCTTCTTGCTTGCTTGAATGGTAGTGTTTTCATGTTTTAGGGTCATTTTGGAGTCATTTGGCATGCCATTTCAGATCTGGAACATGCACCATTGTATGCCATATTTCCTCCTTGCCATGCTTTGGTAGAGTTGCATTTTTGTGCCTTAAGCTTGGTTAATGCATTGTGCATGCATTCCATGTATTTTGTTGCCTCACTTGCATCATTATGGCCACTGATTTTGGCATGCTTGCGAGCTATCCATGTTAGTTTAAGTCCATCATCGCATGTTGTTGTATGCCATGTATGTTTACATGTCTAGGTTGTGTGCCCATTGCATATTAGATGCATTGCATAATCATGTTGCATTAGCCTTGCTTGCATGCTTAGGTTGCATTGCATTGTGCATGCATCCCTTGCCTCTTGATCAAGCATGATAGAGGTTGGGTCCTTTGATGTGTTTTGTGTGTGCATTTCATTTGATATTGAAGTTGCAAACTTGGCCTCTTAGGCCATCATGCATTGAAATGCATAATTGATGGCCTGAGGGTCGAGGGTCATGCTCCCTTGACTCCATTGCATGATAGGGAGTGTGTCCATGCATACATTTGCTTGAAAATTCCATGCCATACACTGATTGCCCTCTGCTGCTGTCAACTCTGAGTTTCAAGAGAAGAATTGGCCGGCAGTGTTGAGTGCCGACCGGCAAAACATGTTTGGCCAATAGCACAAGTTTTGGCCGATAGTACCATTCCCATGGGCAGTGGAATTGTGTTACGGCGGTGACATTCCAGACACTCGGCGGATTCAAAGCGATTCTGAAATTTGTGTGATCCTCGGGGTAAGCAGAGGCAATGAAACCAGATGCTATGGCGGAAGTTTCTGGGCGAGACAGATCAAGCATGCATCATCCATGCATCCCGGCGTGGTCAGGCCACCTTCTTTCTGCATTTATTTCGTTAATTAATTAAGGGTCTGTAATAATTAATTAGCTAGGATAGTTGATTTATTATTTGGCCTGTATATTCTTTTGGTCCCTCCGAGCGAGGGCGAATTGTAATAAGTGTGGGTGTGTGTGTGCATGTCTTCCAACCCCCGCTTCTTTCTCCCTTTTACTTACCTGCTTTTGATGGTTAGTATTAGATCATGTTTAATTTAGCATACCTTATGCTATGCATGCGTGCATCCATTCATTTGTCTTACATGCACCGGGCTCAGCACATCATTCTAACTGCACTTGTATTTCAATTCCAAGTTGAGTACTTGTCAGTTGCAGCATTTCACATGCCATCTTTAGGATAGCCAAGCCTATCATAGTTGCATTTTGCATGTGTTGCATTAGCCACCTTAACATGAACTAGGATCATGCATATGATTACTAACTAGTTTCTGTTTTGGCTTGGAGTACAAGGTAAGCTTTTATGCTTTAGCATACCGCATGCGTGTGAGTGTTGCCATAATAGCATGATTACCATGAGGCTAGCTGCTTATGTGTTATAACTGCTTGAATGCCTGTGGGTGGAGGTTGAGTTGTTTAAATTGGAACAATGCATTGAACGCGAGTTTTAAGCCCACTAGATAGTGGCAAAACCATCTTTTCTAAAAAAGCCCACTCGAGGGTGGCAAAACCTACATTTTAGCCTACTTACGAGTAACAAACCATTTTCAAAACAAACATGAAATGTTTTGTTCCAATTTAGGCGATTTGGTCTATACTTGTTTGCTGTGCGCATAACATAGTAATTCTAGTCTAATAACCGGAATAAGAACGCATAATGTTTTCAAAACAACATATCATGGTTAGTAGAGGCCGATCTTTGGATCGGCGAGAGGTGCTCATAGCTGACCTTCCCCAATCGTACCCAAGTTCCTGAGCCAAGGCAACTTTGGTGATGACGGACACGTGGCCTTTGGCACCGAGTCAGGGTTTCCTAAATTCCCCCATTAAAAAAATATTTAGGTGGCGACTCTGTATCTGGCAAAGCAATCCATGTTTGGCACTTCTTTAAAAAAAATTTGTTTTCAAAAACGATTTGCCGGATTTGGACTTTTTGGTCCAGATTAAGAACTGTGACAAAACGAGTCTGAACTGTGGTAGCATAAGTCCCTCGGGACGCATCCACAGTAGGCTATTTTAGTTTTTGTGTTTGGGAAGATAGGATAAACTTTTATTTGAGTTAGTGTATTGAAAAATGTGTTGAAATGATGTTTAAAGTTAAAATGACAAATTTGTCCCTAACCTCACATTTTCCAAAATTAATCTAAAGGGGTAAAATTGTAATTTACCTACCTGTGACTGTGATAATGGTAGGCTATGCCTACACTATCACAGTGACAGCCCATTGCCAGCCTTTTTTTTTTTTTTTAAAAAAAAAAAAACTTTTGGTTTAGGAGCTTTTAGGCTAAAATTGTTTTTGAGGCTATTTTAGCCTTAAACCCCAATGACATTCTTACTATGGCGTTGTTGTACTCCTAAATATTTTAGTCGAGTAAGGGGTGTAGGAAATTCTGTCACAACTAGCACCTACTTTCACTTGCTTAAACGTGAGAATTAGTCACATTAGGAGAAGAAATATAATGATCTTGAGGCAGTGGTAGTACAATTGTAATCTAGGCTTAGTGCAATGGAACAACAAACACCACATACACCACAATTTGAACATGCTAGTTCAAACACCTTGAGAAATGGTGATGGAGGAAATTTTCAACCTGATTTTCTCTCAACAGAAAACAGGGTAAGAACTAAGGATGACATTCCACCCCAAGCTCCTACCCAAAAGATCATAAAGGTGTGTAGCATTTAGAACACCTAAGGTTGTTATTTTTTCTAATACCGTTGGTGATATTCTTAGTTCTTTTATTGTTATCTTCTTGTTTGTTATAGAGCAAATGTTCAAACACGATAAAAAGTGGTGAATGGTGAGTACTACCTTGTTTAGGTATTCTTTTACTGTGAATGGTGAGTTCTGAATTATGGGTAGTCCTCATGTTCATCATGGTGAAACCTCAAGGGGAAGAAGCACTTTACTGTATTATATCAATTAATGCACTTATGGGGCTGATAGTGTCATTTTTATCTAAAGCCAAAAAAAGCCTCTACAATTTAGCCACCCCCTCATCCGATTACTTCTAATATTGTTATCTTCGTATTTATTGTAAAGGCCTGCTTGTGGCGAGAAGCTTATGCCCAAACAACTTATACCTTATAACTTTAAAAGTGATTTCCATTTTATTCTCAAAGCATATCCAAATTTGACTCACGAGAATAAGCTGATTTCTGACTTCCACAAAGTTATAAGCTATAAGCATAAGTTAAACCAAACATATCAAAACAGCTTAAATTAAGCTGAAAGGAAAAATAAGTGCTGACAAACAGGGCCAAAGCAAATGTTCAAACACCTTGAAGAGTGATGATAAAGGCAATTTTCAGCTTGATTGTGTCTCACAAGACAATAGGTTGAGAACTAAGTATGACATTCCACCTCAAGATCCTAAGCAAAATAAGAGAAAGGTGTGTAGTTTTTATATGTCACTACGCCAAAATTGGGCTTTAGCGGCGGTTTTTTACCGCCGTTAAAGGCTGTAAAACCGCCGTTAAAGCCTTTAACAGTGGTATAAACGACGGTTTCGTTACCGCCGTTTATGCGCGTGTCGGAAAAAGTGAAACCGTCGTAAAAAGGCAAATTACCGTCGTTAAAAGTTGACCAAAAACGGCGGTAATATAGGACCAAAACGGCGGTTTTTTACCGCCGTAAATAGGTTCAAATTTTTCAAAAAATAATTCTTTCTTCTTGCACTCCCCAAGTTTTGAACCCAAGACCTCTCATCCACCCACACCAACCACTCTGCCACAGCCACTCTTCATGAAATATATTTCCTAAATAAATATTTAAACATTACTTTTACTTTATTGTAGATGGTTTCGCCGGAACTCACCGGAGTTTTGCCGGAGCACGCCGGAGTTTCGCCAGAGCTCCGTCGGCAAAGACCGCCGTCATTAACGGCGATAATGGTTGGGCATTAGTGGCGGTTTTTTACCGTCGTTAAAGACACTTTTAGTTGCGGTTTTTTTAACGGCAGTTTTCGTTACCGCCGTTAAAAAAATCGCCGTTAATGCCCTGTTTTGGCGTAGTGTGTTGATGTTGTTATATTTTCTCATATCGTTAGTGATATTCTTAGTTGTTCCATTCTTAACTTTGTGTGTTATAGGGCAAACCGTGTCAACTCGCGGTAGGTTATATTGAAAATATTATTGCTCATGGTACGATGTATGAGAGAATTGAACCCAATGAAGTCATTCTTATGGTGTCATTAAGAGAATCCAATGTACGTGTCTATTCAAGTTGTTATAGTAAAAGATGTTCTTCTTCCTATACCTATTCCAAATGAGATGCTTATTGTTGGAGAAGCAATGGGATTTTTTGTTGCTTGGACCAAAAATCTTGTATTAGTTGGTGATGAGGTAAAATATTCAAAAATCTTGTATTACACTTTCCTAAAAATATTTTGACTTCTGAAATTTCTTTTGTAAAAATTTATGAAACTACCCAAAGGAGGAGGAGGACCAATCTAATTTGGAAAGTAGTTCAGATAATCAATATCGTTTTCTCTAATTTTATCATACTTATATTTATGCTAATGGTTGTTCAGCTAATCATAACACTTCATATGTAGGTTCTAATAATAATGAAAATGCTTTCATATAGTCCTCACAACAACCCACAAACGTGGAATGTGGGTTTTATGTAATGAGCTATATGAAAGACCTCATTAGAGATCAAAGCATCCTAAGAAAATAATGTGTGAGATAAATTCTAACTTTTATTACTATATTGTATTCATGATACTTTGTACATCTTTTTCATTATCTAATTGTTTCTAAATAACCTCTTGCAGTTCAATGGAAAAAAGACTTGCACATAAACCAAATGTAATGTCCCAAAATAAAAACAATGACCTATCCACAATGTTACTTAAATGACAACACAAGATGAAATAATTAACTTCCATTAATTCCAATTTCTTGTACAAAAGAGCAACACATGCGGGTATACATTCATAAGTCTAATTTTGAATCTATAGCATGTGTTACATAGTAAAGAAGCAAATGAAAGATAAGTAATTAAGAGAATGCCCTAAACACTTACAACTTTCCAAGCTAGTACTTGGTTATAACAAAATAGATTTAAATCCAAATACATATAAAAGCCCTTGGCTTGTACAAAACAAATACAAAAATAGCAAAATGAAGCCTTGCTCCAGGTCCTCCCAAGCTATTGTCTTGGGGGACCACCTTCTAGAAGCTTCCTATTGGCATAAAAGGGCTTGGTTGGCCAATATTTTTACGGTCAAGACAAACATGTTTGTCCGTCATATTTCCAAAATGATCCATTGGAGCAAAATGGTCCAAATGTGCTTACCCGAACATAAATTATCAAGATGTGCTCACTTGGACAGAAGTTGCTCATCGGTCATTTCAAAAATAGTCTGGCCATGCAAAATATTATTCGGCCAACCACTAATGCGTTCGATGATGCTCTTCTTAGAAGGTTTCCCCCCCCCCCCTCTTCTCACTCATTCCAGCTTCCTATGCTTGTTTCTTTTGAAAAGATATCTACTATTTTTGAAAAACACGAAGTTAGAAATGGCTGAAATGCTTGAGAAGGTTTCTCTTGCCTTAAGAAAATCATTTTGAAAATAGATTTGAAGGTCTGGAAAACTCTTTGGCCAAAACGGGTATTGAAATGTTTAGCTTTCTTTATCCACAACTTATACTTGAGCTGATCTTTACTTTCATCATCGGGAGCTTTTCATAGAGCCCCTAAGTCTTAAAGCCGGTGAAAAATAGGGTGTCTACAATTATTTGTTATGTAGAAATGATGAAATTTCTGTACTCTTAAATTAAAGTTGGACATGTTATGTGGTTTTGGTAGGTAAAGTTTGGTAAACTCTCAAGGGCCTCGAGTAGTAGTATCAAGATAATGTGCCTGTTTGATGCAGCTTAAAAGCTGCTTATTTCAGCTTTCAACTTAATTTAAGCTATTTTGATGTATTTGGTTTAGCTTATAGCTTTTTGGAAGTCAAAAATCAACTTATTTTTTGAGTGGGGCAGTAGATGCTTAATTTATAAGTCAAATCAGCTTATGGTCATAATTATAAGTTATAAGCTGTTTAGGTATAAGCTATAAGCATTTTTCCACAGCTCTACCAAACAGGGCCAATATTGATGATATAGTATCATTAATTCACAATAAATTTATATGTAGAGGTTGAACCCACTTTCTAGATATAACCACTTTGCAATATATACAAGGGAATGTAAATGATAAGAAATTATTAGATGTTGATGGCAATAATGTGATATCACTATTGTATTTAAGTTTTTTAAGAATTCACATTTGAGATTCAATAATGCAACATCTGCATAAAATATAAGATATAATGTGATTAGATTCAATTTAATGGTGGTAGATGCAAAGAGGCCCAATTAACACCAGGTGCGATGTGGAATGTTTGATCATTGAAATTTTACCATAGCCCAATTTAGTCCATGTTTGTATCTTCTTTTTCTTCTAGACAAGTCGAGTCCACATAGAGGGTAACCAATGTTAGTGCTTGTTTATAGTGGATTGAGCCTAAGCTTACAACTCATCAACCAAGAGCCCTAGCTTATTTGACCCAGATTCAATTATAAAATTCAGAAAAATCGTAGCCCAAGCCCAAAGCACACAACAAAATGATAGAGCCCAAAACTGCAAGTGTCCAATCAGAAATTATTCACTGGAATTAACTCTACTGAGAAATATATATTGTTTCTATGAGATCAAATAAATAAATGCTTGAATAATTCATTATAGGATGTCTTGGGACGGAGATCCAAATTTTGATATTTGTTGGTCATAAGGACACGTGTATAGCACTTTTTTGCTGTTAAGTCCCAAAATGTGGTGATAAGGATAATCTTGACATTTTTGTCCGTATGTATTTTGTACTAAAAAAAATTAAATTAAATTAACATGCTATGATTTTAATTATATAAATATATTTTTTAATAAAATTAATATATCTGAATTTGTCTTTTTCCAAATCTTTCAAAAAGAGATTTATATTGAATATGAAATTTTAAATATATATATCAACAAATGAACCTTTGGCAAAGCAACAAATAGATAAGGTAAGGTAACAAATAAATCTATTTTCTAACTAATTTAAAACATGTCAAGGCAAAGGAAACGCATGGCAAGGCTTGGTATCATGGAAACAATGATTGAATACCATAAACTGAAATGTTTCCTGAACCGAATGACATGATTTTTCGATATTATGTTTCACGATTTAAGTGAAAAAGTATCAGTTGAAAACTAAAATATTTTTTTATTTTTTATTTCAAAAATATGCACACAAAATCACTTACAGCTGTTTTGGATAGATATATTTCGAAAAAATACATGGAATAAAAAAGTATAACTTTCAAAATAAACTACCAAACACTTTGTTGTGGCCAATTAAAGTTTTAGAACCATAAAAATATTAATCTCATTGTGGGGGCCAAACAAAAATTACAAATCCAAACGGCAGTCTCCAAGCCTATCTAAATATGGGCCAAGTAAGGTCAGGGCCCACTGGACCAAGCCATTGCCGAATATGGAGGAGTGCCGAATAGTTCTCTACTAAACAAAGCCGAGTACATCGGAGAAGTCAGCATTGACCCATTAGCTGGGACCGAATGCTCTTTCGAGCAAGTATGGTGAGGTGGGCCTAGACAAAATAATGATGAAATGATAAGTGTATGGAACAAGATTCGAGGAGGAGACTATAAAAGAATAAGGGAAGCTGTATAAAGAGGTAGGTGCTAAACAAACTTAAACCCAAAGAAACCTAAAAAGACCAACCCTTATACAAGAACTAACTTGTCCATCAAAGTGTTGATTCTGGCACCATCGTCCGGAATTTTATTTCTATTTTGGGCGGCAGCTGGAAGATCAAAGGCTTGTTTGGACCGAAGGAGTGTTCTCTTTCCACCTCCACACACTCATTTTTTTAATTTAAAAATAAACAAATATGTGTGTATCAGTTTTTTTTAATTTTAAAAAGTTTTAAAAGTACACAGATAGGACATCTAATGCATAAACAGCAAATAATGCACAAATAGACAACAAATTACACAGATAATACACAAATGGATAACAAAGAATAGGTAGTCTTGTCTCCATTTTTAATTTGAAAATACTTTAAATGTGCACGATAGACATACCATTTGTCTTTGTTTTTTTATAATTAAAATATGCACAGATAGACCTATCTGTTTATGCATATTTTTAAATTTTAAAATAATTAAAATGTGCACATATAGATCTACTTATATATTCATATTTTTTTTAAATAAAAAATGGACACATAGGTAGGTATCTTTGTTTAAATCGCAACCGGAGAATCACCGGCGCTAGAAAATTTGTTGACATCAAAGGGAGGCGAGGGTTGGCAACAATAGGCAATGGTGTGAGGTGATTACGATAGGGGGAATTTGTTATTATAGTTGGGGAGTAATATGATCTTTTAATTTTGTAGTTGTCATTATAGTCTGAAAAGATTAAAAATTAGGTGAGTGGATTTAAAAATTTCAAAATAAAATTTATGACCGAAATATGACATGACATAATAATATAAGCTAATATTATGATTTTATTTATTTATTTATTTTGGTGGATCGGGTTGTTAATATCTATCTTCAAAAAGGGCTTTATCCAAGTTGGCCCAGTTGTTGGCCACTATGACTTTATTCAAGCCTGAGCCTAAACATAGCAAACAATGCCAAGTCCTAAAAATTATTGGATTGTGTCATTTAGGACTTGTTGAATCTGCTCAAATTGTAGAACAATGATAAGGGCTCTGTCCCATATTCATTTGTAGACCTGAGGATGTGATACTATCATTTTTCACATTGTAATGGTGCATAAACTTCTTGATGTGGAAACACTCTGTTATGAAAAATAGAGAAAGAAGAGAAAAGAACAACTCTATATATTATTGAATAAATAATACAATAGGAGAAGCCTCTATATATAGGCAGAAAAGAAACCTAGATAGGTAAGGAGATAGAGATTGAGAGAGATACAAATACATAGAGATTGAGAGAGATACAAATACAAATAAATCAGATAATATACAGCTAACACCCCCCCTCAAGCTCAAGGTGGTAAGTCAGATATCAATTTGAGCTTGGAGAGGAGATCAGAAAAGCGGCCCGGAAGATGAGCTTTGGTGAAGAGGTCAGTGATCGTGAGAGGTAACAAAGAGAAGACGAACATGGCCACTAATAACATGCTGTCGTATGAAGTGGCAATCGATCTCAATATGCTTGGTGCGATCATGGAAGACATCGTTATGAGCAATCTGAATAGCACTTTGATTGTCACAATAAAGATTAGTGGCAGCGGAATGAGAAACACCCATGTCAGAAAGAAGCCAACGGCACAAGCTCTGAGTAGTATCTGCAAGAGCACGATACGACCTCTACTAGATTAGAACGAGCAACAAGGGTTTGCTTCTTGCTACGCCAGGAAATAAGAGAAGTGCCCAAGAAGAAGCAGAACCCAGTAGTGGAACGACGATCGGTAGGATTCCCTGCCCAATCGGCATCAGAAAAGGCATGCAGCTGGAGAGAAGAGTGAGGGGAATAGTGAAGACCATGAAACAAAGTTCCTTTGAGATAGCGTAAAATACGAACCAGAGCAGCATAGTGTGGAGAGCAAGGAGCAGTCATAAATTGACTGACAATGTGAACAGCATAAGCAATATCTGGACGAGTAACAGTGAGATAGACAAGACTACCAACTAGCTGACGATACAAAGTTGCAGCTGACAATAGGGGGCCGACAAGAGGTGTGAGACGAAGTCGAGGATCAACTGAGTAGTAATGTGATCTTGCAATCAGAAAGGTTAGCACGAGCCAAAAGATCAGAAGTATACTTGGCCTGAGTGAGAAAATAACCAGAGGAATCTTGAGAAATTTCCAAGCCAAGGAAGTAGCTAAGTGCACCCAAATCTTTCATCTCAAACTGGCGATGGAGAAACTGTTTGAGACTAGAAATACCCACTGTGTCATCTCCAGTGATAATCATATCATCCACATAGAGGAGAAGGAGAATAGTACCCCGCTTCGTTTTACGGATAAACAAGGCAGAATCATGGGCACTGGAAGAAAAACCAAAGTCACGAATGGTAGAGCTGAACTTGGCAAACCAGGCACGTGGAGCTTGTTTCAAACCATATAAAGCACGGCGGAGTTTGCAAACCTTGTTTGAAGGAACAGAACCGGGAGGAGGTTGCATAAAACTTCCTCGGTGAGATCACCATTGAGAAATGCATTCTTGACATCCATCCCGAGAAAGGTGCCGATGGCGGCAAATGAAGAATAAAGAAGTAAGTCCGAAATCAAGTAAGACGGCAACAGGAGCAAATGTTTCCTCATAGTCAATCCCATATTCTTGACTAAATCCCCGGGCGACAAGGCGAGCTTTGTAACGCTCAATGGAACCATCAGAATGAGTTTTGATCTTGTAAACCCATTTGCAACTAACAGTACGCTTACCAGGAGGAAGATCAACTACGTCCCAAGTATGAGTTTGTTCGAAAGCCTGCAGTTCATCAGTCATAGCTTGTTGCCAAAGAGGGTTAGAAGAAGCTTCTTGATAAGAAGTAGGCTCATGAGAGCAAAAGCGATGGAACCAACAATATAATCACGGAGAAAAGCAGAAGGTTGCCTTACCCGGGTAGAATGACGCTCAGGTGGAGGAGGAACCTCAATGGAAATAGGGTCTGGGGGAACCTCCACCGGAGCCGGGGAAGGCGGAGGGCCATCAGCTGACACAGGATCCTCAGGATGGACGATAGGCGTAGGCGGCTGTGGAAGCATGGGGCCAGAATCTGCATCAAAGTCATCAGAAAACAAATCGATAGAAATATCGGAAGACCGTGAGTGGGTGGACTGTGGTAGATGAAACTTGGAAAGAGTGGAGAACATTTTGTGTTCCCAAAAGACCACATGACGAGAAATACGAAGACGCTTGGAGATAGGATCCCAACAACGATACCCTTTATGTTCGATACCATACCCCAGAAAGCAACAAAGACGAGAACAAGGTTCGAGTTTAGTGTGTTCATGAGGCTGAAGGAGAACAAAACAAGCAGAACCAAAAACTTTAAGAGTGGTATAATCAGGAGGAGAACCATACAAACGCCGTAAGGAGTTGTGTTAGCTATGACAGTAGGGACTCGATTGATGGTATGGTTGGCAGTGAGGGCAGCTTCCCCCCAAAAGTTTTCAGGACAAGAAGAAGAAAGGAGAAGAGCCCGAGTAGTGTCGAGAATATGACGGTGCTTTCTTTCGGCTCGTCCATTTTGTTGGGAAGTGCCTGCACAAGATCGATGAGAAAGAGTACCATGAGCCTGAAGAAAAGAAAGAAAATCAGAATCCAAGTACTCCTTAGCATTATCGAGCGAAAAAGCAATAGTACAAGAAAACCGAGTGTGGACCATAGTAGAGAAATCATAGTAAATCTGTTTAAGTTCAGAGCGATTTTTGAGAAGAAAAAGCCAAGTATAGCGAGAAAAATCATCAACAAAAATCACAAAATATCGAGACCCTCCCATGGTAGGTGTGGGGGAAGGTCCCCAAATATCTGAATGCACAAGATCAAAAGGAGCAGTAGAAATAGAATTACTTTTATTAAAAGGTAATGCAGGTTGTTTAGCAATTTGACAAGATAAGCAATCTACATCATCAACACAGACACGACCTAACTGACCACTAGAAACTAAATTTTTTAAACGGCTAAAAGAGACATGTCCTAAGCGACAATGCCAAAGATGAAAAGGAGACATAGTAGAGGCAGCAGCAACAGGAGATGATTTGTGCGGACTGCGAAGGTGGAGAAGCTCGAACAGACGTCCATGCTTACGGCCTATCCCAAGGATCTGTCTCGTCTGAGGGTCCTGCACCAAACAATCATTAGCAGAAAAAGTAATAGTTAGACCAAGGTCACATAATTGACCAACAGAGATCAGGTTCATTTTAAGAGAAGGAATATGGTAAGCATCGAAAGGACACAATTGGAAGTAGAGATTTGGCCAATATGACTAACGGGCATATGAGAACCATCGGTGTGTATAGTGGGAGCGAAGAGGATGAGGACAAAGAAGAAAATAGAGTGGAGTCGAAGTCATGTGATTACAAGACGGAATCAAAATACCATGAAGAGTTACCCGAGGTTCTTGAAAGAGCGATGAAGGAGAAGTACCCGATTTGTTGAGCACCTGGTAGATAAGGGACTCAACATCATCCATAGAGAAAGAAGGAAGAACCCTCAGAGGCAACAGCAGCAGAGCGAGAACCGTGGTTAAATTTGGACTGAGACCCAGAACGAGAAGCCCCTTTCTTAGATGAAGTAGTGGAGGGAGCTCGAGGACAATGGCTTTGGAGATGGCCTGGGGCAGTCTTATGACAAGTCAAGCATTCGCGAACTGGCGATGAACAAGAGAATGAGTGGTGGCGGGGCCTCTTGCGACAATAACTGCATATGAGTGGTCATGAAGATGAGGAACTTTGAGAAGATGGAGTAGCAAGAAGAATCCGTGTTGTGAGATCGGAGACTCCCAAAACGAGTCTCCTCTGATAGGAGCTCGGTAATGGCTTGCTCTAAAGTGGGCAAAGGCAAACGATGAAGCAAAGAAGCACGCACGGGCTCAAAAGTGCTATGAAGAGCCATAAGAAACGTAATAGTCGTGATGATTCCGATAAGTGATAAATAGTCAGGCATCATCGAATGAGCCCATGGAGGTTCGAAAGAGCGAGCCGGGTCCCAAACGGACGACATCGGGATAAAAAGTCATTGAGATCGACCGGTGCTTGACGCATGTGATGAAGAGTCTGCAATAGTTGATATTGATGAGCATGGCCAGTGGTCTGATAACGCTCCTTCAAAAAATCCCAAATTGCTTTGGCAGGAGAGGCAATGGAGTCATCGTCCTGAAAGCGTCCAAATTGAAGATTGATGGAAGGAACTGAGGTAGCCCGGAACCATGTGATAATTTGATAATTCTTACTTTCCCATTCGTCAAGACGGTCATCGAATGCAGAGTCCGTCTCATCCTCTTTTTTGTTAGGTTTGGAAAGAGTACCAGTAAGAATCCGCCAAAGACGTTTCCCTTTAATGAAGCTAGAGAGAGCTTGGGCCCAACTAACATAGTTAGACCCATCAAGGATAATAGGAACGGATTGGATATTGTCAGTACGATCCATAAGTGCCAAAACAGAGGTCACCAATAGATTCAGAAGCCAAAAAAATCTTGGGAACAAGAAGGGTCGACGTCGACTTTGTGGTGATGTCGTCGACTAGCCAGGGGCTGAGGGAGGCTGACGTCAGCGGCTGAATAGGGCTGACGTCAGCGGCTAAACCAAATAAGGAACACGGCTGAGAGAAGCCGGAAGGAAGCCAAGGGGAGATCGGCTTGAGACGGAAGCCGATGGCTGATGCGGAAGCCGAAGACGAGCCGATCGCTGATGCGGAAGCCGAAGGCGAGCCGAGGCTGATGCGTAAGCCGGAGAGCAGAAGCCGAGGGAAGCTGGCTGAGGTGACGCGTGCGGGAGCGTGTTGAGAGTAGAACCGAAGCAAGACGACGCGCCAATCTTTGGGTGGCGCGTGAAGGCGCGTGTAATGTCCTATGGAGGTGATTCTGGTGGCGTTTGCTTCCTCTTGAAGAGACGAAGAGTTTGATGTAGTCCAATCGTTGAAACAGATAGGAACTAGATATGCAGAAGCCAGCAGAAACCGATCTGGGACAGAACCAGAAAAATGAGGCTAGGGGAAAACCTAGGCTCTGATACCATGTTATGAAAAATAGAGAAAGAAGAGAAAAGAACAACTCTATATATTATTGAATAAATAATACAATAGGAGAAGCCTCTATATATAGGCAGAAAAGAAACCTAGATAGGTAAGGAGATAGAGATTGAGAGAGATACAAATACATAGAGATTGAGAGAGATACAAATACAAATAAATTAGATAATATACAGCTAACACACTCAAAATGGAATCTAAATGATTATATATATTGCAGAGAGAGTTGTCATTTATATTTATTTTTATTTTTTTATTTTGGGGGGGGGGGGGGGGGAATGAAAAAAAAAGCTTATACTATCATACTTTCACTTTCACTTTCCTTTTAACTGCTGCCTTTGTGCTTTTTACTTTAAAAGCAAAAGATTAATCATTACTTCTCCCTCTGCGCGTGCTTGGATTTAGTTTATTTGATACAAAGATTTTGAGTTTGTTGGGTTTACGGAGTTTGATTAGTACCGTACGTGCGGACTATGCAGTCATAAGTGATATTATAATTATCTATTACTATAAACCTTAACATATATATATGTATTGAACAAAGAAAAGAAATGCAACCCTTAAAAGCTTATAAATAGATGTCTCAAGAACATTTATTAACAAAATCAACGTAATTTTCAAATGCCAACAGCTTTGATATAATTTAGAAACTCATGATTATTGGTTCTTCTATAGAGGAAGAATTAGACCTTTGGAAAATTGGAAAAAAGTGGGAGAGCAAACTTCATATAAAGAAGGGAAGAGAAGCCTCTTCAAAAGTATAAATCTTCGTGGTCAAAAAGAATGTTTTGCATCAAGCATGGACTGTCAACTTAGCAAAGCAAAACCAGAATGTCATTTTTTTTTTATGCAAAGAGAAGAGAGGTGGCATTGGAGTTTCTTTTTATTTATTTATTTCTATTTTTGTAGGAGGGAAAAAAAAAAAAAAAGTAAATTAAGTCTCATATATGAATTTCCTCTAACATCGAGTGCCAGTTGATTAACAATACAAGAAGATGCCATTTTAATACTAACTTCCCAAGTTCATGTTGTTCCCGAAATTGGCTAGTAAAAGTGTACATAATTGTAGAAGTGTATATAACTGTAAAAATTGTATAAGATTGTCAGAAGATATGAACTAAAAAGTTATTATAATTATTGTTATTTAGATTTTTTGTATCCATCTATACTTATTATGTTAGGACTTTTTTTCTAGCCTTTGGAAAATCAAAAAAGCCTACGGTTAGGCTTGATGACTTTTTTGTTTGTATATGTAAAATGTAGTCTATAAATTGGCTTTCAAGCCAACATAATAAAGTGTGTAAATTCTCTCCATCTTTGATTGTTTATTTCGTCTCTAACTTCTAACTTCTCTTAACACGATAACTCCATCATAATTCCATACTAAAAATAGTAAGAAGCTTGTTGGCCTCCCTGAAAGTATGGATGTGCCTAGCTTAGTCAGCAAGGACCTATAGTACAAAATCATGTTACTAAATGTGTGATGTGAGATACCTTTAGCTTCTATCAACAAAGATATCTTTAGCTAACACATGGTCCATAACCAGTTTTGGTCCACTTCCACCACTATGTTTCTAAGGTGAAGATTGTTTGCCATAATTCCGCCTTAACGGCTGTGGTAGCTCCAATGTTCCTGTAGAACCCGTCAATCCACTGTCATTTGTGGTCTCTAATGATTTTGCGGCTTCAAGAGTGGAATTTACATCAAACGATTGTTAGAGTCAAAATTGAACATCACTTTCACTAAGCTAGCGTGTGTAATTAATTAATAGTTTTGAAATAAATATGGTTCTTATGCAGTATTCTAAATCAATGACCCACTTAAAATGACCAACTTAATTTGTTGTAACTTTTTATTAATTAAACAATACTACGTAAACAATATCACTCTCTCAGAATATCTAATAAATTTCCAAGCCAGCCATTAATAAAATAAAACTCATCATTGCTTTGTTAGGTTTAGGCAGGACCACATATTGTGGGGATTAGGGGGAGGGGATGTACTAGGGCATAACTTAAGCCAATTGGGTATTGATTAATTATTTCAGGTACAATTCACTGATGATTAACACATGTACCCATAGCCACTGGCACATGTAATTTGCTCCCAAACCAGGCAACATCTGATGCAGGTGACCATCTATAATATATATTATTCATTGAACAAATTATCAAAGTGCATTGGCATTTTTTTTTTAGTGTGATTGAAGCACCCTTCAATTGTGGATTGAAGCACAATTATTTGAAACTATGTTTAGATTTTGAATTTGAAAAGTAAAAATATAAAGAAAAAAAGTGATGAAATATAGAACTTTTTTTAATAATTATTATTTTTTTCTTTTTTCCATAAATTGTCCCCCCAAAATAATAAATAAATAAATAAATAACAGATTAGAGAATGTTGAGATGTAGTTAGATTGGTTAGGGGATATAACTGTGAAGTGCAAAGTATTGATTACAGGTTGGCAATAGCAGGTTTGGAGCTAATTTTACAGCTCTGTAACTTGAGCACTTGAATATAGCTTTGTTTGTTAAATATGTTAGAAGAGTAGTCAAAGGTGTAAATTACCATCCTACAAATGCCATAATGCTAGTTAGGTTGGTTAAGGGATATTACTGTGAAGTGTAAAGTATTGATTATACAGGTTGGCAATAGCAGGTTTGGGGCTAATTTTACAGCTGTGTAAATTGAGCACTTGAATATAGCCTCGTTTGTTAAATATGTTAAAAGAGTACTCAAAGGTGTAAATTACCATCCTACAAATGCAATAATGCATTATGAGGTATTGATATATCATTTATGCAACAAGTCACCAAGAGTACCCACCTACTATCAATCCATTCAGAACTTCATTTCCAAGATGGGTATGTATGTTCCTAAAGACCTTAACAAAACTTTGACTACTTTAATACCCAAGGTTGATCATCCTGAAAATATGAGCCAATTTTTCCCTATTTCACTTTGTAATGTCATTATACGGATTGTCTCAAAAATTCTTGTTTCGCAACTTCGCCCCCGAAGCTCATCTCACCTTTTCAAGGTAGTTTTATCCCTGGTCGGCAGCCCGCTGACAACATTGTGATTGTACAAGAGTTGATTTACTCGATTTGAAAGAGTAAAAATCGAAAAGGGTGGGTAACTATCAAGATTGATCTTGAAAAAACTTATGATCGGATTGAATGGGATTTCCTTAGAACATTCCTTAGAACAATTCTAGATGAAATTAACCTCCCCTCCAATTTGATTTCTCTCATCATGGATTGTGTCTCTAACACCCAGTTATCTATTCTTTGGAATAGTGAAGCAACCCCCACTTTTCAACCTAGCCGTGGATTGAGACAAGGGGACCATTTATCCTCCTATATGTTCCTGTTGTGTATTGAGAAGCTAGGAAGGAATATTGAAAATGCTGTTAATCAGGTTCAGTGGAAGCCGTTAAAAATTGTGAAGGATGGTCCATCTTTCTCTCATCTTTTCTTTGCGGATGACATGCTTCTTTTTGGGGAGGCTACCGATCATCAACTTCAGATTATGCAATCAGTCATGAACAAATTTTGCCAAGCATCCAGGTAGCGAATTAATTTCCATAAATGAAAACTCTTTTCCACTTCCCCGGGGAGAGCTCGTGCTTTGAGTCAAACCTGTAATATTCCACATACGAATGAGTTGGGTAAATATTTGAGAGTTTTTCTATATCGCCCAAGGATCCTGTCCCCAAATATTTTTGTTCTCCTGTCCCAAATCACTCAGAACCATTGAATATGTCTTGAGATTCTCAAATTTTAAAATTCTCATATGATTCAACGGTGATAAGTGATTTGGGAGAGAGACATGAATATTTAGGAATAAGAGATGCTTACTCCTCTATTTCATGGTCAAGTTTCAAAAGCAACCTATGGTTACATCCTTGACCGTGTGCGCAACCGTCTGGCTGGGTGAAAGTCTGTACAACTTTCCTGGCTGGCTGGGTGCTTATGGAAAGCCAGAAATGATTGGGTTTTTAATCATGTTCTGGTCGATCCAGCTGATACAATCAACAAAGCCATGCTCCTTTGGACTGATATTTGTGATGCTAATGAAGATGGTACCAATAGGACAATTTCTTCTCCTCCACCTACTCAGGAAGTATCTTCATGGTCCAAGCCTTCTCAAGGCCAGTTCAAAATCAATTGTGATGGCAAGAAAACTTCTTTAGCAGTCATCATCCGCGGTCTTCCATCCCCTTTTCTTTTTCTTGGGCCGTCGTAGTGAAAATCGTGTGGCCCATTGGTTAGAGCCTCAAGCAACCTCAAAGGCTCACTCCCTCTAGATTGGGTAGGAATCCCCCTTCCTAATTGTTAGCTTTGTTACTTTCTGATGTCTTGTAAGCCTCAGACATTTCTTCGTTCAAAAAAAAAAAAAAATCATAGGTGTTTTGATTAAAGTTAATTTTTAACTTTTAACTGAGCTTTTGGTTTTTTTTTAAAAGTGATTTAAAAAGTTGGTAAAAAATTATTTTTGACTTTTTTAAATTAATATTTGTTTATAATGTCACATTACAATAAAACGATTAAACTACACCCAACCAATATAGAAAATTTATATTTTTCACCCATGTAAATATAAAAAAAAAAAAAAACATAAATGATATTATTGTAATTTATAGGTGGCTTTTTTGGAATTGCCAAATGACTCCTTACTAAAAAAAGCCAACCTAACTTTTTTAGCAAACAAGCTACAAACGTAGCTTTTTGCTGAGGCCTATTTTGGAAAATCGGTTAAAAATCATTTCCCTGCTTTTAACTCATTTCTCTCTCACACAAAAAAGTCAAAAAATAACTTTTAATTATTTTTCCAAAACACCCTGCCAAAAAGAGCACAAGATTGATGATTCTAGCAAATCTAAATCATATTTTGAAATGATTGATCCAAATTGATTTCGTAGTTCTTGGGTCAAGCTAAGTTTAGATTTGAAAATTATGTTTCATGAAAATTGAATCAATTGATAAGACTATTTCAGACATTTTAAGAATTGTTTTGGGTATGATTTATAAGTTCATATTTTTACTTATTATGAAAAGACGTATAAAAAAATAAAGAAATGATAAGAGTTAAATAAATTAATGGGTGATTCTACTTACACCACTCTTTTACCTCTTTACACCCTCCATCTCATTACACCACTTAAAAAAAAATTGAATTCTTATTACACCTAATATAGTACCAAAACAAACCCTATGATAAAAAAAACTCTTCAAAACCCATCTCTTTACACCCATACATTTGGAGGGAAAAGAGAACAACGCAGAGAGAACGACGCAAGGAAGAAGAGTAGACAACACCAGCATGGAGGTGTTCGGACGACGTGGACGATTGAACTCACTCTTCTCATTTGCCAAAGGTAAGTGAGAAAACTCTTCTTTCTCTCTCTATATTGATAGACATAGATATGTGTATCTATCTATATATCTATATCATCTATGTCATCATTTTTTGCGAATAGACAAAGAATAGCACATTCCCAACATAGTTTTGGTGGTTTAGATCTTGGAATTTAATTGGGTTTATGATTTTTGGTGCTAGTTTTGAATGTTAAAGTTCAGATTTTGGTTCTATGTTTTATCAGATTTTTGGTCCTCTGTTTTGCCCACTGTCTCTTTCTTTTTCTTTTTCTTTTTCTTTTTTGAGAGTGATAGTTAAGTGGAAAGGGATAGGGTTCTGTGGGTAAAGAGCTGCCATAGAACGTTATCAATAGTTGTGGAAAAAAATTGAATTTCTGGATTAGAGTTTTGTGGGTTAGTCAAGTGAGCACCATTTTTGGGTTAGTCAAGTGCGCACCATCTCTACAAAACATTCCATCATCACATTAAAAATGAATCATGTATAATAAAAATGTTACATTAAACTAAGTTCCAGATTACCATTTTTGTTTAATACTTCTCTTAATTTATGTTCAAAATTATAATCAGAATCTCTCATAGATTTGGGTTACCCCAAACTTTTTAGTAAGTAACTTATATAAGATAATGAGCTGAGTTTTGGAAGTGGGAATGTTCTAGTGACAAGCTAAGCTAATGCCTAGTACCAGTGTTTCTTCTTCAAGACGATCTCACACTCAAGCTAGCCCAATTGACAACCCTATAGTATGTACGATGCACCAATCTCAACCACATTGCACTCCCCTATAGCACCACCCCAAACCATACACCAATAGTGGAATCCTTGAACATCTATCCACCTATTACCACAGGCTGACCATCATGACTCCCACAAATCAATAATTAGTTCACCAACTCATCAACACTACCATCAAACTCACTAGTCACCGCTGCCATTATTAATCCATTCTAAATCACATTAATCCACCTTTTATCCATATTCTCATCTCACACTAACATAACCACCAAGGTTGCCACACCCTGTTATTTTTTACTTTTTTCCTAGTTTACTTTCTAATTTCTCTTCCTAAACTTCTTTATATTCTTGAAACACATTCTCTCTCAACTCTCCACCTTCCTTCTCTATTTCCTCTCCTAAATATCTCCACTTTCTCTACATTATCTTTCTGAAGTCAAACCTCTTTAAACCTCTATACTTTTACCAAATTGGAATATCACTAGAATATCACTTGGCTCCTTCAAAATCACCAGAATATTCACCAACACCTATTTGTGAACGTTAATTTGTTCTGCCGATACAGAGGAGGCTTATTCAGAATTATCAGATCATTCATGGTGATAATTCTTTTTTATTTTTTTGATAAATATTTTCATGGTGATATAAATCAAGCAATACCTCGAAGTTGCTGAACCTGATGCTTCACCAGAAGGCCCAGAACACTTATGGTGGTGGTGGCAGCTTCGATTGGCAAAGGAAGTTAAGGGAGGATTCGACAGGGGGTTTTGCTCAATGAAGTCACTGACCAAAAAAGTACATTTTTTTGCTCTATGGAGTTGCAAGGACCCTTGTAAAAACAAGAGAATCATTGTTGATTAGCTAGTATATGTGAAGGCACCATCACAACATACTATTTATCTAGTTATTGATGTTTTCATTTCAGTAAGCAACATATAAATGCTCACAGTGTGCTTGTATAACAGCGGCCATCTGAATGTGTACGGGGATACCGTGAGTGGTATGCTCGTGTTTCGCATCGGATTGTTCGAAATCCTACACATTACTCTCAGTTTGATCCACATGTTCAACGTCCCGAGAATGATGTTACTATGGATCCTGAGTGGCTAAGCAAATTGTGAATTAACTTTTTTCACTTTTAAGTGGTTCACCATAAATCAAACACTAAGTACGATTTTTATCAATTTTTTTGCAGTGTAATGATGTTGCTTTCAATGTTAGTGCTACAGTCCATAGGCTCGGTCGTGATGAGTGTGTCTTGCACCCTGACATGCTGTATGAAACCATTGGTCGCATGCTGCAAGTTCATGATGGACAGAGTTTGGGATCTACTTTGACACATACAGAGTATCAAGTCTACTATCGTAAACGTCGTAGGATGGACTGTACATAAGGATTGAGATCTACTTTTTGTTTGATGACATAATTTTGCATAATGTCTTGCCCATATACATTTTGAGATATAGTTTTGTGTTAACCGTACATGATATTTGAAATGTAGGTTTTTTTTTATGGCATAGTTTTTGTGAAAGCTTAGCCCGTAAAGAATTTGGGATCTAGTTTTTTTTTTTATGACATAATTTTTGTGAATACCTAGGCCGTATAGAATTTAGGATATACTTTTCCCTAATGGCATAGTTTTTGTGGATGCCTTGGATCTTTTGTAAACTGGATGCTTGGTTGGACAAGTAATGAATTGTCATACTTTTGTAAGAATTTTAAATAGTTTCACATCTATTTTGTATTCAATATTTATGTCAATGGAAACTTATTTTGGCAAACATATGCATTTGTTATTGTTTGTAATGCATTGTAATGGTATTAAAGTGTTTTGGAGGGATATGGTACCATTTGCTAGAAGTAACATTATTTTTTTCAGTGTTATGGACCAGTTCAGCGTCATACTGCTAAACAATTTCAATTATTCCGGTGTTCAGTTGCCGAAAATAATAGATCCCTTCAGGATTTAGTTGCTATATATTTTCATAGCCACTTTATCCTAAACAATGTTTTTTTTATTTGTGCAGGGCCTGTTTGGTAATACAATACTAAACAATTTGAACTACTTTAGTTCCATGTTACCGGATAAAATTTTGTTTCCCAGCATTATGTTACTGTTCAATTGGATAATTTTTGTTCGTGTCCCAACAAAGCCAGTAGAGTCTACATTGAAGTGCATGTTCAGTCACACAATGCGAAACAAAAATTCGGTACTTGGCTATACATTTACAGAGTCACATCTTCCCAAATGATGTGGTAATAATTTGTGCTTGGCCTGTTCGGTAATAAAATGCTAGTGAATTTTAATTAATCTAGTGTTGTTTTACCAGCCTTTTGTGGCTATACATTTACAGAGTCACATCCTCCCAAATGATGTGGTAATAATTTGTGCTGGGGCTGTTCGGTAATGAAATGCTAGTGAATTTTAATTAATCCAGTATTGTTTTACCAGACAAAATAGTTTTTCCCAACATTATGTTGCCATACAATTAGAAAATTTCAATTTGCTTTATAACAAAGTCAGTGGAACCTACTGTGAAGTGTCTGTTCAGTCACACAATAGTAAACAAATTACATTTGTCCGGTGTTATGTTACTGGAAAAAATATATTTGTCTAGCATTTTGTTGCTATACATTTACAGAGCCACTTTGTTATAGATAATAATTTGGGGCTGTTCGGTAATAAAATGCTAGACTTATATTTTTTTTTCGACACTGTAATGCCGAACTATGTTATTTTGTTCAATTTCGAAACACCGAACAAAAGTCGCACACCAACCTAGAAAATCGAAACAAAAACTTACCAAACTAAAAAAACAAACTCACCATTTCACTTTTTTGATGGTTTTTCACCACCGTTTCTTCATCCATTGTTTTTTTTTTTTTTTTTTGATGATCAAAACACTATAATTATCAATTTTTCAAAAGAGATGTGTAAGAAAAAAGAAAAGTTGAGAAAGGAAAAAGAGAAGTTGGAATTGAAAAGTCAGGGGGTCTAAGGAGATAATCAAATACATTTAACTTTAGTGTTTTATCCCTTTAAGTAATTTCACATATGGATAGAATAGGAAGAAAAAAACAATCTTATATGGAGGGTGTAAGGAGGTAAAAGAGTGGTGTAAGTAGAATCATCCTAAATTAATAAACTAATTTTTTTTAACAGATCCCAAAAGAGGCCTTAGAATTGGGAAAAATATCCATTTGATGGGAAGTTGAGAAAATTATTACTCATACATGGAAAAGTTTATAATTTTAATAATTAATATTGATAAAAATTATCATTAATTTATAATTATTTTTAAACTTCTACGCCGATTTGAAAATTTTCCTTTTAAGTAAGGCTTATTTATTTATATATAATACACGGGGTATAAAATTTATGAACAAATGAGAAGATTTGAACATCTAACCTTCTATTGAGATAGGATCGTTTTGGTCCATCAAGATAATCATATTTAGACATTTAAGTAAGGCTTTGAGGGCATGAGTTAACAAATTATTTGTATATTCTTCAACTATTTGTTTTTTATACAAAATATACAATTATTTTAAGTGTGTTAAAAGTAAATTAATTATCTAGCCTTTTCAGAAAGAGTACATTAGCGGTATGCCCATCCAATAGCATGAAACTATGTACTTGTCTCAAAAAAATAAAAAATTTGGCAAAAAAATAATGTTATACAAATTAATAAATTCTTCAAACTTTTCTTATTCACTTATTTGACATTTGTCACATTATTAAATTGAATTTTGTTTCAAATTCTAAAATTTCATTACCGCATAACACATCAATGGTAAGAAAATTTTATAAGATTTGTTAAAATATTTTATTATGACAAAATCACAAATGATCACACATTCAAATGATATTCAAAAAACAAAAAAAAACAAAACAAAACCAAAAAAAAACTAGATAATTTTAATCCTAAAAGCATTTGTTAACAGTAACTAAATGAGGTCTTTTCTGATTGATAAGTGCAAACAAAAGCTAACCTCTTGGAAGAGGAGATTCCTATCCTTTGCAGGGAGATTAACACTGATAAAGTCAGTGCTGTCTAGTTTACCAATCTACTACTTATCTTTGTTCAGGATGCCAGAAGGGGTTGCAAAAGAAATTGACAGAGTTCAATCTAGATTCTTATGTGGAGGTGATGAACTTAGAAGAAAGATTCATTTGGTAAAGTGGGAAGAAATTTCAAAACGTAAAAGTCAAGGGGGCTTAAGAGTTAAAAGGATCAGGCTTATGAATGATTGTCTTCTCTTAAAATGGTGGTGGAGGTTTGGGGCTGAAGAAAAAACCCTATGGAAGCAGGTGATATGTAGCAAGTATAATGAGGTTGGGAGGGGATGGCGGCCTGAACCTGTGGAACATCTCAGGTGTACTTTGATCTGGAAAGATATATTGGGGCTTACTTTGGATAGGCCTAATCTGGTGGAGTTTTTTAAAAATAATATAGCTCTGGTTATTGGAGATGGAAAGAGAACACTTTTTCTGGAAGAATAAATGATTTGGAAATGTTTGTTTGAAAGATGTATTCCCTAGATTATATTCTGTAATAGTAAGAAATGATGAATCTGTGGACTTGGTGTATAGCAAAAGAACTGGTGCTGAAGAGTGGAATCTGAACTTCAAAAGGTCTCCGTTTCAATGGGAGGTGGAGAAGTTGAGGAGAATGACTTCAATGTTACTTAATGCTCCGGCTCTCAGGGAAGGTAAGAGGGATATATTGAGTTGGATTGCAGATGCCTCAGGGTCTTTCTCAATTGCTTCAGCTTATAGATGGAGTCAATTGGGTCACGGAGCTAACAACAAGACTACTGAGTTCATTTGGAAGAATGTATCTCCTCCTAAGGTTCAATTTTTTGGTTGGTTAGCATGGAAAAGAAGAGTCAAGTCTTCTAGCTATCTGCAAAAATTTGGTGTTCTAAATGTTGGATCAACTGTGAATTGTATTTTTTGTAACGGGGAAGTGGAAAGTGGTAACCATGTGTTGTTGCTTTGTCCTTTTACCTGGAGGATCTAGTCTAATATTATCAAATGGTGGGGCATTCGTTGGGTAACACCTATGTAATAACCCTCATACTGTCCTAACCATACTCATATGCATTTATATGATTTTTTTTGGCCTATTAAGCTTGCCTTTCAGATCTTGTCTTTGTTTTGCTTAAGTGTTATTTGCATGTTTTGTTCCTTGTTTGGTGTATGGTTAGCCTAGACTAATCCAAGCTGAGGTCACCTTAAGCCTAGAGCTACCTTGGAACCCTTTTTCTGGTTGGCCACCACCCCTGCCCTAACATGTTGGCCGAGATGTCACTATCTAGGCCAAGGTGTTCACCACCAAGGCCGAGATGTGTATTATCTAGGCCGAGATGTTACCCTTGAACCCAAGTGATCTTGCTCCTGGACTGGTACGACCTAGACCGAGGTGTGGCACATCTAGGCTGAGGTATGGCACAGCTAGGCCAAGTGTTGTCCTTTCTAGCCGAGGTCATTGTTCCTTGCTTGCCGAAGCCTTGTTATTAGCCGAGATTGTTACTTGCTGGAATACCCTTGCAACCTAGCTTGTTGAAAACGCTTTGTCATAGTCTTGTCTTTTCAGTCAGTCACCTTTTTTAGCTGAACCAACCAACCATTGCCATGTGCCCGAGCTAAATGTTAGGTCAGCCGGCAAACCTAGAAATGTATCATTTTGTATCACATCTTTGTTCTTGAGGAGAGAGAAGCTCTAGAAGAAGAAGAAGTCCTTAGAGAGAGAAGTAGATCCCAAGCTTGATTCCTAGAGTTCAAACCATTTGATTTGTGTTCTGAGGTTAGAATCTTGATCTACTCTTGTTGCTCTTATTGATCATCTAGCTGCATTGCATGATCGAATCTATTCTGCATGCCATGCATTGATTTAAAGTTGGTTTTAGAAAGAGAAGTTAGTGTTCATGTGTTCTTGAAGAAAAGCCTTGTTTGATCTGAAAGTTTGTAACAAATTCTATGTTTTTGTGTTTGTTTGCATAAGATCTTCAAGTATGGGTACCCAGGTCCATGTTTGTTTTCATGTTCTTCATGTTCTTCATGATCTTCAGCAGAGGGAAACCCAGATTTTCCCGACTTCATATCCTTGAATGTGGCTCTCGGGACCACACCTCGGCGAGGAGGTGTGGAACCTCGACCTAGACCTGGTTGGTGCCCAGCATGTTTTCCCGAGATGAGAAACAGTGTTTCATTTTGATTTGACTTAGTTTTTGAAGAATGCCGAGATCATCTGTATGCATGTGAAACTTGTTTGAAAGTGCATTCAACAGACTTTGCCATGTGGTTGTAAGGCTTGGACTTGCCTTGACCCCGACGTTTAAAGAACTATGTGAGTGGTATTTTTAATAAAGCTATGTTACGATGTTTTGATAAAAGCCTTGTTTTGCTTTGTTTTGGAAAGTATTTGTATGCATGAATGATTATTCATATTTTGTATAACAAGTATTATATCTTGTTTGATGACAATTCGGAAGTCCGTACATGCTAGGGGACTATAAGCATTTGTAGCACAAAATTTGGAAGGCCATACGTACTAGAGGACTCAAAGCATTTGTAGCACAAGTCCTTAGTGTCCGGGGACTATAATGCAACGACACCATTGTTTGAGATATCTCCCTTGACTTGTCTTGCCTTGCCACTGACGGTTTTACCGCGTGGGTTTGTTTGTCCGGAATGTCATCCCTTGTACCATATTGATGTTAGTAAGCATCCCTTAAAGCTTTGAAAGATTTGATAGATGAACTTGATTCATCCCATGTATTGTTTTGTTAAAGGATCTCGGATATCATTCATGTAAACCCTTTATTACTTATACCATTCACTGAGTATCCAAGCTCACCCTCTCTATATATATGTAGGTGATGAGCAGGATGGTGGCGACGCCTAGATGTGTTTTGCCGATGTGTTTTTGGATTCGTGTTTTGCAATCATCTTGAAGATCATGCTTCTTGGCTTGTAGTTAATTTCTTTTGTTATGTCGGCTTGAGAAGCCTTTTGGTCAGGATGTATTTTGCACTTCATTATATTTGTATTCAAGTTGGAAAGTTATGTAGAGACGTATGCTATTTCATTTGACTTATGCACAGCTCTTATGGACTAATTAGATTTACATATATTGCTTCCGCACATGTAAGCCCCATATATTATACTCTGTTGTGTGTGAATCTTGAAAGTAGCTCTTCAGTAATCTCGGATTACTGGCCATCATGGCACCATTCTACTAGGGGCGGAATAGGGTCGTGACAGATTGGTATCAGAGCACAAGTTTCTCACAGTACGTTATTCACACACCTTGAGTCCTAAAGAGCATAAGATTTCCCTTAGAAAAATGTTAGGATTGCATCATATTGCTTGCTATTTGACAAGGTGTGCATCATCTCGGCATAACTATTTGGTATTTGCATACACGATTCCTGGTCCAATTGTTTTAAAGTTGCATTTTGCATACTCATAGCATCATGAGGAGAGGTAGACCACCAGCTAGCCGAGATCAATCAGAGGATAAACTGGACAGACTAGAAAGACTAGTTGAAGGTTTAACCCGTGAGTTGAGACAAATGGGGCAACAGAATGCTAGTGCTACATCTACCCAGGCCAAATAGACGAATGGCTGACATGCAGCTCCGCCTCCACCTCCCCCAGTGCCGCAAGTTCCTCCGCAGCCAGCCTTGTATGGGGACGGCACGATCGCCTTGATTAGAGAGTTTAAGAAGATGAAACCGCCGAGATTCTCTGGGGGTATAGAGCTTATGAAAGCCGAGGCGTGGGTTTTGGAAATGGAGAAACTGTTCGAGATCTTTCCCAGCACCGACGTTCAGAAAGTGACATTGGCTGCATTCACTTTAGACGACGACGCTCGGAGATGGTAGATAATGATCAGAGAAGCTAATCTTGGTTTAACTTGGGCAAGATTTTTGGAGCTGTTTTACGACAAGCATTTTCCCCTTAGCGTCCGAGACCGCAAGACCACGGAGTTTCAGGCTCTGACGCAAGGCAACAAGACAGTGGCAGAATACGACCGTGCTTTTACCGAATTGGCGAGATACGCACCTCATATGGTTAGTGACGAATATAGGAAGGCTAGGAAGTTTGAAAGTGGACTGCGTGGGCCGATACAGGATTGAGTTAACATGCTCAATATGCTGACTTATGCCGAAGTGTTAGACAAGGCCATTCTGGCATAAGCTAATTTAAACCGATATCAGAATTCAGGAGAGAGCCAGAGGAAGAGACAGAACTATAAGAGTCGCCGAATACCGTTTAATGCTAAGAAGAAAGCGAACATGGACAGTTCCAACAACTCAAATCGGGATGGTAATGCGAAGTCGACGTGTACGAGTTGTGGGAAGCCGCATCTCGGGGTTTGTCATTGGGCGACAGGAGTCTACTTTGAATGTGGCGAGGTGGGTCACCATGTGAAGGACTGTCCGAAGACAAAGATTGATGATGGTAAGAAAAATGGGAGCACCTCGGGCTCTGCACACGGAAGCAACGTCAGAAGGACACAGATAAGACAGGGCAGAGTTTTTGCTCTAGTGCCAGGAGACACCCAGAATGCTGAAACAGTAGCGTCAGGTATACTCTCAATTTGCTCCCAAGTTGCATACATCTTGATTGATTCGGGCTCTACACATTCATTTGTATCTGTTAAATTTGCTGAGAAGTTGAATAGACCGTTAGAATCCCTCGATTATGTGCTATTTGTATCTACTCCATCTGGGGGAACTATGATTGTTACATCCATATATAGGGCGTGTGTTGTGATGATTAAGGGTGTAGAATTATTAGTTGATTTGATGCCATTAAGCATGACTCACTTCGATGTTATATTAGAAATGGACTGGTTAGTGACGAATCATGCATCTATTAATTGTGTTTCGAAGAATGTCACACTGAAACCCCCAAACCAAGCCGAGGTTATTTTCCAAGGTAAAGGGGTAGTGTCCCCACCTTACTTGATTTCGTCCATTAAGGCCTATAAGCTAATTCAGAAGGGGTGTCAAGGCTACTTGTGTAGTATACTGAGTGATCAGAATGGAAATGTTAATTTAGCCAACATCTCAGTTGTTAATGAATTCCCCGACGTCTTTCCAAACGAATTGCCTAGCCACTTAGTCGATAGAGAGATAGAATTTACTGTTGATGTCATGTCGGGAACGCAACCTATTTCCAGAACACCGTATAGAATGGCCCCAGCCAAGCTTAAAGAGTTAAAGGTGCAATTACAAGAGTTGTTGGACAAGGGATTTATTAGACCGAGCACTTCCCCGTGGGGAGCACCCGTTTTATTTGTTAAGAAAAAAGATGGCACACTCCGTCTTTGCATTGATTACAAAGAACTTAATAAGGTAACCATTAAGAACAGGTACCCATTGCCCAGGATTGATGATTTACTTGATCAACTACAAGGAGCACGAGTCTTTTCTAAGATTGACCTTAGATCGGGCTACCATCAGCTGAAGGTTAAAGCCGAGGATGTGGAGAAGACTACTTTTTGGACAAGGTATGGCCACTACAAATTTTTGGTAATGCCTTTTGGAGTGACCAATGCGCCTGCAGCATTCATTGATTTGATGAACAGAGTCTTTAAGCCGTATCTAGATGAGTTTGTAGTTGTTTTCATTGACGACATATTGATATACTCCAAGAGTACAATTGAGCACGAGAATCATTTGAGACTTGCCCTGCAAATCTTGAAGGACCGGAAGTCGTACGCTAAGTTGAGCAAGTGTGAGTTTTGGCTTTCCAGCATTTCGTTTCTAGGGCATGTGATTAATGAAGAGGGTATCTCAGTTGATCCCAGTAAGATTGAAGCCATTGTGAATTGGTCGACGCCGACCAATGTATCCGAGGTTCGTAGTTTTCTGGGCTTGGCAGGTTATTATAGAAAGTTCGTGAAGGACTTCTCAAGGATTACAGTGCCATTAACACAGCTAACTAAGAAGGGAACGGCACATGAATGGACCGATGGTAAAAAGTCAGCCTTCCAAGAGTTGAGGATGAGGTTAGTTACAGCACCAGTTCTTGTACTTCCATCAGGTAATGAGGAATTTCAAATTTACAGCGATGCTTCACATAAGGGTTTGGGTTGTGTATTAATGCAATGAGGTAAAGTCATAGCGTATGCATCTCGTCAGTTGAAACCTCATGAAAAGAACTATCCTACCCATGACCTAGAACTTGCAGCCGTGGTGTTTGCTTTGAAAATTTGGCGTCATTACTTGTATGGAGCCTCTTGCCAAGTTTTTACAGATCACAAGAGCTTGAAGTACTTGTTCACTAAAAAAGAACTAAATTTGAGACAGAGAAGATGGCTTGAATTGTTGAAGGACTACGACATGCAGATCCAGTATCACCCAGGTAAAGCAAACTCAGTAGCCGACGCCTTGAGTAAGAAGTCAGTGGGAAGTCTGGCATGCTTGACCATGATTTCAGTAGAGCCGACTATCATTAGGGAAGTAAAAGCAAGACAAATGGAGGACGAATTCCTGAAGAAGGTAGCCGACGAGATTATCACCAGACCGAGGTCAAGTTATACCTTTGAAAATGGAGTGCTTAAGTTTGAAGGAAGATTGTGTGTGACCGACGTCCCAGAGTTGAAAGGGAAGATTTTGCAAGACTCTCATGGATCCAGATTTACTATTCACCCAGGGAACACCAAGATGTATCAAGACGTGAAGCAGATCTTTTGGTGGCCGAACATGAAGAGAGAAATAGTCAAGTTCGTGTCGCAGTGCTTGTATTGTCAACAAGTGAAAGCAGAACATCAGAGACTAGCAGGACTTCTTCAACCTTTGCCGATTCCTGAGTGGAAATGGGAACATATCTCCATGGACTTTGTGATTGGTTTGCCAAAGACACAGAAATGGATGGATTCGATTTGGGTTATAATCGACAGATTAACTAAGTCAGCACACTTTTTGCCTGCTAAGATTTCGTTTAATGCTGATCGACTTGCTATATTGTATATGGATGAGATTGTTAGACTTCATGGTGTGCCGATGTCCATTCTGTCAGACCAAGATCCAAAGTTTGTTTCTAGATTTTGGCAAAGCTTACAAAGGGCTCTGGGGACCGAGTTAAGGTTTAGCACAGCTTTTCATCCCCAGACCGATGGCCAAACGAAGAGGACAATCCAGACACTTGAAGATATGCTTAAACTATGTGTATTGGACTTCAAGAGAAGTTGGGAAGTGCATTTGCCATTAGTAGAATTCACTTACAACAACAGTTATCAAGCTAGCATTGGCATGGCGCCGTATGAGGCTTTGTATGGAAGGAAGTGCAGATCGCCGATATGTTGGACCGAGGTGGGAGATAAAGCTTTGATCGGCCCCGATCTAGTTCAAAGGACAACTAAAAAGATCAAGCTTATCCAGCAGAGAATCAGGACTACTCAGAGTCGACAAAAGAGTTACGCCGACCAGAGAAGAAAAGAGTTAGAGTTTGAAGTTGGGGATCATGTATTCCTGAAAGTTTTGCCAATGAAAGGAGTTTCCAGATTTGGGAAGAAAGGCAAGTTAGCACCTCGTTACATTAGGCCGTTTGAAATCCTTGAGAAGGTTAATCCGGTGGCCTACAGACTTGCTTTGCCGCCGGGATTAAGTCAAGTCCACAATGTGTTTCATATTTCGATGTTGAGGAAGTATATTCGGAATCCACTGCATGTGATTGATCATTTTTGGATTGTGGTTGATGAAGGTTTAGGCTATGAAGAGAAGCCGATGCGTATTATCGATAAACAAGTAAGACAATTGAGAAATAAGGCAATACCGATGGTGAAAATTGAATGGAAGGAGCATTACGGCAAGGATGCAACATGGGAAATGGAAGAAGAAATGAAAGTCTGATATCCGGAGTTATTCTCGAATCAAGGTAACTCAAGTTTGGGGACCAAACTTCTTTAAGGGGGGTAGGATGTAATAACCCTCACACTGTCCTAACCATACTCATATGCATTTATATGATTTTTTTTGGCCTGTTAAGCTTGCCTTTCAGATCTTGTCTTTGTTTTGCTTAAGTGTTATTTGCATGCTTTTACTACAACAAAAAGTAGAATTAATAACATTTGTTTATAGCATTTTTTAATAAATGTTATAAAATAAAAGGTATACATAACATTTTTTAATAAAATGCTGTAGAAGATTTTTAAATAATAACATTTAATCTTTTATAGCAATTTTTTATATTTTAATAGCAATTGAAAATCATTATTAAAAGTTAGCTAATGCGGAGCTTACTTCTACAGGCTATAGCAAAGAGAGAATGCTATTGAAACCTAAAAATAAAAAATAAAAAATAATGGCGCTCAAAATTTGCCGTGATTTTTGCCATTCAGTTTCCATCTCTTGCACGTCCCCTTTCTTGCGTTGTATTTCTTCCAAGTAAATCACAAATCGAGCATACAAAAAAAACCCTAGAAAACACTTGGAATTTGTTTTAAGTTTTTGCATTTGATTTGGCAAGTTCTTCTCTCCGATTGGACGAGTTGGTCGATTAAGTGGATCAAAGCTGTAGGGAGTTGATTTTTCTTGGGAACAGATTGTAAGTATTATTTCTCTAATTTTTTTATATTGATTGATACACGCATGTTGTTTTTTGTGTATAATTTTTGGGCTGGATTGATTTTGCTTGTGCGTGTATATATATATGTGTGTGTGGATTGGGTTTTGATTTTGCTGATTGTATGAATTGGGTTTTGATTTGGTTGATTTTGTTGATCGCAACGATGCTTGTGGAGACCCCAAAGTGTAGTCACGCAGTCCCCAAAACCATTCACCACCATTGTTAAGAATATATATATATATATATATATCTCTTCTAAAACAGAGATGAGTTACAAATCTATATGACCCAATAACCATTTGGTTAAGTTTCTGAGGTAAAAAAGACCGATCATAAATTGGGTTATCAAAATATTATCATATTAGGACTTCTCTTTGTTCATAGAAACTTGATTTTATTCTTTCATGGAAACTTGGTTAGGCGGATGAGGTAGATTTGCGAAATGCACTCAAGGTGTTCGAAGAAAAGACGGATTAGAATTTGGGTTCTCAAAATCTTGTCATATTAGGATTTTTCACTTATTGTTAATGGAGAGTATGAAATTGATTCAATATGAGTAGTAGTCATGTTTCAACAAAGCCATGTGGTGCCCTGCCCATATCATTGTCCTTTGAAGTCTTTCCATAAATACATAAACCAAGAAGAGAAGTGAAGAGAAAGATAGAGAAACAGAACTCTTGTTAATAAGGGTTGCCAATTTTTGCAGTTAGTATGTGTTTGCTATAGTTTTGCCTCTGTTTTTGCAGTTAGTATGTGTTTGCTATAGTTTTGTACCGTAGTTTATAAGCTTTAATGCTAGTTGGGGTATGTAAGTTGTTTTGTGCTCCACTTCCTATTCAGCCAATGTCAGTTGTATTCAGATTTAGTAACCAATGGTACCTATTGATCTGTGGATAATTCCTCTGCTGTTGATAGACCTGCTGATTTGTTCAGTGTGTGCTGTTGATCGGCTGGCTGATTCAGTTCACTGAAGTTTCTGTGGTGCTAAGGTTTGGTGTTGGTTAGCTGCAGCTTTGTTTCAGTTTTGATGGTCTGTGCAACTTGCTGGGTTTGTATAACCAAAAAAAAAAAAGAGGTGCTGGATGTAACACAGGTGTGCAACTTAGGTGTGAAACCTGCTGGGTGTGCAACCTGCTGGTTTTGTTTGCTGCTTGGTTGCTCTGTTGCTGTATATTCTGCTTTTGTTTTCTTTGGTTTTTCTGTGTTGGATTCTCTCCAACTGGAGCTTCAAGCTGAATGTAGCTCTGAGCTCCTCTTTATTGATGTGCACTATCTTTTTTAATGATTCCATCAATAAAGATTCTTTTTGCTGATCAAAAAAAAAAAAGGGTTGCCAATTTTTCATTTATTGTTAATGGAGAGTATGAAATTGATGTAACTCTTGTAATTCTGTCAACTGGAACATATCATCACACTTTTGTGCATTATGAAATTGACTGTTCTCATGTTCTGTCGACTTACCTTTGTGATTTATGATTAGATCATAAAAATGATATAACAAGTTGTATTGGCAATTAAGTTTTATCTTGTTATGGCTGTGGTTCTGAAAAGATATCATGTGAAAGTGAGTCTAGAAAAATTAATCAAAACCAAGTTATTGTTATATTTCCTTAATCCCAATATAATTTTGATTATTTACAATACCAAAAGACTTTATACATCTGGGAAAAGTACAAAGACTCTATTAGGGTTTAGGTAAACTACTTGATGCTACAATTTTATATTGATTTGAACATTTATATGTTGTGAGGAAGAGTGATATATGATTTTGGAGGTTGCATGTATAGTTTAGTTTCAGCTGAACTGATGGATGGTCTATTAAATTGGACAGTTGGGCAGTTCAAATGAGCAATATCAAATGTATAACTAAAAAAATTGTGATATTAGTATATAATATTCACTAATTGCTTATTTCCAGCATTGTGTAGAAAATTTTCCACTTTTCCTCAGCCGTAGTTGAAAATAATTTATCATAATGAGTTCTTTGGCCCATATCCAGACATCTCTATCAAGGTCCTTTCTTTTGATGTAATTGAATGCTTTCCCAACATTTTACTTTTATTCCAATCACATTCTATATGGGTGTTGCATTATTAGCTGCAATACTGGCACAAAAGTCAAAATGTGATAGATTCGTTCTTCTGATTTTCATAATGGAACTTATTGAGGCTGCTCAGTGACTTGTGAAATTTTCCTTCTTGTGTAATTGTCCAACACGCAAAAAAGGCCTATCCTATGGTGATAATTATTATCTAGTTGTTGATGTTTTGGTATTTGTAGTTATAACTTATAAGCAATTTCTTGATGGCCTTAAGTTTGATTTCTAGTTTCAAAATTCAAAATGCGTTTAATATTTGAATTTTAGAGTAAGCAAGCTAGTTTTATGTATATTCTATTTTCCTCGATTTCTAAAAAATGTTTATTGTCAGAAATACTTCTATTTTTTTTTTTTTATGTTTGTGGTCAACAGAGCTCCTAAAGAACACTTTCTTTCATCATGACAGGTTGTAATCCTTTCTCCTGCTCGGACTGCCACCCAACAGGGTTCAGGAAAAGTTAGAAGCTGGAAGATCAATTTTTTGTCAACACAGAAGTATGTTTCCTCATGTTTTATAGTTTCAGTTTTTACTCTTTTGAGAAGTTTGGAGATTATCATCAGTAACTACTAACTTTTTTCCCCTCAATTGATTGGATGAATTCCTAGTATTCTTATGAGTTTGTTCACTTAAATTGAACTTTTTTTATAAGTGAACTCCAGAAGTTTCAGCTTGGCTAATTAAAAGTTTGTTGTGCTTCTTTGATCCGTTAAATAAGTTGACTTTGAAGCTTAGCACTAAGTTTGGTTTCTGAATGAACCAAGTAAAAACAAATGGGATCACAGATTTTTAGACTCTTAAACATTTAATAACCTCAAAGTAACACACTTTCTATGAATCAGATTTCAGATTTTAGAGATTTGTATGCAATATTCACTTTCTATGAATCAGATTTCAGAGATTTTTATGAATCAAATTTTTAGTGCATCACTTTTAGAGATTTATTTATTTATTTATTAATGTTTATAATATATATTTTTTTAAATTAGTTAAGTTAGTTTGATTGGTTAGCTAAAATAAAGAGTATGGTTGGAGTGTACACTAGCTAAACTAGTTAGGCAAAATAAAGAAGGTAGTTTTTGGTGTACTTTGAAGAGGCATTTTAGAGAGCATGGTTGGAGATGCTCTAAATCTGAATATGTTTAATTAACAATTATTAGGTTTTTTTTTTTTAATACATTTAGATAGATTTTAGTCTGTGTTTCTAAAGATTTCATTTATTTCGAATTCTCTCTCTTTCAAATGTCTCGGAAAGTTTCTGTTTCTGTGCTTGCCAAAACAATACACCCGGAAAAAAATTCTAATCCCTGAATACAAGAGGAAATTAACAGTATGAAACAGGGGGATTTGTCCAAAGTAATGTTCCATGGAACCATAAATGCTACATCACAAGGAACTGTCACATAATGCAACTCAATATTATGTTGTCAATGTATATCCTCACTGTGCCCATGTCATGTCTCTTTGGCAATTGAATTGCCAACAAGTCTGTGCCTTGTCATACTGTTTGATGCAGATCATAAAAGATCAAGAAAAATAGAGAATTAAAGAAGCAACAAAATATGGAATTGGTTGGTTTCAAACTGAACCCACTTGGGACCAACTGAAAAAACTTTGTAATCAAGTTGCCTTCATGGAGTCTTATTTTATACTAATTAGGCTAGGTATTAATATGGTTGTTTTCCTTATAGGATTTCTATTATTTCATAAGTAAGTATTTTGGTAATTTCAAAACACGGGCTGTAAAGGTCACCAATGAGTGCTTGGTTGGCAGGGGTGTATTGCCTTGGTTAATCCTATAGGATGGCTTAGTCTGTGGTTGGGTTGGTCTTTCTTTGGTTCTCTCTTTGGGTTGGGTCTGGATGGCTCTCATCGTGATCTGTGATCTGTATTGCTCTATTGTGATCTGCTCGCTTGGTTCTCTCCTGTTTGAGTTTCAGCTTTCTGCTGGGTTGGGTCTGGATGGCTGGTTGGCTGTGCTGTTCTTCTGAGATCTGTTGGGTTGTTTCTCTGCTAGGTTGTTTCTCTGCTAGGTTGTTTCTGTTGGTTCTCTGCTGGGTTGTCTTGGTTAATCATATAGGTTGGCTAGTCTGCTGCTGGGTTGTCTTGGTTAATCATATAGGTTGGCTTAGTCTGCTGGTTTAGTCTGCTGGTTGCAAGGTGCTGCTGTGCATCTGTGTGGTTGGGTCTGGTTGGCCAATCTGTGCTGCTGTGCATATGTGTGGATGGCCAATCTGTGGTGTTGGGTAATACAAGGAAGAGGATGAGCAGAGGTTTACATAACTAAAAAAAAAAAAAAAATCTATGTAAAACTAGTTAGAGTACGCCGTGGATAGATGCCATACCATACCATACAATACCAGACAAGACAACACATTTTTCATGTTGCTATTATTTAGAACCAAGTGATAAAAAGGATCCTTCCTTTTGTTGGAAATCCAAAGCTAAAGGGAAAATCCATAAATTAATATGATCCAAGTTCATAAAATTGAAATTCAATCTTGTAAGACAGCATTTCTTAATAAAGAAACAATTCACGAGTTAATAAAAATAATAATAATTAATGAAGAAGATCAAAGTCCCAACTTGGGGTAATCCAAGGAGATGGGAGGATGGAAAAAGTTGGGGGTGGGGTTGGATGGAGTGGCGGTTTGTATGTAGTCTTCTGCTGCCCTCCTCCCCTCAGTCAAGGTTAAGTAGAGGAAGAGGTTGAAATGCCAGAAACGAGAGCTAGCTAAATTCAAGAATTGAAAGGCTAATTCATTTCATATAAATAAAACACAGACACAGACACATACACACACACACAGACAGAGAGAGAGAGAGAGAATGGGAATTGAATTTGACAGACAGCAGACCTGAGAGTGAGAGAGGGGAGGAGAAGCAGCAGCGATGGGGTTTATGGGCAAAGGAAGGAGTGCTGGGGAGGAGATGAGACATGATGAATGCTTCCTTCCTATTCCTCTGTTCCTCTTCCTCTTACTCTTCATCTTCCTCTTCCACGGACCACCATGCCTTTAATATATAGACCTTCAATTTTGTCATTTCCATTCTTAAATTATATTTAGTGTATGTTTTTTTTTTTGATTCTCGATATATATCAAGTGCTGGGCAGATCTTATTGCCTAAACATATACTGTTTGAATGCTCATGTCGATCACTAGATTTTTTGCACAGACTAGGTTCTGCAGCAGCTTGATTTCTTTGTTCTGTAGTTGTAAAACTAGTACTGGGAGCTTTTTGCAAATATTAGCTAATTATATCCTCACTTCTTGATAGCTCACTGCAATTCTTCTGATTTCATTTATATTTACTATTTCTCAATTTAATGTAAAATATATAGTTGAACAAAATTTCTATGTTTGGGACCCAGTTTCTATGTTTCGTCAACATTATCTGTTTAGTATATGGCTATAATCATACTTGCATTGATTGTCTATAAAAGTATTGACCGATATGTATCAATGTTCTAAGCTCAAAGGTTTTATTACTTAAAAAGGTTATAGTGATGAACTTATGTCATTTCCATTTAAAAGACACATTAGGTGGAAAAAATATATATATATATATATCTCATAAGTTTCCATTCATGAAGCACAAAAAATAAACAATGACTGAATCAAAACAAAATTTCAAGAAAACTTAAATATAAACCCATGGAATGAAGGAAAAAAGTGTGCTAGTCAGGATGTATGATATGCTTCGTTGGCATTATATCATGCAAGGAAAATAGGAAAGACGGACTATATCCCATGTAGAATTAACTAGATTGCCTGGTCTGTTTCAATCCTACTCAAGGAGAATTATATGACTGCTGTAGAGTAGAAGAACCGTACCAAAGTCCGTTTTGCATCTCAACTTCATCCCTTCACTCCATTGCTTTAATTGAGGAGTCTGCTTCAGTGATGCTGCTGCTTCAGAAGTTGGAAGGTCAATTGAGGAGTTTGCTTCTATGATCATCTGTTTGGTGAATTGCTTACTGCCACTGCTTTGGACTGCAATTTCCCTTATCTGGAGTTCTAGTGGTTATCCTCAGTGCAATGCTGATCTGCAGTTTGCCATGCTTATTTTTCTTTGTAGTTTTGGGGTTTGAAGTGGAAAACAGCAAAGTCATATTTATAATTTCCATCAACTTTTAGTCAAGCTATAGGATGTAGGATTGGGGATTAAAGTAGGAGCAGGCTGGGTTGCTGTTCTGAGTTACTGTACTGAGATTGGCTTTTGGGTTGCTGTTGGCTGGTTTACTGCTAAAACTCTGCTGTGTGTTGGCTGAATACTTGCTGCGATTCTCTGTCTGCTGCTGTGAAAATGTGCTGCTGAGGGTGAAATTTGTGGCTGCCTACTTTTGGAGACTTCTTTCAGGTTGGAGGCTTCCTTCAGGTTTAGAACAGTTATGTGGAGTTGTTGGTGTGGGGGCCAGAAAAATATAGGTACAAGCTTATTCGGCCTAACCCACACAAAGCCCACAATGGGTCCAGCCCAAATAAATATCACACCCCCCTCCTCTATATAAAGAGGAGGCATCCCAAATGAAAGGTATGTCTGTTCTCCCTACACAAAGCACACACCCCTTCAAATGCATATACTATTTCTTCCTTAATACAGGGACTGACTTCATCATCGGAGAGTCCCCGGCCGGTAACCCCGGTTGGGTGGCACCGACTATGTTCATCATTGCAGATCTATAGGGGTGAAGCTCTTCTCTTCGTTGGATCTCCACAACATCCATGTGAGAGGATATTTCATGGTCTCACAATTGGCGCCGTCTGTGGGAACGACTGAAAGAGATCAACGAAGAACACAACAAATATACTACTGTAAGTAAACATATACTAGTTGCTTGGAGGTCAGTGCACTTTCCACAAAAGCAAAAATCAATCCCAAGTAATACGGCCCACAACTGGGTTTTTGGCATTCTGATTATATTTCTTTGCTAAAGTTCAGGTATACATATATATATACACATCTATGTATGTATCTATTTAAGCTCACAGATCTGATCAAAGCATTGTTGAATATTAATATTGCTTAGAAAGGTTGTCAAAACAAGAGGAAGTTAGTAGTGCTTTTCTCTCTAAAAATGAGTTTCACACCTTTATTGGTGCAAACATCTTTTCGCAATTCAATAAAGTTATTCGCTAAATTCATACGTGGGTCTCATCCATTTATTTATTTATTCTTTATCTCTCAAAACTTAGCTTAAAGTTGATGCTTGACATGTATGCACGCATACCCATGCTAGAACTTTCTGTAGAATCCAAGACTGGGTCTCTTATTTTGATTCAACTCGATTTGCAATATACAGATCTACGTACATATAATATTATATATATCTGTGATGTAAGTAAGCATATATTGGTGGATTGTTTTTTGAATATCAATTTTTGCCTGCTAAAAGCAACAAGAACAAAATCAAAGCAAAGCATTTTCGCTTTCTCTCTCTAAAACTGGGTTTCAGACTTTTGTTTATGGGAGTTTCTTTTCGGCATTGTACAAAGGGTGGCTCTGCCAAATCCACGCCTGTAATTGTTTCTTCATTTAGGAGTTTTTTCTTTATTGGAAGCTTTATATATTTTTATGTTGCTTGTAATCCTCCCATTTGTTAAGCAATCTTCAGACTCACAGTAATTTAATATTTTTATTCCATAGATCATGGATTACTGACCAATCTATATGGCTTAGGTTAATGCCATAAAAATATAAATAAATATATATATACTTATATATGTACAAATATCATAATAATATAAGAATAGAATTTGGTCAGACTGAGGCCATCTGTACGCCTCATATTATTCGGCAATATTATGTATTCGGCGTCGCCTTTGGCCCATCAACTCGCCAGTTCATGCCGAATAGGTACCAACTCCTTGAACTCGCACAAATGTTGTTCAGAACCTGTTGATCATGTGCATGAAAATAGTATTTGTTGTAAAATAATAACTATTTGCATAAACATTACTATTGACTTGCGTTGATATGCGTATGTGGAAGATATTGTCATTAACTCTTGGCTGGGTCTTTACTTTCTCTCTCTCTAGAAAAATTTCATGAGTTATTATAGTAATTTATGGTCATCTTTTGACCGGCTATATATGAAGCCAATTAGGAGCTCCACCTGTAAGATGTGTTCTTGGTTAAGGTTCTGACTACTAATATACATTTGGACTATTCGCTAGTGTGTTGGCCTAGTAATTGATACTCATTTTGCTATATGCTTAATACTGCTTTTAAAACAAAACAGAGCTCATGGATTTACATTTGCACCTTCATTTGTTCTCTCTAAAAATGAGTTTCACAAATTCTCTAAGAACATCTTTTTCGCATTAGAAAAGATTTACACGCCAAACCCATCCCTAAGATTGTTTATTCATTTATTACCTCACAGAGTTCATTTATAAAGTTGATTCTTGATATATGCATATATGTACTTGTGCTAAAACTTTCCCTGGACTCCAAAGTTGGTCTTCCCTTTTTCTCTCTCTAGAAAAAGTGGACCCACAGTTGGGTCTTTGCCTTTTCTTTTCTAATATATATATATATATATGTATATGTATATGTATATGCCTATATATATCTTGTTTCTCTTTCTCTCAAGTGTTCCCGAAATCAAAAACAAGAATTCAACATGACCCACGCCATGAGTGCGTTGAAGCTTAGACATCCTACTCGGCCACATACGTCCACTCAACATTACCAATTATTAAATTATTCACCTCCAGCAAAAATCTCATGATTCACTTCTCGGAAGTACAAAATTGCTCGGTGTTACTATTCGGCAAACATCGTATCGTATTGCTTATCTGCGGTTCGCCCAACAAACAAGGAGTTTCAAAGAAACCTATTGACTTATTCGCAATTTGTATTTTCATTCAGTGAATTAATCTTTATCACTAAACTTCCTATGGGGCACTCCGTGGATACAACCAATTCGGCACCATTTTCCTCGCAATGAAGTTCCATTTATGTTCCACTTACCTTCCATCCGTCTCGGCAACAAAAAGCTTGTTTCGAACATATAACATGCCTTCACCTCATCGTGATATCAAATTCCATGGTCTAATGGAACTCGCCACCGCAAATTATTACACTACAATTCCGCCACGAGAAAGTATTTCACACTTAGCATGGCCACCTACCAACTCAAACTTGCCAACTAGTTCTGATCAGCGCCGAGACTACATAACATAAGTGCCTATTTCAGCTACATGGTGGCTAAACTCGACACCACCACTAAGCTCCCTGTTGATCCACCTCCCTCGGCAGTAACGGAAGTGTTTAATTTGCCTTTGGTAGTTGTCCGACATAGCATTTTGCATATCAACTCAGCTTCGGGAAGATCATTCAGCAACCATATTCGGCCCAGTATTGGCGCATATTGGGCATATTATTACACCTTATTCGCAACTTGCTCGGCTAATCAGCAACGGCAAATCATTACCATTGCAATTCGGCATACCATTCCACATGTTATCAACTCGGCTTCGAAATAGTATTCGGCTTCTGAATTGTTTATCAGCTTGGAGTATTATTCGGCTTCTACATTGTTTATCGGCTTCGAAATATTATTCGGCTTCTACATTGTTTATCGGCCTCGAAGTATTATTCGGCTTCTGCGTTGTTCATCAGCTTCGAAATATTATTCGGCTTCTGAATTGTTTATCAGCTTCGGAATATTATTCGGCTAACAACATTTATCAATTTTATACGGCAACATTTTCGACTAAACAATAGTCAATTTATTCGGCAACAAAGTTCATCAGCATTATGAACGCAGCATACATATGATCAACTCGGCTTCGGCATCTTAGTCGGCACATTCGTTGACTATAGCTCACGGTTTCCTTCCACATCAAATATTCAAGAATCTTATACTTATTCAAGACTAATATCTCGACGAATTAGCACCTCGGCTTGCCGAAATCCAGATCTGAACGTATCGCAGGATTCGTATCGACTCAAAGATGCCAAATCCACCAACCCGAGGAGCCAAGAAGCAATCCAAGTCCGCCGAAAGTTGTGAAACGGATCACACATGCCGAAAACTGAAATTTCAAAAGCTGTCAAACTCAAGTTTTGACCATACCAATGTGAAGTACTCATTAAGACGAGTCCAACGCAACAAACCGCGTCAAAATCGGAGCTAAAACGAAGCCGTACGGGCCGATCAAAGTTTGCCCAGAATTGATTTTGTTTCTGTGAACGTCGAACAAGCAGACCATGCAAGAAACTTTATCCGGTGCTTTGCGGCGCACAATTCTCAACCGATCTGAGCCGTCAACTCTATTTTGGCTACAATTACACTATCAGGAGTCTGATTACAGCGATCCAATAGTCCTTTCCAGCTCTTTGACATATTCCGGGTCCATCCGTACGGTCAGAATATGCAATTTCAGATTGCAAAAATATATCTATATATATATCAAGTAAATCAATAAATAAAAAATAAATTACAGGTTTGATTCTGATCTCACCAAGCACCCTACTTTTCTCTTCATTCTCGATTTCGCCACAAGAAAGAGACAACAGGCACTAATCCGTTTTCAAATCATTATCCGCCTACTCGGCAACTTTGGCCCAAGTCCATTTTATTCCTTCCGAATAACAAATCTTATTCAAAAGCAATGGGGCAAATATACGTTGGACAAGAAGTTTAACTCCACTATATTGCCAACCACTGCCGACCAAGTTCTTAGCAAACCTAACCGGGAAGGAATATCGACACGCCGCCAACCAAACGATTGGCACAATCGCCGACCCAAGTGTAAACGGACACCGGCAAGATTATTCGACCATTATTAAATTCAACATTATGCATGATCATTATTCGGCATCAACTCTATTCGGCTAAGCAACATTATTTGTCAAACTTTATGCATCACAAACTTTATGCAGAACATTGGCCACGATTCGCAATTCTATTCACTTAACAACATTATTTGGCAAAACATTTGCCCACCGAACATTAGTCAAATTTTTCGCTTCCAATTGGGGCACATCACGATCATCATCTCGCACCTTTGATATGCATGAATACTCGCCAACTTGGTACAAACATTACAAGGACGATTACTCGAGTTACAAACTTCCGCTCCTTTTCACACGACTTCAAGCAAGCGCCTGCTCGAGGCAATACATTACACACTTGGCGGTGTTAGCTTTGCATATTTTTGCGCCGTCATTTTATCAAAGCCGAACCTTTCTCGCAACATAGGGCAATGGGAATCTACATTCCTTCCGACTAACTCTTGGCATTCGAAAGCAATGGGGCAAGTCTACTTTGGACTAAACGCAAACCGAGCAACTCGGCAATTAAATAGTTGGCCCAATATCTACTTGGCAATTCCATACAAGCGGAACAATATTATTGGTGATTAACACGTCCACCTTATTCGGTACGGGATACATTATTCAAAGTCCTTGCCACTTTGGCACTTAGTTGCCACTTAAAATCAGCAAAAGTCTCCGAGTATAGCGCAATCTTCGCACTCGGCACAGAGCACCGTTAGCAAAGGCTTACACCCTTGACCGGGGTTATAATACCGCAGGTCTACACCCTTACCCGGGGGTAATAATACCGTGGTCCAATTTTTGACTGATGTATATACCTTATTTAACCTATCTTATTTGGTTCAGGTAATCATTTCCGTGTTCGGCCTATAGAAATATTTCTAGCTCGACGTGAAAGTCCATATTTGAAAGCAATCTTTGCACTTGACAAAATACAACACCCATGCCTGGGGGATATAATACCGTGGCCTACACCCATGCCCAAGGGTTAGAATACTGTGGCCTACACCCATGCCCGGGGATATATCTGCGTGGCCTACACCCATGCCCAAGGGTTAGAATACTGTGGCCTACACCCATGCCTGGGGGATATAATACCGTGGCCTACACCCATGCCTGGGGGATATAATACCGTGGCCTACACCCATGCCCAAGGGTTAGAATACTGTGGCCTACACCCATGCCCAAGGGTTAGAATACTGTGGCCTACACCCATGCCCAAGGGTTAGAATACTGCGGCCTACACCCATGCCCAGGGGTTAAAATACCGTGGCCTATCGTTATGATTTATTTGTATTATTTTCTGGGTTTTAGCTCAACCCCCCACATCTTATGATCAACATACATACATTTATACATACATTCAAGACATACATACATTTACACATACATTCAAGCATACATGCAGTCATTCATCCATACATTTTATTCATTTATCAAATGTATTCTTTGTCAAAAGACCTAACATCTATTTGTACAGCATAACCCGGCAATAAAAACCCTCATTCCTTCTACGAAAGACAATGAAAGTTTTGGGGCAATTGTGGGGGCCAGAAAAATATAGGTACAAGCTTATTCGGCCTAACCCACACAAAGCCCACAATGGGTCCAAATTTCAAATAAATATCACACCCCCCTCCTCTATATAAAGAGGAGGCATCCCAAATGAAAGGTATGTCTGTTCTCCCTACACAAAGCACACACCCCTTCAAATGCATATACTATTTCTTCCTTAATACAGGGACTGACTTCTTCATCGGAGAGTCCCCACGCAGAACCCCGGTTGGGTGGCACCGACTATGTTCATCATTGCAGATCTATAGGGGTGAAGCTCTTCTCTTCGTTGGATCTCCACAACATCCATGTGAGAGGATATTTCATGGTCTCACAGTTGGGACTGCTTAGGTGGTGCACACTTTGATTCCTAGGTGTCCAGATCAGAAGTTGGGTTTCTTATTAATAATGGTTCTAATATGCCTATGGTTTTTGTCCTGGCTTTAGTGTAGGCTGCAATTGAATTGCTGGGTGGAAGTTTTGTTGCTTTGAGATCCAAATAGTCTAAAGGCACCTTAGATGGTTTGGATTGGTTTTGTTCTGTTTTGGATTGAGTTTTCCTTGATTTCTGTCGTGGTGTAGTCTGATCTGCCATGCTTTTATTGTTCTTTTTTTGTTTTTTCTTTGTTCGTTGGTTTCTCACCAACTGGAGCTTGGAGCTTCATTTAGCTCCAAGCTCCTCTTTATTGATGTTATGTATCTTTTTCATGCTTTCATCAATAAAGATTTTCTTTGCCGATCAAAAAAAAAAAAATGTAGAATTAACTAGATTATAAACCTAGGTAGATATCAGAACTAAATGTAGCTAAATGGTCTATAATAGTAAAGAAGTTCTAATCTCTGCTTTGTTGTTTTTTTGCTTTTGTTTTGATATAATTTTATTTTTATTTTTCCTTTTTAATGATATATAGTATTGTTAAACTGATTATACTTATTGTGACGTGTTGATTATTGTTTTACAGTTATTAGGTTTGGAAAGAAGATGGAACCAATAGAAGTCAGCTTGGAAGTTTGTGGGTGCAGAAAAAGGAATTTGAATGTGTTATTGTCTTGTACATACCGACATTATGACTTTAAGTTTTAGTTTTTATTTTTATTTTTTTGAACATAGTGACAGATTTTGTTTTGGTACTTTATTAAGACAATGTTATGACGATTTAATTATTTCTTGAAATTTGTGGTGATGAGTTATTTTTCAATGATGATATTGTTTTGTATGTGATGGATGAAAATGTGTTTGTTGCATTTACAGAATTTAGGTTTCCAATATTGGTGTTGGAATGGATTTTTATTATATTTATAAATACTATATGATAGCATTTAAAATTGCTATCATAATGAGGTGTTTGTAGCATTTAAAAAATGTTATCATGCTTTATTATAACATTCTTAGTTAGTTATGATATGGTAAATTGTAACATTACTAGATTGCTATAAAAACAATTTTATAGCATTAACAAAATGTTATCCTTTGGTATTTGTAGTAACTTTTAGCTATTTCATAGCATTCAAAAATTGTTATAATATATTTACGATAGCGTTCAACGATAACATTCGATAAATGTTATTAAAAATGATACACTTTTAATAACATAGGCAAACATAGCATTCCAACGAATGCTATTGCTTACTTTTGATAGCATTCATCGAATGCTATAAAATGTGTTTTTTGTTGTAGTGTTTGTTCCTTGTTTGGTGTGTGGTTAGCCTAGACTAATCCAAGCCGAGGTCACCTTAAGCCTAGAGCTACCTTGGAACCCTTTTTCTGGTTGGCCACCACCCCTGCCCTAACATGTTGGCCGAGATGTCACTATCTAGGCCGAGGTGTTCACCACCAAGGCCGAGATGTGTATTATCTAGGCCGAGATATTACCCTTGAACCCAAGTGATCTTGCTCCTGGACTAGTACGACCTAGACCGAGGTGTGGCACAGCTAGGCTAAGTGTTGTCCTTTCTAGCCGAGATCATTGTCCCTTGCTTGCCGAAGCCTTGTTATTAGCTGAGATTGTTACTTGCCGGAGTACCCTTGCAACCTAGCTTGTTGAAAACACTTTGCATAGTCTTGTCTTTTCAGTCAGTCACCTTTTTTAGCTGAACCAACCAACCATTGCCACGTGTCCGAGCTGAGTGTTAGGTCAGCCGGCAAACCTAGAAATGTATCATTTTGTATCACATCTTTGTTCTTGAAGAGAGAGAAGCTCTAGAAGAAGAAGAAGTCCTTAGAGAGAGAAGTAGATCCCAAGCTTGATTCCTAGAGTTCAAACCGTTTGATTTGTGTTCTGAGGTTAGAATCTTGATCTACTCTTGTTGCTCTTATTGATCATCTAGCTGCATTGCATGATCGAATCTGTTCTGCATGCCATGCATTGATTTAAAGTTGGTTTTAGAAAGAGAAGTTAGTGTTCATGTGTTCTTGAAGAAAAGCCTTGTTTGATCCGAAAGTTTGTAACAAATTCCATGTTTTTGTGTTTGTTTTCATAAGATCTTCAAGTATGGGTACCCAGGTCCATGTTTTCGAACTCATAGCATGAAAATCCCAGATTTTGAAATAACAAGTTGTGATTGAGCATTTATGTTTTCATGTTCTTCATGATCTTCAGCAGAGGGAAACCCAGATTTTCCCGACTTCATATCCTTGAATGTGGCTCTCAAGACCACACCTCGGTGAGGAGGTGTGGAACCTCGGCCTAGACCTAGTTGGTGCCCAGTATGTTTTCCCAAGATGAGAAACGGTGTTTCATTTTGATTTGACTTAGTTTTTGAAGAATGCCGAGATCATCTGTATGCATGTGAAACTTGTTTGAAAGTACATTCAACAGACTTTGCCATGTGGTTGTAGGGCTTGGACTTGCCTTGACCCCGACGTTTGAAGAACTATGTGAGTGGTATTTTTAATAAAGCTATGTTACGATGTTTTGATAAAAGCCTTGTTTTGCTTTGTTTTAGAAAGTATTTGTAAACATGAATGATTATTCCTATTTTGTATAACAAGTATTATATCTTGTTTGATGACAATTCGGAAATCCGTACGTGCTAGGGGACTATAAGCATTTGTAGCACAAAATTTGGAAGTCCGTACGTGCTAAGGGACTCAAAGCATTTGTAGCACAAGTCCTTAGTGTCCAGGGACTATAATGCAACGACACCATTGTTTGAGATATCTCCCTTGACTTGTCTTGCCTTGCCTTGCCTTGCCACTGACAGTTTTACCGCATGGGTTTGTTTGTCCGGAATGTCATCCCTTGTACCATATTGATGTTAGTAAGCATCCCTTGAAGCTTTGAAAGATTTGATAGATGAACTTGATTCATCCCATGTATTGTTTTGTTAAAGGATCTCAGATATCATTCATGTAAACCCTTTACTACTTATACCATTCACTGAGTATCCAAGTTCACCCTCTCTATATATATGTAGGTGATGAGTAGGACGACGGCGGCGACGCCTAGATGTGTTTTGCCGATGTGTTTTTGGATTCGTGTTTTGCAATCATCTTGAAGATCATGCTTCTTGGCTTGTAATTAATTTCTTTTGTTATGTCGGCTTGAGAAGCCTTTTGGTCAGGATGTATTTTGCACTTCATTATATTTGTTTTCAAGTTGTAAAGTTATGTAAAGACGTATGCTATTTCATTTGACTTATGCACAGCTCTTATAGACTAATTAGATTTACATATATTGCTTCCGCACATGTAAGCCCCATATATTATACTCTATTGTGTGTGAATCTTGAAAGTAGGCCTTCGGTAATCTCGGATTACTGGCCATCATGGCACCATTCTACTAGGGGCGGAATGGGGTCGTGACAACCTCGGTCTGTGAGCAGTCTACTCAATTGGTGGCAAGGTTGGAGATTATCAAAGCAACTGAAGTTAATTTGGAATGTTGTTTCTCTAGCTGTGCTCTGGTCCATATGGAAGTAGAGAAGTGATTGTCTTTTCAAAAGTGCTTAGGCTGATGTTGTGAGTTTGTGTGATTCCATCAAGGTGAGGATTGCATTGTGGATTAAATTCTCTTGCCCAGCTGTGGTTTACTCAGTCAATGAGATTGTTCATCATCTTCAACAGGTTATAGTCTGCCTTGGCTGAGGTTTCTATCTAGCTAAATCATGGGTGGTGGGCTGTGTAGGGTGGGCCTTGAAGAGTGGTGTGTTGTTTTCTTGTTTTGGATGATTTGTTGTTTTTTCTGTGTCCTTTCTACTGCTAGTGCATTTAGGCCATTTTTGGTTTGCGACTTGCAGTAGTTTTGGTTGTGGTATGTTCAGGGTTGGTTGTCAGGTTGTTGAGTGGTTTTATTTTTTTTCCCCTTGGTGCTGTGTTGGTGTCTCACCAACCTTTGGGGGTTATGCTAGCAAATGATTGAGCGCTTTCCTTGGCGTCAACCTAGTTGAGATTGAAGTAGGGTCGTTTTGATACTCTTTGCACTTCCACCGCTTTATATTTTTATATGTAATGTGTGTTTTCTTCTTCAATATTTTTTTTTTTTTTTTTTTTTTGCTGATCAAAAAAAACAAAAAAAAAAAAAAACTAAATGAGATCTTTTTCTCTTTCTTAACATGAAAATAAAGTTATCTAACTCGACCCTCATAACAATAAGCATTGCAAAGTATGAGTCTTTAGGCCAATTTGAGACTAGCCACAACTTATAATTATAAATTAGCGAGGTTCTCACGTGTTGGAACTTTTGTTGTGGGTAATCCTGTTGAAAAAAAATACCATTTCCATTATAAATGCATCTATTTTGTTGTATGAGTGAGGATGAGAGTGTTATGACACACGAATCCAATTCAGTGTAAAATGACTCAAATATGTTCCTTTATTGACTTGGCTTCTTGTGCTATTCGCTTGATGGGTTAAGCAATTTAAATTGGACAATCAATTATAACTATACATTTGAGATTAGATCTCGATCTAGACTCTCTATCTTTCATCCCTAAAGTGCAAAAAACATAGCATGAGAGTTCTAGTGAAATGCATAGTTATATCTTCATGAATTGAGAGTAGTGAAGTGGTCAAAGCTCTACGGTTGAAGATCATAACGAATTTCTACTTCAATTGCAGTTTTCAAAAGAAACATTCTTCAGTGAATTCTGAAAACTTAAGCTTGAAAGATTATGTTGACTTTGGAGTGAGTTCACTGCATGGATTTGACATTGACGTTGGAGAAGTCATTTTGTAGTGAAGATGGCATCATAATAAGGTTCAAGGAGTCGAGTTAATTGGGCGTGGATTTGTTAATTGATTTGCTGAGGATGCTTTTTGTGCAGTTCTTATTCTTCGTAGTAGATTGTTTTTGTAGCCATTGGCCTCTGGATTTTTATTTTTTTTCATATTTAATATCACAATTGGATGTCAATTGTAGTTTTTTTTCACATTAAATTTCCTTTATCATTAATTTGCTTGGATGTAATTTGATTTGCTTTGAATTAGATGTATCATGTTGTCATTATGTAATTTGTTCAATTAGTAGAGAAATCGGTGGAATTGGCTTTAAATTACACATCAACAAATTTTGAATTAAATTTTTACTCTATTAAAAATATCGGCAATACTAGGTGGTCATAAATTCTGTAACTCGAATGGTCTGAAACTGTCAAAACGACGTCGTTTTGAATGCAAAACAACGTCGTTTTAACAATTTCAGGTCATTTGAGTTACAAAAATTGTGATCACCAAACATTTTTTTAAAAATATATGTTCATGTGACAAAGAATTATTTTCACTGTGGTACAGTAGTGGATATGCTGTAAAAAAACACAGATCTCGAATCTCAACCCTTAGGAAATGAGAAATTTTTTGTTAAAGCCAAATATTTATGTGATTTTACATCCATTCAATAATAAGGGAGATGTGTGATTATGTTATTTGAAAAAATAATAAACAAAATAGTCAAATGTACTCACATTATTAAAAGAGCACATCATATTTTATATGTTTGGAACTTTAATTTTTTTTTTAGACAATAGTCAAAGATCTTCTACTATCAAATAATTACATTTTCAATTAAATGAAAATTATTTAATAATGTTGTGACACAAAAATCTCGTAATACAAATATGATTCAATAATTAAAAAGCATTGAAATAGAAATTTGAGAAGAAAGAATCTCCACAAGCAACCCTACACTGACACATAGCTGAGAAGTCTGATTTGGTGTGAGTACCCACACAGATAAGTTAGGTGTGCTATCTCAATCATCTGCCATATAAAAATCATCATCATTATCACCTCCATTTCCATTACGGTAATGATATGTATTACTAAAAAAAAAAATGAAAAATGACTTGGACCCCAGTGGGATACTGGGGTCACTCTTTATTGGCCAAAAAAAATTTATTTTTATTTATTTATTTATTTTTTTTTCGGTTTTAGCCACTCGCAGAGTGCCAAGTGGCGCTGAGGTCACTAGGGGTGCCCCCAGCTGGGGGTCCGAATCACAGCCGAAAAAAAATATTTTAAAACATTAGTAATGAATTGACAAGTACTTAAAAATAAAAATAAAATAAAAAATAAGACACAAGCAGTGAACGAATCCCATTATCACATTATTAATGATGTTTTTAAAACACAATTTTTAATGATCTCAAATATTATTGTTTTGAATAATGCTTGGGATCTCTTTTTAGGGATTACCTCCTCACTCTTTTTGTCACGTGGTGGAAAGTGATTAGAGGAGCAGAAAAAAAAAAAAATATAACCAATAAAAAAGAGAGGGTCAAAGAAAGTAGAAAAAAAAAGAGAATGAATCATTGTTGTATTGTTTTCATTACTATAATTCTGACTGCACAGCAACTCATGTGGGTCTCTTCCACGTCACACATCAACTCACTTCGTAACTTCACACCACCGCCGCAGCAATACCCATTCTTACGAGAAGTTTGGTTCATGCAAGGATAGCTCATGTGATGCTTTGGTTGTTGTGATTAGAGAAAAATGAGACCCTCATCGGGTCGACCCCAAGTGGCGGAGGCTGATTGGAAAAAAAGTTTTTTTTTTTTTTGATTTTCGCCAATGGCGCCACGCCATCAGCGCGACTTCACCGGGGTCCATAGCACGGTTGTTGTGATTAATAGATAACTTGATATTTATGATTTCATATATTAAGGGACGGTTTGAAATGACTTAAATAAATATATTTTTTATTTTTTATAAAAAAATAAAGAGGTAATGTGATAAAAAAAGATAAAAATATAAAAAAATAAATTATTTTTAAATTACCAAACTTGGCCTAAATGATTAAGAAATTTAAAAGTTTATGATTGGTTAAAACATGATCACGTAGTGTTTAAGAATCAATTAATAATTTTTACATGCCTACGTTTACTGTTCCACACTGGATCACAACTTTTGACGGGAAAAAATAGGCATAGCTTCAATTTTCCAGCAAGATCACAACCGGACGAGGTGTTGACCAGATGATCTCTGGGTTTGACCATGATGGTTGTTAGAGAGAGAGAGAGAGAGAGAGAAAGAGAGACAGACTACACCACACCACACAAACCTACAGCTGGAAAACAGTAGACTAGACAAGGACAAGGAGGTAATTATGTGATAAGATTCCATTATTCCTTATGTTGTAAAAGAAAAAAGATTGTACTGAGTTGTCTATTTAAAAATTCAATAAATGAATTAAAGTATGAGAAAAATATCGGGATTATTTGGGGTGTCTTAAATAAATTTATTTTTTAATTTTTTAAATTAAAAAGTTGGAAAAAAAAATATGATTATTTGGGTTAACTTTTTAACTTTTTATGAAAAAATGTATATTAAAAAATTATATAAATTAATATATAGGAGAAGATTAGGACTGTGAGTTGTACGGTCGTACAGTCTGCGCAGGCTGAATTGATGCTAAGAAATAATTGCATACTTTTTGGGCATTGCACTGGACGATGCTGTTCAGCCCGTGGAGACTATCACGAGTCCCATTTTGATAATCTGAACCGTTAATGTGTAAAACCCGTCAAGTACTATATGGCTGTAAATAATCACATTTATCGGATATCGTTAGTTATCTAATCAGATTAGTTTTTTTTTCAACTGTTAACTATAACACCATTCATTTTTTTATACAAAACTGATTTGATCATATAGTTAGCGATATCCGATCAATGTGATTTTTTACAGATATATAGTACTTGACAAGTTCTATACATTGCACGGTTCAGATTATCAAAATGATACCGTGTTGGGCCCCCACAGGCCAAACAACAGTGTGTTAAAATTTCACCCAGACTGTACAATTTTTCTAAAAAAACATAGTCACAGATCTGAACCGGTCAAACTGAGTTGTAGGCCTCGTTTGGAAACAGACAAATTTAGTAACTTTTTGGCTATTTGGCTAAAATATGAGCTAAAAAAAGCTAGTATGTTTGGGATGACTTTTTGACTTTTTACGAAAAGATGTGCAAAAAATAAAGAGAAAAGATAATCTTTGACTTTTTTGTATGGATTATTGGCTTTTTGGTTAATTTAGTAACTTTTTCTTTGACTTTTTGGTATGAATTATTGACTTTTTGGTTAATTTAATAACTTTTTGACTTTTTGACTAAAAATAAGAATTCTCAAACGAGGCCGTAATTTTGTGTGTAAAATTTATTTATTTATTTTAGTGAATGGTGATAACTTTTTAAATTTTTTAATAATTTTTTAACTTTTTAACTCTTTTTGGATATCTCAAACCAGCCATAGTGTAGTGTGCAGCAATAGAAATAATTATTTTAGTTTGTGCAATTAGTTAAAATTTGATATAGACAGTTTGGAGAGTAAGTGGTTAAAATAATTAATAAGATGAAATATTATATTTAAATTATAATTATTTTTTATATTATTAGATTAATTAAAAAAAAAAAGTTAATTAATTTTTTAAATATAATTTTTTTAGTCAGGTTAAAATAACTAAAATGTTAAGAAATTAGTGTGTTCGGAATGATCGTCCGGTCATCCGATCAATCGTTTGAACATACCAATTTCTATGTTTGATTCTGCAAAAATAACACCTAACTATTAGAATATCATTACTATAATTTTATCAATATTTTACTATTTATTAAAATTATAACAATGATAATATTATTATAACATTTATCATTAAAGGTACTCTAACATTGATGTTTCCTTAGTTCTAACATTGATGTTTCCTTAGTTTCATAGAACAATATTGGCTCATGGAGTGAGAACCCAGCTCGTTTAAGAATTGGTTTGTTTTCTTGATATATGTTTGTCATTGCTTCTCAAAATAAACCCTCAAGTAAAATCCTGAATTTGTAAACACTAAATTTTTAATTTTGTCAATTTAAAATTTAAATTTTTGATTTATTTTCAATCTAGATTATTTACCTATTTTTATTAAGTAACATCGATGAAAAAAATGAATACTTTAATCATTAAACTACCTATTTATTGGGGATTTTTTTTTAGAATCCCTGGTATTAAGATTTTATATCATAAAAGGCATTTAATATTTTAATAATGTCTAAGGTCTCTCAAATTGATTCAGAGAAAATTCAATTCAGATAATTTCTCTGAACTTCACAGAGAAAATCTCACCAGAATTTCTCTAGACTTTTTAGAGAAATTCACTTCAACCTAGAAAAATTCCCTCAAACCAAAGAAATTTCCCTATCCGACCCAGAGAAATTCACTCAAACCAGAGAAATTCTCCGTCTTTAACCCAGAGAAATTCTTCCTAAAACCAGAGAAATTCTATTTTTTGTGATTTTCAATGGCACGTCACACTAATTGTACCTGCAGGTCACGGTCTGCTTGTTACTTGCCTTTGTGTGTACAACCAAAAAGCTTTGTGTGTTTTTGCAGAGAGTTTTGTGTATCTACAAAGATGTGTCCTCATAGGAAGCCACTGATCTTTCTCTGATCTTCGGATTTTTTATTTCTTATAGGTTTTGAAAGTACTACATTTTGTGTATGGAGTAGAGAAAGTAGGTTTACCTTGGGCATTGGAAGTGGTAAAGATTTTGTAATGGCAGAGATCTGTTGCGAAGTAGTAAGTAATAGTGAAGCATTGACGACGTGTGAACCGAGTTCATGAGTGGAAAGGCATCAGAGAATAGAGATCCGACGATTCAAGTATGTCGCCGATGTGGCCTCGCCTGAGACTTCAAACAGACGGAAATGCCAGAAACTAGAGCACGATAACGCCTCGACAACAGTTCGTCGGATGGAGAAGAACAGTTTTTAGAGTCGAAAAACGAGAGATCGGAGACGAAAGAGAGCTCAAGAAAACGACGACAACGATGAACTTCGGCGATAGAAGTGGAGTTCGTTGAAGAGAGGCGCAGAGAGAGATGGTAAGTTGATTTGAATAGATCAAATTTCTCTGTGATATATGGGTATCGGGAATTGAAGGACCTTCGACATCATAAAATAATATTGTGGATCTCTTCCATTATTAAAAATGGAAAAGGAACCTTAGATTGATTTTTCCTTATCAAAAGCTTGACAAAATAAATGATCGATTTAACAGACAAAAGAATAACTACTGTTTAGATATGGGAGTTAGAAAAAAATAGATACTAGCTTATTGGGTCTAACCCAAACAAGGCCTACAATGGGTCCAGCCAAAACAAATATCATACCCCTCCCCATCTATAAAAATGAGGGGCATCCCAGAAGTAAGGTATATTTGATCTCTCTGTAGAACACACATACACCCCTTTATTTCTATACCTTCATTCTTTTAATCAAGTGACTAACTTCATCATCGGAGTGTCTCCGGGCAACAACCCCGGTGGGGTGGCGCCGATCATGCTCAACTTTGCAGATTTACAAGGACAAAGTTTATCTCTTTGTTGGATCTCCACAATCCGTGTGAGAGGATTTTCCTGGTCTCACAATTGGCACCGTTTGTGAGAATCGTCTACAAGAATTCAACGAAGGAGATGACAAACACCACACTTAAGATACTCAGATCATCATTATACGTTACTAGAAACAAGACCCCTAGTTGATCTTATCCTTTTCCTCTTTGTTTAAATTTATTTTTGAAATTCAATCTTGCTGTCTATATGTATATACATATACACAGATATATCTATATATGCATACATTTATGCTCATAGATTTGGTCTAATATATATTGATGCTCATAGATTTGGTCCAAACATTTGTTTAATATCTATCTTGACATTCTCTCTAGAAGAGTAGTCGGCACATATTAGTTGGATTTACTTTTGCATTTTCATTCTCTCTCTCTAAAAATGGGTTTCATACTTTTCTTGGTGAAAGCATCTTTTTGGCATTACCAGTGGGGTTTCTCAGCCAAATTCATACATGGTCTATCCATTTATTTATTTATTCTTTGTTTCTCAAACTTATCTTGAAGTTGATTCTTAACATATAGGCACATGTACCTATGCTAAAAAAGTTGGTCTTCATTTTTTCTCTCTCTAGACGAAATTGACATAAAAAAGGCCATGAATTATTAGAACAAGTAATTTAAAAAATTTTAATTCATAATTTGTGAGAGTATGACGCAATCTATACTGTGACTTTATTCATAATTTTTTACTTTTTACTGAGGCAATCTATATGGCTCGTGTTGATGCCAAAAAAAAAAATGAAGTAAAACTTCGACAATCTTTCAGCTAATGTGTTGGCCTAGTAATTTCTTTATTTCTCTTTGGTTCAATTTACTTTTAAGTAGTTTCCTTCTTGAGATTATGCGAACAAATGTTGCATTTGATTGATTCACTCTCTTCGGCAGGACTTTTTGGCATGACTTTTTGCCCAAATGATTTTTGTTGTATATAAAGGAGGTTTGAAAGCTCTATCATCAGCCTCATACACAGAAAGTTCGGCCCTTCATAGCGACCGACACCACAAAGCTCGGCATTGCTCTTTAGTATAGGACCAACACCTCGGCTTCATTGCTCGGCGGTTTAGTTCAGCATCAAAATTTACCATCTTGGCCAAACCAAGCTACTCCTCGGCAAACTACTGCCGAAGTCAATACGAAGTTCGAAAAACAATAACCATTGACGGTTGCCAAAAGAATGCTCAGACATCCTCATTGCATTTTTTAATAAGCACATGCACGAATGACGACACGTTGCACAAGCGTGATCCAAGGGAAACTCGCTTCTAAAATGGAACCTCTATTCTTTTCTCTTTCAATAACTATTGTCTTACAGTATGATTTCTATATACATATATTCTTATAACCTTCAATTTAATTAAAAATATTATGCCTTGCTAGAAGATGTTTACAGATATAGAGTTTAGTACTCCACCATTTCTCTGATGGGCGACCAAGTGATATCAAAGAGTAAAATTCAACTGCAGCCTAAGTGTTTCGGCACGCTAAGTGTCACGACCCAAACTCGCCCCTATGGGTTTAGCATCGTAACCGGCCAATAATCCGTGATTACCGAAGGCCTGCTTATGATAATAATGATGTCTGAGTAAACGTGGCGAAGCCAAAACAGTAAATAAAAAATGTCCAATGAGCTGTGACAATCTGGATGCAAAAAGACTTTTTATGAACATGCCACATTCGGAACCAAAACATATATACATGCGGCATATGCACAAACATCCATGTCAGGGACCAAATCCTTAACTATAATTGTACAGTCAAGTCTTAAACATTTATTACAAAACAAAGGCAAAAGGAGGAATCTAAAACACCCAAAAACAGCCTTGGCTTTAACGCATTCGGAATCTTGAGGTAAGGCACAATGGTTGGCTTGACAAAACAAGAGCTTAACTTGACGCTCCTAGCATCGGTCCGGTGCCTGGACACCTATATATAAATATAAACAGTGAGCTAAAGCCCAGTGAATAACATATGCGTAAAGGGGTTAAGAATGAATATCCTTTCAGTAATTAAAACAGTCAATTGCATCAGTAAATCAGTCATTTAAAACCATAATAGCCATATGTGGTACATCCATTAGCAAAACAGTACAGTAGGTCTTAACAGATCGAACAGTCAGTTGATGGCCATCATAACAGTAAACAGTAGTGGTTCCAAACATGGGAACCGATAGAGATCTCTGTAACAGTAGCAATAACAGTAACAGTAGGTTGCTATGGATGCCACGAGTACAGTTTACAAATAAGAAAAACATTCATTCATTAAAAAATAACATTTCGGTAAGCAGTATAGTTGATTATTCAGAAAATAATCATAATTGAACATATCTTTACAACATTTTACTCACAGAGCACTGGGCTACAGACAGGTTAATGAGCGTTCTCGGATGCCAACCCTACAATTGCAGAACGAATACACACTCAGGATTAATAGCTTAGCCCCTAACTATACTGGTGTGGTTCTATAACATTATCCTCATTAAGATGCTTTAAACATAGTCTAAGAATGCCTAGGATAGAATGAGGATGCAAAAATGTACTTCAAAACACTTTTCAGAATTTTTTAGAAAACAGGGGTCTCACTCGAGCGTGGCTTTCTACGCTCAAGCAAGCTTTCCAAGACAGAGGGGTCGCTCGAGCGTGGACTTCCTCACTCGAGCGGTCTGTAAAAATAAAAAAAGTGCTGGATGTTGAAAATCTCCACTCGACGCTCGCTCGATGCTCGCTCGAGCAGGAGACATAGTCCTCGCTCGAGCGTAGGTTCCTTCGCTCGAGCATGCGTCTGCACACGCAGAAAACCTGAGAGCTTGCAATCTACGCTCGAGCCATCATTCCTTCGCTCGAGCAGAGCTCTGAACAAAAAATGGTCGCTCGAGCGTGGAATCCTTCGCTCAAGCGTAGAAGCCAAAATCTGGAATTTCCAGATTTGTCTCCCAAGCTCAAACCAAGTATTCAACACATTAAAACTCAACCTTTTGGGCCCATTTTCTGGAAAACACTTGAAAACTCATACTATAACATATTTTAAAGATCAATTTTGTAAAATCAAGCCCAAAGGTAAGCTAATTGAACACAATTTCAAAGAAACTATCATGAACTAAACAAGAACATAACATGCATGAGTTCTTATGAATTCCAATGCTCTAAAACATAATCAAATGCAAGTTTGAACTCCAAAACATGGTGAATTCATGGACTACAACCAAAATGTGGACATGCATGTGGAAAATCATGAAGAACAACCTCAAAATTCAAGAATATGTACATGCATGCATGAATTGGCTCACAATTCAACTCTTTAGGCTATAACTTGACTTTAACCTCCAATATTTCCATGAACCATGCAAGAAACAACTTAGATTCACAATTGAGAGAATAAATTCCTTACCTATGTCTTGAATCTCAAGTGTGCTAGCTTAATTTTTCAAATTCCCTATAATTTTTCTAATTCTCTAAGCCAAAATCTTGATGAAACCAATTTTCTTCCAAGTCTCTCTCTTTCTCTCACGTTTGGTCTCTAGAGGATGGAAAAATAATAATGCCAAACAAATATGAGTCAAGACTAAACAATGGTCTAGAATTAGCCACTCAATGGCAATCTTGTAATAAATCCAAACTATTGTAATTTAACATTATTTAATCTAATTTAATCATTCCAAAACAAATTTTAATTAAATCTACCATAAAATCACATAAATTCTAATTAGCATAAAACACTAATCAATTTCTGATTCGGTCGCCGATAAGACCTTCAATTTGTGGTTCGAATTTAAAACATGAACAGATCATTTAACGGCAAACAGATAGAAATGCAACTAATGCAACACATTCATGTAAACAGATCAGGATTTCATTCTAATTAGTTACTTATCATGCTTAATCACAGATTAACACTAATTAGAGGTGAGGGTTGTCGCACTAAGAGACGCCGACTAGTGTTTTGGCAAGCTAAGCAACGTCGACTAGTGTTTCAGCAAGCCAAGAAAAGTGTCGATTGGCACCAACAGTTGAGTCAAGCTCAACAAGCACCAAGAGGATGGCTGTGGAAATCGAAGTATTGCTAACCTAAGTGATTAAATTAACTAACTTCAAAGCAGACTGACAACACCATTGCCATGTGTAGGCGAAGTTCATACGCCATTAAGTTCATGATTTTAAAAACAATGAAGTTGTTCGGTAATTCAACAAAGCTACTCGGTAGCTCTATAACCCTAAGCTCTATTATTTGGCAACGAGAGCGACTCAATTTTTCGCCACCAAGTGCATAGCCAACAACGTGAACCACCAAGCTCTTTTGTCGAGTACAGTGTTCAGCAAACCAAAAAGCGTAGTGATGAATTCAAGAGATTGCATAGTGGGTTATGCAATAGATAACATTTTCAGCAATACTAGCATAAAATACGTTCGACAATACTTTTGGCATTCTTGCTATTGCATTACTTTCTATTGCAATACATTCGGCTATCTTTCTATTGCATAACTCTTTCTATTCCAAAACTTTCAGCAATACTCGGCACTAGAGCAACATTATTCGGCTAACATTATTCCGCATTACTCGATGGTAGAGTAACCTTATTCGGCTAACATTATTTGCCAAACACTTTCGGTAACATTATTCGACTTATTGCTTACTCAGCAAGACTACTCGGCCACACATACGTCATACTCCACATCATTGGACATTCTCGGCAACCAACTAAACAAAATTGCCCAGCGCTACTATCTCCGCATCGACACACAACTAACATCTTAACTTGCCGAAATCCACATCTGAAATACCAGAGGATTTGCGTCGACTCAAGGAGTTCAAACCTACCAACCCAACAAGCCAAAAAGTAAGCAAAGTCCGTCGAAAGTTGCAATATGGACCACATTTTCTGACAACTGAAATTTCTGATGCTATCAAACTTAAGCTTTGACCATACCAATGTGAAGTACTCATTGATACGAGTCCAATGCAACAAAGCGCATCAAAATTGGAGCTCAAATGAAGTTGTATGAGCCAGTCAAAGCCAGAAAAGGCGACCAGAGTTGGCATGGCAAACAAAAGAAATCATTCGGTGCATCGTGGCTAAGTGCCGAACAATCACATTCAAATATATATCTTGCCGAATAGAGACACAAGTCTTTGTCTTGGCACAATGTTTCAGTGCTCTTTCTTTCTTCCAAAGGCAAGTGTTTAAGTCTTGTTGGTACCATCTTTCCAACGGAGCAATGCAATTTGTTACTGCTACAATAGAACAATGCTATTTTTTAATGCTCTACCATTGGTGTACTTTTTTTTTTCCACTTTTCACTTATTTATGATTAACATGTTTGCCTCATTGGTACAAGCAATCAATGACACTGGATGTATTATTCAAAATCCTTGCCATGTTAGCAATTGATCGCTACTTAAAATCAGCACAAATTTCTGAATACAGCGTAATCTTTGCACTCGACACAGAGCGCCATCACCCTCGCCCGGGGGTTATAATACTGCGGTCTACACCCTCGCATGGGGGTCATAATACCATGGCCTACACCCTCGCTCGGGGGTCATAATACCGCGGCCTACAGCCCTTGCCCGGGGGTAACAATACCGTGGCCCATCGTTATGATTTGTTTAGAACTCATATGCTTTCGTACTATGATCGCCATCATTTATTTAACCTCTCTATACTATATTACTCATTAGACTTTAACTCACCTCTCTCCCTTATATATATATATATATATATATAGTTATACGTATATTTGCACATACAGTCAAGCATGCATGCATTCATACATCCATTCATTCATTTATTTTTATTCAAAGTGTTCTTCATCAAGAAACTTAACATGTATTTGAGCAGTGCAACTCATAAAACTTTCATTCCTTCTACCGTAGATAATACAAGTTTTAAGGCAATTGTAGGAGCCAGAAAAAATAGATACTAACTTATTGGGCCTAACCCAAACAAGGCCTACAATGGGTCCAACCTAAACAAATATCACACGTCTCCCCATCTATATAAAGGGGGGGCATCCCAAGAGTAAGGTATGTCTAATCTCTCTACAGAACACACATACACCCCTTCATTTTTATGCCTTCATTCTTTTAATCAAGTGACTAATTTCATCATTGGAGTGTCTCCAGCCGGCAACCCAGGTTGGATGGCGCCGATCATGTTCATCTTTGCAGATCTACAGGGACAAAGTTCATCTTTTCGTTGGATCTCTACAATCCGTGTGAGAGGATTTTCCTGGTCTCACACCAGACTAGACTCACTCAGGCATTTACCTATCTATCTATCTATCTTGAGGGCGGGAATTATTCTACTACTTCCTAGGAGAAGTCCCTTCGTTACCCTTCCAAAGAAATGGCTTGATTTGCCAAAGGGATGAAATCAACGTCACACTATTAGGGTTAGCAAGAAGAGAAAATTCTATTACGAAAGTGCTACTCGTTTCATGCCCCTTTCTTTTTTCTCCCTTTGTGTCTGATTTCTTTTTTTCGAACTAATGACTAAAATACCAATTTTTTTTTAATTTTTTTTAATAAAAATAAGCAAATGATTCAGATTGAAAACAAATAAAAGTTTAGAGTTTAAATTGACAAAATTAAAATTTTAAGATTTATTTTATTATAAGCGCTAAACTTTGGATGTTTTTTGATTTTAGTTATCCCAATTTTATTATTATTATTAATAAAATTGATTTTTTTAACCAATACGTTGATTTTTAAGTCATAAGCAAACAAAGCCTTAGCTAGTTTTGGAGTAGCCTATGACATTGTTTATGTAATGTTTCCTAGGGTTATTTACATGAAGACCCTTTAAATTATTGAGAAGTATTATTTTCACCCCTTAAACTATAAAAGTATATACATAAACCCTTAAACTATTGAGAAGTATCAGTTTGATCCCCAACGACTGGCGACCCGACGAGCGCAACTCTTCAACCCTAACGATGATTGAGTCTCCATCCAACCTATATCAGTCCTCAGTTGATCGAGTCACTTACGGCGACGATCGAGTCTCTGTCTAACTTGTATCGACACTCCCGATGACCGAGTCTCTTACCGTTTTCCCGCCGGACTCGCTTCTCTTGACTCTCTGTGTTTTCTCGACAGATCTGTCTGCACAGGTCAGTTCTCTCTCTCTCTCTCTATATATATATATATATGCGCTGAATTGTTAAGATTTTTGTGCCTTTGATTTTGATTTCATCTATTTTGGAGGATTGTGATTTTGATTGTGATTTGCCCCAATTTTACATTGGATGACTTTGATTTTGATTTCATCTATTTAGAAGGATTTTGACATTAATTTTGATTTGTCCCAATTTTACATTGGATTAGCTATGGAAAAGTGACTGACCATTAGTGAAGCCACTGCAAAAAAAAAAAAATGTAAAATATTATTTGCCTAAAAAATCTAAAATAAATTGATTGAATTATGGTGCAAGATTCTTCAATATGGGTTGTTCATGGCATGTGCTGTTTTGAATCAATATACCAACCAAACTGTTTGATTTATAAAGTCCAAATTGCTTCCTTGATTTTTTTGGTTATGTTTTGCTTCCCCGGTTGTTGAAGATTCGTGGAATGTTTTCATTGAGAAACAAGTATAATGAATTAGATTATATATTTATTGGGTTTGATGACTGATTATTTAGATATATGAAAAAGGGTATATGCATATAGAGTTATGGAACTGTATGCAGGAAGATTAATTTGTGTGCCCCTGCGGGGAAAACCCGATAAATTTGGAATGACAGAGAAAAATAATTGTATGTGGGAGGGATTTTTACATAAGTTGCATAATGATTCTATCTTGTGTTGAAATTAGAAATTTGGAGAAAAGGGTATTGTAACAAGCCCGCGAGGGACCTCACTACAGTTCGGACTCCCCTTTTTTGTTTGTTGCGGTTCGTAATCTGAACCAAAGAGTCCAACTCTGGCAAATCGTTTTGAGAAAAACAGATTTTGAAAAGAAGTGCCAAACATGGACTGCTTTGCCAGATACAGAGTCGCCATCTAAATATTTTTTTAAAATGGGAAATTTAGGAAACCCTGACTCGATGCCGAAGACCATGTGTTCGTCATCACTAAAGTTGTCTTGGCTCGGGAGCTTGGGTACGATCGGGGAAGGTCAGCTATGAGCATCCCCTTTCGCCCGGTCCGAAGACCGGCCTCTACTAACCATGATATCCGATTTTGAAAACGTTATGTGTTCTTATTCCGGTTATTAGCCTAAAATTACTATGTTATGCGCACAGCAAACAAGTATAGACTAGATTGCCTAATTTGGAAATAAGTATTACATATCCGTTGGTTTTGAAAAGCGCTTCGGAATTTGCTACTCGCAAGTAGGCTAAAACACGGATTTCAACGAGTTTTTCCAACTTAAGCAATCCAACCTCCACCCACAGGCATTCAAACAGTTTATCTCATATAAGCACTTAGCCACACGGTAAGCATACTGTCATGGCAACATTCACACGCATGCGATATGCTAAAGCATAAATACTTACTTCGTACTCCGTGCCAAAACAAAAACTAGTTAGTAATCATATGCATGATCCTAGTTCATGTTAAGTGGATAATGCAACACATACAGAGATGCAGTTTAGAGCAGGCTCGGTTAACCCTAAAACGGCATGTGGAATGCAATCATTCGATGCACGTATTCAAGTTAGATTTGAAAATACAATGCAGTTTATATGATGTACCGAGCCCGGTGTATGTAAGACAAATGTATGGATGCACGCATGCATTGCATAAGGTATGCTAAAACAAACGTGCCCTAATCTACCATCATAAGCAGGTAAATAAAATGGAAGAAAGAAGTGGGGGTTGGAAGACATGCACACCACTCACACACGCTTATTACAGATTTTCCCTCGCTCGGAGGGACCAAAAGAATAATACAGTCCGAATAATGAATCAAACATCCTAGCTAATTAATTATTACAGACCCTTAAATTAACAAAACAAATGCAGTAATAAGATGGCCACAGCCCCGCCTCGGAATGCGTGAATGATGCATGTTTGACTCATCTCGCCCGGAAAACTCGCTGCCATAGCACTGTTGCCACTGTTTTCACTGCCTTGCTTCTCTGAAGACTGCCAAAGTCCCAGGGTATACTCTCTGAATGTTGGGGAATACCACTGGCCAGAAGAAATGGTCATCGCCACGGAATGATCACCGTCGACATTGTTTAACTGTCGACCCAGCGATGGATGGCCGGTCGGCACTATATGTAGCCGACCGGCCAAAACTTCCTGCAGAACCTGCAATTGACAAAGAGCAGAGGGCAAGCGAGGTATGGCATGCAATTTTCAAGTAATAGTGTGCACCTACCCATCCTTTATCATGTTTGTACCTCATGGGGACATGGTTCTCGATTCTCGGACCACCAATCGCGCATTTCAATGCGTGATGGCCCAAGAAACCAAGTATGCACTTTGATTTCAAATGAGATGCACATCAAACAAACAAGTGAAACCCAACCTCTATCATACTCAATTCCAGAGGCAAGGCATGTATGCTCATGCAATGCAACCTAGGCATGTTAACTAAGTATGCAACATGGGCACGCAAGCAAGTAATGCACAATGCATATTAGGCACACAACCTAAGCGAGCAAGTATGCAAGATATGAAATAACAATGGGAATGACAAGCATACAAGAAGTGATCTAAGCATGCAAGTATGCAAGGCATGCATCATGTTAGGCAACCTATACATACAACAACACACAAGTATGCAACAACACACAAGGTAAGCATGCATCAACATACAAAGGATGGTCTTACACTAACTTGGACAGCCCTCTACTAGGTCCAAAACAGTGGCCACAATGATGCAAGTGAGGCAACAAAATACATGGAATGCATGCACAATGCATTAACCAAGCTTAAGGCACAAAAATGCAACTCTACCAAAGCATGGCAAGGGATGCAAGATGGCATAAAAGCATATGAATTTCAGTACCAAAATATGATGCTAAACAGCCCCGAAACAATGGAGATATGGCACCCGATGCATGAGATGAACCCCGAAATGCAAAACTAGGCACATGGAATGACTTACAGCTATACAAGGCATGCATTATTGGACTATGAAGCATGAAGACAGAATCTAGGCAGTCCCAAAATATGGACTTTTCCAGTTCTAAGCATGGCCAAAAAGTGCTAACAAGATGGACTAAATTAGCATGCGAATTTGACTAGCTAACATGATTTACATGGCAAGTGTATGATGCACATGGAATCTGACCAAACCATCAAAAATCAGTGAATAAACCATGCTAAAATATGCCCAAATAACCATTGAAATGAAGCCAACACATGCAAGAATGATGAGCTCCTTTAGAGGGCTATACAAGAGGTTATTAAGTACATACATGATGGACATTCAACAAGGCCAAACCAGCTCTGGAAATGGCCTATAGGGGTCCTAAAACCCACTAAAAAATGCCTGAACTGATCTCAAGAGGTGTGCAAATATAGGCCCATTTGTAAGGCCAAAAATACAAGCAAACAAGACAACAAGGAGAGGGGATGACTCTCTCCTTCTTAGGACCTCAAAACACCACCCCTACCACTGAAACCCCTCTGGATTTCAGTGGTGGGAGGGCCAATACAAGGTGGTCCCGAAGCTCACAAAAAATGCACAAAAATGAGGCCAAACAAGGCCTAAGAAGGGTCAAACAACCCCAAACACCAAAGTGGTCTTAATGAAAGATCTTAAGCATGCAAATACAAGATTTTTTTATGTTATACACAAAGCTCAAAACAGAAAGAAAGATAGGCTAAAAGCTTGTGCAAGATTGGGGAATCTAAAGTAAAAAGATTACCCTTGAAGAACCTTTGATGAACAGCAAGTGCAGCCACTCTCCTCTGATCAAAACCAGCCCAAAAACTCAAGAATCAACCCTCTAAGCCCCTCAAGGTCGAAGCAAGGTGTAATGGTGTGTGCCTTGGTGCAAAACTAAGAAGAAATCACACTTTTGGCCCTTAAACACACATACAATGAAGAGAGAGAGGGAAATATAGAGAGAGAAAGTGTGTATATCAGAATATATGTGTATTAGGTCTAATTTTGCTGAACCAAAACAAAGGAGGAAAGGGTTCTCTTTATATAGGCAATGCAAAGGCTCCAAGCTTCTTAGAGAAGCTATTGTAGAAGGGTCAAGGGGATCAAGGGGGGCAAGGCTTATCAAGGAAGCTAAGGCAAGGGTGCAAGCTTCTTGAGGAAGCCAAGACAAGGGGTCAAGGCTTCCTCAAGAAGCCTTGAGCAAAGGGTGCAAAAATGGGGTCAAAGGCTCAAAATAGCCACATATATGCACGGGGGAGCAGGGTCTGTGCATCCCAGCTGGCACAGCTGGCATGCACCATGCCTGAAAGGTGCAAAGAGGTCAAACCGGCCAGAAAAGGAGGTCGTCGGCCAAAATAAATGGCCGGTCGGCACAATAAATTTCCGGTCGGCTAAATAGATTGCCGATAGGTGATTCCAAGCTCAAAAAATGGCCGGTGGGTGTCCAGATTGAAGCCCCGGAAGTTAGCTTTCTAATGCCACAAACCTTGCATTAAAATTCCTTCTGTGCAAAAAGTTATGCTCTTTTTGGTGAAGCCGCGCAGATTCGATCCAACCGGGATGATGCCCAACTTCAACCAATCATATCTCCCCCACCCGGACTTGGATGTAAGAGATTCTTGAATGAAAAATGAAGCCCCGGAAGTCTTCTTTCCAAAGGTGGTAGCCTCATAGCTAAAATCCAAGTATGACGATGAATAAGCCCAATTCAGCGAGGGCTGCTCGACCTTCTTCTACCCGGATTCATGCCGAACTTCTTCTCTAACTTGGTTTCTCCCCTCTTCTCCTCTTCTCTTCAACTTCAAACCCCCAAGTAAGGCATTTTGATAGATTTTTCAAAGATTTCATCTCTCTTTCATTCATCTCCACTTTGTCCTTGCTCGGTTTACCGAAAAGCGCAACATTTATCGAAATGCGAGCGTCAGATCATCGTGGGAATTTTATTTCAAAAATGTTTTGAAAGAGAGGGTTTTAGGGTCTGAAAACCATCCAAAATAGTTTTGGTCCAAAATGGGGTGTGAAGTTGAGATTTGTCTCTCTCATTGCCGAAGAAACTGGACCTTTGCTCTGCACAGTTTTCTCCACCAGGTAAACCATCAATAACGCCCAAGTCTCGAGGGTGGTCAAAAATGGGGTGTCTCCAGGTATTTGTTTGTAGCTAATCGAACACCCTTCTTTCCTTTGGAGTTTCAATCATCATTAATAGTTGAGATCAATAATTATGAAGGATAGTGAACCTATTTATGGTGACTATGTTGAAATTTCCCATTTTACTCGATCAGTTGCTCTAGTCCATTGTTTCACTAATCATATCAGATTTGATGTTTAAATTCAACCGTAACCTATTAGGATAAAGTTTAGGACTCCAAGTTTAATATGCGGCGCCAATATAATTTACTACATTTCTAAAATTGAAACTAATGTTGTTCTCATATTTTGTTGTACTCTCATATGTATCTTGTATAAAATTTCCATCAAATTTACATCAGATATTGATATGTTACAAAAGAGTAGTTTGCCTCTTTTCTTCAGACTTGATGATACTTGTGGAAATAGTGGCGGACGGGGGTAATTTTTTGGAGGCTGTGACCCGTAAACTGAAATCTCAAAAGCTTGTGCATTTTTCTGACATTCATTTCTCACAATAGAAATTTTCTCTATATGAGGAGCCCTTTTTTACCTAAAAGAACCAACCATTTGTTGTTGAATTGTTTTGGCGAATTCTTCATGTTGTGATATATGAAGACTGATTTGAAAACTGATTCTTCGACACAGTTTTTTAAGACTTACCTGCAAAATAATGTATGAAAATAGTATTAACTGAATTCAATAAAGCACTTTCCAAGGTTAGAAACCCACTCGAATGGGCAAAAGCTCGCTGGGATGTACCATTGAAGTGTACACTTGAATAAACTAGATCCAGACAGACAGCAACTACACTTTGCAAATGTTGTTGGCAACAGCCTCTCTTCCAGATTTAAATCTTGTTTGCTTCCATTTGACACTGATTTACTTGATTAAGTAATTATTAGTGCTATCACTACACCCACATGGGTCACCTAAACATCATCTATCTTCTTCTTGCAATTAAACTCTCACATGACACATTTGACCAAAACCTAAATGAGAAGTTCCACAACAATTAGACCCACCAATTACACTCTTTCACAGGTGATCAACTGACTTAGCTACCAATCAACCACTGAATACATATACCACCACTGAATTTCCTATCATCTCTCATACCCAAATCAACCAAGGATTCCTTCAAATCCATATTACCCATAACTCTCTCTTTCTCCAACACAACTCCCCTTTACGGAACACCATGGCAGTCACAATGGGAGTAGGAAAAACCATAACCAAAGGCCCAAATAGTGGCTACCCCTAGCCTTCAAGGAACCACCATTGACCTCTCCTACCTCTTATCCTCTTATGGTTGTCCACAGCCTGCAACCATAATTGTCAAATCAGGATTGGAATCGTGAATCGTAAGAATTTCGTCACTTTTTCTAAATCACTTAGAAAAATATATCTAAATTCATACTTAGATGTTAAATATATATCTTACGCATTGTTTTGTTACGCATTGTTTCTAGCAAGTTAAAAACTGGTAATCATAAATGAGGGGCTAAATGCACCTTTCTTGCTTTTTAAACAGTCCTCAGATTAATACACTAATTGATTGAGATTTGGCTTCATATTTTTGTAGATGTCATCTTTAAGTACTAGAGGCAATACCTCAAATCATTTGACATATTGCAACAAAAATTGTCCTAAATGTTAGAAAAAGGCAATTATTCGAATTTCTAAGATGGAGCCAAACAAAAAACAAGTTATTTTATTGTTGTCATGACTGTGGTGGTTTTCTTGGATGGTGCTTGCCTACAAATTCACCATGTAGACATGAAGGACAAGTGCAAATGGACAACATACCAACAGTAACCAAACAACTTCGAAGTATGGGCGAACACCTTCGATTTCAAAGTGAACAACTTCAATTTCAGAACGCACAGATGCAAAAATTGCAGACAGACTTAAATCAAAGTTGATGTTGTATTTATAGGATCTTTTTCTTCCTTGTAATTGGTGTTGTATTCGTCATGAGGATGTAATAATTTAAATGATAGTTAAAAATTGAAATAGATGATATGTATGAAGATTTATGATATATGACAATTATTTTTGAGAAGTATAAAGATGTAATATGTTATCTGTTTGTCTGTTTGAAGAATGATTGAACACAGGTTGTTATATGTTTGTTTGTTTGAAGAATGCTTGAACACAGGTTGTTATATATTTGTTTGTTTAAGAAATGCTTGAACACAGGTTGTTATATATTTGATTGAACACAAGTTGTCATATGTTTCTTTGTTTGAAGAATTCTTGGACATAGGTTGTTATATGTTTGTTTGTTTGAAGAGTGATTGCACAGGTTGTTATATGTTTGTTTGTTTGAACACAGATTGAACACAGGTTGAAGACAGGTTTTCTAACACAAATTTTTGAAGAGATATTTTGAACATAGCTTTTTTAAGATAGATTTTTTCACATAGGTTTTTGAAAACAGATTTGAAGATAGATTTTTTCACAGGTTTTTGAACACAGTTTTGAAGACAGATTTTTCGAACACAGGTTTTTGAAGACAGATTTTTTTAACACAATTTTGAAGACAGATTTTTTTAACACAATTTTGAAGATAGATTTTTTGAACACAATTTTGAAGACAGATTTTTTCACAGTGGTTTTTTAACACAGTTTTGAAGACAAATTTTTTCACACAGGTTTTTGAACACAGTTTTGAAGACAGATTTTTTGGACTCAGGTTTTTGAAGACAGATTTTTTAAACACAGTTTTGAAGATAGATTTTTTCACATAGGTTTTTGAAGACAAGTTTTTTAACACAGTTTTGAAGACAGATTTTTTCACACAGGTTTTTGAAGACAGATTTTTTGAACACAGTTTTGAAGACAGATTTTTTCACATAGGTTTTTGAATACAGCTTTTTGAAGACAGATTTTTTCACACAGATTTTGGAACATAGATATTGAAGATAGTTTTTGGAACACAGATTTTGGAACACATTAAATCTGTAATAGATTTGTAACAGATTTTTATCATATTAAATCCATTTCTGTATAGCGCAAGATAGCAAATATAACAACAAAGCAACATTAAATTTATATAAATTTCATAAATTATGCTACATCAAATATAACAACAAAGCAACATTAAATTACTCTCACCACAAAATAAACTCCAAGTTAAAATTACAAGTTTCCAACTAACGAAAACAAGACTCATTTCGGTCCATTTGTACATTAAAGCCAACAAAAGAAGACGGTAGGGCTCCATAAATTTGATTTGTAACACTCATGGATTATTAAGTTCGCATTATATCAATAACTCCCGGTGTGCCTCCAATACATTCCGATGAGATAAGGGATGTGTCGACTCCATAAATCTAGGTTGGAGCAATGATCAAACTTTGTCTTCTCATAATGTCCATACTTCCGGGTGTGCCTCAGATCGCATTTACCATTTCATCATATTCAAGTACAATGACATGAAAAAAATAATGTACTATATATTATTGACAAATAAAATAAATTGATCGATGTAAATTCATATTATGTATACGTACCGGCACATACATACTATTTTGCATACCAATCATACAAGGATAAAACTCTCTACGTGCACTAGGTTGAGGTTGAGATTGAGCTTGAGCTTGAGCTCCAAGCACGTTAGTACCCTATATTAACCAAGATCAATGAGTAGAGATAAATTATAAGTTTAATAGAGATAAATGATACAATATTAAAAAATCAATAAAGAATACTATGAAATTTACCTTTGATTTGTTATTTTTTCTTTTGCTTGCTTTCAACCGATTCACTATTTGATCAACTTTGGCGACCTTTCGTTTCGTAACTAGACGACCTTTTCAGCGAGCAACCGAAGGATTAAGCAACTTTGTATTACTAATTGCTTTTCTATTAATGCTCCAAATCGGGAAAGATGGTACATTACTAGTAATAGGTGGCACATTACTAGTAGAAGCTGGTACATTACTCCCACCACCCTCATTATCTTTCACGGCTCTTGCCTTGATTTCATCTAACCCACGGTTGATAATTCTGATTTTGCCTTCAGAGTTCCTAACTACTTGTATAATGCCAATCAATTTTTTGTTCATCTTATCAAAAACCTTTGTATTGAAATCATCTCCAAAGCCAGTGTATGTGGTTTTGATGCATGTGTACCCTTTATCCAAATCTTTTCTCCATCGTGGTAAAATGAATTTAGGTGGAACCTCATTTATGCATCTTGCAATGAACACAACGAGTGAGTAAGCACACATGATACCCCTAAATTGAAACAACCGACATACATTCAACATCAACTTCAGTCGAATTATAATACACAATAAAGTCCACATGCTTCGCCTTTCCAAAAACTACCACGGCTTCCTTAACAAAGTATGTGCAAATTAAACCCTCCTCTCTCACAAGGCATGTCTGACAATAAAGTAGTCTCTTCATCTTTGCTTGCACTTCTTTGAATTTTGCATTGGTGCAAGCATCCTGAAAATTGCTTCTCAAAACCATACACAATTAGGCAATCAAACACTTTGTGTCGAGACTTGAAGTCAGCTTTCTTCTCTTTCTTTACGTTACTTCTCAAAGCATTTTCATATTGTTCAACAAATTGCTTTAATGTAGTCTTCGGGTTGACATATCCATCAAAAAAGGCATTCATGCTCTCATTTTGTTGTGTAGTTGACATGCCAGCCTAAAAAATGCCTTTCACATAGACAGTAACCCATCGATGTCGCTCATCATATAATACCCCCAACTATTGATTCTCATAAAGATTAAATTCTGCAATCATCTCTTTCCATCTCATCTCAAATTCATCTTTTGTGAAAGTGTCATACACTGCATTTTGCAAAGCCAACTTCATAAATTCATATTGGGAATAGTCTTTCAATTTCTCCAGAATTTTCTTCATTATATGCCATAAACACCATCGATGTCAAGAATTTGAGAAGACAATTTCTATAGCATTTTGCATAGCTTTGCATTGATCAATTATTATAGCGTTTGAAGGATGATCTGACATACAATTTAACCATGATTTGAATAACCAAACAAATGTATCAGTGTCTTCACTAGATAACAACCTACAACCAAGCAAAAACGACTGTTCATGGTGGTTAACTCCTATAAACGGAGCAAATGGCATATCATATTTGTTAGTGAGATAAGTTATGTCAATGAAATAACATCTCTAAATTCTTCATAAGCCGCCCGACTCATTGCATCTGCCCAAAATAAGTTTCTAATGTGAAAGTCAGCATCAACATCAATTATATAATAGAAACTCGAATTTTGTGCTTGCATTCTTAAGAAATATTTTTGAAGTGCATTGGCATTTCCTTCTCCAAACCTCAATCTTCTTGCTCTGTCAATGTAATTCCTTGCATCTCGCTCATCAAATGTTAATGACTCATAACCCCCAACTTCAACAACCATTGAGTTATAATTCCTAGACACCTCAATCCCTGCTTGGTTATCAATTTCTAATATTCTCTTCACAAGAGTAAGAATTTTCTTATTCAAACGTGAGTCGGTTGAATCAAGTCATGATTATAGTCAAGGTTAACTGTGGTTAATATAAATCTCCTATCCTTTTGTAAGGTCGCTCGTACCCTTGCTTTGCAATCGATTTTTGTAGATAGAGATGGCTTTAGAGGGTTTACTTCTGATTTTTTGGTTCTCTTTCCTGATCGAGAATATTCAATCCCAAAATATCTTAATTTCCCATCATCACCTCAACTTGAGTTTTATAAGCTATGGAAAATCTGACATGTTTAGCATATTTGGCATAAAATGCGTATACTTCTTGCTTCGAGCTAAAACACATACCCCTCTTAGGTTTCTCAACTTCTTCACTCTCATTTAATAAAGGATTCTCACCACTATTCGAACCAATCTCCATTTCTGCTCATTCAAAAATACCATATGAAATCAAATGATTTAACAGATTAATAGAATAACCTGTTATTAATTTGTTCAAAAATTAATGATTATTGAGGTTGTTATTAATCTGTTACTAACAGATTATTTTAATGATGCAAGCTCTTGAATGATGCAAGCTATTCATAATAGATTATTCAAAAATTAATAACAAATTATACCAGTTATAAGTTACCTTTTCAATAACAGATTATACCAGTTACCCTTTCAATGATGCAAGCTCTTGTATGTTTCATTACAATAGATTATTCAAAAATTAACAACAGATTATAACATATTATCCTTTCAAGAGATTATAACATATTACCCTTTCAAAAATTAACAGATTATAACAATTTATGTATGTTCTAATCTGTTATATATATGTATGTTTATATATATATGTATGTTATAACAGATTATATATGTATGTTATAATCTATTATATATGTGTGTGTGTGTGTGTGTTATGATCTGTTATATATATATGTATGTTTAACATATTATAACAAGTATATGTGTTATAATCTGTTATATATATATATATTTACATATTTATGTTTAACATATTAGAACAAGCTTATATATATGTATGTATGTTTAACAGATTATAACAAGCTCTTCAATGTATGTTTATATATATATATATATTTCATTGCAGAATATAACTATAATTTCCAAACAATTTCATTGCAAAAATCATTCTCAAAACCCGTTACATATGTATGTATGTATGTATGTATGTATGTATGTAAGTATAGAGAGAGAGAGAGTTGAACAAAAGCCAGAGAGAAACTGACCTGGATGAGGGATGACAATCGGAGAGGGAAAGATCGGCAAATGCTTGACTGAGAGAGAGAAGACAAAGACAGTGACGGAGATAGCGAACGAATGCTGGACGATGGAGGAGGGGGACAACGGTGGGAACTCCTACACCTAAAATAGAGTTTCAGCGGGAATAGCGTTGAAACATGATTATTTCTCCCTCTGTTATCATATTTTGAGCGGGATTTTTTTTTTTTTTTTTCACAGTGCGTGAAACACATGCACTATAATATGAAGGTGTGATTTTTCCTCCCTTCTTGGATGCCACGTAATTAGAGCTGCTCCTAGTGCTCATGTTTTAGTGGTCTGCGGGACTATTTCAACATTTAACCTAGCATAGCCTCCGTTTATAAAGATAGGTGTGGGGCTTTTTTGGTTAAAATAGTCACAAAAAAAAAAGAACGGTTTTTTTAGCCTAATAAGACAAACATTACATTCAATCCATAATAAAAAAAGTCAAAAAATTTATCTCAAACGAGACTTTTTAGCCTAGGCTAAAATAGCCAAAAAATCAAAAAATCAACCCATTTTCCAAACGAAATCATAATAGTCCCAAATTGAGTCGCTGTTTGGCATTGGTTTTTTTTAGTTAGTTTTTGAATTTGAGAAATTTTTTTGTTTGGGATTAAAAAGTTCGTTTGGTTTGACTTTTTTAATTTTTATAAAAGAAAAAGTAAAATAATTATAATTTAGATATACATTTATTTTATTAACTTATTTAATCTATTTTATTTTTTGTGTTTTTTTAACTCAATTAAATTTGTCAAACGAACACTGAATAGTCCACTGAAAGCATATGCATAATGGATGTTGTCTAAAAAGAATTGTCGGGTTAGTTAGCAATGAGAAAAATCATTGTGCCTTAAGGCTTGATTTGGGGTAACTTATATAATCTATCTTTTTATCTTTTTTTTATCACATTATTTTTATATTTTTCTGTACAATTTTTTTATAAAAAGACAAAAAATATATTTTTTTAAAACATCTCAAACTAATCCTAAATTAAAAAAGAATGGAGAAAGGAAAAGACGAAGAAGAGAGGCCTGTTAGGATGGTTGGCCCTTGTGTCAATAAAAAAGAGAGAGATGTCAAGGCTGTAAGCTTGGGCTTCAAGAGAGGAACCAATCGAACGTGGGTAAAAGTTAAAATTAATTTTTAATTTATATTGAATCACATATTACTTTATTTTCAAATATGTAGATATCTATACATATTTATATGTAAATAAAATGACAAAGAAGTAATGAGTAATGAAGTATGAGGGAAAGATTAGATTCTGAAATAATTTACCAGAGCAGTTGGCAGTAAGTCTGTCTTCCAAATCATACATGTCACCTGTTATATCTTGGACAGGTAAGCAAGGCGCTCTCTCTCCCTCTCTCTCTTTCTCTCCTCTTTTTATGCTTTCTATCTCTAGCCTGCTAGCTCTGTAAATTGGTCTATGATCTATAAAATAGGAATTTGATTCTTCCAATACCATTTGTGGAAGTACCCATTTGGTGAATTTGGTTTTTCTTTGGAGAATTTGAGCAAACAATTGATACTGTCCAGGGTTCTATCAAATACCCAATTTAGGATCACTGTTTAGACTCTGTCGGTTTTAATTCAAGTAGAATTTCTTGATAAGAAAAAAAAAATTATTCGAGTAGAATTTGATGCTTTCTGGTCTTTTTTTGCGTACCCTCTTCTGAGAACCTCCTAGAAGGGTCTATGCAACAACCCTTTGTTTGGGTTCTTGTGCTTTTGATTCATATCTTCAACTTCTAACAGCTGGTATATTTCCATATCAGGAGTTCTCTAGATTCCATTATTTCCTAGTTTGAATCTTAATTTGTTCTCATCGTTTGGGTCTCAAATTAAGAGATTCAAGCTTGCTTTAGATCAAACCTAGTGTTCAATTGTGTGGAGGATGTGAAAAAAAAGAAAAAAAAAAAAGGAAAAAAAAAGAAGAAACAAGAAAAAAGAAAAGATTTCAACCCATAAACAAAAAGAGGGGAAAAGGGAATCTGCTTTCTTTTTGTTGGTCTGGTGAGCTGTTTGTTACTAAGCCATTGCCATTTTTATTTTCTTCTTTGTTTTACTTTATGCTCTGAAAGGTTCACACTTTCTTGTCTCTGTGATTTACTTTTTCCTACATCAGAGAGTAGACTTGATCCTAGGGTTTTTGAAAGCAGAAGCAAGTAGCTGGGTGCTGTGTAGATTTTATGCTTTGGTACATTGGATTTTAACTTTTCCTTTGTGTCTATTTGATGCCTGCAATGAGAGGTTTCCTTTTGCTTTAAGACCTCTCCGTTCTATAAAGCTGCCCAGGTTATTTATTCCTTGTTGAGTCCTGCAAGACATTACCAGCTAATTTTGGTCAAACTCACTCACTGTTCATTAAGTATATCTATTTAGGCCTTGTTTGGGGTAACCCTTGAGTTGGGTTTTCTTCTTAAGGTGTATAAGTTGATTTCCATAGGTTTTGGAGGTCTTGTTTTTGTTTTCAGTATATGGGTACTGAGGATAATTGCAATTTGAGATTTCAACAAACATGTGGTGGTGGAGATAGCATTCTGAATTGCCCATCTTCTGTGATGAACACAAATCCACTGTCTGACAAGGTTGCTGAAATGGCAATGAGCTCTGGGTCCATATTCAAATCTTCTAGTAGTGGTGCAGACCTTTACTTTGGTTCTGGTTGGGACCCACTTGTTTCACTTAGTCAAGGTAAGAATTTTGGAGGCTCTTCAGTGGTTCCTAGCAGTGAGTTTGGTAATTCACCTTACTCTGTTGCACTTGAAAATCAGGCTATACCCAGTAGTACCTCTCATTTTGTTCACTATCTATCTGATTCTGGTCTCGTTGAGATGGTCCCAAAGCTTCCATGCCTTGGAAGTGGGTGTTTCTCAGATGTGGCAAGTCCCTTTGGCTTGCCTGAGTGTGCCCAGATTGCTAGTACTGGTTGTCCTTCAAATTATACCCAAAGCGACCATGGCACTGAAAAGATATCAACAAATGGTGCACTTTGTCAGGGAGAGCATCCAATTTCAGAAGAGGGTATAATGGGCATTACACCTTGTGGAAAGAGGAAAAAGAGGGTATCAGAGTCCAATTCTCCCTTCAATCCTACCAAGGTAAATAGTCTTACATTTTGATTTCCCTATGATCATGTATAACCAATTGATAAATTGTCTGATATTTGCTATAGAATGGTGAGGGAGATCCAAACACAGATAATTCTGGCAATAGTTCCGAATATCGGGAAGTACAGGATGGGAAGAAACAGAAAATTGAACGAAACGTAAGTGCTAATTTGCATGGTAAGCAAACGGGTAAACAACCAAAAGATAGTTCCAACAGCGGAGAAGAAACTAAAGAAAATTACATTCATGTGAGGGCAAGACGAGGCCAGGCAACGAATAGTCACAGCCTCGCTGAAAGGGTATCTTTTTATTGTGAAAAATTACATGATGTGTTTATTCTATGTTTCATATATATCATGTTAGTGAACCTCAAATCTTTTTCTTGAAGGTGAGAAGAGAGAGGATTAGTGAGAGAATGAGATTGCTTCAAGAACTTGTTCCAGGATGCAATAAGGTAATTTGAGAAGATCTATGTTTCTGGTTATTCTAACGCTTAGTTTGAGCTTTGATTTGGAATGGTGATCAATTTTGGTATTATTTAATTAATAGATCACAGGGAAGGCAGTAATGCTTGATGAAATCATTAACTATGTGCAGTCCCTGCAACAGCAAGTTGAGGTATTCATTCTGCAACTCTATGATAAAGCTTGATTGTCTATTTTGTTATCAAAGGTCTGTATAAGGGAGGGTTATTATGAGTGTGGGCCTTGTTCCATTGTAACATAGGCTTCATGTGTTTAAACTAAATATCAGCCGGTTTTTATATACATTCCCTAATTTTGTCCCCAATTCCACCTCTACTAATGTGGCGCGGCCGCCCCCCTCCCCCCCCCCGGGGCGGCGTATGAAGCGATTTCACACTCCTCCCTCTCATCTTTAGCCACCCTAATTCCACATCATTGGGGTGGAATTGTGGGAGCAAAATAAGGGGTTGAATCATTATTCCTCCGCTAATGCCGATGGGAATAAAAATTACATTTGTATTAGTCATTTCCAACACGGTTCACAATGGATACTCGAGTTGGTTCACAGTCAATACGGCCAATTTGGCTACTATAAAGGTCTTTTTTAATTTTTACTAATGCTCAATATGCTAAAAATTTATGGTTGCATCGCTTGATTCTTGGGACGTATTGCTCGATACTCCTGATACTGCTACATTGCAGTTGACACTAATTCATCTCCCAATACCACTATTATAAAACTGTGCTCGCCTAATACGGTTTAAGAACACATATATATGACCACCCAGACCCCACAATAACGAGATCCTTGTGCACTGGGACTACCCTTTATGAGGGATATGATCAATTTCTGTAATGGCTGAAAAGTGGTGAAATTGGGGTTTCTGACCATTTTGTGCAGTGTGGTCTTGTCTCTTACAATTGAAATAAAAACTGTGCAAGGAAAATAGTTCCGATGTGTTGTAACCCTTTAAATTTTTTGCAAATCTACTCAATAGCAGAATATGAAATTGAGAATCATTTTGCAGTTCCACAGAATTCAATCGATCTAACTTGATTCTTATATATTTTGCAGTTTCTGTCAATGAAACTTGCCACTGTCAATCCAGAATTGAACATTGACATAGAAAGAATTCTGTCCAAAGAGGTGAGTTAAACTTGTACCAAATAAATCAAAACCTTTTTTTAGCTATTTAGTTATAAACTGTCTTAGTTTTCCTTACACACAGATTCAACACTCACGAGGCAGCGGTGTAGCTATTCCTGGATTTGGTCCTGGAATGAGCTCTTCTCACCCTTACCTACAAGGTTTGCCACAGGGAGCCTTGCCAGGTGTCCCGAGCACATCTCCATTTCATTCTATGCCTCAGGTAACTAGAACTCCTTGTTTACTAAACTAGAATTTGTTTTTATTTTTTATTTATTTTTTAATTTTCGGCAAAAGCATTGACACAAGGCATGTAGATGCAGAATGCATGGGACAATGAGTTCCAAAGTCTTCTCCAAATGGGATTTGATTCTAATCCTGCTATTGGCAATCTGGGACCAAATGGTATTGCACATAGCTCACATCACTCAAGATTTACTACATAAAAATTCCTTATTGCTTGTTAATATTCTAACCTCAGAAATTTCGTTTTGTTTATCAGGCCGGTCAAAATTGGAGCTATAGGGTTTTGGAAGAGATCAAAGTGTTTCTTTACTTCCAAGTGACAGTTCAATTATAACTCCAAGAAAAGAAAAGGAAACCAGAAAAAGAAAAAGAAAATTTTATTTGGAGTTGTATAGGTTCTCAGCTCCTAACTGTTTGTTTCTTTGAATTTTAGCAGAAGAAGAAGAAGCTGACTTGTTAGATTTACCAACCATATGTATATTCAGATTTCAGACAGGGACACTGAGAGACTTTGATTGATGAAGACGATTATTATTTTCGTTGGTGTTGTAGATTTAGAGAGGCTATGTTGGAAGGTTTGTACGTGTTTTGGAGAAACATTTCTGAAAAGAAAAACTTTCTTTTAAAGAGTACATCAAGTTGAAACGAAATACTTGGAAATAGAGGAGAGATTGTGTTTCATGTCATTGCTTAATGGACAAACTCCATTCTGTCTCACCATATGTAGATGATTTCATAGATTTCTCCACTTTTTGTATGACTTGATGCTGAAGCTGCTTAACCTTGTTTACTGTTATTTGTGTTTCTTTTGCTTTACTTTGTACCTTTATGCAGCATTTGATTTGGAGATTTGTGATGAGATATGAAAATGAAAAGGAAAAAGGTAGATGAAATATAAATAAAATGAATAAAGATTGGTAGCTCAATGATTTTGCCCCCGAATTCCCTTAAAGCCCAAAACGACGTCGTTTTGGTTTTTTTTTTTTTTTTTGCCATTTTTGAAAGGAGAGGGAGAGGAAGAGGAAGAGGGAGAGAAAGAGAGGGAAGAGGGAGAGAAAGAGCTTGTCGCCTAGCCGAGAGCTCACGATCATCGTCGCCGATCGTCAGCTCAATCCACTGCCGTCGCTAAATGCTTTCGTCACTGTCCTCCGCCTCCGCCTCCAGTCTATTTTTTAGGTCCCTTCCAGTCCTTTTTCCCCCTCCCCTCCCCTTCCCCCTATCCTTCTTTGTCTCCTTCTTGCTCTTTCTGCTGTATGAAAAAAAAAAAAAAAAAAAAAGAGGAAATTAGGGGGATTCGGAGGAGCTCGTTTTCGAGCTTCCTAGTACGGTTGAAATAAAATATATTTATATTTTATTTAGTTTCACACATTTTTTTTTTTAAAATTATTTTTCAAATCTTTCAACCAAACAAGCGTTAGAAGAGCTAGAATGATGACGTGGTTAATTCTTAAAAGGGTTAACAAATTTATCCACAAATCTTATTTTGTAAACAACTCTATTAAGATTTGTTACTACTTTTCATTACTTTTTCATAGATGAAATTGTTTTTCAAATAATATTTGGTTATTATTTGCAATGGTTTATAAAAGAGTATGGTGATGTGACATTTATTTAATTTTTAAAACTTCAAAACATCATAATTTTTACAATATATATTTATTTTTGATAAAATTTATATTTTTACAATCAACATAAAGAAATCTATCTAACAAGATTAATATTAATTTTTCGTTTATAATTCTCTTAATTTCTAAGCATAATTTAAAATTTTAAACAAATAAAAATATCTTTCACACATAAACATACATAAACTAATTGTGAAATATCTCAATTACAGAACCGGCACTGCTAGACCCCCAGTGGGGGGTAACCCCCACCTCCACGTAGGGAGCTGTGCAAGCATGACTTAGAAAATATATATATATATATATATATTTCCACCAATCGTAAAAATAAAGTCACTCTCCAAAGATACATTTTCCTTGTGGAACCAAGAAAACTGAAAATTTTTTAGTTGACCAAACAATTATATGGAATATTTCTGTGCAAAATTAAGAAAGTTTTCAATTTTTTCTAGTTTTAAAATAGAGAATATTACTAGTTTTTAAACTGGAAAAACCTCAATTTTAAAATGGAAAAAAAACTTAGAAATTTTTCAAAAACTAATAATGTTCCCAGTTAATACTAGAAAAAATTGAGAAATTTCTCAATTTTATTAGATAATGATGAAAATTGAGAAATTGTTAGTTTTGCATTGCTAAAAAAATAATATTTTATCTTTACAAAAATTTATATTTAATATTGGTTTGTTTGATAGATCTCATTGTGTAGTCTCCAAAAATATAAGTTTTATTAAAAATAAATGTGTATAATAAAAGTTACGAAAATTTTAAATTTTGAAACTATAAAACAAAATACATGTCACCTCAGTAATACCCACTTCAATAAGAAAAATTATCTAGTACTTTTGAGATATGATTAGGTGGTCATCAAAAGATTTGTGATTGATGAAGAGGATGAAACTCATAATTTTGTGTTGGAATATGAGGCATAATTCCTGGTGATTAGTAAATAACATTATCATGCGATGCATTTATAATATTTAATAATTTTTTATTAGTACTCAATACATTGGGGCTTCTTAATTCCTTCCGTCTTTTAATAAGGGTAAAACAATCATTTATATATAAATATTTTAAAAATAAGACTTTACGGATTAAAAAAAATAAAACAAGACTTAATGGAACACCAACCTTACTAATACAACTTTTAATTAATTAATCCTTAAATATATATTATTTAAAATAAAATTTCATGAATATTGCTATAATGAGAGGTTTTGGAAACTTAGGGGTAGCCGTCGGTATCAATTTTACCTCGGACTTTCAAATTCTTTAAGAAAATCATTGATATGATATGGCCTTGTTTTCATATAAATATAAAATAAAATTGGATTGAAATTAGTTGAAGGAAAATGCTTTGGACCCCCAGTGGGGGTGCCGGGGGTCCTTGCTGATTGGCTGGAAAATAATTTTTTTTTTTTTTGGACTTCAGCCACTGGCAGTGTGCCATGTGGCACTGGAGGGGTGCTGGAGGTGCCTAGTCACTGGGGGTCTTCAGTATCACTCTTAGTTGAAATGTTAAATGCAGATTTGAGTATGTAGGATTCAAATTTTCATTTTATTATCTATATATTATAAGAAAAATGAGATTTTTAACCCACATATTTTGTGGGAGCTCCAATATTTCAAACTAAAATTTCTAATTTTTTGATTTTAAATAATTAAAAAAATCTTATATTGGCTAGCTCTCATTCAAGTTAAAAAAAAAAAATAAAAAATAAAAAAAAATAATATCCTTGATATATGACTTGCAAATGGAAAGTATATCAAATATATAAAATAAAAAAAATAAAAAGTATACTAATCCATTTCAAAATCTAAATTTGAGGGACACTAAATATGTGAAGCAATCCATTAATTTAAATTTAAAATTATAATGATCTATCTTATTGAGAGGGATATTTATGATCTTGAAGTGGGCCGAGGTAACGGCCGAGAAGATTGGCAGCCAAGTGGATCATTGGGCCGAGATGACTTGCGATCCATTCAGTATCAGGCTGCTAGCACTTGGGCCGGGCAGGTGTTGGGCCAAGAATCGCCCTTGACCCGATGAAAAGCGCTTTCGAAAGGCGATTCGGTTGGACCGAGTAGCATGTTCTGGCAATGATGAAGCCAGTCAAGTTAAGTGACCGGCGCCCGGAAAGGCGTGGTCAGCCGAGGTAACCGTTTGCTCGGCCGGAAGACAGAACACAAGAGATGTCCCGGGCTCAGCTTGCCGAGATGTTATCTAGCCCGGTTCTCCTTGTGCTTAGCCAGTGAAGTGCTTGGATATAATAAAGCACAAAGACGGCCATGGATAAAGAAAAATACCGGCCGAGCTCCAGATGGGAAGGCTGGCAGTTGAGGTTAGGTAATGTACAGCAAGGTTTACGCAGACAGATGAGATAGCAGAGCCACGTGTCACGAGACGACTGGGAGTGGATATGGGGCGCAGAGGGTATATAGGCATGTCTGTGCCCCCCATACAGGGACGGACACTTTGTAAGAAAATACTTACACTCGATACTCTCCTCTCTCTCTATCTCTAGGTGTGTGCTAATTTGATCGTCGGAGGGGTTTTCCGGCCACACACCGCCGGGTAGCTCACTGCCGTTGTGCTTTCAGGTGATCGGACAGAAACGGAGCTTGGAAGAAAGGAGTACGGGCTTGCCTGAATATTTGCTCCCCGTACAATTGGCGCCGTCTGTGGGAAGCTTGCAGATAAAACCTTGTCTTCCGAAGCTCTTCGAATTGCCTTCAATGGCGAACAACGAGGAGATTCAGGTGTCCGCCATCGACGGAGTCACTCCGGAGTCGGGCAGGCGTAGGGAGGGACCCCCCACCATCTCTCCGATGGGGGACCTGGAGACATACCAAGGAGGACAGTCAGACGACGCGCGAGATAAGCGCAGGAGGAGTTATGGACATTCGCGGAGTCCGGATGGTCATCGGCGGCGGAGAGATTCACACGCCAGACGCCTCGAAAGCAAGTTGAAGGACCAGGATGCCGTCATACGGCGAATGGCAGCAGAGATGGAGGAGTTGAAGCGGCATGCCAAAGGGAAGGGTGTAGCTGGAGTGGGTGACCACAGTAAGCGCACCCAACCTCGCCGTTCAGGTAGCCAGAGTCAGCGACACACTCCGTCCACCTCCATTACCAGAAGCTACAAGGTTGGTGATTCCGATGTGCGCGCAGAGAAGTCCAGCGCGCAAGATAGTACCTACCAACCCTCACGTCCGGCGACGATGTCGAGGTACACCTATTCCGCTCGAACAGAAGATTTGCGGGCAGTTCTTAAGGAGCGGGCTCGCCAGCGGGAGGCTCAGAGGATACCGGCGTTTCAACGGTTATCTTATGGGGTTCATGCCAGCGAGGAGGTCGGAATGCCTCCGCCCTGCCAAGCAGCACCGCTCCTGGTGGATTCCGACTTGGCAAGGTTGAGCACCACCCATTTCTCACTAGAGATAGAGACAACACCGCTTCCATCGGGCTTCCACCAGCCAAAGTTTACATTGTACGACGGGAAGACAGATCCTTACATGCACGTAAGTCATTTCCGACAGGTCATGGCCGGACATAGGCGAAATGACGCTCTTATGTGCCTCATCTTTCCGTCGAGTTTGGGCGAACTGGGTTTGAAGTGGTTCGAAAGGTTGCCGGAGGGGAGTATAGAGAGGTGGCATCAGTTGGCCGAAGCCTTTGTGACGCGCTTCAAAACCAACACCAAGACACCCAAAGAAATGGATCACCTACTGAGTGTCAAGATGGAACCGAGCGACACATTGAAGGCATACAACTCCAGATATTGGGAAACCTTCAATGAGATCTTGGATTGCCCGGTCAACCTAGCAATCACTCAGTATAAGCGTGGTCTCCCGGTCAGACATAAACTGCGGGACTCACTTACCATGTATCAGCTGACGTCCATGGGCCAGCTCATGTAGTGCATCAATGAGCACATCCGGGTTGAGGATGATGCTTCGGCATCTGCCACGAAGACAACTCCGGTAGCAACAGACAAGAAGACAGCGGGCAAAGTGCACGCAGTTGGGCAGGAGTCCAGCCGCTCAAGTGACAGAGCAGAGGAATCAGACCGTGGTTCGAATCGTAAGAACTAGGGTAGAGGACGTCGGAACGACCGGGATGACTACACCCGAGATGATGTTGTGGATGCCAACAGGAGGTTGAAGGCAAGGACTGGCATCACCACGGTCTTCAAGATTCCAATCTATCGCATACTTAGTGAAATCCGAGACGAGGAGTATGTCCGGTTTCCTGCTAAGTTGGGTGATGGACAGAAGGGCTACAATCCACGGTATTGTTGCACATTCCACCGGGAGAGAGGTCACCGGACTGAGGATTGTTTGCCTTTAAGGCAACACTTAGAAGAGCTGGTTGCGGCCGGGCACCTAGACCTTTACATTGATGGCGACGTCAAGCCGAATCATGCTCCAGTTGATCCCAGGGGACAGGATGACCGAGATGTGCCCCCATAAGGAGTTATTAATGTGATACACGGCATAGTGGAGCCAGAGCGTGTTTGTGAACTCCGGGGAATGATCAAGAAAGCAGAACATATGAGGGAAGTTTTTTCGGTACAGCCTGCCATTAAGAGGGGGAAGACCGAAGAGAAAGATGTGATTAGTTTCACCTCAAGGGATCTAGAGCGCATCTAGACGCCGCACAATGATGCCCTAGTAGTGACACTTCGCGTCAAGGAATTTGATGTCAAACGGATCTTGATCGATCAGGGAAGCTCGGTCGAGATCATGTATTACGACGCGTTCAAGCAACTCAAGCTCCGAGAAACGGACTTGGCTCCGGCAACTTCGCCACTTGTTGGTTTCAACTCTCAGCCAGAGTGGCCTTTGGGAAAGATTATCCTACCGGTCAAAGCGGGATCCGTGGTCAAGCAAGTGGAGTTTTGGGTGTTACAAGTGCCTTCGACTTACAACCTCATCCTTGGAAGGGGATGGCTTCACGCCATGCAAGCTGTAGCATCGACCTACCACCAGGTGATGAGATTCCCCTCGGCTATGGGGGTAATCGAGGAGATTTGGGGGGATCAGGTCATGTCCAAACAATGTTTCGTGGCGGTAAACGGCAGCCGGGCTGCCAAAGGCTTTGTACAAATGATTGAAGGACCAGAAGACCGAGGTGTTCTGGAGGATGTGGGCACTAAGGCAGAGGACAAAGCTGTAGAGGACTTGGTTGAGGTGCAAATCGATATGGAGCAGCCAGATAAGTTCTTCCTGCTCGGTTCCAGCCTTACCGCCCAAGAAAGGACCGAGATGGTTGAGTTTTTGATGGCCAACATCGAAGTCTTTGCATGGTCACCTTACGACATGCCCGGCCTCGATCCAAGTTTTATCTGCCATCACCTCAATGTCTTCCCTGGAGCAAAGCCAGTCATCCAGCGAACAAGGAGATCAGCGTTGCATCACGCCTCGGTAGTAGCAGAGGAAGTCAAAAATTTGCTTGAGGCACGAGCAATTCAGGAAGTGCATTACCCTCGGTGGATCTCCAACATAGTAGTAGTGCCCAAGAAGAATGAAATGTGGCGAGTTTGTGTTGACTACAAGACAGTCAACCGAGCTTGTCCCAAAGATAGCTTCCCTTTGTCGCGCATTGACCAGCTTGTGGATTTAACGGCTGGACATAATAGGCTAAGTTTCTTGGATGCGTACCGCAGCTACCATCAGATCGCCATGCATGGGCCTGACTGAGAGATCACCTCCTTCACGACTCCAAGGGGACTTTTCTGCTACCGAGTCATGCCTTTTGGTTTGAAGAACGCCGGGGCAACCTTTCAGAGGATGGTGACCAAGATGTTTGCTCCTTTGCTCGGCCGGACAATGGAGGCTTACATCGATGATATGGTGGTAAAAAGCCAACTTGAGGCAAACCATTTGTTCGATCTAGCCGAGATGTTTGCCATCCTAAAGAAGCACAAGCTGCGCTTGAATGCGTCAAAATGCGCCTTTAGCGTGGAGTCCGACAAATTTTTGGGATTCCTAGTCATGAACCGAGGCATCGAAGTAGACCCTGGTCAGATTAGAGCCATGCAAGAGTTGAAGCCGCCCAGCTCGGCTAAGGACGTGTAGCATCTGGCCGGGATGGCTGCCGCGCTTAATCGATTTATAAGCCGGTCATCAGATCGCTGTCGTCTTTTCTTTCAAGCATTGAAGTCTAAGTTCTCATGGGATGAAGAGTGTGACCAAGCTTTAGCTGAGCTCAAGGAATATCTGTCTTCTCCACCGCTGCTGGTTACACCTACGCTGGGTGAGGAACTCTACCTTTACCTTGCTGTCTCACAGCACACAGTCAGTGTGGTGATCGTTCGAGCTGAAGGAATCAAGCACCTCCCAATCTTTTATGTTAGTAAAACCTTGCTGTCGGCAGAAACGAGGTACTTGCCGTTGGAAAAGCTTGCGTTGGCATTGATGATGGCTTCCAGGAAGTTGGCGCACTATTTTCACGCCCATACCATCATCGTGCTGACCGAGTTTTCCCTTAAGGCCTTGTTTGAACGGGCGTACTTCTCTGGCCGAATCCTCAAGTGGGCGGTCGAATTGGGGCAGTATGATGTGAAGTTCCAGCCGCGCACAGCTATAAAGGCCCAGACTCTGGCCGATTTCGTTGCAGAATTCTCTCCACGTACCCATCCGATATGCCCGGTCGATATTGCCGTGGCAGAAGATGAAGAGAATGCAAGCCTGACCAAGGTACAACAACTTGGTGGAGTTGGCGACGCGGAATTTGCGCGCCCCACCAAAGTGCCCTCAACTTGTCCGATTCCACTAGCCGCGATGACGGATTCAGGTATTGTTGTCCCACCCACTCTGTCCAGTACCGCATCACCAGGGGGGGAAGTAATGGAACTACTTAGCACAGAGCCTGCGGCCGGCATAATATCGCAGTCTGGTGATTCGCTTACGGACTTATGCATTCCAGACCGACTTGCTGAGTCCGGTGCCGAATCACCAAGGGGGGCTGGAGTAGAGCCAGTCGACGCAGAACTTGAAACCAAACAGTCGAGCAACCATGATCCCACCACCCTTCGCAACTCTCAAGACCCATCAGACTGTTGGAAGCTTTTCGTGGGGGAGATGTGGAAGCTTTTCGTTGATGGAGCATCGAACCGTCACGGTGCCGGCTTGGGTATCGTTCTTATCTCCCCAGATGGCCTAACCATTGAACATTCTATCACGCTTGGCTTCCCAGCATCTAACAACGAGGCTGAGTACGAGGCCCTTTTGGCCGGGCTCAAGAGCACTATTCAGATGAAGGCTACTGAGCTGATTGTGTACAGTGATTCCCAACTTGTGGTTAACCAAGTCTCTGGGATTTACAAAGCAAAGGATGAAAAAATGGCGAAGTACCAAGCTCTGGTCAGGGAACACATCAAACAGTTTTTGGCAATCAGAGTCCAACAGATTGGCTGTGAAGAAAACAGCCAGGCTGACGAACTGGCCGGCCTCGCTTCGATGGTAGATAGTATGTCTCCAAACCCCCTGTTAATTGACTTTCTTCCACGGCCAAGCATTGAAGATGCCGGGCAGACGGATGTACTCTGCGCCGCGCTAGGTCCTTCTTGGATGGACCCCATAGTCTTGTTTCTCAGAGACCGGACTCTACCAACCGACAAGAAGGAAGCGCACAAAGTCCGGGTGAAGTCAGAGCGGTTTTGGCTCTCTCCATCTGGTGCATTGTATAAAAAGTCCTTCACTGGTCCCTATCTAAAGTGCGTGCACCCGAGTAGTGTAGAGGCCTTCCTGTTCGAAATTCACGAAGCCATTTGTGGCAGCCATATAGGGGGCAGGTCCTTGGCCTACCGAGCTATTTCGCAGGGATACTGGTGGCCGTGCATGCAGGCCGATGTACAAAAGTACGTCCGGAAATGTGAGAAATGCCAGAAATTCGCCCATCAGATCCATCAGCCTGCCAGGGAACTTCTTCTCCTCACCAGTCCTTGGCTTTTCGCCATGTGGGGGCTAGATATAGTGGGACCACTGCCAACAGCACCGGGCAACCGGAAATTCTTCATTGCGGCCACAGATTACTTCACGAAATGGGTTGAAGCTGAGCCCTTGGCAACAATCAAAGGGAAAGACGTGAAGCGGTTTGTCTGGCAGAATGTGGTCACACGGCGTCCCAAAAATTTTGATCTCTGACAATAGCACCCAGTTTGACGGTTGCCTATTCAGAGAATTTTGTGAAGATCTGAAGATTGAGTTCTACAACTCTACTCCGGCTTACTCGCAGTCCAATGGTCAAGCCGATGCATCGAACAAGACTATTCTGGATGGGTTGAAGAAACGACTGGAAAAGGCAAAGGGAAAATGGGCTGAGGAATTACCCAGCGTCCTTTGGGCATACCGAACAACCCCGCGGCGATCTACCGGGGAGACTCCATTTGCTTTGGCTTATGGCATGGAGGCAGTCATACCTTTGGAAGTTGGCATGCCCACCATAAGAAGCGAGAGTTTTGAGCCAGAATTGAATGCCGAGGCAATTGCCTTGGAGCTGGATCTAGTAGAAGAGCGTCGGGAGAAGGCTCTCATCCACGTGGCCACCTACCAACAAGAGCTCTCAAAGAAGTACAACAAGATGGTGCACCCCAGACCGTTCAAAGTTGATGATTGGGTTTTGAGGAAAGTTATGGGCAACACCCTGGTGCCAGGTGAAGGCAAACTAGGGGCAAATTGGGAAGGACCCTACAAGATCACCGGTCTGGCGGGCAAGGGGGCTTACCACTTGGAGGATCTGGAGGGAAGAGCCATTCCCCGGCCATGGAATGCGGCCAACCTTAAACTGTATTATTTCTAGCTTTAGCTTTCTCTTCTTGTGCAAAGGAGTTTTTTGGCTTGCACTTCAGAATGTAAATTCTTTTTGTCAATATATAGAAGTGATTTTGCTTTAGATTGTTGTTCTTAAATGTAAAAACCGAGATGTTTTGCTCCGGTTGGAAGAGTTGGTGTTTTGTCCAACTTAGGATTCCCAACCGAGATGTTTTGCTCCGGTTGGAAGAGTTGGTGTTTTGTCCAACTTAGGATTCCCAACCGAGATGTTTTGCTCCGGTTGGAGGAGTTGATGTTTTGTTCAACTTAGATAATTCTTGTCGAGATGTTTTGCTCCGGCTCGAAGAGTTGGTGTTTTGCCCAATTTAAGCCATGCCAACCGAGATAATTTACTCCGGTTGAAAAAGGTGGTGATTTGTTAAACTTTGATGTTCTAACCGAGATGGGTATTTCGGTTTACGAAGTTGCTGTTTTGTTATGCTTTGTACTTCAACCGAGTTATGTATTCCGGTTGACAATGTGTTCAAATTTATGATTTATACTGAGATGTTTGGCTGAAGATGGAATTGATGACAACCGTGCAAACACTTAGCAAAAATATCAAGTTCTTCATTGATAGAGAGTCAATACAAAAGGTGGGGACTGAGCCCAGTTACATTAGAAGTGCAGAAAGCAAACATACAAAAATAAAAGAAACCTAAGCTAGGGGGGAGAGATCAGGGAACTCCTCATCAGGCTCCAGGTTAACCGTGGCGGTTTAGTCCTGGACACCGGTCTCGGTCTGGCCAGGCTGTTCCTGTGTGGTTTGGCCCTCTTCCTCAGCATCTTCCTCACCCTCTTCTTCAAGTCCTTCCTCGGCCTCGGCTTGCAGTGCACTGAAGACGTCATTGGCGTATGGAATGAGGTATGTCAGTAAAAAGACAGCCGGTGGAGAGGCAAACACATCAGTATCAGGGCCCTGACCGAGCTGTTGACAGGCAGCCTTCCATCCTGCCTTGAAGTAAATGTCTTGAGTGGCGAAGACTTGTTTCTTGTAATTTTCCTCGGCTTCATTGAAGCCGGCGTTGTTGGCATCTTCGCACTCTTTCTTCCTAGACGCCTTCAAAGCATCAAGCTCGGCTTGGAGCTCGTCCCTCTTTTTCTCGGCCGCTTCAAGTTGGCCGAGCAGCCTGTTGTTGTCGGTATTGGCAACTTCGAGCGAGGACTTTGCTCGGCCAAGCTCGGTTTGGAGGCTTTCGACTTGGCTGGCGGTGTCGCTCGCCTTTTGCCGAAGTCTGTGGATGCGCTCCATGACCAAGTGCTGTTTTTGGATGGCTTGCAAGAAGCGAATTTGATTAGCAAAGGAACCAGACAAACACTCGCGAAAATTTCAGAGGCAAAGTGGGACTTACCCTGGCCATGGACTTGACTGATGATTTTACCAAGCGGGTGTCAGGAACATGGTCACTACCAACCACGTCGCTCGGTAGAAGGAATGCCTTGGAGAGATCATAGGCAAGCAGGTGCTCTTTATCGCCCTTGATTGAAGCCGTAGCCGGGATGTCTTTTCCCCGGTGTTTCAGTTGTGGTCTCCAGATCGGTATTGGGTCGACTGTGGCAGTGGGTTGCTCGGTGTTGAGCTCGGCCACCAGCTCGGCAGATGGATCTGCGCGAGCTCTTTTACCAGCCCGGCGTGGAGTGGGTTCCTTGCTAGACTGCCCGATTGCTTGTGAAGCTAGAGCGACCACGGCCCTACTTGATTGACCGGCGGTAGGTGAGCGGATGGCTACGCTTGGTATCTCGGTTGAAGTGGCGGTGAGCAGGTTTTTGATTCGGCTTCGTTTGGCCATCTCTTCTTTTTCTGTCAGCTGGATTAGGGGGACGTCTGGTAAAGTTGGATCTGGTGGAGGAGATGGAGCGCGAAGGAAGTCTGTGACCTTACTCCGGCGAGGAGCGGAGTATCTATATGTGGGGGTGTAGCCGAGCAATTGGTTGCAATCTCGGTTGCGATACCGGAGCGCGGTTCTGATTGCCTCGACGTTGGGGAAGTGGTAGTTGGCTTGCAAGGCTTGGATTGCTGCAAAAGAAGCAAGGGAAAAAAATGATTAAGTACAGAAACAAGAGAAAAGTGAATTAACCGAGCTAATGTGTGCGGCTTACATGTGCTACCAAAATTCTTGCTTATCATCTAGCCCGGTACTGCGGTTGTCTCGTAATTGCCTGACACCCAGAAGAAATCATCGTCATGAAGATCCTTGTCTGGAGTGCCGGTTACGATTTTCTCCCTGCCCGGTCTAATTTTAAGATAATAGGTGAGGCCGTCGCCGGTGTGGCCTAAAGTGTATTAGCGTAGGATCTCGGCTAAACCTAGGCTTATTCCAAGCCGGTTGTTTAGCTCGTGCATGCCGTTTATTATTCGGTAAGTATTGGTGGATACTTGGGTTGGCCCCAGCCCAGTCCGGCGCAGGAACTCGGTCATGAGGGGATTGACTGGGAAGTGGAGGCCATTTTCTACTATTGACAGCACGGTGAAGGGGCATTGGTCAAGTCTGCCCTAGGGTATTGTCTTCTCTTCCGCCAGCTCTAGATGGACGTCGGCCGGGGTGCCGTACTCCTCTCTAAACGCATCTAGCGTGGCTGGTGTATCCACTAGGAAGCGGAATTTCCCCATGAGACCGAGCTAGTGTATCTCGACTGAGGGGTTTGGCACTGTGCTAATTGGATGTTGCTTGGTCTTGAGAGCCTCAGATGTGGTTAAAGGTCCCCTTGGACTCTGCAGGAAAAGGATGGCAATTGTGAGTGTGAGCGCGGTCGCGCAAAGTGAGCTTGACTTTAGCTCGGTCATAGAGAGTGCCAAACCACCTTGGTTGTCTAAGCTTATCAAGGAGCTCGGTCGCCCAAGCGGACCAGATATTAGCCCGGTTGAGCGACCAGGTCCTCTTTGCTATCTCGGTTTTTGCTGGATTTGTGATAAACATGTTATTTGCTCGGTTCTAAGAGTTTTTTGGATCAAATGGAGACCAGGAGCCCGGTCCGCCCCAGTTCTTCAGTGTTCTTCAGGGAAAATGAAGAACACCATGAACGTTTGAAGGTTTTGGGTGGTTTTTGGTGCCCAAGTCCTAAAAGCTACGTTTTTCTGCCCTAATGTGTGAAATATTAAAGAAAATGACAATGAAAGGGAAGTTTGAAGACTTACCAGGAGATTGTGAGGATGGATACTCCAAGTGCGAGTACAGCAACGGCAAGCTAGGGGAAGGGGCACAAGAGCTCTGGATCGTCAAGGAAGGGAGATTCAGTAAGAAGGAAAGGGAAGAAGGGGTTGGCATGTATATAGCCACAAAAACCGCCAAAATTTGAATTTCTTGCGACGGCTGGTTGGCTGCTCGAGGACCAATAGGAGGATGCCACCTGTCACCATTAATGGCAGCGTCAGAGTTGAAGAGACAGGGGGCAGGTGAGGCGTCAGTCAAGCAAACGAAGAGACAGCAAGATCAGAATGGGCGTTGACCGGGGTAGAGACCGGGCTAGTCTGAAGGCAGGCATGCCAACTTGCCCGGTTGACGAAAAATAAGCTGAGAACCGAGAAGGTGCTACCCCGGTCAGAATAGGTAATCCCAGTCACGCTTCAGCGGACGGAATTAAGGGGTAATTGAGAGGGATATTTATGATCTTGAAGTGGGCCGAGGTAACGGCCGAGAAGATTGGCAGCCAAGTGGATCATTGGGCCGAGATGACTTGCGATCCATTTAGTATCAGGCTGCTAGCACTTGGGCCGGGCAGGTGTTGGGCCAAGAATGCGCCGCCCAGCCCGAAAGGAAAATTGCTCGGTAAGGCAGTGCTTGGTTGGACTGAGCAGCATGTTCTGGTGATGATGAAGCCAGTCAAGTAAAGTGACCGGCGCCCGGAATGACGTGGTCAGCCGAGGTAACCGTTTGCTCGACCGGAAGACAGAACACAGGAGATGTCCCAGGCTTAGCTTGCCGAGATGTTATCTAGCCCGGTTCTCCTTGTGCTTAGCCAGTGAAGTGCTTGGATATGAAGCACAGCACGGCCATGGATAGAGCAGCTCGGCTGCCGAGCTCCAGATGGGAAGGCTGGCAGTTGAGGTTAGGTAATGTACAGCAAGGTTTACGCTGACAGATGGGATAGCAGAGCCACGTGTCAGGAGACGACTGGGAGTGGATATGGGGCGCAGAGGGTATATAGGCATGTTTGCGGCCCCCCATACAGGGACGGACACTTTGTAAGAAAATACTTACACTCGACACTTTCCTCTCTCTCTCTCTCTCTCTCTCTATCCCTAGGTGTGTGCTAATTTGATCATCGGAGGGGTTTTCCGGCCACACACCGCCGGGTAGCTCACCGCCGTTGTGCTTTCAGGTGATCGGACAGAAACGGAGCTTGGAAGAAAGGAATACGGGCTTGCCTGAATATTTGCTCCCCGTACACTTATGATTTGTAAGTTTTGAATAATAATCTATCCCTTGATTTATCTATATCCATATAATATTATAATTGCAAAATATTTTCATCTTTATAAGGCTGAAAGTTATAATTCTTTTTTTTATTATTATTATATATATATATTTTTTAATTTTTATTAATATGTGTCACAATATGATTCGTCTATAAATTAATTTTATATCTTTGAAATAAAATTTTAAATTTGAATTCTTCCTTAAATTATTTTATTTTTATTATTATTATTTTTTGATCAGCAAAGAAAAATTTCATTTAACAGCATGAAATTAAAAGTACAGGAAGATGGCATGCATCGAAAGAGTTTCGGAAGTATAAAAATACCCCCACTACTGCTATACGCACCCATACAACCAACCCCTAAGCCTCTCGATTTTTTAAATAAAAAAGTTAAGAAAAACTTAACTAGAAAAATTAAAATACATGAACCCTCACACAATCAACCCACCAAAACACCTAAACCAAACTAAAAAAACTAAACCAAGACAATCGAAGCAGCCTGAACCAAACCAAAACAACATCTAATCAAACAACTCCTCTGCCAAGGCCCACCTCTCACGCCTCTGCTACAGCCTCTACTGCTACAACCACTCCTTAGCTGCTGCTCACGCCACGCCTAGCTGCTGCAACTCCCACCTCCCAAAGCCCACACCCGAACTGCTAATCAAACAAACCACACCGGCCGAGAATACTCCATAACCACCACCTGCGGCAACTCTCCTGCCGAAAACTCCAAAGCCACCACCTGCGACAACACCCTTGATGAAAAACAAAACATCACCCACTGATGAGTGCCCACCAAGTCTCCTTAAATTATGTTACTATTATAATTGAAATGAGATCACTATTCATTCATTAAATTCAGCATCATTTATTGAATTACAAAATAAAATTTTAAATTTAAATTATTCAATATAATATATTATTAAATACAAGCGTTCAAATTATTATTCGTTATTAAAAGTTTATATTTTTATTTTTGTCTTTTTTGGTTTTAAATTTTATAAAAAAATTTATATCCTTCTAAATTATAAGGACTTGAACAATAATTTTTTTAACAAAAGACAAAAAAATAAAGAAAATGAATGACTTTTTTAGCACTTGATAAAGATAGTGGATTCTATTAATTTTGTTTTTAATCTCAATTGTCAATTAAACAAATTAAAATAAAAAATAAAATATATTTTTTTTTGGCTCACATTGCTAAAAAGTGACTTACTAAAACAAAATAGAAAGAAACCTTATTTTTTTTTTTATTCAAAATGATGGTTTGTGAAACTTCTTATATATATATATATATATATATATAAAATAAGAGTTATAGGTGATAATTTATTATTCACCTAAAATTTTAGATCAAATGAAAATATCATTCTAAAATTTTTTTCTTACCTTTTTTTTTTTTTTTTTTTATTCAGATACTTTTATTTTGTAATAAATTTATTTTTATTCTATTTAAATATTTTATTGTAATTTTTAAATTAAAAATAATTCTGAAAAATCATATGTAAATTATTTTATGCTATTATAAATTGTAATTTTTTTAATGTTAACTTATTCGATGATAGCTTTCCAAAAGTTACACTTTTAAACATCATCAAACAAAAAAAAAAAAAAAAAAAAATTCTATTGAAAAAACTTAAGCATATTACTTTTGCTTTTGTTCATTAACATTAAAATTTTAATTAATTAATTTATTATTTTAAAAAATAAAGTAGCAATTATTTTATATATATGTATATATACAGTTTTGTTTCGGTTGCTTAAGTTATTTGGTGTCTCTATCCAAGTCTACTCAAATTTAATTCAAAATTTTGAATTTCTACATATGTTCTAATCGAATTAAAAACTATGTTACTCAATCTTTATAAAATTCCAGGCTCGACTTGAATTGTTTGAGTTGAGCTTGCCCAAGTTTGTAAGTCTAGAAAGGAAGTTGAAAGTTATATAATTGAAATTGTGACAAATTAAAAATTGACACATAAATTGTATGTTTCAATATTTATTATTTTTATAATTTACATATAAAAATCTAACTACTTATATTATTTTATATAAAAATATGTTACTAATTTTTTCACATACACGGATTTACCACTAATTAATCAATGATTTGTAAGTATAATCAATAAGGCATTTTAAAATACCTCTTTTACTCTGCGTTTCCTCTCACCCTCACCTACCAAGCCTTGAGCTATTTATATTATTTTATATAAAAATATGTTACTAATTTTTTCACATACACGGATTTACCACTAATTAATCAATGAATTGTAATTTACCACTAATTAATCAATGATTTGTAAGTATAATCTCATTTTTTTAAAAATAAGGTATTTTAAAATACCTCTTTTACTCTCCTTTTCGTCTCACCCTCACCTACGAAAGCGTTGAGCCCTTAACATTGGGATTGGAGAAGTAAACACCATCCACCAAACATCAAGGAGACCTAGTGGCAATGAAGTTTGATTTTTAAGTATTTATATATGAAACTCTGAGGCATCATAGTCCCATGTTGTAAATACATGAATCTGATTTTGGATCATAATATTTAGTGGTAGAAACACTTGTTGTGCATGCCTCTAGTTTTGAAAATTTATATATTTCCTTACCTTCCTTGTCTATCTACCTATCTATCTATTATATAAGTGAAAAAAGATTTTTTTAGTGAAAAAGCCTCCAAGGTCTTCACATGTTTAATCTTAATTTTTTATTTTTTAAATTTTAAAAAATAATAAACTATTCATACATCTCACATAACTTTCGAATTAAAAAATAAAAAAAACAAAAAAATCTTCAAAGCCATATCTTAAAATCATTTTCTAAAAGATAATCATTTCCTAAAATTAAATATAAAAATACGGTTTGTTGACCTTCAAATTTATTTGCCTATCTTCTAAAATCTTTGCATAAAATCCTTAATTCCTTAAAATAAATTAAACAAAAATCAATTCAAATTTGTTTAAATTGTTTTGTTTGATTGATTTTGTTTCCTTATAATTAATTTGAAAAACTGATTTGGTTGATGCCCTATAATTAAATTGTTTCCCTATAAATAAATTAAATAAACTGATTTGGCTATTTCTTCCACTAAATTTGTGAATTTTTAAGTTTAAAAAATAATTTAAAAAAAAATCATGATTTATGATTAAGAAAATGAAAGATAAAGAAGATCTTTTTTTGTGCACTCTTTTTCTAACCAATTCTTTCTGATACCCCAAAACCCTGGCCGTCATACATTATACATTTTCCAAGTTATTCACGTCATCATCATCCTATAAATATTACATTCATGCAACTTATTAATTTTTCTCTATCTTTATGAGATGTTAATATTTAGTTTTTTGTATTCTTTAAACAAACTCTTTCTTCTTTTAAGTACACCATTTTTTTTTCCTGTCCATTTTTTGTTTTTGAATTTTATATTTTATGTATCATTTGTCCCTCTACTATCTACTGACCATTATTTGATTATTTGTTTTTTTCTATTGCTTATAACCATTTTTTTTTGTAGAAAAAAATATTATTTCACTAGAATTTGAATCCAAAATTTTACTCTAAAATGATGTGATAACGTCATTTGTATAATAAAAAACATGTCAATGGACTCTTTTATTATAAAGTGATAGATCAAAATCTAACCAAATCATTATTAATAATTTTTTTATATTGATTTTATGTTTGTATATCACTGCTCTTTTTTTATTTTTTACTTTAATGTTTTGTGACATCGCGATGTGTTAATTGACAATTTGTGTTGAGCATTACTTCAAAATTACCTAATAATTTTTTCTTTAATATTTTTATCTGCAGTTGATTTTGTTTAAAAGTATTTACATAAACAAATATCTACTTAATTTTGTTTAAATTGATTTTTGTTTAATTCTGTTTAAAAGCATTATGAAAACATCTACAATTGTCTAGATTAAAGTAAAGTTACGGCCATAATTACAACATTATAAAAAAAATATTATGTTCACTGCAACATATAAGAGTTTTAGAGACTGTTGGCTTTTTGGCTTTTCGAAGGGTATTTTTGTAAATGCGAGCATGCCAGCAATGATCAATCAGTCCTTACAGAAATTATAATTGCCAACCAATTATCAGACGATTGTGTTTTAGTTCTTTCAGCCTCAATGAAGAGGACTTTTACTGGTGGCTTGACTTAGGAGAAATTAAGAGAAATAACAGTTAATATGAAGAACAATCGAAGTATTTCATTAAAATGAACACTTACAATAGTCCAAACTCAGCCTCGAAGAGGTTTACAGCAACAGTCTACTTGAATCTACTTGAAACTACTCCTATGAATCGAAGTGCAGTGCGGGTATTTAAAGTGCAGGAATTTAAAGTACAGAAAATGTAAAACTGGAAAAGAAAATATGAAGTAAAGACTGGTTTGTATGATCTGAGTCTGGGGGTCTTTTCTGAGGGCTTCCCTGCTATTTATACTTGTCAAAGATGACCTTCGAACTGCACTTCAAACCGTCGAACTACTCCTCCATGATCGCTGATCATGCTGCCTTAGAAGTAGTCCCACTACGCCATCTCTTGCAGTTGAGCTTCCCTCCTGTATTTGAATTTGAATATGAGTAACCGTTGAAGCCACATCACCTTGTATCTCTTTACTGATCTAGTGCTACTCAGATCACGTGAGAACCAATGTTCATTGCCACGCGTTCGATCAGGATCGAAGACTTGAATTATCTTCCCATAATACCCTTATTCTGCCACGTGTCAAACTGTGATTTGGCTTTTACAAAATATGTAGCCAACATTACCCCCCGCACTAATATACCCAATACTTGGAGATATTAGTGGATCAAAAGCTTTTCCCGTGCTTTTGGAACGTGCATGGAATCCATCTTCAGGAAACACAACCGTCACCTATTTGGTGATCATTTGCATTAACTCTCAACTTGTTGAACATCCCAATACCTTTAGCATTCGAACGGACTATGGCTCAATCAACTTCTCACTCTATTGATCAAGCATACGAAGAGCCATTGAGTAATGCTGTTTCCCCTCGAAAGAATCTCCACGCATTCATTAGCCACCTTTACCCGCCTTTCTATATTCAGGTCATGGAGGCTTTTGCAAATTATCAACCTTTGGACTACGAATACATTGCCCTTAATCCTTTGGTTTACAAATTTACAGATACAAGAAGTTCTTCTTCTAAACTCCCCTTGTACTTTGAACGAACTATTCTCAAGCCTTTGCTTCAACAAGTTGCAAATATGGACTTGGGAAGTTCTTCTTCACAAACCTCTGCTTGGGATAAAGCTACAACTTCTTCATCTTCTGGGGTTTCCGGATGGACAAACTGGTTAACACCTGAGTCCTGTGACTTGAGGGAACGAATCAATCACCATTTTGTTGAATTCACTGACCCTTTAGATTTTCCTTCTTACGCTCAAAGCTCGGTGGTCTATCCTTATGTGCCCATTGACGTTCGACGTAGTTTGGAGGAGAATCTGCTTGTGGCCTGGTACACATCCTCTATGCCCACAAAGATAATGCACACTGCCCGGCGTCTGGAAGAATCACAAGGGTACAGCCCTTCATTTTTAGCCAAGAAAGCGAAGATTTGCTCTTCTGACTGGCTTGACTACATTAATGCCTTTGTTCCTTCCGCTCCCGTGCCATCTCCCATAACAGAAGCATCCACTTCTTCTTCTCCATCTTCTGAAATTGAAGCATCCACACCTTCTTCTCCACCTTCTGGAATAGAAGCATCCACATCTTCTCCGTCTTCTGAAGCAGAACCATCTACTTCTCCTCCTCCTACTTTTTCCTGGACAGAGAAACTAAGGCTTGCCCTTTCTATGGACAAAATCTTTCCACCTTACAAACCTCCATCATCCCCGACTCCAACTGAGCGGAAACAAGCTCAACTTCTACTTGCGGCTTTCTCTCACTTGCCCTTCAATGTTCTTGAGGATGACATCCCTCTCAAGAACTTTCGATGGGCTTGTGATATTCTGACTAGGGGCCATGTCCTTAATCCCATTGCCCAAGCAGAACTTCACATGTTCCTGGACCAACTTCCGGTGCTCCTCCACTGGCATCGGAATTCTAAGGTCACCATCCAATCTTTGGATCAACTTTCGTCTCTCCGAATTCATGCCCAGTACGAAGTAGAGAACTTCATCGAAGAGTTCGATGACTTCAAAAATAAAGATTCTGGGTATTGGGATGATTTGGTTATAGATGCGTTGGAACAAAAATTGAGGGAAGATGCTTTCGAAATAAAGGCTGAGGAGCTCTATTATGAAGTGAGAGCACACCAACTTATGCAGCCATCATTAGAGGAGATAGAAGATATAATAAAGAAAGAACAAACATTCATTGATCATTGTTGGACAAAGTTTTATGATCTTGTTATTTATTCTATTCCTTATTTTTATGAGCTTGAATTTGTACCCAAATAGGGTTACTTAATGTAATTGTCTTGGCTGTAATACAAACAAAGTCCTTCTGTATTTGACATTGTTTGATTCTGTTTCCTTTTGTCTTTAAAAGCCAACTCATAGCTTCGAATTGAACAATCTCATCCTTCGAATTTGGACTCAATTGTTTAATGAAACGCTAAAAGAACCAACATGTCTTTTTCCAATTTATGGAATAAAGTTGACAATTCTGGCTGATATCATCTGGAATTAATGCTTTGAATTTTAACAACATTACCCATCAAAACTAACTATAACCAATATATGGTCATGGTTAATATAGCCAATCAATTTCAAATTGACCATTTTTGCTTCGAAGAGTAATCCATACTGTTTTGGTTCAAAAAGCAATTCCTTCTTATATATATAAAAACCAACGATTGGTTTTAATGCTTCGAACAGTGCTCCTCATCCTTAAAGGATCCAAGGAGTTGCTCCGAAGGTAGTTACTTTGATTAATAACCCTCAAACAGGTCTTTAAACCCTTTGAAGTGGACCAATATTCGAGCATTCTAGCATTTTTAAGCATGTAGTACGCTTCGAAACTGGCTTCTATATTTCGAAGCCGTTGTCCTTTGGCTTTTGGCACCAAAATTTGGCTTCGAAGCCAAATGTTTTACTTCGAAGTTGACTTCAGTATTTGGGCTGTGTTTTTTCCCTCCAAAAGTATCAATATTGAAGGAAACTCTTCATATTCATACTTGTAGTACTTAACGAGTTACGCAATATATTTTTCAGACACAAAGCTTTTTTTAAAAACCCCTTTGTTTCGTGTTCTGAAATCACTTGCTCTTTCAACACACAAACCCTACCGATCTTCTGTTAACCCTCTCTTCTTTACTACTTGCTATTAATGGATCCTTCCTCACTGAAAGCGTCCGCTGGCGACCGTCTCAGCCCTACCATGGCTTTGAAGAAATGTATTGATGAAGAAATTGCCAAGCTCTCGACTGGTGGACCAAGCAACATAGATGGGCGTCTCTTCGTTCCTCGCCACAGCCGCCAACAGGAGTATGTCCTAGGACCCATCTTCTGGGAAGCTTCGGACCAACTTCCAGCTTTGTACCCTTGTTTGGAGGATCATCTTCTGCTATATGAAGGAGGGCTTGATTGGAGCAACTGGAGACTGACCCGGCCTCATCGCTGCTGGCCGACATTGAGGACCGAATGGGAGGAATGGTATGACAGGGTTGTACCCGCAAGAGAAGATGACCTACAAGAGCTCTACATCCTCGACGCTCTTCGCCTTTCCAGGTTCATCATTCCTGAGGACCCTTTTTTGATTCCAGCTGCTTTATGTTTTTGGAATATGGCTCTTAATTTTTTCCAATTTCGATGTGGCATGATGGCTCCCACCGTTCTCGATATTTTCCATCTTTTAGGGCTTTTCCCCCATGGCTCTCCTTTCACTCCCAACTACCCGGACCTTTCTGTTAAATTTTCCCTTCCAGCCTTAAACTCTTCTTATAGCGACTTTGTAAAGGTTGAAAATAAAAAGGAAGGCCCTATGAAAGACAGAGAACTCTTTTCCTTTATTTTGTATTGGTTATGCAAATTTCTTTTTTGCATATCATCTCAGCGGATTATGCCTGAGTTTGCTCCCCTTGCGAAAGCTCTTGTCTTGAAAAAACATGTAGCTCTTGCTCCTTACCTGTTAGGCCATATATATAGAGCTTGCTCCCAATTTTGTGAAAGACCACTTGATGTTAACCAAGGAGGTCCTCTCTGGGTACGCCAGCTCTAGCTTTTCGCCTATTTTACTGATTTGCATTCTAAATGTCTAAGATTTCTTGTCCAAGATCCTAGCACTTATGGGGAGAAGTATGCTAGGATTGCCCTTTATCCTGCTTCCTTTGTTTATTACTTCACCTTCTTTTACCAACTCCCAATTTCTCCATCTGCTTCTTTCTTTTGTCCCTTCGAAGCCAATATAGGACCAACCTGGCTGCAAACTTTTTTGGCTGATAAAGAGTGCTCCACCTCGCCTCATAAAGATATGTGGGCCTCCATACTGCTACCAAGGGAATTGTTCATTGGCACTTTGAACCCTCGAGCCTATAAATGTATATCTGAGGTGTATTGCCCTTCCCAATTCGCCAGACAATTTGGGCTCACTCAAGGGATTCCTGTTCCACTTTGCAGTCTCTCGAATGTCCACCTTACTGCCAGAGATTTGAGAATATCCAAATCCAAGCTAGAGACGGCAATACTTAAACTGCTGAAGGAATTGAATGAGTTCCAATTTGTTCCCTTTCTTCCGTTTGGCTTAGTTTTGAAAAGATTTCAGAACTGGTGGACAGCCAATATGGAAGTGCGCCTGTCTATGCATCCTCATGACTTGCTAATAGGGTTAGGAGTGCCTTCAAAGGCTAAATCAGCAACAATTGAGAACATTTCCCCTCCTCCTGAAGTTGTCACAACTACTCCTGCAGCTTCATCCCCTCCAGCTAGAGTTACTAGAGCTGCTTCGAAGAAGGGTAAGTATTTTCAGATTTCCCTTTTCTTTCTTTTGAATCTTTTGTTCGTTTCCCTTACACTTGTGTTTTTGGTGCAGGGTCTCCGCAAGAAGAATCCCCCAAGAGAGCTGAGACTTTAATTCTTCTCAAAAAGAAACAACAAAAACAGAAGAGGAAGCTAATCCTCCCTCCTGAGGAACCTGAATCTCTGGAAGAAGAAGAGGTTGAGCAAGAGCAAGAAGTGCCCTTGCAGAGAACAAAGAGACAAAAGGTGGCTGTCTCTACTTCTGATACAATCGAACATTCTCCCTTCGAGACAACCACTACAATAATGGGGAAAGAACTGACCTTCGAAGAATCTGAACCCCAAATTGGAGAGAGGGGAATCGAAAAAGAAACAGTAGCATCGCTGCCAAGAAGGAAAAGAAAGAAGGTGACTGTTCCTGCTGCTGATTTGATTGAAGACCCCATTTATAAAGCAGCTGCCAAGACAGTAGAGCAGGAACATTCCAAGGCAATAATTGTCTTTGAGAGGGCCGAGAAGAGACGGTAGCAACAAACTTTGAGAGATGAATCTGCTGCTGCTGATGCACTTCAAAGGGAAGCTGCAAGAAGGCAACAAACTGCCGAACATTACTCCCTTCGCAGCTCTCCCATCAGTACTAATACCACTAGATCAAGTAATTTCTTTCACACTTCCGTTGTTTTTCCTTTGTCAACTTTTAATACTGAATTTTGATAGTCCTTTGTATTTCTTCCTCTTGCAAAGACCATCTGCATTCATCTTTCAGAGGCCTCCTCGATTTGATTGAAGTTGACCAGATGCAACATGTGAAAACCATCCAAATCATGCTCCCACTCTCCAAGCCTATATTCGATATACCTTCTTTGAGTCCAAGCATCCCTGCGTCTCTTTTTCTTGGCTTAGAGCCATATCTCCCTTTTTTTGGCTTTTAATCTGCCTCAGTCTACTTCTTTTTCGAGCCTTGCTCTTCCTCATTCCTTCACAGAAATTCCAAGTGCTACTTCATCTCTGATGGTAGTTGATTCCTTTATAGATGGTGCTGGTAGTCTTCTAATTCACAGTTCATCACCTTTGCCTACTTCCAGTCCCTCTTCTCTTGATTCATTGGTGGCCAAGACCATAGAGGCTGCCAAAGATACTCCTTTCACTTCTCCTATCCCCATGCAATCCTTTGGGCCTTTCACCACAACACTCTCTGCACCCTTCATGTCTATGGATGAGGTAGACATCTTTGAAGCCAGGCTGGCTAGTTTCTTTGACATACCCTCTACCTCTCCATCATTCAATGCTGAAGCTAAGCCATTAGTCTTGGCTGACTCCTTGCTAGAGATTTTTGAGAGTTCTTCCTTCAGCAGCAAGCCTTCTGCACCTTTGATAGACATGGACACATGCTTAGAGCGCTAATTTCTTTTCAAGGATTCCTTGAGGCTCTGCAAAGGCCAATAATAAAAATGGGTTCCTTCAATCTTTGCAAAATTCTTTGAAGCGATCTGGCATGAATGCTTTAAGTCATCTATCTCAGGCAGCAGCTACTGTTGACTTCTATCTCAACATTTGTCATGCTGCTAAGGCTGCGGATGAGAAGCTGGCTAGGGACCAGAGTTTTGTTTCTCAAGTGCATACTGAAGTATCAACTCTGAAAGAACAACACTCTTTTGCCTCCCACTTTCGAGTCCAACTGCTGGAGAAGAAAGCTCAGCTTGAAGAGGAATTAGCTGCAGTAAACCAAGCCTTGGTTCGAACTGATACCAAATTGCACATCACCAACCAAGGGCTGGCTGATCGAAAAGAGGACATGGTTGCAGCTATTCAACTGTTTCCATCACTTAGTAATAGGAAATCTACTGTTCAAAAACAATTAAGACATTGTAATGATTTCTGGGCCAATTTGTGGCACAATGTACTCAATTCTTTATAAAAGAACAAGTTTTTGTCTATCATTCGAGCAGTCTTATGTTTTTGTATTTAATGTTTATTTTACTCCTTGTGTTTCCCAAATGGTTGGAAAATAAGGCTTCAAATATCTGCCATTAATCTTTTTGGGATGTACGTACCCATTCAAATTCCTCAAATGGTACACCCCAAAAGGCAGAACTCTATGAATTTGATATGGTCCTTCCCAGTTAGGTGACCACTTGCCAAACTTGTGGCTTTTAATTCCTATTGGGAGTATTGTTTTCCATACCAAATCACCTTCATCGAAACCAATGTGCTTGACTTTCTTATTATAATTTTTGGCTACTTTCTTCTTTTGGAAAAGAATGCTATTTAATGCCAAAATTCTGGCTTCATTTATGCCTTCTAATTCCAAGCACATACTTTGATGGTACTGCTCAGGATCTAACTGATCTTGGCATCTTACCTTCAAAGATTTAACATTAATTTCCATGGGTAAAACTGCATCATGCCCATATACTAAGGCATAAGGAGTACTGTGCTTGACCTTGGAGAGGTTCTGTAAGCCCACAAAACATCCAACAAAAGGTTATGCCAATCCCTAGGATTATCCTCCACAACCTTTTGTATACCTTTTTTCAAGGATTTATTGGATCATTCAGCTTGACCATTGGCTTGTGCATAATAGGGTGTGGAATTAACAAGGCTAATTCCAAATTCTGCCACAAAGGACTTCACCATTCTCCCATCGAACACAGTCCAATTACCTACAGTAATGATTTGTGGGATACCAAATCTATGGATCAAGTCTTTAATGAACCCAATGATCTCTGTTTGGTCTACAGCCTTATATGGCTTGGCTTCGACCCACTTAGTGAAGTAATCAGTAGCCACTAGAATGAAACAATGATGCTTCGAAGAAGGTGGGTATATTTTTCCTATCATATCCATGGCCCATCCTCTAAATGGCCAAGGTTTCACTACTGCATGTAGGTCAGTTATGGGCACATGCCTTATTGTACCATGCTTTTGACATGCCTGGCAACCCTTTGCATATTCTATGCATCTTTAAGGATAGTTGGCCAATAGTAGGAATGCCTTGAAGCAACCATCTCATCTTCACACTAGGTTGATGAGCACCACAAATGCCTTCATGAACCTCGGCCATAGTCATTAATGCTTCTTTTGGGCCTAAACATTCCAAAGAATAAGCCATCTCCTCCCTTTTTATAGAGCATTACCATATACTATATATTGCATGGATTGCAATTTGACTTTTCTCTTTGGCCTTCAAGATGGACCCGACCAAATCTTACATTATTGGATGTCTCAATCTTGTTCTTGTAAGTCATTATGATTGACTTCCAAGATCACATTCCTTTATTCAAAGGTTGTATTAATCTCGATATGTTGTTTGGCTTATGTCCCTTTGGGTATTATCCCTTCTCTTGAAGTTCAAGCTTTTTGAGCCACATCATTAGCTCTATTGTTCAAGAATCTTGGAACATGGGTTACATTTGCTATTTGAAACTGAGAAAGCAGATGTAATGCAACAACATAATATGGTAGGATGCTTATGCTTTGACACTTGAAAATCCCTTTCACTTGGTTAACCACCAGTTGAGAGTCCCCAAATATGTCAACTGCATGTACTTGTAATCCAATGAGGATTTCTAGTCCCACTATTAAGGCTTCATATTCGGCCTGGTTATTGGAACAAGTGGCTTCATCCACTCTGAAACCATGTGTGGTTTCTACCCCTAGTGGAGATTTAATCACAACACCAATTCCAATTAAGCCATTGGCTTTCGATCCATCAAACCACATCTGCCATGGCTCAACATTAGCCATACCAAGCTCCATTATCTCTTGGCTTTCTGTTGGAGATGGATGATCTGCCAGAAAATTGGCTAAAACTTGCCCTTTTACTGCCCTTTGAGGGACATATTCTAGATGAAATTCTGATAAGGCTAGTATCCACTTGCCAATTCTTCCCCTCAACATAGGTCTAGATAACATGTATTTAACCAAATCTGTGGTTGCAATTACCAAGATAGTTGTAGGTAAAAGATAATATCTTAATTTCATTGCAGCAAAATACAAAGCAAGACACATCTTTTCAACAGCTAAATATTTACATTCACAAGAATTTAAAAACCTACTAAGGTAATAAATTGCTTGCTCTTTGCCTTCTTCGTTGTCTTGGGCTAAGAAAGCTCCCAATGAATCTTTTGCTGCAGCTATATACAACTTCAAAGGCTTGTTCCCCTTTGGTGGCATCAGCACTGAAGGGTTGGCCAAGTAGGCTTTGATACCTTCGAAAGCACTTTGATGCTCTGCTGTCTACACAAATTCCTCTTCATCTTTCAGCCTTAACAAGGAAGAAAATACTTTAGTCTTCCCTACAGTGTTAGAAATGAACCTTCGAAGAAAGTTAACCTGTCCCAGGGACCTTTGTAATTCTTTCTTACTTGACGGAGGCCTAGCTTCAATGATGGCTTTAGCTTTATTCTGATCAATCTGTATTCCTTTCCTATGCACTACATAACCCAAGAAGTTTCCAGATGATACACCAAAAGCACACTTAAGAGGATTAAGTTTCAACTTGAACTTCCTCATTCTTTCGAAAGCTGCTTCTAAATGAAACAAATGCTCCTTCATGGACTGGGATTTCACCACAATGTCATCAATATAACACTCTAGATACCCTCCAATGAGATCATGAAAGATAGTGTTCATGGCCCTCTGATATGTAGCCCCAGCATTCTTCAGACCAAATGGCATTTTAACCCATTCAAAGGTGCCAATATTCCCAGGACATCCGAATGCTGTCTTGTGGATATCCTCCTCTGCAATGCATATTTGGTTATAACCAGAGTGGCCATCCATCATTGATAAAACTTGATGCCTATTTGAGCTGTCTACCAGCAGATCCACTATAGGCATAGGGTACTCATCTTTAGGAGTTGCTAGATTTAAGTTTCTGAAATCGATGCATACCCTCATTTTGCCATTCTTCTTAACTACAGGCACAATATTAGATAGCCATTCAACATACCTGGCTGTCCTAATAAAACCTGCCTTGAGTAGTCTAAGAATTTCTTCCTTGACTTTCTGAATTACTTCTGGATTCATCCTTCTTGGTTTCTGCTTGTATGGCCTGAAATTAGGCTTCATAGGGAGCCTATGTTCTACTAATGATCTATCCAATCCTGGTAGTTCATTATAAGACCATGCAAAGCAATCTTTGTATTTCTTTAGAACAACCAATAACTGGTCTCTGTCCAGAACATTCAAGCAAGTACTTATATAGGTGGGCTGCTGCACAGAACCTTCCCCTAAATTCACTTCTTCTAAGGGGTCTTGTGTCTGAGAACTCATTGAAGCTTCTTTTTTGGTTTCTTCAACCTTCGAAGCAACCTTTTCGCCTTGTTTTGCTCCTAGGTTCTTTAATTCGACATCTTTGCCCTCTTCCTCATAGACAAAATCTGTCCACAAGGCGTCTTCTTCTTGTATCTCCTGGACTTTTGTTTCAATGTCCAATGCACAGTATTTCCCAAGGGTCAAACTTCTGACCTGTTGCTGCTCTTGTTTATAGCCAATTATCATGGCCTCTCTCTCTTGCTTCTGTAGTTTTTGGATTATTGCTTTTACGTCCAATGATGAGAATTTAATCAGAGCCAAGGACTTGGCTTCTCGTTCTTCACCTCTTTGCCTATAACCAGGCATCATTGTCATCTTTCACGACAACCTCTTCATCAGCACTTTCTTGGACTAAGTGCTTCAGGTGTGTCACTTCCTCATCAGCCGTCACTTCGGCTGAGCCATCAGCTTTCCTCAGTATACTGAGTGGTGTCACTCCCTCAATATACAACTTGGCCTCTGCAAAGTCTGCACAAGCTATGAAGGGTTGAGGATCTGCATCAATTTCCTCTGTCTCTCCATTGCCCAAAGCCATCATGATTTTCTGATGCAAAGAGGAAGGCACACATTTGTTAGTGTGGATCCAATCTCTCCCAAGTAAAGCATTATATTTAGCATTGCTGTCGATTACGAAGAATGCTGTCATGCAGTCCCTGGTTCCCACACTCAAGTTAATAGGCAGAATCCCTTGAGCCATCTGTTTATCTCCAGCAAAGCCAGTGATGGTTGTGCTGGTTGGGATCAACCTGAGATTCTTTTTCCCTAGTTTCTTCAAAGAAGATTTCGGTAATAAGTTTACCACTGCCCCATTGTCTATTAGGACTCCGTTCAGCTGTGTCCCATCGAAGAAAGCCTTGATGTACAAAGGCTTGACATGTTGGGTCATGGAATTCGAGGGATATTCAAAAGGATATGAGAGGTTGATGCTCACCTCTTCCTCGCTTTCACACTCAGTTTCCATTGGAGTAGCCATTCCAGGAGCATCCTGTACCATACTCACTTGTGACTCTTCACTAGAGACAGGAATTGTATCCATGTCTTGGTCACCCTGGTCCTCATTTCCAGCCTGGAATTCATGGGGCAATATGTGTACCATATTGACTGATATAGGGGGAAATGAGCCAAATTGGATGGCTGGCTGTACCTTCTTCCCCTCTTGGCTACCTTGCTCAGTGTCTTCAGCAACATCCTCCATGCTGCACTCTGGTACTTCATTGATAACTGATCCCTTCGAAGGATCCTTCTCAACTGGTTCTTCAGTCAGAAATGTTTGTTCAGCCATGAAGGCTTCGAACATTTCTTCTTCTGCCATTTCCTTCTTTTGGCTCATGCCAATCTCTTCTTCCGTTTCGCTATCACTTTCCATCAGAGCCTTCTCCAACCCTGCCAAACTAGACTTCTCTCTGGCCTTTAGTTCAGAATGAACCTGGGCCAACTGTTCTCTGCTACAAACCACTTTGCTTTGTAGAGTCGGTTTTGGAGTATGGTCTGACTTCGAAGTTTTCTTTCCTTCTGTCTTGACCAGTGAAGAACTCTCTCCACTTTCTTTCAGATCTTGCTGGTACTGGGTGTACCTGCGCTGAATCTTCCTCCTTTGTGATCTGGAAATAACTGGAACCATATTTGGTTCCTTTGTCTTTGGGTGGTTCAACAATACCCAATTGTTCGGAGCCACCAAAGGAGGCTTGACCATCCTGCCTGGGATTCCAACATCTCTCCTGGCAGACACTTCCCTAGGTTTGTTTTGCATTACAAACCAGTCTGGAACTCCAGGTACCCAAGAGCTTACTGACTCAGATGTTGAATCACCTTTTTCTACCTTCGAAGCCATCTTCGAAACTGGCTGTGGAGGTAAGTGCTTGGTTCTAGTCTCATGTTTCGAGCCTGATTCTGGCCTTTGATGGAGGTGGCCATTTTTTGTTCTGTGTGAGGTTGGTCTAGGGGGCCAATCTCTGGCTTTAGTCCAATAACCTGAACTCCTCTCCAATCTTTTTTCAGAATGTTTGCTCTCCATTCTGGAGTAGTTAAGTGGCCTAGACTCATACAAGGGCCTCTTGCCTTTAGCATGTATTCTGTCAACTGCAGGCTCAACCACTAATGGCCGCTGCCTATCACTAGCCGGGTACAGCCTTTGTTGTAAGCGTTGGTTGATTTAGGACGTCTCTGAACATCCCTATAGTATTGCTTCCCATCAATTGGAAGCCCCTTCAACCATTTGTAGCTTAGTCTGCATCTGGGACACATCCTTTGCATTACAGCTGCTTCCAAGGAATCGTCATCCAGTGCTTCTTCATCAGAATGTTCCTTCTGATGTGAGAAACCTTGTCCAATAACTAGTGGGTTTCTAGTCTCCTTCTTGGCAGTTGTCTGGTTGGCAATATGCATTTGCACATTGACCTCTTCCAATTCCTGCAGAGATAGATTCTGAAAGTTTGGTACAACCACATTAGCCGCGCTTTCTCCAACTTCGAAGCAGGTTCTTGTCAATCCCCATGGTTTTTTTCTGTTTTGGTAGAACTTCAAACTTCCTTTCGAATTTGCTCTTGGATCTGTCTCGAAAAACAATGCGCTTTTAGTCAAGTGAGACCAAGAATTATGCCATTTACAGTATACTTTTCCTTTAAGTTCATCTGGAGATGGCAGTTTTACTCCTTTTGGTAACTTAAGGAAATTGGCTGCAAGCAAATGATAAAAAATGTCATCTGCTTTTGTTAAATCGAAAGAGTACTTTCTGTGGAAGTATTTCTTTTTAAAGCTATTTGATCGATGGTTGTATCCTTATGAATTAATGCTTCACAGATTACAGGTTCTTTGCCCACAATCTCTGCTGCATCGATCTCATAATTGGGATCTCTATAATACGTCTTATACGAAGCATTATTTCGATCTTGTTCCTCCTTTAGTAATGCTTCATATCGAGACACCTTATAGGTTAATTCGACCAAATCCCTGAATTTAGTTGAGTCAAACTTCTTTCGAAGCCTGAACTCTAAACCGTTTTGAGCCAATCTTACAAATTCTGGCTCTGGAAGGATGACTCTACATTTATTTCGAACCCTTTTAAATCTGGCAATAAACTGAGTAGCCTTTTCTTCAGGCCTTTGACTAAATCTTGCCAAGTCTGCCATAGACACCTCTGGCTCCAATTGGAAGAATTGGGCATAAAATGCCTCTTCCATTTGTTGCCAAGTTTGAATGGAGCCAGGTGTAAGGTTGATATACCATACAAATGCTCTCCCAGTTAGAGAATTTGAAAATAATCTCAGTTTCACGTAGTCATGATTAATGAATTCACCACATTGAGTAGCGAATCTGGCAATATGCTTTACTGTTGATTGATTTCCAGTTCCATAGAATAGGGTAAAATCTGGTATTCTGAATCCTCTTGGGTATTCATGTACCCTATCTACCCATTACGGGTATGGTTTTCAGATATCTGAGTCTGGACCCCCGAGCCATCGGTCCACACATTTCTCTAACAATATCGGCAATTTGGTCCCTAGGGACCATATTTTTGTCTTCTATTTGAACCACTCTTGGAGGGACAAACCACGGGGTTTGGTGGACAAACCACAGGTTTGGTGGACAAACTTGCACACTGTGGTCCTCTTGGTCCATAAGGTGGTACATTTGGGGTGGTTGCCCTGGTGCGGAGTTCTTTGTTGGGGGTATGGGTAACCCTTTGAGCTGTCTGTGAAAGGACACTGTGAAAGTCTTTGGAGCAGTGTTGTGTCCCTTCCATTTGTAGGAAAACCTTCCAACCCCCCAGGTATAAATTCAAATAAGGGATTATTATACCCCCTAGTGCCAGGTATGGCTTCGAACATGGGATTTGCCACCATTCTTATGCCAGTTTCTTGTACTTGGCCAGATCCACCAACCTGTGTGGCTTCATTATTGAGTACTGAGGCATTGTGGCCTACTACAGGCCTCGGAATGGGTTCATACCAAGACTGAGGCGATGGTCTTTCATAGTTCTGAGTACTAGTCTGACCATTAGATTGTCCATTAACTTGCATAGGCTGTTTTTCTCTAGCCAATCTTTCTTTGAGGACATTTAAAATTTCCTCTGTGTGTCTTGTATTTGTTGGTTGGTGGTTATTCATTCGATCCAAAAAGGATGTTGCCCACCTTTCCATTGTGTTCATTAATTGTTGTCCCATAGCATCTACTAAGCCATCCCATGGATTTGTTGGCTGAGTAGATGGAATGGTGGATGGTCCAATTCCTTGGTTTCGTCCAATATTATGAACATATGGTTCTTGTCCAGAAGTGTTGGTCTGTTCGACCAAAGGTTCTGATAGCATAGGAGTCTCCACAGGATGTGTTACCACATTCTCCTCTGGATTAGATATCTCTACCTCTCTTTCTACGCCTTCTTCCAAGCATTCATTTTCTCCTTGTCATCTTCGTCTAGCCATTTTAACAAGTCCCACCGGGCGTGCGAAAAATATATGTTGGCTTTTTGGCTTTTCGAAGGGTATTTTTGTAAATGCGAGCATGCCAGCAAGGATCAATCAGTCCTTACAGAAATTATAATTGCCAACCAATTATCAGACGATTGTGTTTTAGTTCTTTCAGCCTCAATGACGAGGACTTTTACTGGTGGCTTGACTTAGAAGAAATTAAGAGAAATAACAGTTAATATGAAGAACAATCGAAGTATTTCATTAAAATGAACACTTACAATAGTCCAAACTCAGCCTCGAAGAGGTTTACAGCAACAGTCTACTTGAATCTACTTGAAACTACTCCTATGAATCGAAGTGCAGTACGGGTATTTAAAGTGCAGGTATTTAAAGAACAGGTATTTAAAGTGCAGGAATTTAAAATACAGGAAATGTAAAACTGGAAAAGAAAATATGAAGTAAAGACTGGTTTGTATGATCTGAGTCTGGGGCTCTTTTCTGAGGGCTTCCCTGCTATTTATACTTGTCAAAGATGACCTTCGAACTGCACTTCAAACCGTCGAACTACTCCTCCATGATCGCTGATCATGCTGCCTTAGAAGTAGTCCCACCACGCCATCTTTTGCAGTTGAGCTTCCCTTCTGTATTTGAATTTGAATATGAGTAACCGTTGAAGCCACGTCACCTTGTATCTCTTTACTGATCTAGTGCTACTTAGAACACGTGAGAACCAATGTTCATTTCCACGCGTTGGATCAGGATCGAAGACTTGAATTATCTTCCCATAATACCCTTATTCTGCCACGTGTCAAACTGTGATTTGGCTTTTACAAAATATGTAGCCAACATTACCCCCCGCACTAATATACCCAATACTTGGAGATATTAGTGGATTAAAAGCTTTTCCCGCGCTTTTGGAACATGCATGGAATCCATCTTCAGGAAACACAACCATCACCTATTTGGTGATCATTTGCATTAACTCTCAACTTGTTGAACATCCCAATACCTTTAGCATTCGAACGGACTATGGCTCAATCAACTTCTCACTCTATTGATCAAGCATACGAAGAGCCATTGAGTAATGCTGTTTCCCCTCGAAAGAATCTCCACGCATTCATTAGCCACCTTTACCCGCCTTTCTATATTCAGGTCATGGAGGCTTTTGCAAATTATCAACCTTTGGACTACGAACACATTGCCCTTAATCCTTCGGTTTACAAATTTACAGATACAAGAAGCTCTTTCTCTAAACTCCCCTTGTACTTTGAACGAACTATTCTCAAGCCTTTGCTTCAACAAGTTGCAAATATGGACTTGGGAAGTTCTTCTTCACAAACCCGGAGCTTGACCCAAGGAGCTTTAATCTTCTCAATTTAGCAATACTTGAGCCTAATCTCCAAAAGGTCCAAGTCTTGAACCACAAATGCACAATTCTCTCATCTCTCTCTCTACAGCCGGCTCTCCTCTAGTTTGAGTCCTCAAATCAGTCAAAATGAAACAAATAGAGAGAATAGAGGGTGTAGTGCCCTTTTCCAACAAAACCCACTATTGGCATTATAATAATAAGTGATGGGCACTAATTCACTAATTTAATCAACTTGATTTGGTCCGAATCAATTTTTCAATTAAATTTCACTGTAGGCTCTAAAAATTACGCCAATCACAACGGTGTAGTCAATTTTGGGTTCTGTGGCCGATAAGGCCCTCAATTTAATTTCCAAAGCAGATTGTTCAACAGATATTCCTACGGTGAACAGATAGAACTTCGAAATCACATATATTCACATAATTGGCACACAGAATCATATCAAACACATAATCACATCATATTAAGGACCAATTAATATATTACAGAACAGGGGTATTACAGTCTTCCCCCCTTTAGGAAGTTTTGTCCTCCAAACTTAATTTACCTTTAGTCGAAACAATTCGAAACACTTTCCATTGAACGGTTCCAATCCTTCTTAATAGTCATTCACTTAGTCTCAAAATCAAGCAACGCTCTATTCTCAATTAGTCAGAGACTTATCTTTTTCCGCCATACAAGGCTTGTATGGCGCCATACCGAAACTAGAGTGTAAGCCGTCGTCGTGAGCAAGGTCTGCCAACCATGGATAGATTTTTTCCAATTTCCTGAAAATTTAAAGCACACATTTGGAGCATTTCTCCCAGAGTCTAAAAAGCTCTTTCTGATCATACATCAGTTGCGGATGGAAAATAGCGCCGAATCATATTTCAGTTTCATATCAAATTCATAATTTGTCCAGATCATAAACAAAAATCATAAGTCATGATTAAGTTTACGTGATGCATCCATTAGCATTAACAGAACATAACAGAAGCTGAGCCCCCCCCATTGCCTCTTGAAGGCTTTTTAGAATTCAAACACATTTTAGAATTTCTGTCTAAACAATAGATACTGGGACCCTATGCAAATGAGCAATCTTATTGATGTGAACAGTGGCTAGTCTACTAGCATCATATGAAAATGTCACAGGGAGGAAACAAGCAAATTCAGTAATTCCACACACAACAACCCAACTGGGATTTACACCTTGAGTGCTCAAGGTAGCCCCACAATGAAATTTGTAGTCGCATATCCTATTTCCATTCCGAAATAGAGAGAGATTGCGGTAGTTCAGCCGATATCCGTTATTCAACTTTGACTTGTTGGCACCGAAAATATTTAGGCACAAATTCACCAATTGCCCTCTTCAAGGTAGTTCGCCAACTTATTCATTTCAGATGCCAGCTAACTTTATCATAGAAGTTCGGTCTATTCCTTGGTTACAAAAGTTCAATTCATTCTTCAATAATTTCACAATGCACAATCCGATTTGGTATTTAGTTCAGTGACTCGTCACAGTTATTCAAGGTCAACCAAAGGTCCACCGGAATTTAAAGTGGATCCCGACAGTGATCCCCGAGTCAACAAGTTAACAACGAAACAATCGACCATACAATGTACATAGTTCACATATTCCCATAGCACTGATTGTAAAGTGCAATAACACTGACCTAGTCCATTTCTAACATAATACACATGTTCTCAATTCTTTCAACCATTTACAGTTTACGGTTTCCAATTCAGTTCAGTATTCAATTCTCTGTTCCATCGAGTCTCCCCACATTATCTGATAGTCATCAAAAGCATAAGGCAATTCATATACTAATCCCCATGGCGTCAAAGGTAATACTAAAACAATCAATCACGTGTTAAACACAATTTACGCATCCTCAAAGTCCCAATCACCGAATATGACGACACAGAGCAGTTATTCACAAAGCGTACTAAATTCACATACTTATGGATAATCAGGATTTTTCAAAGCTTCTTGGATGTCTATAACATCTACATAACACCAAAGGATGACATTCGGGACAAACAAAGGAATAATCGTCTCGGGATCAAAGCGCACCCGTTCACGATCGTCGGTGGCCGACCCGAGATCGATTAGACAAAACCCACCCATACGAAACCGTCGGTGGCAAAAGATATCTCAATCAAAGGTGCTACATAGGCTTAACGTCCGCTAGCACGAAAGGACACTATCAAATCAATCTACCGTCATCGGTTCCCATAGCGTCAAACAAACAAAATGGAACAACACTCCTTACGACACCCAATCACGGGGTTTGTACAATTCGGTTCATTTTTAACACATATGTCCTCAATAGTTGGGGATTGGTTCTCAATGGTGCGTTTGGTTAGGCCAATCTGTTGATAGTCCACAAAAGGTCTTTCCAATAAGTCGAGTATTCCAAACGAATTCAAGTTTTGGGTCTATCAGTTTTTCTGCCAAGAATAATCTGGCTATTTATTCACAAGCAATTCTTAATCCCTTTTTTACAAAATCAAATTAGATAGAGGGTCGTATCGGTCGATCCAAGCAAAGGTCTTGTCAGATTAGATTGAACAAAGGTTCCATCAAATTATATCAAATGAGGGTTCCATCGGAACAATATTAGGCAAAGGTTCTACTGGATCGAATCAGATAAAAATTTTCTCAAATAGGGCACCTTCGGTTCGGTAAGGCATACTTCGTTTGCTTAGGTACATGGTCGATAGTTTCTCAAAGTCATATCAGAATTATTCATCACAACTGTTCATATCAAAGCATTTCAAGTCATGTACAATATGGCATCGACTACATAAATTCGGGGGTAGTTGCATAAACGTGCAGTTATTCAGATCAGGAGGTATGTACCATAATCAATACAGTAATTCCCAAACAAGTCTTATATACAAGCACATGGTGCACAGTAACACATTAAACAGAGTTCCTCGGTTGTACATAAGATAGGGTCTGTTACGCAAAAATTCCTAATTAGTCACAAAGTGTAGGTTTATGAGTCGAGTCCAGCATAGTCACATAATCTAGTCAATTTTCTACCAATCAAAATGCATGGTCTCATAACTTGCAGAGTTTATTATTTGGGGTGCTCAACTCAATTATACAATCACAAAGTCACAATTCTAGTGGTTTAGTCATTGAAGACAGTAACATAGCAAATCAACCTGAACATAGGTTTAGATATACATGCGCATGTGCAGAGTCAATCAATATCCCAAAACATATTTCACAAATTTCCCAATCATGTAGGTCTAACCAATCTAGATACACATGCAGCAGATATGGAAAAATATGCCGATCCGAATCAAATAATATCCCAAGCGAAGATATACAAATGTACTAATTTAGAATCAATCAATACATAGGCATTCGTTTATAAACAATATAGATACCTGGGATAACAATCATAGTATTCTGAGTGCTTTCCTGGGATGAGTGCAATTACTCCATCTTGAGTAGCAATTCCTACCACTGGTACGAATTTAGCCGGGGCAGAGGATTCATTCACATTTCGTTCAATCCGGGGACAGTTCCTTACCGTATGGTCCATTTTACCACGTCTATAACAAGCCCCAGAAATCTGATAATAACTCCTCGGTGTTTCTTACACTGGTGCTGGCAAAGGTTCTTGCCATAGCGGCAACTGATGTTGTTGTCTCAAGATCTCTGCCAATTCTTGTACTACTTTTTCCAGACTATCAAGTCGGGCTGTGGAAGAACTTTCCAACCCGTATGCCCTTAACTTGCCGATACTTTACACAAATTCTTATCAAACTTTACCAAATACTGGGATGCCCAATACGAAATTAAACACAAATACACATGGGTACATTCGCACATTGGTATATTCTCATTTCACACGTCGTATGCGATTAATCACATACGTAACAGATAATTGCATACTTACCAAATATCGCATGCTGAACATTTACTAAGTAATCATGTATTTAAATTATGTTCATATTTCACATAAATACCCATTGACAAAATCGAATGCACATAAGCAACTTTTCATGGTTCATATGTTCATGTATGTGCATTATGACCAAACAAACTTGTTGTACACATTAGTGTAACAATTTATATCTCATATTCAAATCATGTGTGGTATTTCCTTTAGCGTAGCACATCATATACATAGGCCACGGTATTGTTTCTCTCGGGCGAGGGCCTGTATCACAGTGTTATTTCCCCCGGGCTAGGGCCTTATGATCATAAGCCACAGTATTATATCCCCTGGGCGAGGGCCTCTGCTACGAATTCCACAATTATGTTCAAGGAGAATTTTGAACAGTCATTAATTCATACAAAACATAGCATTTCAGGGGACTTGTCATTTCTTATCATCAGAAAATAATTAAGGCTAAACATAGCCTCATAGATTTTTTTTTACCATCCGATTAAACTTGTATTATATGCTGTACAAAAATTCACAAGTATGCATATACCAAAAAGCATACATATTCCGATAATTGCAATGCAAGTAAATTACGACTTATAGCACATAATTACTCAAATCAAAACACTTAAGCATATTCTTGATGCTTTCAAAGTTCATATCAAAATAGTTAAGCATATTATCAATGCCTCCAAATTCATATTTACCACATGAATACATCCTAGATCCTTTCTAGACACTTATTGCTCTTTTGGACAAGTGTGTGAGTTATTAACTCGTGCTCTGATACCACTCTGTCATGACCCGAACCCGCCCCTATGGGTTAAGGACATAACCGGCCAGTAATCCTGAGATTACCTATGGCTTCAAACCAAAACAGACGTAACTCAACAGAGTAAAGGGGCCAAATGGAAGCAATAATTAAAAATTTTGTCCATAGAGCCGTGCTTATATGCACTTTAAAACAAACCATGCGCATATACGTTAATAACCCACGACAAAATACAGTACCATAAAATCCTTTTCAGACAGGGTCATTTAAACTGAGTCAACCCATATCAAAACTACATACCGATATACACAAGGTCCTTGCCAACAAGACAAAATGTAAATATATAAAGAAAATGACAAGGTTGGGTCTCGTGCGTGAGACACAAGGCTGACTCTCCAAAACTCATGTTGTTCCTGGCAGACTTTACTGGGGCTGGGTTTGGACTTCTCTTGGCTCACCTACAAACACATGAATGAGTGTGAGCGATAGCCCAGTGAATAATATCAAATACAGAAATTACTTAACAATGTAGAACAACATGTTCCAAATGGTCTTGGGCCCAATTCATATTTCTATTTAACAGATATATATAACTATACGAAATACAAATCAAGTGATTGTAATTCCAAACATTCTGGCCTTTGGCCCATTCAGATTTCCATTCTTGTCAAAACGGCCTTCGGCCTATTCGATTATGTCAAAACGGCCTTTGGCCCATTTGTTTATGTCAAAATGGCCTTCGGCCCATACATTTGTATCAAAACGGCCTTTGGCCCATTCATTTATGTCAAAACGGCCTTCGGCCCATTCATTTGTATCAAAACGGCCTTTGGCCCATTCATTTATATCAGAACGGCCTTCGGCCTATTCATTCATTTCAAAACGGCCTTTGGCCCATTCATTCATGTCAAAACGACCTTTGGCCCATTCATTCGTATCAAAACGGCCTTTGGCCCATTCATTCATGTCAAAATGGCCTTCGGCCCATTCATTCGTATCAAAACGGCCTTTGGCCCATTCATTCGTATCAAAACGGCCTTTGGCCCATTCATTTATGTCAGAACGGCCTTCGGTCCATTCATTCATTTCAAAATGGCCTTTGGTTCATTCATGTTTAACAAAACGACCTTGGGTCCATTTATGTTTATCAAAATGACCTTTGGTCCATTCATGTTTAACAAAACGACCTTGGGTCCATTTATGTTTATCCGTGTCAGACTTACGTCCTCAATCCCAATTAGCAATTCATAAAGCTTATAAGGGAATAAACAATTGGACATTCACAAGCATTCAAATATCGATATTACTCACAGTGATCGGCTTGTGGATTTGCCCCGGAGCTTGACCCATGGAGCTTTAATCTTCTCAATTTAGCAATACTTGAGCCTAATCTCCAAAAGGTCCAAGTCTTGAACCACAAATGCACAATTCTCTCCTCTCTCTCTCTCTATAGCCGGCTCTCGTCTAGTTTGAGTCCCCAAATCAGTCAAAATGAAACAAATAGAGAGAATAGAGGGTGTAGTGCCCTTTTCCAACAAAACCCACTATTGGCATTATAATAATAATAAGTGATGGTCACTAATTTACTAATTTAATCAACTTGATTTGGTCCGAATCAATTTTTCAATTAAATTTCACCGTAGGCTCTAAAAATTACGCCAATCACAATGGCGTAGTCAATTTTGGGTTCTGTGGCCGATAAGGCCCTCAATTTAATTTCCAAAGCAGATTGTTCAGTAGATATTCCTACGGTGAATAGATAGAACTTTGAAATCACATATATTCACATAATTGGCACATAGAATCATATCAAAAACATAATCACATCATATTAAGGACCAATTAATATATTATAGAACAGGGGTATTATAATTGTTGCCTAGATTTTGGCTTCTTCGCTCGAGCGACACTTTCTACGCTCGAACAGTCTTTGCGAACTTCCAATACTTTTGTAGGTCTGCAAAGATACTGGAAGTTGGTATTCTTCGTTCGAGCGGTCCTTTTTACGCTCGAGCTATGTTCATTCGAGCGGTGCTTCTTGTGCTTAAGCGTAGGTCTTCTTTTTGCAAAACTTCTAAGAGTTTGAAAATTTTGCTTGAGTGACAAACTTCTTTGCTTGAGTGGTCACATCTTTTGTGTCTGGATGCTCGAGAAACACATCTTGCGTTCGAACAACATGCACGTATATCAGTTCGTAAAGTCACTTTTTCACCTCTTTCTCTTTCTAAACTTTTCAAAACCTATTTTCTTTCACTCTCTCTAAACTCATTGATTCCACTCAAATACACCTAAATCCGTCAACCTTTTCACTCATGTCCCTTTGTTAAAAAGGTAGAGCTCGACGAGGATTTCGTTATAATCGGAGAAAAGTTGATTTTCGACGTCTTTGAGCTTTCTTCACACTCTCTCTCATCTTCTAAAACATGAGGTAGGGATTCTTAGCACTTTCTATGAGTTTTAACTTAGTTATTTGCTATATCTAAACAATATTGTGATTTTTGAGATTTTTGAAACAAATCTAGGGTTTTGCGTTAAAGATCAAAAGAGGGGTTTTGAAATGAGATTCTTGGAAATGGTTTTGGAATCGTAAATGAGGATGAGTGGTGATAAAATAGTGTCTTTTTATTCTTGGGATTGATTCAAAAAGAGAAAAACGGTTTTGCCCTAAATCTCTCAAATGTTGATTTTGTATAAATAATGGAATTGATGTTGAAATTGTGAAATTGGATTGACATTAATGAGGATGGTGAAGTTGGACATGTATTATTACTCACATCTTGAAATTCAAAAAGTTTATCTTTATTGATAATTGTTTATCTGTTTGGAAATATCTGTTTTGGGCTATCGGTGGAGGATAGCTATGATAGTTGTAGAAATTGCATGAGAATTAAGAGAATTGAGACTATTTTTCTCATTCATTTCCATTATAGATATTTTGGTTTAGACCCGACCCATTTGGTATTTTGACTTGGGTTTCGTGGTTTCGTATTGTTGTTCATGTCTTACTTTCCTTATATTCTCTTGGGTTTGCCTATTGGGTTGTATTGGTTGCGTTTGGAATAGGTTGGTAGCTTGGTTTTTAAACTTTTGTTGTCTAGAATTTTACTCATCTGCTCAAGCGTCACTTCTTGCGCACAAGCGGGCTTTGTGAATTCTCAGAACTTTTGCAGGTCTACAAAACTACTGGAAGAGTGCATTTTACACTCGAGAGGTGGTTTTTTGTTTGCAAAACTACTAGAAGCGTGTAATCTACACTTGAGCATCACTTTCTGTGCTCAAGCGGTGATGCCTTTTTTATTTTGTCTTAGTGTTCGAGCGTCACTTCTTGCGCTCAAGCGAAACAACTTATTGTGCGTAGACGCTCGAGCGTCACTTCTTGCGCTCGAGGGGATGGTGCGTATTTCAGTTCGTAAAAGTGACATTTTACATCACTTATTCATTTCACTCTCTCTCTAAACATTTCAAAAACCCTAGATCTAGAACTTCTCTCTCTAAACTCCCTCTCTCTATACATTTTCTTCTAGATTTAGTGGTTTCTCTACCTATGTGCCTTTGTTAAAAAGGTAGAGCATCTCAAGAGCTACGTTATTATCCGAATAGAGTTGAGTTTCGGCTACATCCGAGTTTCTTCCTTGCTTTGCTTATCTTCTAGGTTTGAGGTAGGGATTTTCTACACTCTTTTATGATTTTTAACTTAGTTATATGTTTTTTCATAAACTTGTGATTTTGGAGGATTTTGAACAAACCTAGGGTTTTGATTTAAAATCAAAAAAGGGGTTTTGAAATGGGAACATGGAAAAAGGTTGTGGGAGTGGAAATGAGGTTGAGTGGTGGTAAAATTGTTGATTTTGATACTTGGATTGGATTTTGGAAGAACAAGGGTTTTGACCTAAATGTTTCAAATATTTATTTTGTATAAATAAATGAAATTAATGTTGGGAATGTGAAATTGGATGAGTATTATGGTGGAATTGGATATGTATAATAGCTTACATCTTGAATTGTATAATAGCTTATATCTTGAATTATGGAAAATTTATCTGTTTTGGAGATTGTATATCTGTTTAGAAATATCTATTTTGGCCTATCGGTGGAGGATAGTTATGATTGTTGTAGAAATTGCATGAGAAGTATGTGAATTGAAACTAATTTCTTATCCATTTGCATTGTGCGTTGTTACACCTTTAATACATTGTAAATATATGATATTTGGGAGAAGAAATGGGCTGTACTCCATGTGTGGGAGAAGAAAGTAGATGTACTCCATTGAATTAATTTGGCAATTAAGTTGGCCGGAGTGTTCATGGTGAAAGTCCCGAAAACCATGAGTATATATGGGTGCCAATTGTTGCGGACGAAATATTTGTAAAATAACAAATAGAAGTGTTTGTATAACGGTTATGTTGGTTAGAGATCTACTGAGTTGTATCCTCAGTTTGGTTGTCTAAATAAAATGGAAATGACTCATGAATTGAGATAAAATGGATTGAGATATAAAGTTTGACATAGTCTGATTTTGTAAAAAAGTTATAAATGATTTTATCATGGATATTGTAGGTTCATATAACACCTATATCTTTGTTAAGATTCATATATTGTGTTAGATTATTTCTACTGGCCTTTGGCTCACCCTATTTGGGGCAAATCATTTTCAGGTGCTAGTCATATGCCTCCACCAAGGTAATAGCTTGGGAGGAGTTAGAGCAAGAGTTTCTTTTGTTGTATTCAAATTTTTTTTTTTTTGGTACAACCAAGGGCTTTAAATGTATTGGACCGAAAGTCCATTTTTGTGTAACCAAGAACCATCTTGGAAAGTTGTAAGCCATTAGGGCATTTCTCCTCTATTTAACTTCCAGTCTTTTCGATTATTTGTAACAAATGCTATATATTCAGGGCTAGGTGTTATGAATGTACATGGCATATGTTTGCTTTTGTAATCCCAATTAGATTTAATGAAAGGTAATTACTTTATTATTATTGTTGTTTATTAATATTGTGGAGGGATTATGGTAATTATTTCAGGGCGTTACATCCATTAAGCATTATCTCATATTAATTTATTGAAAATGTTTACCATTTAGAGAAAAAGGAGTGAATTTGGGAAGTAAATGGTATCTCGTTGAAATAAGTTAGCTTGAGTGTCCATGGTGAAAGTCCTAAAAACTGCACATATACATGGGTGCCGATCTCGCAGACAAAATTTTAGTAAAATGGCAAAAGTAGTGCTTGTATAGACTACACGTTTACATGGGTGCCGGCTTACGGTTTCCCATAAACAAAATTTCCGTGAAAGGTTGTATTTGTTTTGAGATTCCTAGAGCGTGATTCATTGCCCTATTTTCTATTGTAAATGGAATGATTTATGAGTTATAATATTAACTTGGCATTGCATGGTTTTAGAAAGAGAAATAAAATGTTTTGGCACGAGTGTTGCAAATGCATTCACCTTATATCTTTGAGTGTCCGTTAGTAGGTATGATGTGCTATGTGATAACATGCTTGTGTGATTATATGGGTATGAGATTTAATTCTTAAGATATTGATTGGGTCTACGAGTTTCTAAAAGTCTTGTTAGAAGAGCACTTGATCACTGCTATTTCTAATCGGAACTCTGGCAACTCCGCGGGACGATCATTATCTAAGGAGGAAATTTGTATGTGTTTATGTGGCTATATGCTTAAGTGAAGTGAATTACTATTGTCCACCGTATTAGGATGCGAGTGAGTTAGTTTCGACACATTTGTAAATGTGCTAATCTCTTTTGTTACCTTTATTAGGATATTAGGACATGGATGTGGTGGGGGTAGGCGTGGTAGGCCTAGAAGGCACAAGGTGTCTTTACCAGATGATATTTCGGTGCAAGAGGAGGGAGTTGGTCAGGCCAATATGGTTGAACCAGTTGGTTAATAGGCCATGGGCACCTTAGCACGTGAAATGGTAAGAGCATTGCGGGAATCCATGGACATTCTCAGAGTTGAGAATCAAGTCCAAGCCCAAGTAACTAAGGCAGGGCCGTCATTCTTGAAACGAGAGTTCTTCCGATCGAATCCGGATGAGTTTTTGGTGATCCCAAGGAGCCACTGAAGGGGGATGAGTGGTTAGAGAAAATGGTGAAAACGTTTGAGATTCTTAGCATCGAGGACGGCGGATTGAGAGTGACCTTGGCATCCTTCCAATTGAAGGGAGATGCGGGTCAGTGGTGGAAGTATGCGTGTAAGTGCATTGGAGTGACTTGGGAGGCTTTTGTCAACACCTTCCAGGATAAGTTTTTACCTCCCACAGTTAGGGAGAAGTTGTTATAGCTTAAGCAGTTGAACACACCTGTGGCCGAGTTTAAGGCTGCATTTATTAGCCTCTCTAGATTTGCACCAGAGTTAGTGGTGACAGAAGAGCGCTGTTGTGTGGAGTTCGAAAAAAGGTTAGGGACCAGGCTTCTTTTTAAAGTAGTTGGTTCGATGATTAGAGATTACAGACAACTTGTAGAGTCGGCGGCTCATCTTGAGACCATGATGCAAATGAAGGAGGAGCAGATGAGGGGCTCTAGGAGGAGTCAGGAGGTTCAGGGGAACAGTAAGAGGCAGAGGGGTTCTAACCCACAACAGTCTTAGAGAGCACAGTTGAGGTCCACTTTTCTAGTGCCAAGTTTAGGTTCTGGGAGAGGTGGTCGGGGAGATTTCACTTGTTTCAAGTGTGGCCAGTTAGGTCACAAGTCTCCAGCTTGCCTACAGAGGAGAGGAAGGCAACGGTCTACATCGTCTTCAGCTCATTCTCAGAGCTAGAGTCAGGGGAGAGGGCAACCGCTTACTTATTATCAGTGTGGGCAAGTGGGGCACATGAAGAGGTTTTGCCCTCAGTTGGGTGGCACGCTTGGTGCATCTGGTTCAAGGCAAACATAGAGCCACCAGCTTACATAGTCAACACAGGCCTCGAGGGCCAATCCGGAAGCCTCTTCGGCTCAGTCACTGCATCGGGCTTATGCTTCGAAGGATGAGCAAGTTGAGCAGAGACCTATAGGGCATGTGTATGCTGTTACTACGCCAGATCTAGTACCAGCGTCTTCGGTAATGAGAGGTACTTTCTTGTTATAAAATTCCATTGCTAATGTGTTAATTGATACGGGTGCATTCCATTCATTTATCTCGTCTGCATTTGCATCGATTTTGGGGTTAGAGTTGGCTCGATTAGTATCTCCTCTCAGTGTAGAGTCACATATTGGTGGTGAGATTGTTTTGGAGCAAGGATGTCGGGGTTGTGACATAGAGGTTGCCGGTCGCCAACTTCCTTCTGCATTTGTGTTGATTGACATGTCTAGTTTTGATGCTATTTTCGATATAGACTGGTTGTCATTGTATTGGGTTGTCATAGATTGTTACTGTCAAAATGTTATTGTATGTACCTTGAGTGGAAGTTGCTTTTATTTCTTAGGGGATCGGGTTGATAGAGTCTTATCATTGGTGTATGATTGAGTTGCCAATGGTAGTTTGTGAATACCTGGATGTCTTTCCTGAGGATCTCACTGGTTTACCACCTCACCGTGAGATTGAGTTCTCAATTGATTTAGTGCCTGGTACAACATTGATTTCTATGGCACCATGTAGATTTACACCTACCGAGTTGAGTGAGTTAAAGATTCAACTCCATGAGCTACTAGATAAGGGTTTTATTTGCTCTAGTACTTTGCCTTATGGAGCACCAGCTTTCTTTGCCAAAAAGAAAGATAGTGTGTTGCGACTTTGTATTGACTACTAGAAGTTGAACCAGGTAACTGTTAAGAATTAATATCCAATGCCTCGTATAGATGATTTGTTTGATCAATTGAAGGGGTCTTGTTGTTTTTCTAAGATAGACCTGAGATCGGGTTATCACCAGTTAAGAGTAAGGGAGGAAGATATCTAGAAGACGACATTCTGTACGCGGTATGGTCATTATGAGTTCCTAGTGATGCCCTTTGGGCTAACTAATGCACTAGTCGTGTTTATGGATTTGAAGAACCGAATCTTCTATGAGTTCCTAGACCATTTTATGGTCGTCTTTGTTGATGACATCTTGATTTATTCACCATTTGAGGAGGAACACGAGGAACACTTGCAGGTAGTACTTGAGTTACTTAGAGCCCACAAACTTTATGCCAAGTTTAGGAAATGTGAATTTTGGTTGAGAGTGGTTAAGTTTTTAGGCCACGTGGTATCTGAGAAAGGAGTAACTGTGGATTCATCTAAGATAGAGGCAGTACAAGATTGGGAACGACCTAAGAATGCTTTTGAGATTTGTAGTTTCTTGGGATTGGTCGAGTATTACCGTCGGTTTGTGAAAGATTTCTTTGAATTAGCTTCACTGTTGACTAGATTGACAAGGAAAGGCATTAAGTTCGTGTGGAGCAAGACTTGTGAGAAGTCTTTTCAAGAGCATAAGGTTAGACTTACCACTGCTCCAGTATTGATTATTCCGGAGAGGAGTTTGGCCTATTCGGTGTATTGTGATGCTTCACGGGAAGGTTTGGGTTGTGTATTGATACAAGAGGGAAATGTAGTAGCTTATGGCTCACGGTAGTTGAAAACACATGAGAGGTACTACCTTACTCATGAATGGTGATCTTTGCCTTGAAGATTTGGAGGCATTATTTGTACGGTGAGAAGTTTGAGGTTTTTTCTGATCATAAGAGTCTGAAATATCTGTTTACTCATAAGAATTTGAATCTGAGGTAGAGGATGTGGATGGAGTTTATAGAAGATTATGATTTTGAGTTACATTATCACCCAGGGAAGGCTAATGTTGTGGCCGATGCTTTGAGTAGGAAATCTATTGGTAGTGCGGCTAGTGTTGCCATCATGGAATGGGAGATGTTGGGTGCTATTGGTGAGTTTGACTTGCATCTTGGCGAGTCTGCTGAGTTTGCAGTCTTGTTTTCGGTAGTTGCACAACCTACGCTTGTGAACCAAGTGATAGAAACGCAAAAGGGTGATCTTGAGGTAGAAACCCTTCGGGAAAACATCTTTGGTGGAAAGGTAGATAAAGGCTTGAATGTGTATCCCGACTCGAGTGTTAGATACTGTGACTGTCTTTTCGTGCTGGAGTCTTACCGAGAGGAAGTAGTCCAAGAGTTTCGCCATTCACGTCTTGTAGTGCACCCAGGAGGCACAAAAGATGTATCACGACCTTAGCCGCCAGTTTTGGTAGAGGGGAATGAAGAAGGATGTGGCCATGTTTGTATCAAGGTGCATTACTTGTCAAAAAGTGAAGGTCGAACATTAGAGGCCAGCTGGTTTGTTGCAACCCTTGTCTATAGCTGAGTGGAAGTGGGAGCATGTCACGATGAATTTTGTTGTGGGCCTTCCAAGGATTCAACGGGGTAGTGATGCAATTTGGGTGGTAGTTGACCGGTTGACCAAGTCGGCGTACTTTATACCTATGCGCATGAGTGACTCAATAGATTATCTTGCCGACCTTTATATTAGGGACATAGTGAAGTTGCACAGGGTCCCTGTAACAATTGTTTCGGATAGAGATCCGCATTTCACGGCTCGATTGTGGCAGAGCCTACAGAGTGCCTTGGGCATGAGATTGACTTTTAGTACTGCGTATCATCCTTAGACTGACGAGCAGTCCGAGCATACTATTCAGATCCTTGGGGATATGCTTCGAGGTTGTGTTTTTGACTTTAAGGGGTCGTAGGAGAGACACTAGCCCTTAGTGGAGCTTGCTTATAATAATAGCTTTTAGTCGAGTATTGGTATGACACCGTTTGAGATCTTGTATGGCTAACCGTGTAGATCTCCTGTGTGTTGGGCCAAGGTGGGTGATGCATCAATGTTGGGTCCAGAGTTAGTCTGGGAAATGACGAAGAAAGTTGCCCTAATCCGTAAGAGGTTGGTTATGTCTCAGAGTCGCCAAAAAAGTTATGTTGACCATAAGAGGAGACCTTTGTCTTTTGAGGTAGGGGATCATGTCTTCTTGAAGATATCATCTAGGTGACGTTTGACGAGATTTGGGAAGAGTAAGAAGTTGTCCCCTAGATTTATTGGGCCTTTTGAGATCCTTGAGCCGATTGGAGAAGTAGCCTACTGCTTGGCTTTGTCGCCACAGTTTTCCAGGGTTCATGATGTGTTTCATATTTGTATGGTTCGGAAGTATGAGTTGGATCCATCGCACGTGTTAGATTGGACCAACATAGAGGTATATGAGGATGCCTCGTATGAGGAGAGACTAGTGAAAGTCTCGGATACTCGAGACCAAGTCTTGCAAGGCAAGACAATTCCCTTAGTTAAAGTGTTATGGAGACATCACGGAGTTGAGGAAGCAAGTTGGGAACGCTAGTCGGAAGTCTGTGAGAAGTATCCAGACTTATTTATTAATGTTTGAGCATGTATTGAGATTATGTTATGTTAATGAAATATGAAAATATTGTATACGTTTTGAGAATATGGAAACATTATATATGTTGTATATGTTTTGGAAACACGGGTTTAGTATAAACATTGTCTATGTTTTGGAAAATGTGAATTGTACTTTCAATGTTGGAACTTGTGTATCGAGTTGACGAGAATGGATGACCGGAGAATGGGTCATGGTAATGAAATTGATTAATTATCATTATTGTAATTGGTTTAAACATAGTTTTAAAACTTGATTTGAAATTTCGGGCACAAAATTCCAAGAGGGGGAGGGGGGGAGATCATGTCTTACTTCCCTTAAATTCCCTTGGGTTTGGCTATTAGGTTGTATTGGTTGCGTTTGGAATAGGTTGGTAGCTTGGTAGTCAAACTTTTTTGCCCAGAATTTTACTCCTCCGCTCGAGAGTTACTTCTTGCGCTCGAGCAGGCTTTGTGAATTCTCAGTACTTTTGTAGGTCTGCAAAAGTACTGGGAGAGTGTATTCTATGCTCAAGCAGTGTTTCCTACGCTCGAGCGGTTGAGCGGCCATTTTTGAGCTCGAGCGGTGGTCACTACTAGAAGCGTGTATTCTACACTCGAGTGTTACTTCCTGTGCTCGAGCGGTGACGCCTTTTTCATTGTGTCTTGGCACTTGAGCGTCACTTCTTGCGTTCGAGCGGAATAACTTATTGTGCCTGGACGCTCGAGCGTCACTTCTTGTGCTCGAGCGAACTGTGCGTATTTCAGTCGGTAAAATGACATTTTACATCACTTATTTATTTTATTCTCTCTCTAAACATTTCAAAAACCCTAGATCTACAGCTTCTCTCTCTCTAAACTCTCTCTCTCTCTCTCTCTCTCTCTCTCTATATTTTCACCTAGATTTAGTGGTTTTCGTATAGTGTGCCTTTGTTAAAAAAGTAGAGCATCTCAAGAGCTACGCTTTCATTTGGATAGAGTTAGGTTTCGGCTTCATCCGAGTTTCTTCCTTGCTTTGCTCATCTTCTAGCTTTGATGTAGGGATTTTCTACACTCTTCTATGATTTTTAACTTAGCTATATGTTTTTCATAAACAATCTTGTGATTTTGGAGGATTTTAAACAAACATAGGGTTTTGGTTTAAAATCAAAAGAGGGGTTTTCAAATGGGTGTATGGAAAAAGGTTGTGGGAGTGGAAATGAGGTTGGGTGGTGGTAAAATTATTGATTTTGATTTTTGGATTGGATTTTGGAAGAACAAGGGTTTTGACCTAAATGTTTCAAATATTTATTTTGTATAAATAAATGAAATTAATGTTAGGAATGTGAAATTGGATGAGTATTATCGTGGAGTTGGATATATATTATAGCTTACATCTTGAATTTTGGAAAATTTATCTGTTTTAGAGATTGTATATCTGTTTAGAAATATCTGTTTTGGGCAATCGGTGGAGGATATCTATGGTTATTGTAGAAATTGTATGAAAATTAGGTGAATTGAAACTAATTTTTCATCCATTTGCATTGACCGTTGTTACACCTTTAATACATTGTAAATGTATGATGTTTGAGAGAAGAAAGGGGTTGTAATCCATGTGTGGGAGAAAAAAAGGGAATAATATACTCCATTGAATTAAGTTGGCCAGAGTGTCCAGGATAAAAGTCCCGAAAACCATGAGTATATATGGGTACCGATTCCCGTAGATGAAATATCCATAAAATGTCAAATAGAAGTGTGTGTATAATGGTTATGTTGGTTAAAGACCCACTAAGTTGTATTTTCAATTTGGTTGTTTAAATAAAATGGAAATGACTCATGAATTGAGATAAAATGGATTGAATATAAAGTTCGACATAGTATGATTTTGCAAAAGAGTTATAAATGATTTTATCACGGATATTGAATGTGCATATCACATCTATATCTTTTTTAAGATTCATATATTGAGTTAGATTATTTCTACTGGACTTTAGCGCACCCTATTTGGGAAAAACTATTTTCAGGTGTTGGTGATATGCCTCCACCAAGGCAGTAGCTTGGAAGGAGTTGAAGCAAGAGCTTCTTTTGTTGTATTCATTTTTTTGTATAGCCAAGGGCTTTAAATGTATTGGACCAAAAATTCACTTTTGTGTAACCAATAACCATCTTGGAAAGTTGTAAGCCTTTAGGGTATTTCTTCTCTGTTTAACTTCCAGTCTTTTCGGTTATCTGTAACACATGCCATATGTTCAGGGCTAGGCGTTATGAATGCATACTGCATATGTTTCCTTTTGTAATCCCAATTAGATTTAATGGAAGGTAATTACTTTATTATTATTGTTGTTTATTAATATTGTGGAGGGATTATGGTAGTTATTTCGAGGTGTTACATCCATCGAGCATTATCTCATATTTATACATTGAAAAAGTTTACTGTTTAGAAAAAAATGGGTGAATCTGGGAAGTAAGTGGTATCTCGTTGAAATAAGTTGGCCTGAGTGTCCATGGTGAAAGTCCTAAAAACTGTGCGTATACATCAGTGCCGATCTCGCGGACGAAATTTTCGTGAAATGGCAAAATTAGTGCTTGTATAAACTATGTTTACATGGGTGCCGACTTACGGTTTCCCGAGGATGAAATTTCAGTGAAAGGTTGTATTTGTTTTGAGATTCTTAGAGTATGATTCACTGCCTTGTTTTCTATTATAAAGGGAATGATTTATGAGTTATAATATTAATTTGGCATTGCATGGTTTTGGAAGGAGACATAAAATGTTTGGGCACGAGTATTACAAATGCATTCACCTTATGTCTTTGTTAAGATTCATATACTGTGTTGGATTATTTCTACTGGGCTTTGGCTCACCCTATGTGAGAAAAACATTTTCAGGTGCTGATGATAAGCCTTCGCCAAGGAAATAGCTTGGGAGGACTTAGAGCAAGAGCTTCATTTTGTGTATTTGTTGTATTTATTTTTGTATATGCCACGGGCTTTTAACTGTATTAGGTTTTAAATCCATTTTGTTGTAACCAAGTGTTGACTTGGAAAGCTGTAAACCCTTAGGACATTTCTTATTTGTTTAACTTTCATCATTTTTCTCTATTAAGTAACATATGCTATAAATTCAGGGTTAGACTTGTGAATGTATACATGCATATGCTACTCTTTTGTAAAACTAATTGGAACTAATGGAAGATAAGTACCTTATCTTGTGTTGTTATGTAATTAATATTATGGATGGTTTATCGTAATTATTCTGTGGCATTACAACTTGGTATCAGAGCGTACCAGGTTTGAATACTTTGAGTATATGGGAAGTGATTCTTACCACAATGGGTTTATCTCGCATGATAGAGATGGTTGTATTTGGTATGCTATGTGATAATTTGCTTATGTGATTATATGGGTATGGGATTTGATTTCTAAGATATTGATTAGATCTACAAGTTCTAGAAGTTCTATTAGAAGAGCACCTGATCATTGCTACTTCTAATTGGAAATCTAGCAATGTCGCGGGACGATCCTTATCTAGAAAAGAAGTTCGTATGTGTATTATGTGATTACGTGCTTATGTGCGGTGAATTACTGTTGTCCATCGCATTTGGATGCGAGTGAGTTAGCTTCGACACATTTGTAAATGTGCTAATCTCTTGTGTTACCTTCATTAGGATGTCAGGACATGGACATGGTGGTGGTAGGCATGGCAGGCCTAGACGGCAAGGGATGCTGTTATCAGATGAAATTCCATCGCAGGCGGAAGGGGTTGGTCAGGCCAATGTGGCCGAGCCAGTGGGTCAGCAGGCCATGAGCACTTTAGCCCGTGAAATGGCCGAAACTTTGCGAGAATCCATGTACATTCTCAGAGATGAAAATCAAGTCCAGGCCCATGTTGTTGAGACAAGGCTGTCGTTTTTAAAAAGAGAGTTCTTCCGGTCTAATCCTGATGAGTTTTTGGGGGATCCTAAAGAGCCTTTGAAAGAAGGTGAATGGCTCGAGCAGATGGTGAAGATGTTCGAGATATTTGGTATCGAGGACGAGGTTTGAGAGTGATCTTGGCATCCTTCTAGCTGAAGGGAGATGCGGGCCAATGGTGAAAGTATACGCGTGGGTGCATTGGGGTGACTTGGGAGGCTTTCATTAACGCCTTCTAGGACAAGTACTTGCCTTCCACTGCGAGGGAAAAGTTGAGGGACCAATTTCTAAAGCTCAAGCAACTTGGCTTACCTATAGTTGAGTTCGAGATAGCTTTTACTAGCCTCTCTAGATTTACACCGGAGCTTGTGGTGACGGAGGAATGCTGTTGTATCGAGTTTGAGAAGAGGTTAAAGATTGGGATTTTTTTCAAAGTAGTTGGGTTAATGATTAGGGACTACAGACGCCTTGTGGAGGCAGCGGCTCATCTGGAGACCGTGGTTCAGGAGGAGGAAGAGCAGATGAGGGGTTCTAGAAGGAGTCAGGAGGTTAAGGGAGAAAATCAGGATAGTAAGAGGCAGAGGGATTCTACTCCATAGCAGTCCCAAGTTGCATAATCTAGATCCACCTTTCTTGTGCTGAGTTCGAGTTTAGGGAGAGGTAATTAGGGAGGTTTCTCTTGTTTTAAGTGTGGCCAGTTGGGTCACAAGTCTACAACTTGCCAGCAGAGAAGAGGAGGGCAACAGTCTACACCATCTGTGGCGCGTTCTTAGAGCTAGAGTCAAGGGAGAGAACAACTGCCTACCTGTTATCAGTGTGGGCAGTTAGGGCATATGAAGAGGTTTTGTCCTCAGTTGGGTAGCACACTAGGTGCGTTTAGTTTGAGACAGACATAGAGCCATCGGCCTACCCAGTCAGTATAGGCCTTGAGGGCCAATCAGGGGGCTTCTTTGGCTAAATCCATGCATCAGACTTATGCTTTGAGGGGTGAACAGGTAAAGTAGACACCTACAGGGCGTGTGTATGCTGTTACCACTCCAAACTTAGTGCCAGCGCCTTCGGTAGTGTGGGGTAACTTCTTGTTGCGTAATTTTGCTATCAATGTATTAATTGATAAGGGTGCATCCCATTCATTCATCTCGCCTGCATTTGCATCGGCTTGGGATTAGAATTGGCTCAATTAGCATCTCCACTCAGTGTAAAGTCACTTGTTGATGGCGAGATTGTATTGGAATAGGGGTGTCAGGGTTGTGATATAGAGGTTGCCGGTTCGCCAACTTTCTTTTGCATTTGTGTTGACTGATATGTCAAGTTTTGATGTTATATTGGATATGGACTGGTTGTCATCATATCGGGCTGTCATTGATTGTTACCGTCAGAAGGTTACTGTATGTACCTCGAGTGGTGATCGTTTTTATTTCATGGGGGACAGAGTCAATAGAGCCTTATTGCTTGTGTGTGATCCACGTGGCCGGGGTGAGCTTAGCCTTCTTCTTGCTACCTTCTTAGGTGTTGAGAGTGATGTGGCCCGAGTTGAGTTACCAAGGGTAGTTTGCGAATACCCGGATGTTTTTCTTGAGGATCTCACTAGTTTACCACCTCACCGTGAGATTGAGTTCTCTATTGATTTAGTGCCTGGTACGACACCGATTTCTATGGCACTGTAGACCGCCCAAACTCTCTCCGCGCAGCCCCCCCTTTCAGAGAGGGCGCAAATTGGGTTCTAGCTACTACAGTTCGGACTCCTATCACGGTTCTAAATCTAATCTCATAAAATGCAATGCAAGACTGACAAATCACCAAAGAGTCCAAATCTGGCAAATCGTTTTGGAAAATCGATTTTAATCAAGAAATGCCAAACATGGACTGCTTTCCCAAATTTCAGAGTTGCCACCTAAATATTTTATTTTGGAAAATTTAGGAAACCTTGACTCGTGCCTTAAGGCCACGTGTCTGTCATCACCAAAGTTGCCTCAGCTCGAGAACTTGGGTACGAGGGGGGAAGGTCATGAAATGAGCACCCCCACTCGCCCGATCAAAGGATCGGCCTCTACTAAACATGATATGTTATTTTGAAAACACATGTGTTCTTTTTCCTGTTTATTAGCTAACCTTACTTTGTGATACGCACAGTATACAAGTATAGACTAAATCACTCGATTTGAAACAAAACATCTCATGTTTGTTTTTTGAAAATGGTTTGGAAGTGCTACTCACAAGTAGGCTAAAATGCGGATTTGCTACCCTCAAGTGGGCTTAAAACAACATGATTTGCCACTCTGCAAAGCAGGCTTAAAACTCATGTTTTGATGAATTGTTCCAATTCAAGCAATGAAGCCTTCATCCACAGGCATTCATGCAGTTAAGCACTTAAACAAATAGCCCGCATGACAAGCATGTTATCATGGCAGCACTCACACTCATGCAAAGATGCTAAAGCATAAACACTTACAGTGTACTTTGAGCCAAAACAGAAAACTAGTTAGAAATCATGTATGATCCTATCTATGTTAAGATGTCTAATGCAACACATGCAAAAATGCAACTAAAATAGGCTTGGCTATCTAAGATGGCATATGAATGCAACATTTGATAACATGCTTTGAAACATGTATTCAAGAAAGTGTATTGAAATACAATGCAGTTTGAAATGATGCGTTGAGTCTGGTGCATGCAAGACAAATGAATGATGCACACATGCAAGCATGATGTATGCTAATCGAAATATGCCCTAAACTAACCATCAAAAGCTGATAAGTAAAAGGGAGAAAGAAATGGGGGTTGGAAGACGTGCACACACACACGCACCCTTATTACAACATTTGCCCTCTCGACGGAGGGTCCGAATAAATAAGCTAACTAGCAACGCTAAGCTAAGCTAATTATTACAAATCAAATTGAAAATAGCTATTCTAAGCTAATTAGAATATCACAAAGATGAATTAAAATTAGCTAAGCACATTAACTAATTAATTACAGAAACCGACAAATTAACTAACTAAACAAAGCAGTTAAAATGGCCTCGAGGGGAGGGAGATATGCATGCTCGGTTTGCTTCGCCCGGAAATGCATTGCCATGCCATAAGTTGTCTCTGTTTGCACTCACGGTGACCTCTGAACATCGAACGCACTTTCAGGTTGCATCTGCCCTAAAACAGGAGCATTCTAGACAAATTTGCTCCAAGTGGCCGGTCGGCCACTTTAACTGGTCAGCAGGCTACCTTAATTGGCTGGCCGGCCACTTCAAGTGGTTGGCAGGCTAGTGCAAGTGGCTGGCCGGCCACTTTCCTTTCCAGAACCTCAACTTTGCTGCAAAAGAGATCAACAAAGGCACAACAATGCATTTACAAGGAAATGTGTGTGCAACTACTCTCCTTGTCATTTCTCAAGCTCAAAGGAGCATAGTACTCGACTCTCAAGCCACCAATCACGCATCTCAATGCATGATGGCCAAAGAGCCAAGTTCGCACAATGTTATTGAATGCACAAACAACACATAAGAGCTTCCACCTCTATCATGCATGATCAAGAGGGTTGGCGACCAAGAAATGCAACACGTTTCATCACTTTGAGTATGAAACGTGCCGCATTTCTCGTGTTTGGATTAACGTCCGATCCAAACACAATGCAATGCAAACAACATGCTTATCTTTCAATGCTAAAGTGGCATGCAAAACAAGAATCTAACACACAAACAACACATGCATGACGTGCTAGAAGACTTAGCCATTAAAGCTAATGAAGTACACAACATTAGGACTATACAATACATAGCACAAATGACCAAACCAACCTCGGATATGGGTTAAACATGCCAAAACAGAGGCCTAATCATGCTGAAATGGGAGCTCAAAATGCTAGAAGAATATGCACACATGTTGGCCTATGAGTAAGGCATGATACAGAACCCTCAAAAGCTATGAAGAAGTGAAGTGTATGAGAGTGTGACTACACTATATACACTGAAATTACATGCCAAATGGTGCCATACCATGTAAATATCACATACACAACATGTTAAAGGCCCCAAAACTCAAAGCTAGTCAAGGCCTTTTAAACTACAACCATACTAAGCAATGCTCAATTGACCCTAACCATTCAAAATAGATCTAAGGTAGGTCAAAATAGTGGCAAAAACATGCTAGACTCGCAGTATAGATGGCAAGAGAGATAAGCTCAAGTATTGGCTCACAAACAAGGCATAAGGGCACAACTCTTAAACACAATGAAAGAGTAATAAACATGAGAATATGACAGAAGTTTAAGCCCTGAAATTACATATCAAATGATGCCATATCACACAAATGTCACAAATAAGGCATGCTAGGGGTCTCAAAACACAAGACTAGCAAAGCTAATTACACTATAGCCCTACAAGGCAAGCTATACATGACCAAGACAACTAGGAACAAAGTTTAAACATGCCAAATCAAGGCCAAAAGAATGCTGAAATAGAGCTAAAAGAAGCTAGAATTAGAGGCATAAAGCATGATGCATGTTAAGCCTACAAGGAGGATTGCACTACAAGTACAAAAACCAAGCACGAGGTGACCCCACCAACTAAAATCACAGTTAAATCATGTTAAATAATGGCCAAAAACATGCTGGAATGAAGCCAATATATGCTAGAATAATATGCTAAATCATGAAGCATGTTAGGCTTGTGAGTAGGATTGCACTACAAGTACATAAAGCATGCAAGAGGTGACTCAACCAAGCCAAAATAGAGCTACAACATACTGAAATAAGACCAAAAATTGGCTAAGATCAAGCCAACACATGCTAGAAAAATATGCTCAAGTATGAGGCCAACAAGACATAGAACCAAGAAGCAAGGATGTGAGGCCACCCCCTCCTACTTTAGACCTTAAAACATTGTTTCTACCACTGAAATTCCTGTGATTTTCAGTGGTAGAAAGGCCAAACAAAGGGTGCCTCTAAAGCTTTAAAAGATGGCACCAAGCTTAAGCAAATAAGGCACACAAGAGGGTAGAACACCCTCAACACCAAAGAGGCCTCAAACAGCCATTTTAAGCACTTAAAAATAGAAGTTTTTGTAGTTTCAAGCAAGGCCTAAAATAGCATGCAAGGATGGCTAAGCTTGTATACAAAAATAAGCTTAAAAGAGGATAAAGGGATTACCTTTGAAGCACAGCAACAACAGCAACTTCTTGAGCCAAAAACCAACTTTTAAGCTCCAAACAAGACCCTCAAGCACCTCAGCAACAAAGTAGGAGTGTTTGGCTAAGAGGTTGTGTGCAAATATGTGAAGAAAACTCACTTTTGAGCACAATGTAACACAATATAGAGAGAGAGGGAGAGAATTCTAGAGAGAGAGAGTGAAATTTTGCCTCTCAAATTTTTTGAACCCTGGAAAGGGAGAGAGAGCTCCCCTTATATAGAGCAATGCAACCACAAGCTTGTTTGACAAGCTTAAACTTGTTCCAATCTCTCCATACACGTGTATGGAGGATGCATTCAGTGGCCACCAGCTGGCACAGCTGGCACTAAAAATATCTGGAAAACCAGAAAAATGGCCGTAGGCCACTTCAAGTTGCCTACAGGAGGAAAAAGTAGCCTACAACCACCAAAAGTGGCCGACATGCCCTCCCCTCCCCTTAGGCAAGGAGTAACAAGGTATGGCACAAAAAACAAACCAAAAGGAAGAGATCTAAGAGGCCCCGAGACAAGGCGCTCAGCTGAAAGTCTCTGAAACTAGCCTACCGACCGCTGCAACTGGCTTACAAGAGAGAAAAGTAGCCTATAGCTACAAAAAGTGGCTTACAAGCCTCTCTTTCCTTCCAGGCAAAGGCACCAAGACATGGTCCAAAAACAAACCAAGAAGAAGAGAGTTAAGAGGTTCCGAGACAAGGTGCTCAGCCGAAAGCCTCGGGAACTCAAAACTAACACAAACATGCGCAATCACCGAGTGCTCAAATGATGACGTCTGAGTCTTAAGGTCGGTCAAAAATAGGGTGTCTACAGGCATTGTATAGATTTGCACTTACCAAATTGAGTAAGTTTTTATTTTTTTATTTTTTAGGTACAAACCAAATTGAGTGAGTTGAATATTCAACTCCAGGAATTACTATATAAGGGTTTTATCCACCCTAGTACTTTTCCTTGGGGAGCACCGGCTCTCTTTGCCAAGAAGAAAGATAGTGTATTGTGACTTTGTATTGATTACTGGAAATTGAATTGAATAACTGTTAAGAACAAGTACCCATTGCCTTGTATAGATGATTTGTTTGATCAGTTGAAGGGGTCTTGTTGTTTTTCCAAGATAGACTTGAGATCGTGTTATCACCAATTGAGAGTAAGGGAGGAAGATATCCAGAAAATGGCATTCCATACGCAATATGGCCATTATGAGTTCCTAGTGATGCCTTTTGGGTTAACCAATGCACCTGTCTTGTTCATGGACTTCATGAATCGAATCTTCCGTGAGTTTTTAGATCGTTTTGTGGTTGTCTTTCGATGATATCTTGATTTACTCACCTTCTGAGGATGAGCACAAGGAACACTTATGAGTTGTGCTTGAGTTGCTTAGAGCCCACAAACTATATGCGAAGATCAAAAAGTGTGAATTCTAGTTGAAATAAGTTTAGTTTCTAGGCCATGTGGTATCCGGGGAAGGAGTGACTGTAGACTACTCTAAGATAAAAGCGGTGCAAGATTAGGAATAACCTAAGAATACATTTGAGATTCGTAGTTTCTTGGGATTAGCCGGGTACTTCCGTCGGTTTATAAAGGATTTCTCTAGCTTAGTCTCACTGTATACTAGACTGTCGAGGAAAGGAATCAAATTTGTGTGGAGTGAGACTTGTGAGAAATCATTTCAAGAGTTTAAGGTTAGACTTACCATTGCTCCATTGTTGATTATTCCGGATAGGGGTTTAGGCTATTCTGTGTATTGTGATGCATCACGAGAATGTTTGGGTTGTGTTTTGATGCAAGAGGGGAATGTAGTAGCTTATGGCTTACGCTAGTTGAAAACACATAAGATAAACTATCCTACTCATGATCTGAAGCTAGCGGCAGTGATTTTTGCCTTGAAGATTCGGAGACATTACTTGTATAGTGAGAAATTTGAAGTGTTTTCTGATCACAAGAGTTTGAAGTATCTATTTTCACAAAAAGACCTGAATTTGAGGCAAAGAAGGTGGATGGAGTTTGTAGAGGATTATGATTTTGAGTTACACAATCATCTAGGAAAGGCCAACGTAGTGGCTGATGCCTTGAGTAGAAATCCTTTAGCAGTGTAGTAAGTATTGCCATCCAGGAATGGGAGATGTTAGGTGCTATTGGTGAGTTCAACTTGCAGCTTGGCGAGTCCATTGATTCGGTAGCTTTGTTTACTGTAGTTGCACAACCTACACTTGTAAACCAGGTTATAGAAGTACAGAGGGGTGACCTCGAGGTAGAAACCCTCCGGGAGAAGATCTTTAGTAGAAAGGTAAAGAAAGGCTTGAATGTGTACTCTGACTCGAGTGTTAGATACCTTGACTGTCTTTTCATGCCGGAGTCTTGTCGAGAGGAGGTATTTTGAAAGTTTCACCATTCACACTTTGCGGTACATCCGGGAGACACAAAGATGTATCATGACTTTAGTCACCAGTTTTGGTGGAAGGAGATAAAGAAGGATGTAGCCGTGTTTGTGTCAAGGTGCTTTACTTGTCAGCAAGTGAAGGTTGAGCATCAGAAGTTAGCGAGTTTGTTACAACCCTTGCCTATAGCCGAGTGGAAGTGGGAGCATATCACGATGGACTTTGTTGTGGATCTTCCGAGGACTCAACGGGGTAATGACGCCATTTGAGTGGTAATTGACCCATTGACCAAGTCGGCACACTTTGTACCCATCTGCAAGAGTGACTTGGTAGATTATCTAACCAACCTCTACGTTAGGGACATTGTTCGATTGCATGGGGTCCCTGTGACTATTGTTTCAGATAGGGATCCGCATTTTACGGCTCGGTTATGGCAGAGCTTGCAGAATGCCTTGGGCACTAGGTTGACCTTTAATACCACCTATCATCCTTAAACTGACGGGTAGTCAGAGCGTACTATTTAGATCCTAGAGGATATGCTTCAGGGTTGTGTTCTTGACTTTAAGAGGTCGTAGGAAAGACACTTGCCTTTAGTAGAGTTTTCCTATAACAATAGTTTCCAATCCAATATTGGTATGGCATCGTTTGAGGCCTTGTATGGTTGACCGTGTAGATCTCCTGTGTGTTGGACCAAGGTGGGTGATACTCCTATGATAGGTCCAAAGTTAGTCCGGGAAATGATGGAGAAAATTGAACTTATCCGTAAAAGGTTGGTTACGGCTTAGAATTGTTAGAAGAGCTATGCCGACCATAGGAGGAGATCGTTATCCTTTGAAATGGGAGATCACGTTTTCTTGAAGATATCGCCTAGACGGGATTTGATGAGATTTAGGAAGAGTGGGAAGTTGTCTCCAAGATTTATTGGCCCTTTTCAGATCCTAGAACATATTAGGGAGGTAGCTTACCGTTTGGCCTTGCTGCCACAACTTTCAGGGATCTATGACGTGTTTTATATCGATTTGCTTTGGAAGTATGAGCTAGATCCATCACACGTGTTGGATTGGACGGAATTAGAGGTAGACGAGGATGCTTCATACAAGGAGAGACCAGTTAGAGTTTAGATACTTGAGACCAAGTCTTGCAAGGCAAGACGATTCCTTTGGTAAAAGTGTTGTGGCGACACCACGGGGTTGAGGAGGCCACTTGGGAGCGTGAGTTAGAAGTCCGTGAAAAGTATCTAGACCTATTTGTTGATGTTTGAACATGTATTGAAACCCTTGTTATGTTAATGTGATATAAACATTGTATATGCTTTGGAAATGCGAATTGTATATATAGTATTAGAGGCTTGTTTCTTATTATGATGAGGATGAATGACCGGTGGATGGGTCATGGTGGTGGGTTGACTTGTTATCATTGTAGTATTTCGTTTAAACTTAATTTTGTTGTTGATTCAAAATGTCGGGGACGGAATTCCTTAAAGGGGAAAGGTTATAGTGATTCTGGTTTAGGCCCAACCCATTTGATGTTTTGGGTCCGAGTTTTATGGTTGTATATTGTTGTTCATGTCTTATTTCATCTTACGCTTCATGGAGTTTGGTTATCGTTGTGTTTTGGTTATGTTTGAAACAGGTCGGGAGTTAGTTTTTCAAAATGGTTGTTGCCCAGATTTTGGCTTCTTTGCTCGAGCGATACTCCTTGCACTCGAGTGGTCTTTGGGAACTTACAGTACTTTTGCAGATCTGCAAAGATACTGCTGGTATTCTTTACTCGAGTGGTCCTTCTTGTGTTTGAGCTATGCTCGCTCGAGCGGTGCTTCATGTGCTCGAGCATGGGTCTTCTATTTGCAAGACTTCTGAGAGTTTGTAATCTTCGCTCGAGTGACAAACTTCTTCGCTCGAGCGGTCACATCTTTTGTATCTGGATGCTTGAGTGACACATCTTGTGCTTGAGCGACCTGCACATATATCAGTTTGTAAAGTCATTTTTCTGAGTCACTTTTTTACCTCTCTTTCTCTCTCTAAACTTTTCAAAACCCTATTTTCTCTCACTCTCTCTCTAAAACTCATTGATTCTACTCAAATACACCTAGATCCGTCGACATTTTCACTCGTGTACCTTTGTTAAAAAGGTAAAGCTCGACGCGGGCTTCGTTCTAATCTGAGCAAAGTTGATTTTCCGCGTCTTTGAGCTTTCTTCACTCTCTCTCTCTCTCTCTCTCTCATCTTCTAAAGCTTGAGGTAGGGATTCTTCACACTTTCTATGAGTTTTAACTTAGTTATTTGCTATTTCTAAACAATATTGTGATTTTGGGAATTTTTTAGACAAATCTAGGTTTTTGGGTTAAAGATCAAAAGATGGGTTTTCAAATGGATTCTTGGAAATGATTTGGAATAGTAAATGAGAATGAGTGGTGATAAAATAGTGTGTTTTTATTCTTGGGATTGATTCATAAAGAGAAAATGGGTTTTGCCCTAAATGTCTCAAATGTTTATTTTCTATTGTGGGGAAGTGGTTTGGAAATACTCTTTTGATCCACTAGGACGCTCGAGATTCTCAGCTAGTAACTTGAAAAGGAATGAACACTCCGGTCGGGGGTGCCGAAATTAGCACTCCGACAGTTAAGTCAGTGTATGCTCTCTTAGTTACTTATATCTTAAGTTAAGCATAATAGTTCTCACATACCTCTCTTTGGTTGTTGTTCTTCTATTTATATACACTCCCAGTCCTCAGGATGGGGCCCACTACTAATCTGTCGTGTGATTGCTCACTCGGCCCTTCTTTCATTGTAACCCGATTTCCAATCGGCCCCTCGTTCAGCTAGCTTTGTGGCTGACTAAGATATTCGGCATCCATATCGTACAAGATGGGGCTGAGTACATGTACCAATTATCTAAATGTGTATTCGGTCTATCTGCGTCCATTTTTATTCGGTTCCTACAATTGCCCCCTAAACACCCCACTAGTGCTAGTTAGTCGGCGTATTTGGCTTTGAACTTGAAATGTCAAAAATTTGGTGGTTAACCTTAATCCAATATGTGTCAGAACGCACACGTTTTTTGGTCATCATTACGAATTCCCGCCTCTTCGTACGCGTCCTCCATTTAATGTGATTTAAAACTTTGTCTCTTCGAATGTATACTCTGAATACTCAAAGTTTCTGGCTCGCCTTCTAGTTCAACTCCTTCACTTCGCGACCTCTACAATTTCCTTCTGTCTCGCATTATACCTTCTGCTCCCTGTAAGTTTTCTTCTCCTTCACTCCCAACGCCATTTCCTTGTTTACTTTCAGTCTTGCATAATCCTTAGGCTAGCCGTGATGGTAAAAAATTTGAAAGAGCTCCTTTCTGTGGATCAAATTTCCGACTTTTGACGCCATTATTCCATCCCTGACGATGTCCATCTGTCACTTGTGGCAGACAGCACCACCAATATGGAGAGGACTGATAAGAGTACAATCATCTTTCCTTTCCTATCGATTGCTGAGGGCAGAGTCCGTTTTTCCCTTCACCCATTTTTAAGAGTCGTCCTTCGACACTGGGGTCTAATTCCTTCCCAGCCTAACGTGAATTTTTCATAATGCAGATTATAGAGTTGAACCGTCGTCTTAAGATTAACTTGGGTATACCTGTAATTCGGCATTGTTATGCGTTGGCCAAGACTACTGGCCGGTTGGGACACTATTTTCTCAGGGCCAAAGATACCGAACATCACCTAGTGACTATGCTTGCCAGCTCTAGCAAGTGTGTTGACGATGTGATGGTCGTTGTCCGAGGCAATTGGGAATTCGGCGAGAGTGAAGATCGCCTAGATCCCGTGCCAAGGTGAAAAGGCAAACCAGGTGGCTGTATAGCTCACTCTAGTTTCTCCGGCTACTTTATTTTTATTCGGCTTGCCGTCTATGTGTTTACCGTTTTGTTTTTGCAAGTAGCAATTTGAAGAAAATGTTGGTTTCATCTGATGACGCTATACTTGCAGACATTAAAGTCGCTCTTCAGTTCGTTGGCCGTCCAAACTTGCAGAAATAAGGGAGGGCGGCCCATATTTTTTTGTAATATGTGTCGTCTTACTCTACGTTTTCGACAGCTGAACACATTCCAATTCCGAGTGGTGAAGATCATCTTACCGCCCTTATCTTCTCCAACTTCAAAAACATAAAGGAGGTTGGTTTAGAAGCCTCTGAATCGAAACAAGAGGAAGAACAAGCAGTCGATCCAGTTGCCAAGAACCTGAACTAGTCGGAAGTCGAGATAAAAGAAGCACTTAATTCAGCTTTTGAGGAAGCCGGATTGAATTCGTCTGACCCTTCGCCTGCCTCAGGCCAAGGGGAATTTTTTGAAGACATTTTTACAAACTTAGGGGACTTGCCCGGCTCTTACCCTGACAACATGGCCAGCGAGTCGCTCACCCAAATGGCCAAACGGAGGAATGCCGAGAGATTGGCCGCCCGAAGAAGAGCTGAAGCCGAGTGAAACCAACCTCTGCCCCCTCCGCCTGACGCCAGGGAAGAAACTCCACCCGTTCTTGTTGAAGAGGTGGCTCAGAGTGAAATGACCGAAATGGAAATTGTTGTTGATCAACAGGAGGCTCAAGTGACAGAGTACAGGGGTGAAAAGCGCCCAGCCAATCACGACACCATTTATTCGGAAGATCTAGTAGATAAACGGCCACGTTTGGAAGAATCAGACTTGGTTGTGCCATTTACAGTGCAACCAAAGATAAAAAACATGCTGATTAGCTCTAATTCATCAGCTATAAGGGACCCGGTTGTAGCCTTGAGCTTGGCTTCATCCGTTTCTCTGCCGGTTGACAAAGTGACTTTTAGGGCGGAGGCTGATCTGCTGGCTATCGCGTTAGCGGCTCAATCGGCGATATTAGTATGTTTTCTTTTACAGATTTGCAAGGCTTAAACATGAGTTTCTATATTAGCATACTAGTCCCTTCTTTTGTAGGTGGCGGGGAGAATAGTCGAGATTAGACATCGCCAACACAACGCAATCGAGCAGATTGGCTTTCTTACAGCCGAATTAGAAAAGGAGAGGGGGAGAGCGATTGAGGCCTCTCTCTGAGTCGAGTCTGAGGCTGCGAAAGCGGCGGAAGAGAGAGCTAGGGCCGATGCAGAAGCAAATGAGGCTAGGACTGCTATTGCATTGAAAATGGCCGCTGAGGAAAAGGCAAAAGCGAATGAAGAGGCGCTTAGACTGGCCAACGAAATGATTGGAAAGCTGGAGGCCGACCTGGAAAAGTCTAGGCGGGCGAAGGTGAACTTCGAGTCTGCTCTTTCCAAGTCGTTCTAGGCTGGCAAGAATGCAGCCTTGGCGGACTACGTCGCAGAAGTGCCAAAATTTGAAAATAGGGGGTTCAAACACGGCTGGCTCAAGGCCTTGGCTGCCGCTAACGTGACATCGAACAAAATTCCGTCTGAAAGTTGAGCGTTGAGCATTTGGAGTCTAACCCCGAAGATATCGAAGATAGTTGAATATTTTCCATTTTGCTTTGGGTACTAAGTGTATGTAGATTTTGCTGTATGTATTATGTTCTTGTTTTTATGAGAAACTGATATAGGGTAGTTTTCATTTGTAAAATGAATTCTATTTGTGCTCAATTTACGAATGAAAATTATTTTTGCTATTTGCGCGTAGCTTATGAATGGAAATTATTTTTGCCTTTTGTGCTCATTGAATGTGCTTGTTAGCAGCCAAGTAAGATGTAAAATCATGAAATGTATAAAACGAGTTGCCGAATTAAAAATAATTGTAAAGTGCTGTAGCTTAGCCAAATATACTAGTGAATATGCCCTTGCCATGGTAGGTTAATGAACCAGTTGGACTAATGAACCGAAACAGTCTGAAAACAACAGTTTAGGAATTTGCTCGGGCACAACGGAAATTCGGCTAAGCTCTGATAGTTATGCCAAATAGATTGATTAATCTGCCCTTGCCCCAGTAAGTTAATGAACCAAGACAGACTGAAAACGGCAGTTCGGTAATTTGCTGGGGCACAATGAAAATTTGGCTGAGCTCTGATAGTTATGTCGAATAGATTTATTAATCTGCCCCTGCCCCAGCAAGTTAATGAACCAAGACAGACTGAAAACGATAGTTCGGTAGTTTGCTGGGGCACAATGGAAATTCGGCTGAGCTCTGATAGTTATGCCGAATAGATTGATTAATCTGCCCCTGCCCTAGCAAGTTAATGAACCAAGACAGACTGAAAACGGCAGTTCAGGAATTTGCTGGGGCACAACGGAAATTCGGCTAAGCCCTGACAGTTATGCCGAATAGATTGATTAATCTGCCCTTGCCCCAGTAGGTTAATGAACCATGACAGACTGAAAACAGTAGTTTGGTAATTTGCTGGGGCACAACGGAAATTCGGTTGAGCTCTGATAGTAATGCCGAATAGATTGATTAATCTGTCCTTGCCCCAGCAAGTTAATGAACCAAGACAGACTGAAGACGGCAGTTCAGTAATTTGCTAGGACACAACGGAAATTCGGCTAAGCTCTGATAGATATGCCGAATAGATTGATGAATCTTCCCTCGCACCAGCCAATACTTGAACTGGGATGCCGAAAACAGTTAGTTTGTGGCGTGAGGCTTTTGAAGTTTAGCATTAATGATAACGCCTCGAGGGTGCTGCCCCTGTAAGAAATAAATAGGGTGAGTGCTTCATGCACGTAGGTCTTGTTTATGTGTTCAGACTTAACAACTCAGTTTAGTCCGTTGAGAAAGGTTAGACAAGTGCGAATGTCAAATAGACTGTTCTTCAACAGCAAAGGAGAGGGAAGGACATTGGCTGAGCTGGAAGGAGAAATGAATCGAAGTGGCGAACCTGTGCGCATGGGAAGTAGGACTTCGAGGGAGTGAGAGAGACGCCAGTTCCCTCGTCGTCGAAGTAGGTCGCCCAAGAGGAAAAAGCAGCAACGGGGTAGATCCCGTCAACCCTGCCCCGGAGGAGAACCCGATGTGACATCGCGCCCGTCGAGTTTTGCAGTCTTCGTGGGGAATAGACCAATGACAGAAACGGATTCAATCGTTCGTGACCCAAATATGGCAATCGAGTTCGCTCGACAGATTTTTCCACCTAAAGTCTAGCAGTCGATAGTAGGTCAACAGGATTTCAAAGTGGTTCGTGAAGGCGTTCATGGGGCGGTGAAGGGGCTGTACACCGCCTATGAAATTGGCATGCGTCTTCGTGCCACACGGTAGGATATAGAGCAGAGAGACGAACGCAGCTGAAGCTTAGAAGCTTGCGTAGAGAAGGCTGAGTGCGAACTAAGAAAGATCATGACTGCTGAGTCACAATCGGCTACCATCCTAACTCGGTCGTGGAGGAAAGGGTGACTCAGCGACTAATAAGTCATGTGATTGTCGATTAAGATATGGCTAGCATGTTTGCAATTGAGACAGCTAAGTCTAGGGCCTGTGAAAAAGGCTTTCATGACGGCCAGAAGGTCGGGAAAGACAAGACCAAGGAAAAACTTGTCGAGGAGGTCTGCCGATGTGAAAATCGTGGATTTAAGCATGGCTGGATCAAGGCACTTCAAGTTTCGGACGCTCTCCGGGCAGCAGGCGTTGATTCGGCGTCGCTGCTATATCAAGGTCATCATTTTCCCTTTTCGGCCTTCGAAGTCGAGAAGAGTGATGATGAAGGAGATGCCGAATAAAAGTAGACATTGTAATGCTCAAATGCAAATTGAATGTAAATTATGTATTTATTGGTTAATCTAATAAAACACTCTATTTCAAATGTTTGCATGTTTCAACTTACATTTATACACTTTGTGCCAGTCGATCAATTTAATGAAACATTTCATTTTGAATGCTTAATGTTTCAATTTTCACCATGTGTCGTGAGATCCACAAAGAGCGCTCTGAATTCGGAGTCCTTATTTGGCCCAAACATGCCTTGCACAGATGGGGCTCCAAATTCGACTTTTTAATCTTGGCCAATCGTGAGATCCACGAAGGGCGCTCCGAATTCGGAGTCTTTATTCGGCCCAAACGTAACCTGCACAGTTGGGGCTCCGAATTCGGAGGCTTTTTAATCTTGGCCAATCGTGAGATCCACGAGGGGGGCTCCGAATTCGGAGGCTTTTTAATCTTGGCCAATCGTGAGATCCATGAAGGGTGCTCCGAATTCGGAGTCTTTATTCAGCCTAAACGTGACCTACACGGATGGGGCTCCGAATTCGAAGGATTTTTTATCTTGGCCAATCGTGAGATCCATGAGGGGCGCTTTGAATCCAGAGTCTTTATTTGGCCCAAACGTGGCCTTCACGGATGGGGCTCCGAATTCGGAGGCTTTTTAATCTTGGCCAATCGTGAGATCCACGAGAGGCGCTTCGAATTCGGAGTCTTTTTTATCTTGGCCAATCGTGAGATCCACGAAGGGCGCTACGAATTCGGAGTCTTTTTTATCCTGGCCAATCGTGAGATCCACGAAGGGCGCTTCGAATCCGGAGTCTTTATTATCTTGGCCAATTGTGATATCCACGAAGGGCGCTCCGAATCCGAAGTCTTTATTATCTTGGCCAATCGTGAGATCCACGAAGGGCGCGCCGAATCCGGAGTCTTTATTCGACCCAAACGTGACCTACATGGATGGGCTCCGAATTCGGAGGCTTTTTTCTCTTGGCCAATTGTGAGATCTACGAAGGGTGCTCCGATTCCAGAGTCTTTATTCGGCCCAAACGTAACCTGTACTAATGGGGCTTCGAATTCGTAGGCTTCTTTATCTTGGCCAATCATGAGATCCACGAAGAGCAATCCGAATCCGGAGTCTTTATTATCTCAGCCAATCGTGAGATCCACGAAGGGCGCTTCGAATCTAGAGTCTTTATTCGGCCCAAACGTGACCTGTACGGGTGGGGTTCCGAATTCGGAGGCTTTTTTATCTTGGCCAATCGTAAGATCCATAAAGGGCACTCCGAATCCGGAGTCTTTTTTTATCTTGGCCAATCGTGAGATCCACGAAGGGCGCTCTCAATCCGGAGTCTTTATTATCTTGGCCAATCATGAGATCCATGAAGGGTGCTCCGAATCCAGAGTCTTTATTCTGCCTAAACGTGACCTACACGGATGGGGCTCCAAATTCGGAGGCTTTTTTTATCTTAGCCAATCGTGAGATCCACAAAGGACGCTCCGAATTTGGAGTCTTTTTTATCTTGGCCAATCGTGAGATCCACGAAGGGCGCTCAAAATCCGGAGTCTTTATTCAGCCCAAACGTGACCTGCACGGATAGGGCTTCGAATTTGGAGGCTTTTTTATCTTGGCCAATCGTGAGATCCACGAAGGGCGCTCTGAATTCGGAGTTTTCATTCGGCCCAAACGTGACCTGCATGAATGGGCTCCAAATTCGGAGGGCTTCTTTATCTTGGCCAATCATGAGATCCACGAAGGGCGCTCTGAATTTGGAGTCTTTATTCGGCATACTTTTGAGCTGGGTTTCACACTGAGAAAATAGGAAACTTTGCATTGCAAAAGCGAAATGTGTACATGGTGAATCACTCAAAACAAGTATCATGTCCCACAGGTCGGGTTCAGTGACATAATTTACGCAAATGCAAGGAATTCCAAGGGCGTGGCAAACTCCTCCCAGACATGTCTTTGAGCTGATATGCCCCTGTTCCTGCAATTGAGTCGACTTGATAGGGGCCGTCCCAGTTAGGACCCAATTTTCCATCAGCCGGATTCCTGGTAGCTAGAAGCACTTTTCTTCAGGACCAATTCACCTGGTACATAGCGACGTAGTTGAACACGTTGATTATACGACTTAGCGAGCTGCTGTTGGTACCGTGCCAAGGACGCAAGGGCACGGTCTCTTCGTTCTTCAATCAGATTTAAATCCAAGGCCAACATCATGTCGTTTCGGCCCATATCAAAAACCTTTGATTTCAAGGTTGGGAGGCCGATCTCCAAGGGGATGATTGCTTGATTTCCGAAGCACAAAGCGAATGGCGTTTCCCTAGTGGAACGTCTCGGAGTAGTGCGATGAGCCCACAATACACTCGGCAATTCTTCGACCCATCTGCCTTTAGCTTTCTCCTGCCTCTTCTTGATGCCTTCTAAAATGGCTTTGTTGGAGGCTTCAGCTTGGCCATTACTCTGTGGATAAGCCGGGGTGGAGAAATAGAGCTGGATACCATACTTGCTACACAGCTCTCGATAGACACCATAATCAAACTGGGTGCCGTTATCTGAAATGAGTGCTCTTGGAATGCCGAATCGCGTTATAATATTTCTCCATACAAAACGCTTCACATCAGTATCTCGAATGTGAGTTAGTGCCTCCGCTTCTACTCGTTTTGTGAAATAATCTATTGCGACAATCAAAAATTGCTTGTTGCTAGGGGCGCGAGGCAGTGGTCCAACGATATGAAGTCCCCATTAGAAAAATGGCCAAGGATTGGTTATAGAGCTTAACTCTTTAACAGACAGATGTGTTAAGGGAGAAAACTTCTAGCACTGTTCACACTTCTTCACGTAACATTCGACATCAACTCTCATTGTCGGCCAATAATACCCCTGTGTCACAGCTCGGTGGGCCAAAGAGCGCCTGCCAGAATGGGCACCATAGCTACCTTCATGTATTTCAGTAAGGAGTCCCTCGACTTTATCCGGATGAACGCATTCTACGTACGGGCCAGAAAGAGATTTTTTGTAAAGTTTTCCTTGCAGATCCAAATAGTATCGCAGGGCTTTGTTTCATAGTTTGTGTGCTTCTTTCTTATCCGACGGGAGCTATTCGGAAGATAAGAATGTAGCAATGGAATCCATCTAACTCGGACCTGACTCTATGACATTGATCTAAACTTCCTCTGAAGGGCCAATGCTCGGATTAGGGATGAAACCCACTTCAATTGTCTATTTAATCTTTGAGTTAATGGCAGAGGCTAGGCAAGCCAGGGTGTCTGCATGTATGTTCTGATCACGGGTTATTTGGTTTAATTCATGATGGTCAAATTTTGCCAACAAGGCATTTGCTGTTTTCATGTAAGCGGTCATACGGTTGTTTTTGGCTGCGTACTACCCCTTTAGCTGATCGATCACTAGTTTTGAATCGCAAAATATAAGCAGATGTTGAGCACCCAGGAGATGTGCATTTCGCAAGCCAGTTGGCAGGGCTTCGTATTCGGCTTCATTGTTCGATGCTTCGAAGCCGAGTTTGACAGCCTGCTCGATTATTGCTCCGTCGGGAGCCATGGTTACAACTCCGGCCCCACTGCTGTGTTGATTGAATGATCCGTCATAGTACAACTGCCAAATGTCCCCAACATAAATTCTCCAGTTCGCCCTAGGTTTTATTTCATCAGACTTGAAGTCGTCAAGACCCCCAGTGAATTCGGCCACAAAGTTGGCAAGCACTTGCCTCTTGATTGAGGTTCTAGGAAGAAATTGAATATCATATTGGCCGAGTTCAAGAGCCCACTTTGAAACGCGCACTGATGCTTCTGCATTACGAAGTACTGACCCGAGGGGGTGGTTCGTTAGTACCCCGATGGTATGCCCCTGAAAGTAATGCATTAGCTTTCTTGCTGTTGTGACGAGGGCTAGGAGGAGTTTTTCCAATGGAAGGTAACGTGTTTTGGCGTCAACCATTGGTTTGCTCACATAGTACACTGGTTGCTACTCCCCAAGCTCTTCCTTTAACAGTACGTCATTGACTGCCCGGTCAGAAACTGCCAGATATAAAATGAACGGGTCACCTGCCGAAGGTATTGTCAAGAGTGGAACTGATCGGAGGTAGGCCTTCAGACCGTTGAAAGTGGTTTCACACTCGGAGGTCCATTCAAAAGCCTTGCCCTGCCGTAGGGTATGAAAGAATTGTCGGAAGCAGTCTGTGAAACGATTGATGAACCTGTTGAGTGCGGTGGCCATCCCCATTAACTTTTGAACCTCCTTCACCGATCGAGGGGAGCCGAGTTCCAAGATTGCTGTGATTTCCCTCGGGTTGGCTCGATTCCTCGGTGATTGACAATGTAGCTAAGGAATTTGCCGGATCAGATCCAAAATGCCCACTTGGAAGCGTTAAGCTTCATTTTGTACTTGCGTAAAATGCCGAATATCTCTTCCAGGTCGACCAGATGAGTTTGCTCTTCTTTTGACTTGACCACCATATCGTCAATGTACAGTTCCATAGTACAGCCGAGTTGCTCCTTGAACATGGCAGTGACTAGTCTTTGGTAAGTTGCCCCTGCATTCTTCGGCCCAAAAGGCATAACCTTATAGCAATAGGTTCCTGTTGGGGTGAGGAATGTAGTTCCGGATGCATAGCAATTTGATGGTAGCCTCTGTAGGCATCGAGGAAGCTCATACGTTGATGACGTGCTGTGGCGTCTATGAGTTGATCAATTCTGGGGAGAAGAAAACAATCCTTGGGGCAAGCTTTATTTAAATCCGTGAAGTCCACACAGATACGCCAAGTTCCATTCTTTTTCTTTACCACCATAGTATTCGATAGCCATGTAGGATAGGTCACTTCCCAGATTGCCCCAGCATCAAGCAATCGGTCAACTTCTTCAACAATAGTAGCAGTGTGTTCTGCGGCTGACTGCCGGCTTCTCTGAATGATCGGCTTACATTTCGGGTCAACATTCAGATGGTGCTTAGAAATAGATGGATCTACCCTCGGCATCTCATATAGCAACCATGTGAATACACCAAGGTTGGCGAGCAAGGAGGTAACTAGCTCCTGCCTGTCAGTTTTATTTAAGGAGGCACCGACCATGAAGAACCTGTTAAGATCCTCGTCAATTTCAACTCGGTCTAGGGCTTCCGTGGCCTTTTCACTTAGGAGCTGTCCAACATCGTCCAGGCTCTCGCGATCCAGCACCTCAATAGAGTTCACCTCCGGCTCTCTTGGTGTTTTTGCAACGAGAAGATAACATGCTTGTGCCGATTTCTGGAAACCACAGATTTGTTCAATGCCTCGTTCAGTCAAGAAGCGGAGCAGTTGATGATAGGTGCTGGGCACGACATGCATGGCATGCAACCAAGTTTGTCCCATGATAAGATTATACGGCGAAGGCAGCTTGACAACTAAGAATTCCACATCTAATATTCGGGAGCCCGCTCGAACTGGTAGTGTGATTTTGCCCAACGGGTATTCTGGATTAGCATTGAAGCCGAATAACGGATAAGAAGCCGGAGACAGGTCCGACTTAGTGAACCCGAGTTTGATGAAGGTCTTGTAATACATAACCTCCAAAGTACTCCCCTAGTCTATGAGAACGAGTTCAACAGTGAATCGATTTACGCGTAGTTCGATGACCAATGGATCAATGTGATGGAGTGTTACGCCGATCAAATCAGAATCGTTGAAGATAATACTCGGAGCTTCATAGGGCTATTTTGCTGGTGATTTTGTTTTGGGGGCTAGGATGAGATTGAATTGAAAGTACGGCGGGGGCTGTCAGCAGGCTGTATATCATATGGATTACACTCAGCGGAGGTGAATCCTGCCTTAGGGCAACAGTTTTGGTTGAGTTGTTCTTTCGGATGTGTTGCTGGAGCTGACCGTTTGTACCAACTCCTCAAGGTGGTCTTTCAAAGCATAGCAACTGTCGGTATCATGACCGTGATCTTTGTGATATTCGCACCGTCTATCCCGTCTCCTTGTGTCGGGAGGTCCCACCATCTTGGGCGGCCACTTGAAGAACGACAGATGTTGAATTTTAGTCATAATTGTGCTGATCAGCTCTGACAACTCCGTACATTTCTTGACCGCGCGCCTTGCACGCCTGTTATCCACTTAAAGTTGTTCATTAGCTCGGTGGGAGCATTGGTCGTTTGATCGGCGCGAATTTCACTTGTCTCGTTTAGCTCGGCCCCATGGTTCAGGGCTCCGTGATGGTACAGAACTTATCGGTTGAATAATTTCAGACGGGGCCGTCTTGATGGCCTGGTGCCTGGCTTTAACCCGCAGTGCATCATCTTCAACTTTGCAATATTCCTCGACTTTCTTCATCAACGACCAGACTGTTTTGGGGGGCCTTCTAGTCAAGGAACTGCAAAGGGCACTATCATGATGCAACCCCATTTTAAAGGCGGTGATGGCCATACATTCGTTGCAGGCATCATCCACAAGATTAAAGCATTCCCAATAGCGCACCGAATACGTTCGTAATGTTTCCCCTGACTGGAATTGCATTGCTCAGAGAGAATCGGCCTGCTTCGGCTGGACCTTATTGGTGATGAACCTTGCCCTGAAGGATTTTGGGAGTTAATGGAAGTTCTTAATTGATGCCGATTCCAATTTACAATACCAACTGACGGCCAACGGTCCCAAATTGCTTGGAAATATTTGGCACATGAGGGCCTCGTCGTCCGCATGCAACGTCATAGTTTGCTTGTAATGTCAGATGTGATCAGTGGGGTTTGATTTCCCGTCGTAGAGGGTGAACGATGGGGCTTTAAACTTTTTGGGCAGTACTGCCTTCGCGATCCGTCGTACAAAGGGATTATGTTAGTCCTCTTTGCCTGAACCATTTCGCCTTCGCTTATGGCGTGTACGCGGACTCTCTTCGGAGGAACTGGTGGTTTCAACTCGTCCCTTCCTTTTGGGTTCTGGGGATAATGAGTCATAATCACTGTCATTTTCTTGTCTTCGAACTCGAGGTTGTCAACCATCTTCTCTCAAAGGTCGTTTGGGATCTTGGCGTGCAGCTTGCTTGGATTTTGCTACTTCCAAGGCCAAATCCTAACGGAGGCGCTCGTTCTCAGCGATCATGTTTTCCAGCCTCTGTTCATTTTGCTTCGCTTGTTCCATGATCGCTTGCATTGTCTCATGTGCTGAAGTCGAGGGTGAGTTCTGGGCAAGTGAGTCGAAGTTCAAGGCATATCTTGTGGCGATAGTCTCCGGTCTGTGCATGTTGTTTGGAGTGAGGTCATCTTTCTGTGTGGTTTCGACAGTGACTATCGGAGCGTCTTCTGTTACGCCTGCCATGGATGTAGTTGAGTATTCTCACAGGCGGCGCCAATTGTAGGGAAGTGATTTGGAAATACTCTTTTGATCCACCGGGACGCTCGAGATCCTCAGCTACTAACTTGAAAAGGAATGAACACTCTAGTTAGGGGTGCCAGAATTAGCACTCCGACGGTTAAGTCAATGTATGCTCTCTTAGTTACTTGTATCTGAAGCTAAGCATAATAGTTCTCACATACCTCTCTTTGGTTGCTGTTCTTCTATTTATATACATTTCCAGTCCTCAAGATGGGGCCTACTACTAATCTATTGTGTGATTGCTCACTCAGCCATTCTTTCGTCGTAACCCGACTTCCAATCAGCCCCTCGTTCAGCTGGTTTTGTGGCCGACTAAGATATTCAACATCCAGAACGTACAAGACGGGAGCGAGTACATGTACCGATTATCTAAATGTGTATTCGGCTTATCTGCATCCATTTTTATTCGGCTCCCACATGTATAATTAATGGAATTGATGTTGAAATAGTGAAATTGGATTGACATTAATGAGGATGGTAGAGTTGGATATGTATTACTACTCACATCTTGAAATTCAAAGAGTTTATCTTTACTGATAGTTGTTTATCTGTTTAGAAATATTTGTTTTGGGTTATTGGTGAATGATAGTTATGATAGTTGTAGAAATTGCATGAGAATTAGGAGAATTGAAACTATTTTTCTCATTCATTTGCATCGAGCATTATCTCATATTTATATATTGGAAATGTTTACCGTTTAGAGAAAAATGGGTGAATCTGGGAAGTAAGTGGTGTCTCATTGAAATAAGTTGGCCTAAGTGTCCATGGAGTTCTAAAAACCGCATGTATATATGGGTGTCGATCTTGCGGACGAAATTTCTCTAAAATGGCAAAAGTAGTGCTTGTATAGACGACGTTTACATGAGTGCCGGCTTACGGTTTCCTGCAGATGAAATTTTCGTGAAAAGTTGTATTTGTTTTGAGATTCTTAGAGTGCGATTCATTGCTCTGTTTTCTATTGTAAAGGGAATGATTTATGAGTTATGATATTAACTTGGCATTGCATGGTTTTGGAAAGAGAAATAAAATGTTTTGGCACGAGCATTGTATATGCATTCAACTTATATCTTTGTTAAGATTTATATACTGTGTTGGATTATTTCTACTTGGTTTTGGCTCACCCTATGTGGGAAAAATATTTTCAGGTGCTGATGATATGCCTCCTCCAAGGCAATAGCTTGGGAGGATTTAGAGCAAGAGCTTTATTTTGTGTATTTATTTTTATACAAGCCAAAGACTTTAATTGTATTGGGTTTTAAATCAATTTTGTTGTAACCAATTTTTGATTTGGAAAGCTGTAAGTTCTTAGGGCATTTCTTATTTATTTAACTTTCATCTTTTTTCTCTATTAAGTAACATATGCTATAGATTCAAGGTTAGAATTATGAATGTATACCTGCATATGCTACTCTTTTCTAAAACTAATTGGAACTAATGGAAGATAAGTACCTTATCATGTGTTGTTATGTAATTAATATTGCAAATGGTTTATAGTAATTATTTCGGGGTGTTACAACTAAATTTATAATCAACTTAAATTTATCATACTCTATCAATTGATAAACTAAATTATACTAATACGAGAATATTTTTACTAATATATATACTAAAATAAATATAAAAATTTAAATATTTCATTTCAATTTTTTTGCTACATCACCTTAAAAATAAAGAAAGATAGAAGATGAGTAGGAGAGAGGAGGAGAGACAAAAATGATAAGTTTGTTATATCACTTGATAAACTATGGTATGATAAATTATAATTATGAGTTTCGTTGATAATGTAATTATACTTAACCAAAAGTGTAATTTTTGTAATTTTAGAAAATTCATTTGTTTTAATTTTACCAATTGAATTATTATATAGCTATTTGTTATATAATACTTAGGACAAAACATTAATAGCAACAAAAAACAAAATAAAATAAAAATTATATAACTCATGCCATTTTTGAGATGTTATCTCTTTGATTAAAAAGTTAAGAAACAAAAGAGTTGTAAAATGTATTTGGCATGTACTAACAAAAAAAATTTCAAAAATCTTTGTACCAGTTTGAAAAGATTAAAGCTTCGTTTGGTATTGGTTAATATAGTCAATTTTTTTGTGTTGGGACTTTTTTAGCATTTCTTGGTTTGATTTTTTTGACCTTTTTGATTTTTGTGAGAAAAAAAAAAATAATGATTGTGAGTTAGATGTGATATTTTGTCTTATTAGTTTACTTAGCCAATTTTGTCATTTTATGACTAAACAATTCTTGTGAGTGTGTATAGGTATTTACACATTTGGAATGATAAAATTGAAAATTTAAGTAACAAACAAAAATATTTTTATTTTCCCATACAATTAAAAAACTCATTGCTAAATACATTAACTTCTTTTATCTCTTAAAAAATCTAAAAAGTCACTTAAAAAATTAATTTTAAACACTTTGTTTGTTAAAAAAAAGTAAAAACATACTTAATATTATTTATCTTTTGTTTTATAAAATTATTTTTAATTAATTTAAAAATAAATTTATCAATCATTATTCAATCCCGTACATAACACAAGTAATATACTAGTAACTTTAGAAATAAAAAGGGTTAATTACACTGTACCTGGTTAAAAAACACATTACCTCTATATAATTTAAAATATACACAGAACCTCGGGAGCTGCTATTTACACACACACAACCCCCTCTCCACACACACTTAATGAAGGAGGTGTGTGGAGAGTGTAGAGAGGGGGATGTGTAGAAAGTGGATGTGGGGTGTGTAAATAGAAGCTCCCCAGAACCTCGTTATAATTTGGAGTAAAATTTGCAAAAAGTCTTTATTACCCTTGTTTTGTTATTTAATTTTCTTTTATATGCCATCACAATCCAATCTTTCTCAACATAACGAAGCTTAACCCACGAGACCACCAGCTGTTTTCACATCCAAATCCAATGACTATCATCTCTTTCTATTTTCTTCACCTTCTCTTTTCTCCTTTCTTCAGAAAACACCATTCTCTTATTTATTTATTTATTGTATGGAAGAAGCCATGATTATTATATCTGAAGCAACCACACTCATCGGTAAATCTGCTTAGTATATCGGGTAGGATTTTGTAATTGAAAACATTTTGTTTGTCTTTGGATGTCTCTAAACAATTTTGTGTATGTGTATATATATACTATTGACTTACCATTCTTTGCATTACAATTTGTAATTTTTATTAAACGACTCAAACTATGTTTCCTTTAATTCCAATTTGTTTGGAGATTTGCTTTTGAACCTAGATATGTATATATATAGTTGAAGAGCTAGTGGATGGCGTGATTAGAAATAGTGGCAGATGGTGTGCATGGCCTTGGGTTGTTGGACTAATTGAAGGATAAGGAAAGAGAGATGTGATAAAGGAGATGGATAGTAAACTATGGTGGTGTTGCAGGTTGCAGCAAGAAAAGGTGTAATGAAGAAGAGAAGAAAAGAAGCAGAAGATAAAAGTGTCATTTGCTCAAAATATTTTGCCACCACAGGCATAATTGAGGGGAAATTCTATTTCCACCTATCCTTTTATTTTTGTATATATCATATCTCAGTTCATATATTAAATGAATTTGAAAAAAAATGTTTTACTTAGTACACAACCCTTTATATCATAAATACCTTTTTCTTCATACCTTCCACCACTAACCCTAATCTCTAACCCTAACTAGTCACTGTCGCCACCTCCATCATAGTCATTGTCGTAGCTCGTCCCAAAATACTATGGCGCACTGTTTTCAAACTTTCTATTGCCTCTATAACTAGAGAGTTCACACTTATATTATACTCTAATTGATATAATTTATTCTGAAAAACCGAACTGTTGCATGCAGTTGAAAAGAAAAATTGCAAACTTGACATTCCTAACTCCATATCTCTGGATAAGCTTTTTAAATGACTTCTAACCATTAATTGCACTTGTTCCTTTTTTACATTAAAGTGGCTCACCTCTCTCTATATATATATGGAGATATGCTATCATCAACAATGCTTGATCTCCTATCACACAGAGGGAGTTGTTGCTTGTAATCCAATCTTGAATTCATACCCCTACTAAGGCAGTTAAGGGAGGAGGCCGACGGTGGTATGACAACTGGTTAGGGTTAGAAATTTTTGGATGGCTTGGAAATTAGGGGTTTTGGATGTGGAAGATAAAATGATATTTTGGTATTTTTATTTTAGAATAAAAATGTAATTAATTTTTTTTTTCCATTAAGTGTGTGGAGTGAGAGAACTTTGTGTGTGGAAATAGAATTTTCCATAATTCAGAGTGCGTTAGACACGCATCGCTAATTTAGATAGAACCTGTTGTTTTTGCACTTTACTCCAAACGGTATTATGTGTATGTATTGTGTTTTTTAATTATATCATAAGAGGATAAAATGTATTTAATCCAAAAAAAAAAAAAAAAATCAATCAATTTATCCCTCCTGAAAAATTATACATGTCCCTTAATCTTTCATAGATTCTCCATTTTTTTGTTACTTTTTTCAACTGAAACCCCATTAAATAATCTGGTAGATAATTTATGGTACTATTGAATTTATGGTTTGGAATTGTGTGATTATATGAACAATATTCATATGTAGGTTATACACAAAGGAAGTTATTTTTTATTGTATTGATATTGATATTGATTATCAAGCAAAGTTTTCCAAAGATAAAATTGTCTAGATCAACTTTAAAAGTACACATTTGAAACTTTCTTGATGAATTTTTCTAATCGGTCAAAACACTTGCACCTCATTAAAGGAGGTCAGTGATTCAAATCTTCCCATCTGCATATGGGTCTTATTTTCAGTGTATTTATTTGAATTTTCACTATTATGACTATAATTCATTGGATTTTATTATAATATCTTATATGAATAAAAAAAAATAAGTATATATCACTTTATTATTATTGATTACTGAAAATGATTTATAACATAATTATTATTGATTACTGAAAATGATTTATAAAGTTATAATTAATCGTTGCTGCTTCTGAATAAATTTTTTGACTCCTTCACTGCAAATAATCATATATACAGCTTAAAATTTGGGATAATTGATATGGCTTCGGTTGGGAAGAACTTAGGATTGGGTTGGGTTTGAGGCTATTTTATCCACAAAAAGACAATATAGTTTTTTTAACCTAATAAGTCAAAATATTACATCCAACCCATAATCATTACATTCTTTCTCTCACAAAAAGCCAAAAAAGTCAAAAAGTTCTTCCCAAACGTGATTTTTTTAGCCTGAGGCAAAAAATAGTCAAAAAGTTAAAAAGCTAACCCAATTCCCAAATGAACCCATATTAGGACTCTCAAAAATATATTTGCTAATTGACCAGTTTTTGACATGATCATTTTCTAAGATATTCATTAGAGATACTCAGTTGTTTTTTTTTTTTTTTTGATCAGCAAAAAAGGAACCATTATTGATGAAAAAACTATACAAAGATGAGATTACATCAGATAAAGGAGGGGAAGAGCAACAAGCATCATAGCAAACTATCCCAATCCCAACTAGGTTGGCATCGAGAAGAAAACCTAATCATCTGCAAGCACAACCCCAGAAGTTTGGAGAGAAACCAAACCCGACAAGATAAAAAACCAAACAAGAGAAACAAAACACAAAATAGAACATAGCACAGAATGGGCAGGCAGACCAAAGCATAAAATGGCCAGGCACATAATCGGTGGGTAAACCAAAGCATACTTGAAGCCTTAGCCAAAGCCAATTCAAAATGCATACTTAAAACCTTAACTCAGATCACACACAAGAAGAGCACACCCAAGGGAAAAGACCCCAAAAGCTATCAGCAGCAGCAACTTATATCACAAATTTTATTAGCTTATAGCAATCCAAAGCATAGAATCTGCAAGCACAGAATGGACAAGCAGACCAAAGCATACTTGAAACCTTAGCCACAACCAATTCAAAGTGCATACTTATACCTTAACTCAGATCACACACAAGAAGAGCACACCAATGAAAAAAACCCCAAAATCTATCAGCAGCAGCAACTTATCACACACAATATATCAATTCATAGCAGTCCAACAATAGTAGAAATCCCTAACATAGCAAAATTAACCATAACAATAGAACAGATCAACAATTCATCAGACCAACAGCAGACCAAAAACAAAAAAGATCATCACTACAAGAAATTACACTTTTGGCAACTACTTTTGGCAACGATGTCAATTTTTCATAGCTAAAAGTATATTTTTGGTGACACAATGATGAATTTCGTTGGTAAAAGTAGACATTTACCGATGCAATTTACTACCGTCGCTAAAAAACTATAACATTCACTAAGTGCCAAAATTATTGGTTGGCATCAAAATTTCAAAAATTTTAGCTACGAGACTTATTTTTTAGCAACACAATATGCGTTGCTATTAGTATGCTTACTTTTGGCGACGATAAGTTGGCGTGGGCAAAAAGTTAAACATTTAGTGACAATAACACTATTTGTCGATAAAAGTTTTGCTAGTGAAACGAGGTGATTTAGTGATTTTTTATAATTTTTCAAAGAGGTTTAAATATTCTAGTTATTGAATTGTAAAATTAAAGTGATCATCAAATTAGATCACAAAATAAACCCATCAAACTCAAACGTTTGAGATGGCTAATTTGAGATAATCTAAACTTTTTCAAAAAATGTGGTTAGATTATCAATTTCAATATATTTGGTTTTATTTTTAGAAACTTGTTTCAGAATTTTTTTTCCTAAAAAATTAAAAAACATTTTGGTGAAAAAATAAAAAATACTTATTATTTTTGTATAATTTTATGTTTTGGGAGGTCATAAATAATTTTAAAAATATATTTTTGATTTTTATTGTTCTCAAATTAATTTTAATTTTTTCCCAAAAAAAAAATTCTAAAAATTGTTTTTATTATTATTATTATTATTATTATTATTATTATTATTATTATTATTATTATTATTTTGGTGATCTGCCTCTAAAAATTATTGGGACGGTGTGAATGTTCCCTCTGAAAATTCCTCTTTTTTTTTTCCAAGATAGGTAACAAAACCCCTCATCACTCTACCTGATTTTCCATCTTGCACAGCCTTCTCTCATAATTTGTAGTTCTTTTCCCCTTACAATCGTACATCCGCATGGACGTTTGTTGATCGTCGGGTTTCCGTCGTTTGCTGCTGATGTGCGAGACTAGGTGAAGATTCGACTAAAAAAACTTATAGTTCTCTATTTGTCTGTTGCTCAAATAGATTCTCTCGTATGTTTTGGATCTATGTTTTTTTATTATTAATCTGGTTTTCTTCGATCTGTCTTTGATATCCATATGATTTTACTGTTCGAAATGCGACTGTCGATAAGCTATATGAAGTGATTAACCTACTGATGTGAAATCGAAGTAAGTTTTATAGGTATTTGATTGAATTAGGTTTAGAATAAAATCTATATATCAATGCCCTCATTTTGTATTTTGATTTGATGTACTCTGTAAGAGAACATTTCCTGAAATGTCTGTCCCTTGCTTTGTGATCATTTTTAAAGCATTTCTAAATATAATATTTGGTACTTATTTTGAAAATCCATGATTTTTGAAAATCATGAAATATTTCAGTTTCCCCCTGAAATATATATGTATATATACATGTAGCGGCTTAAGATGATTTACTAACCCATTGATTACAGAGGCAATCTTGCTTTAATTGTTTCATTAAAATTTGTATTAAACTTGTCTAATAATGTTCATGTTTTGGTGAATATGTAAAGCTATTATATGTACCACCATTTTGATCTTTGGAGGAAAATTAAAAGAATTATAGGGGTTGAAGGATGGTTTGGGGGAAGTAATGGAGGGTTGTGGACAGTTCCAGAATATAGCATTAGCAATGGCTGTGGTGATGGTGGCAATAATATTAAAGTAAAAGAGGAAGTAGTATTTCAAGGTGGATGAGGAGAGGAGTGGAAGTTAGGGAAAAGAGAAGCTAGTGTGTTGAGGTACAAGGAGAAGAGGCAGAACAGGCTTTTCTCCAAACGTATCCGTTATGAAGTTCGAAAGATCAATGCAGAGAAGCGTTCTCGTATGAAGGTAAATAAACATTATATATATATATATATGTAATCAATCTATCATGTTTAAATTTTTTAGCTATTGCAAATGATTTTGATAGTGTTTTTCTTGTCAATATCATTTCTTCACTTTTTTGCAGGGGCGATTTGTGAAGAGAAGTTGAAAAATTATAAAATGTTGGACATGTTAAATTGTGGTCATCATAAAGATTAAAGAGCATGTTCTTTTGTGTGCATCTTTTTCTTTCTTTCTTTCTTTCTTCTTTTTTTTTTTTTTTTTTTTTTTTTTTTTTTTTTCTTTTTGTGTGTGTGTGGTTTTTTTTCAAGGAAGTGATAAATGGCATGGCAAGCCCAAAAAAAAACATTGACCCAAGAAAAAAAAAAAAATTTTGTAGAGGTATTGTAAAATTCTGCAGAATACACCAAAAGAATAATACATGCATTAGATCAGACAGTTTGAGTTAATATTACCTATCGATGCATTTTTAGTCTGCATTGGTTTGTAGGTAGAAAATGAGAAGAAAAAGGGTGGTTGAGCTCTATAACATTTTTATGTTACTGTATAAAGGTCTAATGTGGTTTTAAAAAAAGTTTATACTTTTTGATAACATTATGTCAATATAAAACAAATGTTTTATACTAGCCACTTAAATGATGTCTCAATGTTCTTAATTGATTTACAAAGTGCACACATTATAAGAAAAAGTTACTATTTTTTGTGGCATGTTATGCAATTTCCCTGCTAATTTTATCTTTTGGTTAAATCTAGACAATTTTATACCTGTAGCCACCATTGCCAAACCTCCAACCACTTTCCTAAAATTGTTCACTTTGATAAAATGAAATGTTGCTTTTATGGAAATTCATGGTGAACCTGTGATAGGGTTGTGATAAATGAATTCCAAAAAATTAAAATGTGAACATGACAATAGTCCTTTTCATTAACAGTCACTAGCGTGTTGTAATGTGGGTTGCAGTAGTAGTCAAGTGTCTTTTAGATGTAAATGGATCATAGACTTTCAATGTGATCATGGGGCCTTCCACCTCCTCTAAGAAATTTTTTTCGTAATTCGATGAAATTTCTCATTTAGACCAACCATTTATTAGGCATTTTTGTCATTTGTGTTTTGGTAAAGATAAAGATGGTGCAAAAATTTCACAATAGGACCAGCAGGAATTGTTATTCTCTGAGTTGATACATATCATGTTTGTCTCTGCAAAAGGCTTTTTAGTGTTTATCTCATTTCCTTTGTTTATAATTGCCTTTCATGTCTTTTAGATCTATTTTTAGTGAGTAATATGCTTTAGCTTGTAGGAATATACTTGTTCTCCTCAAAGATGATGTTATATCAGACTGTACATCTTAGGACCAAAAACATGAAGAATCACAAGGCCTGTTTGACAAAGCTTGTTTGTTTGGCTAGTTGGAAATTGACATCACTAAAAGAAAATCAGGTAAGGTAATACTATAATGTACCAATAGAATTTATATACAAAAATTTAATACAGAATAATATATTTTATTTTTATCTATTCATTCAAAGTCAAAAAGCTGGTTGGTGTTAATAGAAAATTATAAGCAAATTAAAAACAAATAAATAAAGTGAAGAGACAAGAGATTATTACTAGAACAAATATTCAGTCATAACTGATTAACATATTGATGGTGAAGTTGAAAGTCACCATCCCAAAAGAAGAAATATGGAAGGGGGTTTTGTTACAAGCCATCCTGATCATCTTGAAATTGAGAAGGCAAAGAAGATGCTAAAGGTAAAAAATTGAGATGTATCCTACAATAAATAAATAAATCACTTTGTTAACCTTATTGTTTGGCACTAAGTGCTTGAATGAACAAGCACTGATTAGCAATACAAATGGTAAATTATTGTTTATAATAGGCTTTGAAAGATTTGATTATGATAAATTAAAATCATACAAATTATTCATGAAGATGTGTCATGAATTTCCCAGCCAAATTCATGGAATTTTAGGCCTATTTAAGGCCATTGCATATTTTGCAGTTGCTCTATGACCATTACCTAAACTAAAATTATTTTTTGTGGATTACAATTCTATTTGATGACAGACATGTTCTCACACAGCTTGGCACCGCAAAGAATTGTAATGAAAGTAAATAAACTTGTAAATGGGCAATTTGGTTGGGCAAGATAACTATTTGAATATGCTGGCTCTATTTTGGTTCATCACTTCTCTGATGATCATTCATATCAAAATGAGTTTTTTTTTTTTTTTGGTTCATTTGCCTCGAACTTCTTTGAGATAATGAGAATTAAATTGTAGCCCCATTTCATACAAAGAAAGATTTTGTGGCAATGTTTAAATAAATAATTTGATTATTGTTATGTGACTATAAATAACCAGATGTGCTTCTAATTTTTTAATATTTATTTTGGTTGTCATGATTACTCCTTGCAATTCACATTGTGAAATTTTGCAATCATGGGTGCAATTGCTGACAATGGAGTGTGAGCCTTGTGAAGCATCTTGAATCATCCCATTTCACTACCATCACAAAATAACAGGAAGATATAATCAATTGGAGTGAGCCCTGCACACCACACATATCTCTTTTAATGTCTCGGCAATTGTTTATGGTAGTTATTTTGTCATTTTCCTCGCTGTAAGATTAGATTAGAGGCAGAGAGGTGTCTTTGTTCACTTTTTGATTCTGTGCTTATTCTCTGTCCCTACCATTAGCAATTTGGGCCCGCCTTTAGACATATATGCCTGGTAGTATGAGGTGGTTGTGCGGTAGGGGCCTGGTTTACCACTAGCCTATGCCACCCCCACTTACAATACTTGTTTTTTATGCAAACAAAATACTATCATTGGTTGAATTGTAGAAGATAAATTGATCATTGGTTGTGTGTGAAATTTCATTAGATTTTGACGTTTGATTCACTCCATGGAAAAACCTGTTTGCATTATGCTGCTTTCTATGGCCATCTAGATTGCCTACAAGCTATTCTTTCTGCTGCCCTTTGCACCTCTGTTGCACATTCCTGGTGACCCTCTCTCTCTCTCTCTCTCTCTACACACACACACACACACACACATACACACTCATATATGCTTGTGTAGAGAATATCCATGAGGTTGCTAAAGCTGTGGTTGTTTTGTTTGGTTTGATTTGGAGTTGATGGCAGGGGATTTGTAAGGTTTGTGAAAGTAAGAGATAAAAATGGAGCAACCCCATTGCACTTGGTAGCCCGACAAGGATGGCCGGAGTGTGTTCATATGTTGTTAGACAGTGGGGCTCTTGTTTGTGCATCTACTAGGGGATATGGGTAAAACTCTCTTATTGAAGGTTTTCTAGTGTAATGTCATAGCACTGTTAATTTGTCATTAATATTTATAAAAGTCCTATTTGCAGTTACCCTGGGATTATACCACTTCATTTTGCAATTCGTGGGGGTTCATTGGATTGTGTTCGGGAATTACTTGCTTGGGGGACTGATAGACTTCATAGAGATTCATTTGGGTAAGCTTTTTATTTTTAATTTTAATTTTTAGTTTTTCTTTCTTTTCTTACTTTAGAAAGAACTATATGATAATTGATGCAGAATAGATCCACTGACATACGGAGTAGATGATTTCAAGGTCGTTGATGCTGAAATTAGTTTTGAGTACTCAATATGGAATTAGTGTTATAGCAGTGTCTGAACCCCCTTGTTATTCCCTTTCTATGGAGTTGAATGTGCTGCAATCTATGTATTTCTAGTGTGGTTAAACAATATTAGTCTTCATGATCAATCATAACGAAAATCGAGAGTAATTGGTTCCTATTGAGATTGTTGAGGATAACATGATGGCATTAAAGAATTTGGATTGAGGCTTTGACAAGTATGGTTTAACAAAAGATATGGTTGACACCTAAGAAGGAGCAACTCCAGTGGGCTTGTATAATGGTTGCTATTGCCAAATTATATGGTGGCTGCACCTAAGAAATCCTCTCTAGTGGACTGCCAAAAGGTCTATTAAAAGCTTATATTGCCAAATCTTGTGCATCATTTGTGCCAACTCAACTTACCCAAGAGAGGGTTTTGATCCAATGGTCTAGATATGAGACATCCATTGGACAGAATTAAGCAATGATCTGGATGTGCCAAAATGGCATTTGCACCATTGGAACAACATTGCTAAAAAAATAACATTTTGACATTTTCCTTTTGGTATCACCACTGGAGTTCCACTGAACTTTTGACATAGTTGCACTTGAAATTTTTTTGCTATTTTTTTGTTTTTAATACTTCCAATATTGTGGGAAGTTTGCTCTATTTGTATTTTGAATGAGTGGAGACATTAGCTTCGAATGTTTTGCGAATGAAACGATTGTTACCAGCTAATATCTTGGCAGGAGGATACCTTACATGGTTGCTTTGAGGCACAAGCATGCAGCATGCAGCATGTGCAGCATTATTGAACCCATCAGCTCCAGATCCTCTTATATGGCCATCACCATTGAAGTTCATTGCCGAGCTTAATCTAGAGGCAAAAGCATTGTTAGAGAGGGCACTAATGGAAACAAACAAGGAAAGGGAAAAAACCATCTTGAAGGCGACAATCTACTCACTTCCATCACCTTTGCATTCTGAAGCTGAGGCTAGTGACAATATGTATGAGGCAAATTGTTTTCCACTAAACCTGTAGTTTCTAGTTGACACTCTGCATGACTGATCACTGATTCAGATGTAATCATCCATTATCTAGGTTTTTTTCCTTTTAATTTCTGATTTGAATGTTGGATTTTAATGACTCCTCTCTACCAAAGCTTTCTATGCAAACAAATACAACTACCTGCAACTGCAATTGACAGTATTTTTTAATAGATTGATGATGAAATTTTCTTACCTTGTAAATTTGCTTTGCAGGCAACAAATAGTGGACCTGGTCAATAAAAGTGGGAAATTTAGTAAGAAGTTTGAGAGTTTTACAAGTCTTGTAGTGCTACTGTGTGCTAGTGTGCTGTTGTGTTGTTGTGGGTCTGTGTTGATGTGCTTTTGGCCTACTATGTTGTGCTACTGTACAAACTATCTGGATACTGATATACTACTGTTATTCCAATTCTATAGCCGTTTGTTGTTTTTTTTTTTTTTTTTGGGTGTATGCCTCTGCCTATTTTTGAATGTTGGCTGTTAGTTGTCTGTTGTAGTCTGTTGTTGTCTGCTGCTATTAGCCAATATATTGCTGTTTTGCCAGTGTGTTACAGTCTGTTGCTGTTTTGGATGATGGTATGCTGATGTTTTTCCATTTCTGTAACAGTTTGTTAGTTATTTATTTTTTTTGGGTGCATGCCTCTGGCTATTTTGGATACTGGCTATTAGTTGTATCTTGCAGTCTACTGCTATCTCTTGCAGTCTGTTGCTATCTTTTGCAGCCTGTTAATTATGTTTATTTTGTTAGTTTCGTTTTGGTTTGGTGGGAAGTGATGTTTAGTTGTTAGGCTCTGATGCCTTATTTAGCTTTTGTTTTCTTGTGTTTTGTTTTTGATAGCTCTGCTGTGCCTGAGGGATGCCTCTTGTAAATCTGTAAATCTTATAAACAATATAAATGATTTTCAATTATTTTTGCTAGTGTAAATTTGTTGTTGCCAAAAACTAAAGCTTTCTCGACAAACAACTTGTCGGTAAATGAGTTGCCAAAGTTTATTTTTGTCTACTCATATTATGTTGCTAGAAGCGTATTTTTTGTCAATGCCAATTTGTCGTTGTCAAAAGTAAAGCTTTATCGACAAACAAATTGTCATGAAACGGCAACATTTACCGACGTAAATGTGTCGCCAAAAGTTTACTTTTGTCCACTCATATTTTGTTGCTAAAAGTATATTCTTTGCCTATGCAAGTTTGTGTCGGGAAAAGTGTCGCACAATTATCACATTTGAACTACTTTTACCGATGTGGAAGCCGAGTTTTGACGACTGCAGAGAGGGCCAAGTATATACTTGGAAGCTTATTATATGAACATCCATATTTGGCCCTATCTTTCATCATTTGAAAGCCGAATCCCCTAATCGGCCGCAGAACCAGTTGAGTGGGGAGCCAAATGGGAACTGATTTATGACGGAAGAAGCCGAGTGAATAATCAGACGACAGATTAATAGTGGGCCATATCTTGAGGACCAAGGGCGTATATAAATAGAAGAGGAACAACCAAAGAGAGGTATGTGAGAACTATTACGCTTAACTTAAGATACGAGTAACTAAGAGAGCTTATACTGACTTAATTGTCGGAGTGCTAATTCTGACACCCCCGACCGGAGTGTTCATTCCTTTTCAGGTTACTAGCTGAGGATCTCGAGCGTCCCAGTGGATCAAAAGAGTATTTCCAAACCACTTCCCCACAATTGGCGCCGTCTGTGGGAATACTCAACTACATCCATGGCGGGCGTAACGGAAGATCCTCCGATAGTCATTGACGAAACCACACAGAGAGATGACCTCACTCCAACAAACATGCTTGGATCGGAGACTATCGCCGCAAGACGTGCCTTGAACTTCGACTCACTTGCCCAGAACTCACCCTCGACTTTAGCACATGAGACAATACAAGCGATCATGGAACAGGCGAAGCAAAACGAATGGAGGCTGGAAAACATGATCGCTGAGAACGAGCACCTCCGTCAGGATTTGGCCCTGGAAGTAGCAAAATCCAAGCGAGCTGCATGCCAAGATCCCAGACGACCTCTGAGAGAAGATGGTCAACAACCTCGAGTTCGAAGACAAGAAAATGACAGTGATTTTGACTCATTATCCCCGGAACCCAAAAGGAAGGGATGAGTTGAAACCACCAGCTCCTCCGAAGAGAGTCCGCGTACACGCCATAAGCGAATGCGAAATGGTTCAGGGGAAGAGGACCAGCATAATCCCTTTGTGCGACGGATTGCGAAGGCAGTACTATCCAAAAAGTTTAAAGCCCCATCGTTCACCCTGTACGACTGGAAATCAGACCCCACTAATCACATTCGCCATTACAAGCAAGCTATGACGTTGCATACGGATGACGAAGCCCTCATGTGTTGAATATTTTCGAGGAGTTTGGGATCGTTGGCCGTCTGATGGTATTATAAATTGGAACCGGCATCGATTAAGAGCTTCCATCAACTCCAAAAATCCTTCAGGGCAAGGTTCATCACCAATGAGGTCTAGCCGAAGCAGGCCAATTCTCTCTGGGCAATGCAAATTCAGTAAGGGGAAACATTGCGGGCGTATTCGACGCACTATTGGGAATGCTTTAATCTTGTAGATGATGCCTGCAACGACTCCATGGGCATCACTACCTTTAAAATGGGGTTGCATCCTTATAGTGCCCTCCGCAGTTCCTTGACTAGAAGGCCCCCCAAAACAGTCTGGTTGTTGATGAAGAAAGTCGAGGAATATTACAAAGTTGAAGATGACACACTGCGGGTCAAAGCTGAGCACTAGGCCATCCAGACCGCCCCATCCGAAATTATTCAGCCGATAAGTTTTGTACCATCACGGAGCCTTGAACCATGGGGCTGGGCTAAACGAGACAAGAGAAATTCTTGCCGATCAAATGACCAACGCTCCCACCGAGCTAATGAACAACTTTAAGTGGATAACAGGCGTGCAAGGCGCACGGCCAAGAAATATATGGAGCTATCGGAGCTGATCAGCACGGTTATGACTAAAATTCAACATCTGCCATTCTTCAAGTGGCCGCCTAAGATGGTGGGACCTCCCGACACAAGAAGACGGGATAGACGGTGCGAATATCACAAAGATCACGGTCATGACATCGACAGTTGCTATGCTTTGAAAGACCACCTTGAGGAGTTGGTACAAGACGGTAGGCTCCAGCAGCACGTTCGAAATAACAACTCAACCAAAACAGCTACCCTAAGGCAGGATTTACCTTCGCTCGGCGTAATCCATATGATATACAGCCTGCCGACAGCCCCCGTTGTACATTCAATTCAGTCTCATCCTGGCCCCCAAAAGCAAATCACACCAGCAAAACAGCCCTATGAAGCCCCGAGTATTACTTTCGACGATTCTGATTTGATCGGCGTAATACTCCCCCATATTGATCCATTGGTTATCGAACTACGCGTAAATCGATTCACCATTGAACGCGTTCTCATAGACTAGGGGAGTACTTCGGAGGTTATGTATTATAAAATCTTCATCAAACTCGGGTTCACTGAGTCAGACTTGTCTCCGGCTCCTTATCCGTTATTCGGCTTCAATACTAATCCAGAATACCCGTTGGGCAAAATCACACTACCAGTTCAAGCGGGATCCCGAACATTAGATGTGGAATTTTTGGTTGTCAAGCTACCTTCACCGTATAATCTTATCATGGGACGAAATTGGCTGGATGCCATGCATGTCGTACCCAGCACCTATCATCAACTACTCCGCTTCCCAACTGAACGAAGCATTGAACAAATTCGTGGTTCCCAGAAATCGGCACAAGCATGTTATTTTCTTGCCGCGAAGACACCAAGAGAGTTGGAGGTGAACTCTATTGAGGTGCCGGATCGCGACAGCCTGGACGATTTCGGACGGCTCCCAAGTGAAAAGGCCACGAATGCCCTAGATCGAGTTGAAATTGACGGGGATCCTGACAGGTTCTTCATGGTCGGTACCTCTTTAAATAAAACTGACAGGCAGCAGCTAATTAGCTTCCTACTCGGCAACTTTGATGTATTTGCATAGTCACCGTATGAGATGCCGGGGGTAGATCCATCTGTTTCTGAGCACCGTCTGAATGTTGACCCCAAATGTAAGCCGATCATTCAGAGAAGCCAGCGGTCAGTCGCAAAACACACTGCTGCCGTTGTTGAAGAAGTTGACCGGTTGCTTGATGCCGGGGCAATCCGAGAAGTTACCTATTCTACATGGTTGTCGAACACTGTGGTTGTCAAGAAGAAAAATGGGACTTGGCGTGTTTTGTGGATTTCACGGACTTAAATAATGCTTGTCCCAAGGATTGTTTTCCTCTCCCCAGAATAGACCAACTTGTGGACGCCACGACGCATCATCAACGTATGAGCTTCCTCGATGCCTATAGAGGCTACCATCAAATTGCTATGCATCCGGAAGATCAAGACAAAACTGCATTTCTCACCCCAAGAGGGACCTATTGCTATAAGGTAATGCCTTTTAGGCTGAAGAATGCAGGGGCAACGTACCAAAGACTAGTCATTGCCATGTTCAAGGAGCAACTCGACCGAACTATGAAAGTGTACATTGACGATATGGTGGTCAAGTCTAAAGAAGAGCAAACTCATCTGGCCGATTTGAAAGAGACATTTGGCATTTTACGCAAGTGCAAAATGAAGCTGAACGCTTCCAAGTGTGCATTTGGGATCGGATCTGGCAAATTCCTTGGCTACATTGTCAACCACCGAGGAATCGAAGCCAACCCGAGGCAAATCATAGAAATCTTGGAACTCGGCTCCCTTCGTTTAGTGAAAGAGGTTCAAAAGTTGATGGGGATGGCCGCCACACTCAACAGGTTCATCAGTCGTTTCACAGATCGCTGCTGACAATTCTTTCATACTCTACGGTAGGGTAAGGCCTTTGAATAGACCTCCGAGTGCGAAGCCGCTTTCAACGGCCTGAAGACCTACCTCCGATCAGTTCCACTCTTGACAACACCTTCGGCAGGTGACCCGCTCATTTTATATCTGGCAGTTTCCGATCGGGCCGTCAGTACCGTACTGTTAAAGGAAGAGCTTGGGAAGCAGCGGCCAGTGTATTATGTGAGCAAGGCAATGATTGACGCCGAAACACGTTACCTTCCATTGGAAAAACTCATCCTAGCCTTCGTCATGGCAGCAAGAAAGTTGATGCATTACTTTCAGGGGCATACCATCGGGGTACTAACAAACCACCTCCTTCGGTCGGTACTTCGTAATGCAGAAGCATCAGGGCGCGTTTCAAAGTGGGCTTTTGAACTCGGCCAGTACGATGTTCATTTTTTGCCTAGAACTTTAATCAAGGGGCAAGTACTTGCCGACTTTGTGGCCGAATTCACTGTGGGTCTTGCTGACTTCAAGTCTGATGAAATTCAACCTAAGCCGAATTGGAGAATTTATGTTGGGGACATTTGGTAGTTGTACTGTGATGGATCGTCCAATCAACGCGGCAGTGGGGCCGGAGTAGTGATAATGGCTCCCGACGGGGCAATAATTGAGCAGGCTGTCAAACTCGGCTTCGAAGCATCAAATAATGAGGCCGAACATGAGGCCCTGCTAACCGGCTTATGGAATGCACATCTCCTCGGTGCTCGCTGTCTGCATATATTTTGCGATTCAAAGCTGGTGATCAATCGGCTAAAGGGGAAGCATGCAGCAAAAAACGACCGTCTGGCTGCTTACATGAAAACGGAAAATTTCTTGCTGGCAAAATTTGACCATCATGAATTGAACCAAATAACCTGTGATCAGAACACATACACAGACACCCTGGCTTGCCTAGCCTCTGCCATTAACTCAGAGATTAAACGGACAATTAAAGTGGGTTTCATCTCTAAGTCGAGCATTGGCCCTTCAGAGGAAGTCCAGTCAATGTCATAGAGTCAGAGCCGAGTTGGATGGACTCTATTGCTACATTCCTATCTTTCGAATAGCTCCCGTCAGATAAGAAAGAAGCATACAAGCTGCGAAACAAAGCCTTGCGGTACTATTTGGATCAGCAAGGAAAACTTTACAAAAAATCCCTTTCTGGCCCATACCTAGAATGCGTTCATCTGGGTAAAGTCGAGGGACTACTGACTGAAATACATGAAGGTAGCTGTGGTGCCCATTCTGGTGGGTGCTCTTTGGCCCATCGTGCTGTGACACAGGGTTATTATTGGCCGACAATGAGAGCTGATGCCGAATGTTACATGAAGAAATGTGAGCATTGTTAGAAGTTTTCTCCCTTAACCCATCTGCCTGCTGAAGAGTTAAGCTCTATAACCAGTCCTTGGCCGTTCGCCCAATGGGGACTAGACATCGTCGGACCATTGCCTCGCGCCCCGGGCAACAAGCGATTTTTGATTGTCGCAACAGATTATTTCACAAAATGGGTGGAAGCAGAGGCACTAATGCACATTCGAGATAATGATGTGAAGCGTTTTGTATGGAGAAATATCATAACGCGATTCGGCATTCCAAGAGCACTTATTTCAGACAACGGCACCCAGTTTGATTGCGGTGTCTACCGGGAACTGTGCAGCAAGTATGGTATTCGGCCATATTATTCCACCCCGGCTTATCTGCAGAGTAATGGCCAAGCTGAAGCCTCCAACAAATCTATTTTAGATGGCATGAAGAAGAGGCTGGAGAAAGCTAAAGGCAGATGGGTTGAAGAATTGCCAAGTGTATTATAGGCTCACCGCACTACTGCGAGGCGGTCCACTAGGGACACGCTGTTTGCTTTGTGCTTCGGAATACAGGCAATCATCCCCTTGGAGATCGGCCTCCCAACCTTGTAATCAAAAGTTTTTGATTTGGGCCGAAACGACATGATGTTGGCCTTGGATTTGACTCTGATTGAAGAACGAAGAGACCATGCCTTTGCATCTTTGGCACGGTACCAGCAGCAAGTTGCTAAGTCATATAATCAACGTGTTCGACTGCGCCACTACACACCAGGAGAGTTGGTCCTGAAGAAAGTGCTTCCAGTTGCCAAGAATCCGGCTGATGGAAAATTGGGTCGTAACTGGGATGGCCCTTATCAGATCGACTTAATCGTGGGAGTAAGGGCATATCGGCTCAAAGACATGTCTGGGAGAAGTCTGCCATGGCCTTAGAATTCCACGAATTTGCGTAAATTCTATCATTAACCCGACTTATGGGGCATGATAATTGTTTTGAACGTTCGTCGTGTACAAGTTTCATTTTTTGCAATACAAAGTTTGTTGTTTCCTCACTGAAATTCAGCTTATTAAAATAAGTCTTCTGACTAAGCCTCCGGATTCAGAGCCCCATCAGTGCATGGCACTTTTGGGCCGACTAAGCCTCTGGATTCGGAGTGTCCTTCGTGGATATCACGATTGGCTAAGATAAGTCTTCGAATTCGGAGCCCCATCAGTGCATGACACTTTTGGGCTGACTAAGCCTCTGGATACGGAGCCTCATCAGTGCAAGACACTTTTGGGCCAACTAAGCCTCTGGATTCAGAGCACCCTTTGTGAATTTTACGATTGGCCAAGATAAGTCTTCGGATTTGGAGCCCCATCAGTGCATGACAGTTTTGGACCCACTAAGTCTCCGGATTCGAAGCCCCATCTGTGCATGACACTTTCGGACCGACTAAGCCTCCGGATTCGGAGCGCCCTTCGTGGATATCACGATTGGCCAAGATAAGTCTCCGAATTTGGAGCCTCATCTGTGCATGACACTTTCAGGCCGAGTAAGCCTCCGGATTCGGAGCGCCCTTCGTGGATATCCCGATTGGCCAAGCTAAGTCTTCGAATTCGGAGCCCCATTAGTGAGAACTTTTGGGCCGATTAATACTCCGAATTCAGAGCACCCTTCGTGGATATCACGATTGGCCAAGATAAGTATCCGGATTCGGAGCCCCATTAGTGCATGACATTTTTGGGCTGACTGAGCCTCCGGATTTGGAGCTCCATTAGTGCATGACACTTTTGGACTAACTAAGCCTTCAGATTCGGCGCGCCCTTCGTGGATATCACGATTGGCCAAGATAAGTCTCCGAATTCGGAGCCCCATCTATGCATGACACTTTTGGGCCGACTAAGTCTCCGGATTCGGAGCGCCCTTCGTAGATATCGTGATTGGCCAAGCCAAGTCTCCGAATTTGGAGCCCCATCAGTGAGAACTTTTGGGCCAATTAATATTCCGAATTCGGAGCACCCTTCATGGATATCACGATTGGCCAAGATAAAGAAGCCTCTGAATTCAGAGCCCCATACGTGCAAGTCATGTTTGGGCCGAATAAAGACTTCAGATTCAGAGTGCCCTTCGTGGATATCACGATTGGCCAAGATAAGGAAGCCTCTGAATTCGAAGTCCTATCCGTGCAGGTTACGTTTGGGTCGAATAAAGACTTCGGATTCGGAGCGCCTTTCATGGATGTCACGACTGGCCCAGATAAAAACCGTGGATTCGGCGCCCTTTTCGTGAATACTAAGATTAAAAAGCACAGATAGTTGGCGGGCGAAAGTCGACACATGTAAACATAAATTAAAATGTATTGAAATAACAACATGTCCAATTTGTACAAGCATAACAATACATGCAAAAACAAATTAAAATAACAAGCAAACACAATTTGATTCTAATGAAAACTCTCATTAATTTTGATTAGTGATACATAACTCGCTTCTAATTTACTTCAGTGCAATACAATATATTCAATTTTATTTGGCATCCCCTCGTCGTCGCTCTCTTCAGCATCAAAAGTCGCGTAGGGAAAATGATCATGTTGATATAACGGCAACGCCGAATCAATGCCTGCTTCCCGGAGAGCCTCTGCGGCATGGAGAGCCCTAATCCACCCGTGCTTGAATCCTCGATTCTTACATCGGTGTACCTCCTCGGTGAGCTTTTCCTTGGTCTTCTCTATCTCGACTTTTCGGCCTTTGTAGAAGCCTTGTTCATAAGCCCTGGTCTTTACGGACTCTAATGCAAACATGCTTGCGGTCTCTCGATCAGCAATCGCATGACTTATTAGCCGTTGACTCACCCTTTCGCCCACAATCGGATTGGTTTGGCCGGCCGAATATGTCTCGGCAGTTTTGTCCTTTTCCAGTTCACGTTCGGCCTTTTCCGCACAGGCTTCCAAATTTCAAATACGCTTATTCTGCCGCTCTATTTCTCATCGTGCGGCACGTAGACACATGCCGACTTCATAGACAGTGTAAAGCCCTGTCACTACTCCATGGATGCCGTCCCAAAACACTTCGAAATGCTATTGACCGACCATTGATTGCTGGACTTTTGGTGGAAAAATTTGTCGAGCGAAGTTGACTGCCACGTTCGGGTCGTGCACAATTGAATCTGCCTCAATCATCGGTTTATTTCCCACAAACACTGTAAAACTCAATGGGCGCGGTGTCGCATCGGATTCACCTCTCGGTCGTGGTCGAGGGGAGTTGCCCCGTTGCTGTTTTTCCCTTTGAGGAGACCTACTACGACGAGGTGGGGGTTGACGTTTTTCCCGCTCCTTCAATGACCTACTTCTCGTACGCATGGGCTCGCCATTTCAATTCACTTCTGCACCCAGCTCAGCTAATGTCCTCCATTCTCCTCTACTGTTGAAGAATAGTCTATTTGACATTCGCACTTGTCTAACCTTTCACAACAGACTGGTTTGAGTTATTGAGTCTAAGCACATTGATGGAACCTACGCGCATGAGACTCTCACCCCATTTATTGCTTACGGGTGTAGCACCCCCGAGGCAACCTCATTACTACTGGACTTCAAAAGGCTTAGGTATCTAATCCGCCCAATATCGAAACCTATCACCGATCTACTTATGTGCCACAGCTACTCCATGAACTAGTAGTATTCGGCTTTCCTGTTTACGCATTAGCTAGGACAAGGGCAGATTTATTAATCTAATCGGTCCACCATCTAAACCTATCGCCGATCTACTTATGTGCCACAGCCACTCCATGAACTAGTAGTATTCGGCTTTCCAGTTCACGCATTGGCTGGGGCAAGGGCAAATTCATTAATCTAATCGGCCCACCATCTAAACCTGTCGCGGATCTACTTATGTGCCACAGCCACTCCATGAACTAGTAGTGTTCAGCTTTCTAGTTCACGCATTAACTGAGGCAAGGGCAAATTTGTTAATCTTAACGGCTAAAAGATTTATTAATCTAATCGGCCCACTATCTAAACCTGTCGCTGATATACTTATGTGCCACAGCCACTCCATGAACTAGTAGTATTCGGCTTTCCAGTTCACGCATTGGCTGGGGCAAGGGCAGATTCATTAATCTAATCGGCCCACCATCTAAACTTGTCGCTGATCTATTTATGTGCCATAGCCACTCCATGAAATAGTAGTATTCGGCTTTCCAGTTCACGCATTGGCTGGGGCAAGGACAGATTCATTAATCTAATCGGCCCATCATCTAAACCTGCCGCCGATCTACTTATGTGCCACAACCACTCTATGAACTAGTAGTATTCAGCTTTCCAGTTCACGCATTAACTGAGGCAAGGGCAGATTCGTTAATCTTAACGGCTAAAGGCGGGCCAATCGAATCGGCTAAATTCTATGGCCTTGCGCCGAAAGGATCACGTGCCTCCATTCATATGCATGGGTATGCTCATGGGTTTATTCGACTAATTTGAAAGTCTAACCACGAGGATACGCCGTTATCTTTTCATCAATATTTAATTTATTCATCTTTTTAATGGAATGTTTATCTATTGCACAACAGACAGCAGTAGTCTTACCCAAAATAGTGAAAAACAAAAATCTTCATTGATAACAACAATTGAGTATAGGTAATAATGCAAAGCAAGGGAAATTTTCATTCATAAAGTGAATACAGATAGTCATCATTTTATACATGAAGATTACCCTATGTAAATGGAAGTCTACTAAAAAACAAAACATGTTTGCAAGAATATACATTGAAAATTCCTAACAAAACTAAAGTGTCACCCAAGTCAACCTTCGTGGTCAGATTCAAGCAGCTCAACGTCCATTTGCTCGTATAGAATCAGCATGGCCAATGTCACATCAGTGGCAGCAAGGTCTTTGAACCAATCGTGTTTGAATCCCTGATTCTCGAATTTGGAGACTTCTTCTACATAATTTTCAAGGGCGGTGCCTTTCCCAGCCTCGAACGCTTTGGAAGCCTCGAAGTTGGCTATTTCCTTCACCTTCCTCGACTCTTCCAATTCAGTCTCTAGCTTGGCAATCACCTCCTTGGCTAACTTGAGCGAATCTTAGCTCGCGTTTGCCCTATCCTCGATGGCCAATCTGAGTTGGTCAGAACTCCGCGCCCTTTCCGCCTCGGCTTCGGCCCTTGCACTTTCCATCGTCACTCTCGCCGCCTCGAACTCGGCCCTGCTGCTCTCACCCTCAACTTCCGATTTCAAACGGCCAATTCTTTCAATGGCGTAATGCTGGCGGCAGCCTATTTTGGCTATCCTTCCAACCGTCTGCAAATCAAGGAGTAAAAACCAAAACAAAACCAAAGCAATATACACAGAAAGCGGAAGTTAGGATCAAGTCACATACCGTAAAGGCCGACTGAGCGGCTAATGCTATTGCCACCAAGTCTGGCTCCGCCCGAAAGACTGCCTTGTCTGCCGACAATGAGACCGAGGAAACCAAGCTCAACGCCACGGCCGGATCTTTCAAGGCCGACGCTTCAGAAGAGATCGACATGTTTTTTATCTTTGGTTGAACAACAAAAGGCGCAACCACATTTGACTTCTCTAAGCACAGCTGTTTATCAATAGGGTTTTCCTCAGAGCCGGCCTCACACTCGGCAGGACGTTTCTCCCCCCTCTGATCTGGGCTCAGCTATTCGACTTCCTGTACTGTCTCGGCCACCCCAGTTTGAGTCGTTTCTTCTATAATAATAGGCTCAAAAGATTCAGTTGGCGCAGGTTCAGAACAGATGGTCTCGGCTCTCCGTCAGGCGGCCATACGTTCAACGTTTTTCTTTCGTGCCATTTGCGTGAGCGTTTCCCCAGCCATGTTCTCAGGATAGGAACTGGGGAGATCTCCTAAATCAGTAAAGATATCTTCAAAGGAGATTTCCTCTTGACCTGAAGTGAAAGGAGGGTCGGATTGATTAAGGCCGGCTAATTCAAACGCCGAGTGAAGGCACTCATCGACTTCGGCTTTCAAGGCAGATTGGCTCGGTTGTTCAGCGATCTCCTAAGATACTGGCGCCGCGGCCTGCTCCGAATTAGAAGTTTCGAAACTGATTTGCCTAAGGCTTTTGAAGTAGGGGAAGATGAGAGCCGTGAGATGTTGTTCGCCGCGTGGAATTGGAATGTTTTCCACGGTTGAAAATGTTGTGTAAGTTGGCTCGTACCTCAGAAGTATATGGGTGGCCTTCCCTTCCTTCTGAATATTTGGACGGCTGAAAAACTAAAGTGCGGTTTTAATGTCTGCAAGAACTGCGTCGTCAACTGATACCAGAACTTTTTTCAAATTATTACCTGCACAAATAAACAATTAGTACCTCGCGAGAAGGCCGAGTATATATAAAATAGATAAGCGTAAGGAGCTACACAGCAACCTGGTTCGCCTTTCCGTCTAGGAATACGGTCTAGGCGATCCTCGCCTTCGCCGAATTCCTAGTTGCCTCAGACAACGACCATGACATCGTTAACTCGCTTGCTAGAACTGGTAAACATAGTTATCAACTGATGGTTAGTGTCCTTGGCCCTGAGAAAATAGAGCCCTAGCCGGCCAGAAGATTTGGCCAAAACATAGCAATGCCGAATGGCAGGTATGCCAAGGTTGATCTTAAGACGCCGGTTCAACTCTATAATCCCCATTATGATACGGAAAAAGTTTATGTTGGGTTGCGAAGGAATCAGACCCCAATGGCGAAGGATGACCCTAAGAAATGGGTGAAGGGAAAAACGGACTCCGCCCTCAGCGATAGATAGGAGAGGGAAGATGATTGTACTTTCATCATCCCTCTCCATATCAAGAGTGCTGTCTGTTACGAGTGACATATGGACATTGTCGGGGATAGAAAAATGGCGTCAAAACCCAGAAATACGATCTGCAGAAAGTAGCTCTTTCAAATGTTTGGCCATACTAGCAAGTCTAAGGAGAGTGCTACACTAAAAATAAGCAAGGAAATGAGATTCGAAAAGAAGGAGAAGAGAACTTACAAGAAGTAAAGGAGACAACGATAGATGGAAAGAAGTTGCAGAGGATGCGAAATGGAGGATGTATATCGACTCCCTGTCCAGGAGTTTCGAGTATTCAAAAAATGCATTCGAAGAGACAAGAAAGTTACAAATCACAATAAATGAGGGAAATGCACGAGGGGGCGGGAAAGTATAATAATGACCGAAAAGCGTGTGCGTTCTGACATTTACGTTGGAATGAGGGTAGCCACCGAATTTATATTTTTGACCTTTCAAATCCGAAACCAAACACGCCAACTAAACTGTTGTTAGTGGGGTGTTTGGGAGGCAATTGTGGGAGCCAAGTTTCGACGACTGCAGAGAGGGCCGAGTATATACTTGGAAGCTTATTATATGAACATCCCTATTCAGCCCCATCTTGCATCATTCAAAAGCCGAATCCCCTAATTGGCCGCAGAACCAGTTGAGTGGGGAGCCGAATGGGAAGTGATTTATGACGGAAGAAGCCGAGTGAACAATCACACGACGGATTAATAGTGGGCCCTATTTTGAGGACCGGGGGCGTATATAAATAAAAGAGGAACAACCAAAGAGAGGTATGTGAGAACTATTACGCTTAACTTAAGATACAAGTAACTAAGAGAGCATACATTGACTTAGCCATCGGAGTGCTAATTCCGGCACCCTCGACCGGAGTGTTCATTTCTTTTCAGGTTACTAGCTGAGGATCTCGAGCGTCCCAGTGGATCAAAAGAGTATTTCCAAACCATTTCCCCACAACCGATGCATGGTAAATTGCCGACAATAGATGAAGGCTTTTATCGACGACTATGTTTGTCGCTAAAGGCATTACTTTTACCAATGCAATGATAATTTCGTCGGCAAAAACTTTTGCCGACGTTGCTTTGTGTGTTGGCAAAACTCTTTGTCGATGAATTTTCCCTTTTAGCAACATATTTTGTTGCGTTGCGAAAAGTGTAATTTTTTGTATCACTAGATCAAAGCAGAGCAGATCAACAATTCATCAGACCAACAACAGACCAAAAACAAAACAGATCATCAAGCCATAACATAGCACAACCTTCCAAAACAACCGCCTATTGTTCCTGATGCAGTGCAGGATTGATAAGGAAACAAAACACCAAAGTCCAATCCACAAACCAAATAACAACCAAACATACATCAAAGTTGATGTTTTTACTATTTTCCTTCTGTTTAAAAAAAAAAAAAATTATATATATATTTGACAAAATTATTTATTTTTTAGTTTGTACTCATCTCATTATGATTTTGGAAATAAGACTTTCTAAGAAAGCAATATAAAATAAAAATAATATACATATATTTTAATATGCAAAACACCAAAAAGAAGTAGAAAAATGCTTCATTCCTCTAATTTTTTCACCTCCACACTCCCCCAATAATGGCCTCGTTTGGTGTAGCTGTTAAAACAGCTTATAGATTATAGCTTAATAAATTATAGATTATGACTTTAATCAGAAGTTGTTAATCTGTTTAGTGTAGCTGTTGGATTATAGATTTAAGTTGCTGAGTAGTGTTTGTTAAATAAGCTGTGAAATAGTTTTTTCAATTAATTTTTATTTTTTATTTGTCTACATTTCTCATGAAAAAAATAATAATAATCTATAGTCCATTTGAGTCTTTTTCTATTTTTAAAAAAATAAAAAATAAAAAAATTTAAGAGTATAACCATAAATTAACATGTCCACAGCAGAAGCTGATAATCAGAAGTAAGGGGTGAGCAGTTTCTTAGAATCAGCTTTTTTGAGTTAAAATAAACTGTTAAAATCAAAAACTGTTTGAAATAAGTTTAACCAAACAGTCCAAAATAACTTTTTCAAAACTAAAAGCTATAAATTGACTCTGAAAAATTGAAACAAACACCCCCAATATATTAAAGAGTACCAGCTAATTAACTCTCTTTAAACTCTTCTCTTTCATTTCAAAATTGTTTGCCACCTCATTAAAAGTGTAAGTAAGGGTGATGAAAGGAAAGAATGTAGCAAAACTCAAAGTATCCCCATATATAAATCTGTCATTTTAACCATAGATTTGCGAGTTCATCAATTATAATAATGAGGCAAAAAAAATTAAAAAAGAGGTATTTTAGAATACCTTTCTTCTTTTTTCCTCTTCTTCTCTACCAAGTTTTGAACCTTGACCGTTGGAGATGTCAGAAATACTATCACCCACCAAGCGTCAAAGAAACTTGGTGATATCAAAGCTTGATTTTATAGAATTAACTTGGAGGTTGAGTAAAGTTTCAGTATGCATATATGATCCTCTGGAGCATTTTACTTAAATCATGTTGGATTTCAAAGTTAAAATCAAACTACTGCTTACGGTTTTATAAAATTTGAAACCCAACTAAATCATGAAAAAGCAATTAAAGGGTTGTTTGAGGTGTCTTAAATAAGTGTACTTTTTGTCTTTTTAGATTAAAAAATTGAAGAAGAAAATATAGATGTTTGGGTTAACTTTTTAACTTTTTATAAAAAAATGTGTAATAAAAAATTGTAAAAATTGGTTTGTAAGAGAAAATTAGGATTGGAAGTTGTGCAGTAATTGTTAACTTTTAGTGAATAGTATTAACTTTTTAACTTTTTAAGTAACTTTTTAACTTTTTGACTTTTCCTGGACATGCCAAACTTGGCCTAAATTTAGGTTGAAACCACAACTTTTATAAGGAAAATGAGTGGGAGCACTAATTAGTACTCCCACTAATGATGTGGCAGTAGGCCTTACCATGAATGATTTGATGTTTTGACCTTAGTGTTGTATTTTTTTTCTTTTTTTATTGAGTGCTATGTCACTGATGGTCTTTTTAGAACTCCAAAATTAGTAGTCTCTATTATTGTTGCTTTTATAAACATTGTTGTCGTCAAACATCAAATAATATGCAATTATTTTACAAATAAGAATTGTTTAAATAATTAATTAGACTTAGTTCTACAATTATGCAATAACATACTTGTAAGAGTACATGGTTGATAACTTAAGAATATATATGAAATACTAATATGTTACTTGAGTATTTATAACAAATAACAAATTATTTATATATATATGTATAAATAGTCCAGTTCGATTTTAAATCAGAATCATAATTATAAAATTACAAACAGAATCATAGATTATAGTTCACGTATCTTAAAAACCAAAATTAAGCTGTGCATTTAAAAAGTTGAATTGAAAAGGGAGTAAAGACATCAATTTCTGGGTGGATAAATTGATGGCAGTTAGGTCTGTTCCTAAAACCGTCCGACCTGTCCAAACCGTCTAACCCAGTTCGGCCTGCCACTCCGTGGTTGGTTTTGCTGCCTTTGATGGTTCGAAACGAGTCCGGATCCTCGGCCGCCTTACCCAGCGGCCCTTTCCAGCAGCGCTCCAAAACGACGTCGTTTTGGGACCAATTTTCTAGAAAACAAAAAAAAAAAGAACAGAACGAGAAGAAGAGGAAGAAGGTCTGCTGGGTTCAACATCAAAAAAAAAAAAAAAATTTGTTCATCAATATCAAATTTTGCAGATCCAGATGACGATGATGAACAAAATTTTGCACATCAAAAAAAAAATTTTGTTCATCAACAAAAATAAAGTACCTTGATTGTTGATGAAGATGATGAACAAATGTTTTGGATTCTGATCAACAATCCGTTTTTAAGCTGATCTGAATCTGACCCAATATATATTTATCTTTATATTTTCATCAACAATCAAAATTATATATATTTATTTTTGTAAATTGAAATATATATATATTTACATAAATATATATATTTATATAAATAGCTGATCTGAACCAGAGGAATAAAAAATTGATATAAAAAGATCATGACTTCGGAGCTGGATTTGGTTGTTGATGAAGATGATGAAGCTGATGATGATGTTGAAGATGATAATGATGTTCAAAATCTAAAGATGAAGGAAAAAAATGTTGATGATGTTGATCTGGATTGAAGATGATGGTGATCTGGATCTGCAAAATTTTGATGTTGGTGAACAATTTTTTTTTTTTTTTTTTTGATGATGAACCCAGCAGAACCCAGCAGACCTTTCTTTTTTTCTTTTCTTTTTTTTTTTTTTTTTTTTTGTAATATCCAAAATCCCAAATGGGAAAACCCCTTGATCGTCTTTATCTAAATATGTATTAACACATAAACAAAAATTTACACAGATGCATCATAACCCAGATGGGGAAACTCCATGGACGATACACATATTAAAGTTCTGAGAAATGAGAGTTTTTGCAAATGAAGATGAAAAGTTAAAAAAAAAACCAAGCTTTGATGCTAAATCCTACTCATCAATTACAAGAAACCCAAGAAAATTTTGAGAAATGCATATACATCATAGGGTTCAGTGGAACAAGGATTGAAAGGAATGCCCACCTGATTTTTCTCTCCTTTGGTCAATTTTAGAGAGAAAAATACCCAAATGCAGAAAAGATCCCAAGTCCCTTGTGTTTCTTTTTGGGGGTTTGAATGAATGAATGCTGTGTGTAAAACTTGTACACTACTCCTTCCAAGTCCCAAGAGTGAGCTTCTCCAATGCGAGCAGAGAGAGAAAGAAAGAACGAAGAAGAAGAAAAGAAAAGAAAAAAAAAAAAAAAAAAAACCTCCCAAAATGACGTCGTTTTGGAGAATTGTTGAGAAGGGCTGCCGAGTAGGACGGCCGAGGATCTGGGCTCGGTTGGAAACAGGTGCCAAACAATGAAAAAATCAGGTTACGGAGCGGTCATTGAATTCAAAACGTTCCACGTGAATACGATTTGATCGACTAAAGATATATATTACACTCTACTTTAAACATGGTATAATTTTATTTGTTGGTGACTTATCACTTGTTGACTTATCACTTAAACCATAATTAATGCTCAGTCATCAGTCCACTCTCTCAAATAAAGAGTTTTTCTTCACCAACACACTACATCATTATTATAGACAAAAACCCTTTCCTCTTCTCTTAATTAATATCTCTCATCAATTTACTTCGATAAGAAATGCACTTCCATCAATCCACTCTCCCGATCAGAGAGATTCACTTCACCAATACACCATATTATTATTACATACACAAAAACTCATTTCCTCTTCTCTTAATTAACTAGCATATTACTCATACTATGCACAAGAATGAATAAATAATTAAAAATTAATTTTTAAATTAAAATAATAATATAAAATTTATTTAAAATATGTTATAAAAGTGATTTATAATCAATTAAATTTTATTAATTTTTATTAGAGTTACACTAAGAGAAGATTTTTATTCTAATATCATTAATTGTATTTCTTAAGTTCTTAATAAAAATCTCCATGTCATAATTTAATTGGTAAAATTTAAATAATAAATTACAAAAATTTTATTTATAATAAAATATAAATACATTTCATTTTATAAGTTTCGTAATTTTAATTTTAGTAATACGTTATATTTTTTAACATACTAATTTTTTTTCTTATTTTGTAAAATCTAAAAATTTGTTTACTTAAAATTGTTGTTATGAAAATAAATTAAAATTGACTTATGATGTTTAAATATTAGAAGTGACCTAAAAGCTAGTTGACTGAATACTTATACTAATGTGACATCCACCTAGTCATTAAAAATTGTCTTGATTGTTTAAAATTATCTTTATCTGTAGTTTGAGGATTCCAATATTAGATTAAATATTAAAAATGAATCTAGAAAATTTCGTTTGAGTCGATTTTTCCCCCCCAACAATTCTTGGTTTAAGCATATAATACATCTTATTTTAATAACTCAATATAATAATAATAAATAATCTTAATATTTATGGTAGCTTTTGTCAATCAATAAAAAATATTTATAAATATTAAGAGAATTACATTTGAACAAATTCTAATATAAATTTTTTACTTTGAAACTCTAAGACCTACACATTTTGTTTGATTCTATCTACATCACTAATCTTTGGAGGTTTAATGATTTTTTTTTAATGGAATGTCAATTTGCTATAATGTAGATATATAGATTGGAATATCGACGCATATAAAATTATTAAACATTAAGAAAAAAAATCTATGAAAGATATAGATTAATTCCTATATTTTAGTAGTATCAAAATTTAAATTTAAATTCAAATTCAAATTTATATTTTAGTTAACTTTCCTTCTCAATTTCTAAATTTAAATTTTTAAATAAATTAATTAACTTTCTTTTTAAAATGTGTAAATCAAGACATAAAAGTTATTTAAAATTTTAAATAGATTAACTAATTTTCTTTTTAAATTTAAATTTGTAAATGAATTAATTGACTTTCCTTTTAAAATGTGTAAATCAAGGTATAGAAGCTATTTAAATTTTTAAATAGATTAATTAATTTTCCTTTTAAATTTAAATTTTTAAATGAATTAATTAATTTTCCTTTTGAAATATGTAAATCAAGGCATAAAAGCTATTTAAATAGAATAATTAAATTTCCTTTTAAATTGATTAATTATTATTTTTTAATATTTTTTATAAAAATAATTTAACAATCCTATCAGTAATCATAGTGTATGAAAGAAGTTGAAAATAGTATTGCAATAACTATGAGAGAAGTTAAAAAGGCTTGTAGATTGGGAGAAGTTAATAATTTTTTTTTTTAAATCAAAAAATTTAAAAATTAAAATTAGGATATTGGAGCTCCCACAAGACTTGTGGGTTAGAAACCCCATTTTCCTTAGATAATACTAGCATATCACCTGTGTTATGCACAGATTGTGTTTACAATTATGTATATATGTGAATTGTGATTTTTAAATATTTTTGTTTCTTTAAATGTTTTCTTTTTTTCATTTTTTATATTATATTAAAGTTTAATATTTTAATAATAATCATATGTGTTGGACTTTTCAAGAAATTAAATGTCTTTTTTTTTTTTATTATGTTATATTAAAGTTTAATATTTTGATAATAATCAGATGTGTTGGACTTTTCAAGAATTTTTTTTATACTTGTTCTTAGTGCATTAAAGCGTTATTATAAGGGATAATAATTATATGTGTTGGGACTTTTCAAGAAATTCATATGTGTTAGATTTCAAAGATTTTTTTTTATGTTTGTTCTTAATGCATTAAAGTGTTATTATGAGGGTAAGACTTGGGAGTTGAGAGAAATTAATAAATCCTAAGATTTTTTTTTTTAATCAAAAAATCAAGAAATTTAAATTGAAAGATTGGAATTCTCACAAAATTTGGGACTAAAAACTCCCTTTTACTTAATATAGATTATAGATTATAGATTATAGATTATAGATAATAATTTTTTCTCATTAATTTACTTTGATCATAGAAATGTCAATTCACCGGATACACTACATTACCAATACAAAGCCTATTCCTCTTCCTTCAATCTCTCTCTCTCTCTCTCTCTCTCTCTCTCTCTCTTATTACTTCAGTAAAAAAGAAAATGAGTGAGAGCACTAATTAGTGCTACCACTAATGATGTGACAGTAGGCCCCATCATGAATGATTTGATATTTTGGCCTTGGTGTTGTAATTTTTTTCTTTTTTTATTGAGTGTCATGTCATTAGTGATCTTTTTGGAGCTCCAAAATTAGTGGTCTCTATCATTGTTGCAGTAAAAAATCAAACATCTCTCATCACTTCTTTCTAACAAACTCTATGTCTCTCCTTCATCTTACTATTTGTAATATCTCTTCCCATATTCATAATAGCTGAGCATGAGGCGATGAGATGTTGGCATTGACATGTTGGCTTGGACAATGGCGGTGAGATGGTGGTGTTATTGTTGTGCTCATTTCTCATAATTTGCTTATTCTCTTTTGCATCCCCTTCCATTATGCCTTTGATGTCCCTTTCTTCAAATCCTAATCTTTGATCATGTTGAAGAAGATAATGGAAAGCACTACTGACCGAACCCCGACCTATTTTTTTGCAATCCGAAATCAATGGTTTTAAAGCAACAGAGGTCGATATCAGTTGACATAATTTCTAAACCGAAGTGTTCGGTTCGGTTGATGGATGGTCGGGAAAACCGACCCGAACCGACCCGTCAACAACCTAATGGCAGTAATGCTTTGTCGTGAAAAGAAGTTGGCTCAAATTTTGTGGAATTCGGCAATTGTTTTGCGGCGGATGAGAGTTCTCATTCTAATAATTTAAATCAATCATTTTGTAGGATATATTGAGTAGAATATATCTACAAAAAATAAGTTAATTGGATATCAATACCCCTTTGATAAAGGGTTAGAAGTATAAAGTGCATTTGTATCTAAAAAGATAAACGATAAATGTGATTTGAAGTATAAAACTGAAGGGCTGAACAAGAAAATCAAAAAATCTGTAAACCGAACTAGTCCAGATCAATATGGTAGGTTTGGTTTTGTTTTTTTTAATTCATGCTTTGGTCTTGGTTTAGAAAATTAGAGAACCAGTCTCCACAAATCAGTTTATGAGTTAGGTTAATGATTCCAGATTTAAGGAAAACCAGACCGTATAACTTAAACCATATATATTTATTTTCTAAATAGTATATTTGTTTAAGTTAATGGTGGAACAATGTGCATGTTTATGTTTTGAAAGTTTATATTTCGAAAAATCATGACAGATTAATGTTGAACAATATTTGTTTAATGTTATGTTTTTGTTTAACTAGTGAATATTATGAGAGTAGTTTGTTTAATGTGTATGTTATTATTATTTTTATAATTTATGATAGGTTAATTTTTTATTTTAAAAGTGTTATATTATTTTTCTTGTGAATAGATTATGTGAAACAGTGGTTCCAAACTGAACCGAACCGAACCGAACTGTAACGCCTTGACTTTTATTACTCGAATAACATTACCATATTCCTTAAATGAGTCCGTTTCAATTAGGGGTGGTCGTGGTTTGGATTGGAGTGGTTTGCGGGTCGGTTTGGACCCGCTTGCACCTATGCGGTTTGAGAAAAAGTCAACCCGCAACTGCCCGCAGTGCGGTTTGTGCAAATAGGGTTCACGGATGTGTGGACAGTTGCGGGTGGTTTGCGGATTGAATTTTTTTCTTTAAAAATTTATTTTTGAGCCTTTTTTTCCCTCTATTTTGTAAATATTTATTTTGGACCCTTTTCCTTCCCATTTTCTAAAATGTTCCAACATTAAAAATTAATGAATTAAAAAAACACCGATATCTAATATATACGACAGAAACATACTGAAGTAGTCACTCCCAATTAGTTTCTAGGAATAATGCTAGGGTTTAAAATCATAGAATCACAAGCCCCAAACTAGAAACTACATCATCAAATTTCCAACCACAGACAACTCAATATCACCTAAAAATCCAAAAAATGATAGTTTTACAACCCCTTCCGCATAGATCAGTCTAATATCACAATCATTCATTGAAAACTCAAAAATGATAAAACAATAGCTTCCAAATCAATCTTCAACTTATAATTCAGCCAGTAAATATTGACAATTTACTCAGTCCAATTAACAATTTCACAGAAATCAGTAGATAACACACCAAAATATTCTTTTCACACATGGGCAAAAACACAAAAAATTACCTTATTATTTCTTGACAAAAATGGCACATTTCACTAACCAAAAATAAAATATTCCTGAAAATCTTTCACACACAACTCTCTCTATGTATGTGTAGACAAACATAATTCTTGATCACATCACAAATAAAACAAAAATATCTAGGATAGATCATAGATGAACGGCCTAGGTTTTTTTTTATTTTTAAAAAATGTATATTTTAGGTGCGGGCGGGTTTGTGGTGGGTGCTGTTCAAACCCGCAACCCGAAAACTTGCTATATTCCAAACCGTACCCTACCCAATTGTATTTGTGAAACTGCCATACATGTGCAGGTCGGGTCGGGTCGAGTAGGGCGGGTTGTACGGGTCGGATAACGCTATGCCCAACCCTAATTTCAATAATGATAAATATGCTGAAGCAATGAAGAGATCAATAATTTACAATGTTCCCTCTCGTATACATGCAATGAATTACGATACACACCCGTAGAATTACATTATCAAATATAGATAAATGAAAATAAGCAAAGAGATTAACCCAATTTACAACACATTGGCATTCCGCCTACAATTATTAGGCCCCATGGTCAACAAATAAAAGACTTCAAGTCTTGTGCAAGTGTTCACTTTATACCTGAAAAATGATTAGCAACATGTGATGAACACAAAGGTCCACTAGATATCCCAATAATCCCAAACAATAGCAACACATAAATAGCTATGATCATGAATGCTTCACTTATATACATATATAGGTAACGTGACATTTCATATTTCAAAATGTGGGGCCATATTTTTTGGGATGTCCACATGGCCAAGGTGGCTTACTGAGTGTCACGTGGATGAACTAGGATGCCGAGATATGGTGTGACTATATCGGAATCTAAGATATTTGAGTAGAGGACAAGAGTCCTAGATGGTTCGAGGCTCTCTGTTTGGATAGAGATAAGACTCGTAAGAGAGTTCATTCTAATTTGAATAAGAGGAGTCTGCGATAGATGTTATCCTGGTAAGGGATAGAGTCCTATGAAGTGATACTTCTAAATGACGATAGCATTTTTGATTATAAAAGTAAGGCACCCTCATGGGTCTAAGGTATGCTTTTTGCTTGTGCATTGTTACTTGAGTTGTTATCTTGTGAGATAAGTAGACTGACTTGATCGTTGAAGTGCCCCCAAGTGGACGAGCCACCGTGGTGTTTGTTGTCTTCTTGTGTGCAGGTGTTAGGCTTAATCTATTCTTTCTTGTGTTCTACAACTGATTCTCTTAGATCTCAGCTAGGAGTTCAGTTTGGTTGTGAGGTCAAAAATCAACACCCACAATTTGGCACTGTCTGTGGGAACTTAGTAAGAATAGATGGCCAGCATCGGATATGGAGAACAAGTTAGAGATGACCTAGTCAGTGAGGAGGAGGAGCATGCTGATCTCAATGCTAGAGAAGGAGAGAAAGGCTACGATGAAGTGCACGAAGTGAATCCAGAGGCAAACAACACAGCCAAGGGCCATCACGGCCTGAGGAAGGGCAACAGAGGTAGATGAGAGCCTGATATCGAGGAATACAACAACAAAAGTGATTTCCAAGTATGGAAGGATCGATGCTTACGAAGGGACAATGAGGTCAAAGTGCTAGTAGACAAGTTGACCAATTAGCAGATAGTGGTAACTTTATGATGTTGAGCAAAGTGATGCAGCCGGTATTGCCAACACCGACTACGCCCCTGGTTGCTGTGAGTGATGAGGTCTAGCTGGTAGGACAAACCATGGCACAAAATAATAGAAAAAGAGCCGTAAACTCACCACGACAGTCTCAGTAAGTCGACATGGTGGCGCCACTAAGAGTGGAGCCTCTGAGAATCGCGATATTCCAGATTAGAGGATTATGCTAGGTAAATGGGTAAAACCATCATGTGGAGAGAATGATGGACCACAACAAGTCCAAGAGAACACATCCAAGCACAAGGAATAATATGCCAAAGAGATTGAAGTCAGTGAACATCAGAGGAACAGGGCGATCAAAGGAAGATCTGCATGATTACCTTTAGAGAAAGAGGAACATGGCTGAAGCGACATCCGTAGCACAATTGAAGTCACTATTCTCGGTGGAGTTGGACACTTTTGAAGCACCAAAGAGATTCAGCATGTCGAGGTTCTAGATATACGACGGCAAGTCCGATCTCAATTTTCATGTCGGCTTGTATTTAAAAAACATGTCCTTATAGAGTGGGAATGACTTGCTATTGTGCAAGGTGTTCCCTTCAACTTTGGGAGAGATAGCGTCTAATTGGTTCTTGAAGCTGCCAAAAGGGCCAGTCAAGAACTGGGAATGTTTGGCAGAGATGTTCGTAGCCCAATTCATGACCAATAACATACAACCATTAAGAGTGGTGTAGACACCCCATTTTGACCACCCTTAAGACTTGGATGTCTCATGTTGAACACTTGATGATGAAATGTTACGCTGTGCAAATTGTTCAAATTCTTCAACTAAAGGCTTCAGTTTTCAAGCTTCAGAACCTAAACCTTGCACCCCTTTTGAACAGAAAACCTAATTTTTCTAACCTGACCACGCAGAGACCTGTTGGCCAACAAGTGGCCGGTAGGCCATTTTTGGTTGGTTGGTTGGGTGGCTGGCCGTCCCTTTACATGGCCGGCCGGCTATGTTTAGCAGCAGACAGATATTTTGCAGCCAGCTATCCCCCCATGTGCATGTCTTGCACTAGCTGGCTTATTGCATATATTTCCAACTTGAGATAGTGTTTTTCTATAAATAGATGACCACCCTTCTTGGTTTGGGGTTAGAAAATTTTGGCCAAAACCAAAAACTTATCCAACACACTTCTTTTCTCTCTCTCTCTCTCTCTCTCTCTCTCTCTCTCTCTCTCTCTCTCTCTCTTTTGCATTACACATAAACTATCCATACACTTCCTACACCAAAAACTTGAGGCCTCTTGTTGAGATTCTTGACCCTAAATTTCAGCTCTTGAGAGTGTTCACCTTGTGATTTGCTTAACCAAGAGTTCTTCTTTTCAAGAGGTATAACCTTTGCCATCTTTTGCCTTGTTTACACTACACTTTTCTTCTCTTTTTCTTGTCGTATATACACTGTTTTGGACTAGTTTTAAGGGCTAAAACTTCTGATTTAAAAGCTACCAAAGGTGGAGGGTTAACAACCCTTTCTTGAACCTTATCCCATAGCTTATATCCTTTTTCTTCCCACTTGTTTCTTTGCTTTTGGCCACTATTTTTTAGAGTGTTTTTAAGCTTAAAAATGTGATTTTAAGTCATAAAAGAAGGAGGGGTTAGCCACTCTTTCTTTGGTTTGTTTATTAGGCTTCTTTCCTTCTATTTTGTTCAAGTTTTCTCCCATTTTCAAGCTGATTTTCAGCACTATTTTGTGCTATTTAGGAGCTGTTTAGTGTATTTATTTAATTTATGCTTTGAATACTATGCTTGTATTGTTGTAAGTCTTTATAGATTTGGTTGTTTAGGCCATAGACACTAATCTATTTGAGTTGATAGCTCTCTCTACATAGTTTTCATACATATAGTCTCACTTGTTAGTAATCACCTTTGCATAATCACTTCTGCAATCTCCCTCACTTCTTTGTTTTCTTTTGATTAAGAGTTGTGTCCAACACTAGATTGTTGCTTAAAGCATAAGAAAGAGACTTTCCATGCTTAATGGTTGAATCTCTTCGGAGGTTCATTACCAAGGCATTACATCTCTCTCATGCTAAGCATAACCTCTTGTTTGACACTACTTTTTATCGCTTTTTGCACTTAGTGGACGTAATTATCACTTTTGGACAAAATGAAGAAAAGATAAAGAAATGGAAAGGTAATATAAAAAAGGTAATAAAATTGAGTTGGGTTCAATCGACTGTTATATTGAACCCATTGCGTCTTGAATCATTACATACATTTTAGTGATGTTTAGTGATTCAAGAAGCAATGTCCACTCCTTTCCTTGAGGTAACTCCATGATAGGGAAGGGGTGTTGTTGGTCTTTTATTTCTTTTTATAAAGCTTTTGTTCTATCGGTTCTGAGATCATCACGCAACAAACGTGTGAATATTGATGATTTGTGAACCGAATCTACTACTCCTTTGATCATCTTCATGATAGGGAAGAGGAGAGAGGATAAACATCTCCTGGAAACACTCTGTTTTGCTCTGTTTTAGGTCTGTTACAGTAGGGTAATCCCTAAAAACAGTGGCCGGCCAGCCACCTTTCTGTCCGGCCGACCACTTTCCAAGGCCGGCCGGCCACCCACATTTTTCTATACAGGCAGTTGTATTTTTGTGGTAGAACAGAGCAGAAACTGAGGCCAAAACAGAATAATTTTCTAACTATGAACAGAACATAACAGAATCTGGCAGCAAACAAAGAGGTTTCTAGAAAGATGTTCTCAGTTGTGCACTTGTGGCTCTTCGCCTCCCATCCTTTAATTTAGTGCTTTAATATTAATATATTGTAATTAACTAGTTGGCTCCATTGAAATTTGTAATAATTAGTTATTTTAGTTAATTTTGGTGTTGTAATATTTAGTTTAATTAGGACATTCATTCAGACCCTCTTATATGAGGGCACGCTTGTAATATTGTGTATATCTTCCAACCTCCATTCTTTCTCCTTTTTATTTACTTGTTTACGATGGTTGCATGTAGTATCATATTTTGGTTTCATATCATTACCATGTGTAAATATCCATTTTTGCATACATTGAGTTCGGTTCATCATTCTAACATCCTTGTCATTTCCTACTTACTTGAATACGTGCACTATCGCATGCTTTGAGTTGAGCCATATGTCATGTTAATAAATCGAACCTAGTAGTTTCATTTTGCATGTGTTGCATTAATCACTTGCATATTAGGGCATGCATTTTTCTAACTGTTATCTTCTATTTCGGCTTGCCTCGGTTGTGTACTAGGTGAGCATTTCTTGCTTTAGCATATTGCATGTATGTTTGTGTTGCCATATCAATCATATTTACCATGAGGCTAAGTGCTTATTTGATATCTCTTTGAATATCGGTGGATGAAGGCTATTTTGCTTAAATTGGGATGACTTTGATTAATGGACATATGAGTTTACTTTTTCAAGTAGCACATATCCGAAACTCTTTGCAAACAAACATGAAATCAAAGCATTCCAAAGTTGGTGACTTAGTCTATACTTGTGTGCCTTACATAGTAAGTTAGCATAATAATCGGAACAAGAGCATATAATATACATTAAATCACATCATGATTAGTAGAGACCGATCTTTGATCGGGTGAGTGGGGTGCTCAATTCATGACCTTCCTCTCTCATACCTAAGTTCCCAAGCCGAGACACTTTGGTTATGACGGACAAGTGGCCTTTGGCATGAGTCATGGGTTTCCTAAATTTTTTAAAAATATTTAGGTGGCGACTTTGAAATTTGGCAGTGCAGTCCATTTTTGGCATTTTTGATTGTTAATCGATTTTTCAAAGATTTGTCGGATTTGGATTCTCATTTGTTTAATCTATGTCATATTACACTTGTGAAACCAGATTTTGAACCACAAGAGTTCAAATTGTAGGGCTATCGTATTCAAGGAGACTAAATCCCTCCAAGGAGCACGAAAAGCAAGCTACAAGTGGACTTCTTGTTAGCTCTGAAGATTGACAATGACGAAAGCCTTAAGGCCTATGCCAAGAGATATTATGAGGTCTACAACCGAATTCCAAGATTTGACCAGGAGTTAGCAGTTGTTTCTTTCAAGAACGGCTTCGATAATGATTCCCCACTTTGGCAAGCTTTGGTGAAAACCCTCTCGAAACAATGGAAGACTTGATGGTGAGGATTGAAAAACATGCCAGAGCAAAGAAGGATAAGAGGTCGAAATGGGAAAGTATGACCAAGCAAGATAAGAGAAATAGCTCGCCCAAACGAAGTCAAAATGGGGCTGGCAATGACAATGGAGAGTGAAGGTTAAAGGCGATATAGGCAGTTAGCACCATCTTCAAGATCCCGATTTACAAGATTCTGGAGAGAATCAGGAACCAACTCTACTACAAACCACAACAGAAGGTCCTAGGGGAGTTGATGAGAAGGTTCCATACTAAGTCATGCGCATACTATGATGAAACAAGGTATATAACTCAGGGAAGTTGGGATCTGAGCAACACATAGAAGATCTTGTAAGATAGGGACATTTGGGGCATTTGATTGATGAGGAGAAGACAAGAGAAGAGCATGCCAAGTTGGCACAAGCACCACCCCTGTTGCCCACTAGTCATCGGGCTGAAGAACCTCAGGTCATTAATGTGGTCCATTTGAAGGTAAGCCCAAATGAGATCAAGAGGAAGACCTGGAGGATGAAACACCTACAACACGTGTTTCAAGTCCAACAGAAGAAACCTCAGACAGAAGAATGTCGGGGGCCAATGATTTCTTTTATAGATGAGGACTTGGAAGTTATCCAACATTCACACCACAACACACTGGAGGTGACCTTGATGATTAGAGGATATCGGGTGAGAAGAATATTGATAGATCAAGGCAGTTCTTGTGACATCATGTACGTCAGGTGCTACAAAGAACTCAGCCTTCATAGGGACGATTTAGAGCCTAGTGGTCGGATTTAATGGGACACTAACTTGGCTGCTGGGGTCAATGAATTTAGATGTACAAACAAGAACCAAGACAGTAACAGTGGAGTTCACTGTGATAGATACTTCATCTCCATACAGTGTGATCTTGGGAAGACCTTGGTTGCATACGATGAAGACCATCCCTTTAACCCTACACCAACTATTGCAATTTCCAACCGAGTATGGCGTAGAGGAGGTCAGAAGAGACCAAGTCTTGGAAAAAGATTGCTCTATGGAAGTAATGAAGTACACCTACAATGTCCAAGATGTGAATGCTACAGAACTAGAAGATGAAGACCACGAGGTCTTGGAAGATGTCGTCAAAGAGACAGCCGACAAGAGTCAGGAACCATTGAGGAAGATTATGGAGAACGAAGAAGATGAATAAAGATTTTTCCTTCTCGGCTCTAGGTTAGCTGAGGAGGAGAAAAGGAAATTGGAAGATTTTTTGAGAGAGAACATGGAGGTGTTCGCAAGGACACCATATGAGATATCGGGGGTGGACCTTGAAATCATTTGTCACAAGTTGAATGTAGATAGATTGGCGGAACTAGTAATTTAGAGAGCAAGAAGATCTACCTTGGTCCATGTGGAAGTGGTAGAAGAAGATGTGGAAAAGTTGTTAGAAGCCCAAGCTATTCAAGAGGTCCATTACTCGACATGGTTGTCCAACACGGTTGTTGTCAAAAAGAAAAATGGGAAATGAAGGTTTTGCGTTGACTTCACGAGCTTAAGTAAGGCATGTCCAAAAGATTGCTTCCCCTTACCTAAGATGGACCAGCTAGTGGACGCCACCTCAAGGCATGGCAGGATGAGCTTCTTGGACACATATCGACGCTACTATTAAATAGCGATGTATGGACCGAATGAGAAGAAGGCTACCTTCATCACTCCAAAAGGTGTCTACTACTATAGAGTCATGCCCTTTGAATTGAAGAATGCAGAGGCAACGTACTAGAGGCTGGTAACCATGATTTTCAAACATCTAAGTGGAAAGACAATGGAGGTATACAACGACGATATGGTCATGAAAAGTAAAAAAAAAAAAAATCATTGGATCACCAGGCTGACCCCAAGGAGGTGTTTGATGTCTTGAAGGCATTTTGGCTTCAACTGAATGCCTCTAAGTGTGCTTTTGGGGTAGGGTCAGGTAAGTTTCTAGGATATCTAGTGACAAGAAGGGGGATCGAAGCAAGCCCTGATCAATCAAGGCTATACTTGATCTGAAGAGCTCGATAACAGCGAAGGAAGTCCAAACTTTGATCGGCGAGGCAACAGTTCTGAATCGATTCATAAGCTGGAGTTCTGACAAGTGCAGACAATTCTTCCAGCTCTTGAAGAAAGCAACATACTTCATATGGACAAAATCCTCCAATTATAGGAGATGATTTGTTTTTATACTTGGTAGTCTCAGACCATGCAGTTGGTGCGGTGGTAGTCCGATAAGAAAAATGAGAACAAAAGATGGTCTACTACGTAAGCAAGACTTTGGTAAGTGTGAAGACAAGATACTTGTCTTTGGAAAAATTGGCGCTTGCCTTGGTTGTGACAACCCCGTTTTGCATTATGCTTCTATTTCCTTAATTGTGCATGTGCTTATGTGCTAAGTGTGAATTTGAGTGATTAATATGTTATTAATATGATCTTGACTTTATATATGTTGATTGCAGAATTTTTTTTTTGATTTCTGCTTTGATCTGAAAATTGAAGGCCTTAATGGCGTCAGAAATCAAAATTGATTAATTTAATGTGATCAACATAATTTTTGAGCCTAATAGGAAGTTTGATTAAAATTTGATTCAGACTAAATTAATTAGATTAAGCGAATTAGAGCGAAGTGTAATTTGTTAATCTTAAGCCTTGATTAACACTCTAATCTAATCCTCAAGTATAAAGATGTTGTAATTAAGAGCTTGAAGCCTTAATCATAAAATTGAGCTAAAAAATTTGAGATAGAGAGCTTTAGAAAGAGAGAATTCAATCGTAGAGAGAGAAAGTGCTTGGATTTGAAGAATTTTTCTTAAGGATTGAAGAATTAGGAAGACAACTCAAGAACTTGCTAAATTGAGCTCCATTGAAGACCCTAGGTAAGCTTTTGAACCCTAATTCATGAAGCTAAGTTATTTCATATGTGAATTCAAGAGAATTATGTGATTGAGTACAATAATTAAGCTAAGATTGTTGAATTTAGAGGCAATTCATACATGCATGCATAGTTTGGTTGAGTTTTACCATTTTTAAACATAATTATCTCATCCATGCTGAATGTGAAGGATGAATTGTACATGCATGCATGAATTACAAGATTTTGAAAGTGAATTGCATGTTTTTGAAACTTTGGAGAAGAATTTGAAATTTAAAACCAGCATGCATGAAGATTCGAGTTTTATTTAAAGAATTCTTGAAGCCTGGAGATTTGGTTTTTCAGAATTGACTTTGTATTCATGTTTTTGGAAGATTTTCTAAGTGTTTTCAAAGTTTTGTCAAGCCATTCAAGAAATTGATTTGAAAATACAAGCTTTGAAGCTCGACTTTGTTCTGGAATTTCTAGAATTCTGTCTCACTGCTCCAGCGAACAATCTGTTGCTCGAGCACACATTGCATGCATTCAGTATTTTTTGCAAGCATTTGCAGTTGGCTCGAGCGACCGCCTTTTATTTTGAACCTTGGCTTGAGTGAACATTGAGCCTAGATTCGAACCATTCAGTACTTTTGCAGACCAAGTGGTTCACTCAAGCAACCAATGTTGTGCTCAAGTGAAGTGCTCTGTTTCAGCAAATTTTGAAAAGACATATTCTGATCAAATATGCATTCTCATTCCTTTCTGAGCATTCTTAGGCATGAGTTGAACATCCTAAATTAATTAAAGGGTTAGAATGAAACCCAAGAGAATTGAATAAGTTAAAGAACAATCCGGTTAAGCAATGTAATTCAACATGTGTATGTTGATGTATTGTGTAGGATCATCTGCAAGGAGAAGTCAACAACTATAACTGTGAGTAATATCTTAGTAAAGATATTTTATTACTTTATTTTCAGAATGTCTTTATGTGGTAAGCTTTTCCGAAATTGTGATTTTGCAAGTGTGAATGAGTTTCTCTCTATCTGATCAATATGATATATGTAAATATAATTCATGTGACACGAAATGTGTATGATAGACCTAAGGTTGTTCTGTACGTTTGAATTAGAACCAAGGTCATTCTGAATATTTGATAAGTCTGATTATCTGATATGAGTTGGTCGAATGGTCATTATACAACTGTAAATGATTGGACTAGAGGTCGTTCTATTACAATATGATCAATTCCATTCCATATATCTATTATACGTTAGACCTGAGGTCATTTTGTTATCTGTTGGACCCAAGGTCGTTCTGTGATGAATCACTTATAATATAGAGATGCTTATGTCATTTATTAGATCTCATTCACATAACCCCTTTACTCTGATGTTATTCATTGGGCGTTAGCTCACTTTGTTTATATATATGTATGTAGGTGAGCAATAGGATGTGCAGCCCCAGCTTTAGTGAACCTGTGAAGGATACCAAGTTTTGTGAAGTTTGTTATGAGCGCCTCATGAGCGAGGCTTTTGTTCTTTTGTCTTTTGAATTTCTATTTTCTTTTACTGGTCATGTTTGGCCTTGTATATGTACATAAGTTTTGGTTTGGTATGACAATGGCGTTTGAAAGATCTTGGACATATGGGATCTTATTATGTTTGTATGAGTGTGAGTTATTAATGTATGAGAAGTTCTATTTATGCCATTTATGCATAGCTCATTGGATAAAATTTTATATTTCTACTTTCGCTTCTAACCCCATATGATTAATTATGATTTGATTTCAGTCTGAGGTTGTAGGTAATCCCATGATTACTGGTCGGTTATGATCCAAACCTCTATGGATGGGTTCGGGTCATGACAGAGTGGTATCAGAGCATGAGTTAATAACTCACACACTTGTCCAACTGAGCAATAAGGTGTCTAGAAAAGATTTAAGGTGCTTTCATCTGATAAGAATCTATCTGTGTGCATTAAGAACATGTGAATATTTCGAACATGAACTGTTGTGTCTATATGTGTATATGTGTAATTTTTGTGTCTATTATAATGAAAGTTTATATAGATAATGGTGAGAACAAGGGTTGATGAGATAGAAGAGTCGACTAGGGCCCAACTGGATAGAATGGAAAGAATGATCGTTAAGGCAACAACAGTAACGACCATCTCCACCTTAGCCAATGGCAGTACTGCTTATAAAAGACTATCAAACTGATGACTGTACAATCGCATTAACTAAAGAATTTAAGGAAATGAAACCGCCATTGTTCCATGGGGGAATAGGCCATTTAAAAGCTGAAGCTTGGATCCTTGGAATATAGAAGTTATCTGAGTTATTTCTGTGTGCAAAGGGTTCAGTTAGATGCATTCACTCTAGAAGATGAGGTAAGAAGGTAGAGGATGCTAATCCAAGAAGACGATAAGGGGATTGATTGGGCACAATTCCTCGAAATATTTTATGAGAAATATTTTCAACAGTGCGTCCGCGATTGAAAAGTGTTTGAGTTTGAGGGACTTAAGCAAGGTAATATGACAGTGGCCGAGTATGAAGCAAAGTTTACTGAGCTGGCCAAATTTGCACTGCACATGGTCGACATCGATTATAAAAGGGCGAGGAAGTTTGAGGGTGGACTTCGAAAAGCAAGTTTAGAAAAAGTAAATGTCTTGGAACTGCCAAAGTATATAGATGTTCTTGACCAAGCTCTAATGTCTAAGGTAAATTTGGCATCCTATAACTGACCATTTGAATGGAGAGGAAAAAGGCATGGTTCTTATTCGAATAAAGGATCATCGTATTCAAAAAAGCAAAATCGGGGAGCATCTAGTACCTCAAATTCAACAAGAGATTCTGCACCAACCTGTATTGTGTGTACCAAGAAACATCAGGGAGTTTGTTATCATACATCTAGGGCATGTTTTAGATGTGGCAAGACCGAACATATGGTCGGAGATTGTCCCTAAAATGAACAAAGAGGTGGAAGGCTAGTAGCTAGTTTGACTGGATCTATCATAATGGTAGGAAACGTTGCAAGACCCACGGCCACGAGAGACACACTGGGGCAAGGGAGACTTTTTGCACTCGTCACAGGCGATACACAAAATACTGAAGCTGTTATCTAGGGTATCCTCTCTATTTGTAACCAAGATACTTATGTGCTAGTTGATTCGGGTTCAACACATTCCTTTGTATTTACTACATTTGCATCTACATTGAATAAACCCATGGAATCATCGCCATAGCTGTTGTGTGCATCTGCTTCATCTAGGGAATCTATTCTGATTTCATCTGTATACCATGCTTGTGAAATACTTGTTGGGAATGATATGTTATTTGTAGATTTGTTGCCTTTTGATATTAGGCATTTTGATGTGATTCTGGGAATGGATTGGTTGTCTAAATATTGTTCTACCATTGACTGTGTAATGAAACGAGTTTTGTTTAGACCTTCAGGACATGATGAATTTGTATTTGTGGGTAATGGCGTAGTATTTCCACCTTATCTGATTTCGGCGATGAAAATAAGCAAACTACTTAAGAACGGATGTCAAGGTCATTTGTGTAGTGTTTTGACTGATCAGCCTATGAATGTTATGTTAGATGATATTCGTATTGTTAGTGAATTTCCAAATGTGTTTCTAGAGGAACTACCATGGGAATTAGTTGTCAGGGAGATTGAATTCACTATTGAGGTTGTACTAGGTATCCAACCTATTTCAAAAACTCCTTATAGAATGTCAACTGCTAAAATGAAAAAATTGAAAGAACAGTTGTAGGATTTGCTTGACAAGGGTTTTATTTGACCGAGTACATTGCCCTGGGATGCGCCAGTTTTATTTGTGAAAAAGAAGAATGGAACCTTACATTTATGTATCAATTACTAGGAGTTGAATAAGGTAACGATCAAGAACGAATGCCCTCTGCCTTATATTGATGACCTGCTTGATCAGTTATAGGGTTCACAAGTGTTTTTAAGGATTGATTTGAGGTCCAAGTATCATCAATTGAAGGTGAAAGGTGAGAATGTTGAGAAAACTGCAATTTGAACAGGTGTGGACATTACAAATTTGTGGTTATGGCTTTTGGGGTTACAAATGCACCTGCAACATTTGTGGACCTTATGAACTAAATTTTTAAATCCTACCTTGATAAATTTGTAGTAGTATTTATTGATGATATCTTGATTTATTCAAAAAGTAGAGAAGAAATTATATGCAAAACTGAAAAAGTGTGAATTTTGGTTAGATGAAATTGTGTTTCTAGCGCATGTGATTAGCAAAGATGGGATTTCAGTAGACTCGCAAAAGATTGAGGCAGTTATGAATTGGCCTACATTGATGAATGTGACAGAAGTCTGAAGCTTTATGGGATTGGCTGGGTATTATAGAAGATTTGTGAAATATTTTTCAAAAATAACTATACCACTTACCCAACTTACTCGAAAGGAACAACTGTTTGAATGGACTGATGAAAAGGAATCTTCATTTCAAGAACTGAACACAAGACTAACTACATCACCAATTTTGACATTGCCCTCAAGTATATAAAATTTTGTAATTTATAGTGATGCTTTTTACAAGGGTTTGGGTTGTGTTTTGATTCAGAATGGTAAAGTGATAGCCTATGCATCTTGACAACTGAAGTCTCATGAAAGAAACTGTCTGATTCATGACTTAGAATTGGCCGTAGTTATGTTTGCACTGAAGATTTGGCGCCACTATCTGTATGGAGCAAAAATGTGAGGTCTATACTGATCACAAGAGTCTGAAGTAGTTTTTCACTCAGAAGGAACTGAATATGTGACAGAGAAGATGGCTCGAGTTGATTAAAGACTATGATCTTCAGATTCAGTATCATCTGGGTGAAGCTAATATTGTAGCCAATGCTTTGTGTAGAAATTCAACGGGGAACATGGCATGTTTCCTGACTGAACAGAAAGAGATATTGCAAGACATAGAAATATCTGAGATTGAAATACTGTTACATGATTAGGGCGGGTTGATAGCCATTATTTTAGCTCAACCGACAAACATTGATGATATTAAACAAAGGCAAAGAGAGGATGAGTTCCTCAAGAATGTGATTGATGAATTTGAATTGAATCTGAAATCGGGGTTCTGTGTTGAAAATGAAGTGTTAAAATTTCAAGGAAGATTGTGTGTCCTTAACACTCTTGACATGAAGAAGAGAAATTTGGAGGAAGCTCATAAGTCTAAATTTGCAATGCATCCAGGCAACAACAAAACGTATTGGGATTTGAAGCAAAGTTATTGGTGGCCTAGCATGAAGAAGGAAATTACAGAATATGTGTCTAAGTGCCTTCAGTGTCAGCAAGTCAAAGTTGAACATCAAAAGCCAGTGGGATTATTTTAGCCTCTTTCCATTTCAAAATGGAAATGGGAGCATATAACTATGGACTTCATTGTTGGTCTAACTCGAACATTGAGAGGTATGAACTCTATCTAGGTTATTGTAGATAGGCTGACTAAATTTTCCTATTTTCTACCTGTAAGAACCAGTTATGATGCTTATAGATTGGCTATAATTTACATTGATGAAATTATTCGGTTACATGGAGTATCGATATCCATTGTTTCGGATAGAGACCAAAAATTTGTGCATAGATTTTGGAAAAGTCTTCAAAGAGCAATGGGAATAGAATTAAGGTTTAGTACTACTACATTCCATTAGCAAACTGATGGGCAATCAGAAAGAACTATTCAGAATGTAGAGGATATGCTCCGAATGTGTGCTTTAGACTTTCAAGGGAGTTGGAAAACTTATTTGCCACTGGCAGAATTTGCATACAATAATAGTTTGCACTCTAGCATTGGCATGGCACCATACGAAGCCATGTATAGTAGGAAATGTAGGTCTCCGATATGTTGGGCCGAAGTTAGAAATAGGGTCTTACTTGGACTCGAGATTATGCAAGCAACCACTGAAAAGATTAAAGTCATTCAGCAAAGGCTCAAAACAGTACAAAGTTGACAAAAGAGTTATGCGGATCATAAAAGAAGGGCTCTTGAGTATGAAACAGGTGACCATGTGTTTATAAGAGTAATTCCGATGAAGGGACAATCGAGGTTTGGCAAGAAAGGCAAATTAGCATCTCAATACATTAGGCCGTTTTAGATCCTGAAAAGGCTTAGCCCAGTTGTGTACCGAGTTGATTTATGTAGACACCCCATTTTTGACCATCCTTAAGACTTGGACATCATCATTTGAACACCCGATGATTTCACATGTTAGTATTCGTTTTGAGTCTCTGAAGGTCTCGGCTGAGTGCCTTGCCTTGAAGCCTTTCAACTTGTCTGTTTTGTGCTTAGTTGTGGACCAAGAGCTTGTTGCTTTGAATTTGGAGGGGAGGGTGGCTTGTCGGCTATCCCCAATGTCCATCGGCCATGGCTTGTGCCTGCCGGCCATCAGTGGTGGCCGGTCGTCCAGACTGATGGCCGGTTGGCTACATTTGCGGCTGGTCGACCACAAATGATGGCCGACGGCCATTTTTCTCCTTTTTCAGATATTTATTTGCCAGTTGTGCCAACTGTTGATCACTGATGCTCATCTCCATACACGTGTATAGAAGGACGAAGGCAAGCTTTTGGCTAGTTTTTCTATATAATGCGGCGTCTCTCCCCCATTTTCAGGGTCACGAAAATTTGTAAGCAAATTTCCTCTCTCTCTCTCTCTAGAATCCTCTCTCTCTTCCTATTTTGTGCTTGAAAGTGAGAATTGTCTACACATTTGCACTAAGACCTTTGACCAAACACCTTCACCTTGGAGCTGAGGTTCTTGGAGGTCTTGTTTGAGTTCTTAAGGCTGGTTTTAGCTCAGGATTATTGCTGTTTATTGCTGTGCTTCAAAGCAAAAAGGAGAATTCCAGGGAAAGGGTGGAAAGGCCACGGTATGACAGCCACAAATAGTGGCCCACCGGCCAGTAGTAGTGGCCGACAGCCACCTATGGTAGTCGACCGGCCATCAGTGGAAAAGTTGTTCAAAATGTTCCTCTGGTGGAGCAGAAGTAGTTTGGAAATTGGTGCAATGTTCAGAGATCAAAGCAAAGTGCAAACACAGGCATCCAAAGGCAAGGTGGTGGATTTTCGGGAGGATCGACCGAGCATGCATGCGTCCCTCACCCGCGAGGCCACTTTATTGCTTCATTAGCTAGTTGTAACTAATTAATACATGTGTTGTAATTAATAAGTTAATCTGTTTTGTAATATTTTAATTAGCTTAGCATAGCTAGTTATTCATTGTGTTATAATAATTAATTAGCTAGAATAGTTAATTAGTTGGTTTATAATAATTAGCTGGTTTGTAATAATTAGCTTAGCTTAGTGTAGCTTAGTTTATTTATTCGGACCCTCCTTGAGAGGGTGCAATGTTGTAATAAGCGTGTGTGTATGTGTGCATGTCTTCCAACCCCACTTAATTCTCCCTTTTACTTAACCGCTTTCTATGGTTAGTTTAGGGCATGTTTAGATTAGCATACCTTATGCTTTGCATGTTTGCATCATTCATTTGTTTTGCATGCACCGCATCATTCAAACTGCATTATATTTCAATACCTCTTTGAATACGTGTATCAAATCGTTTCATTCATATGCCATCTTAGATAGCCGAGCCTATTAATTGCATATTGCATATGTTGCATTAGGCATCTTGTATAGTTAGGATCATGCATATTTCTAACTAGCTTTTGTTTTGGCTCGGAGTACACTGTAAGTTTTACGCTTTAGCATACTTGCATGAGTGTGAGTGTTGCCATGATAGCATGCTTGCCATGAGGCTATGTGCTTATTTGTTAAAACTGCATGAATGCCTGTGGATGAAGGCTTGATTGCTTAGATTGGAACAATTCGATGATTGTGAGTTTTAAGCCCACTTTGTGAAGTGACAAATCATGTGTTAAAGCCCACTTGAGGGTGGAAAATTCGCACTTTAGCCCACTTGCGAGTGGCACTTTCAAACCATTTTCAAAAACAAACACGAGTCGATTTGTTCCAATTCTTGCGACTTAGTCTATGCTTGCTTGTGTGTGTCACATAGTAAAGTTAGCTAATAACCGGAAAATAATACATGAGGTTTATAAAAAAACATATCATGCTTAGTAGAGGCCGATCCTTTGATCGGGCGAGCGGGGGTGCTCATGTCATGACCTTTCCCTCTCGTACCCAAGTTCTTGAGTCGAGGTAACTTTGGTGATGATGGACACGTGGCCTTTGGCACGAGTCAAGGTTTCCTAAATTTCCCAAAAAAAATAAAAAAATATTTAGGTGGCGACTCTGTAATCTGGCGAAGCAGTCCAGTTTGGCATTATTTGGTGTAAAATTTGATTTTCCAAAATGATTTGCCGGATTGGACTCTTTGGTGTTTATCAGTCTCACATTGCACTTTGTGAGATTAGATTCAGAATCGTGACAGGAGTCCGAACTGTAGGAGACCAATTCGCACCTCTCCGAAAAAGGGGTGCACGAAGAAAGTCGGGTCTACAGTTTCTGGCAACTCGGTTGGGGGTTTAGAGAACTTGACTCGAACTCATGATATGTGGTTTTATCTACATTTGTGTGTTTCTTTGCATTGCATTTGCATAGGTGCGCCTAAGTCACAGTGTTTGCCATCTGCTAGTCCTGAATGGTTTACCGGAGGCTCGCTTGGAAAAGCATGCCGTAAGGCTGACTGGTTATGGGCTCTGCCACGATGGGAACACAAACCTTGGATCTGGACAACTGCTGTACCGTTTGATCCTCCTTTCACTTCTCGGTGCTAGGAGCGAGAGGTATATTAGGTGGTCTTGCCGAGGCACCTTTTTTGACCAATTGGCCTAGTTGCATATCGAAAACCATAGAGATTGTTCCAAACTAGGACAGGTTGCTCACCTAAATGCAGGACTGTTTGAAACCGCATGCGTGCGTAGCGAATCCCTAGTTCCTGATGAAAATAGGACAGGGAAACCCTACCCCACCATAGGGTTGTTTTGGCTCTCACTTGTTTAATACGTGCCGTTAGAGTGTGTTTCTATAGGAATGTATGTATCAGTTGTAAGTCTGGGTATCAGTTTTGAGGTAGAAATTTGGGGCAAAAATCAGTATTTGAGTACAAATTGTCCAGCTTATGATTTCAACTGTGTGTTGTCTCTATCTAAGCCGAGGTGCTATGTGTTTGCTAATTGTTGTTTTCTTTTTTGCTTTATTTTTCTTTTTGTAAGGCAGTATTTCACAATTGCTTTCGACGAGGCAGATCCCCCCCGAGCGCTCTGGACCAGAGTATCTGAGGATCTTATTGGAGGATGACTAGTGTTTGCTTCACTACCCCCGATTACGAGATAGAGGACAGTCAGGCACAGATCACCAGTTCAACAGTCGTTAATTCAGCGGTCACTATCTGCTTCACTTGTTCGCAGTCAGGCCTAGTTTTTTGCTTCCACCTCAGAAAGGAAATATACACCGGTTTTGACAGATCAGCACCCCTCAGTCAATATGGAGGATATGATGCATCAACTTCAACAGTCTATCGAGCCCATGTAACGGGATGCTGTTCGCCAAGTGAAAGTTACCGCTCACCAAATAGAGGTTGTAGCCCAGCAGGCTGAATTGATTTCCAAGCTTCAACAGCAGTAGCAACCACAACAAGTAGCAGCTTCTACTTCGCACCCACCCCCACCTAGGGTTCCAATACCCAGGGATACAGCTAATGCCCAGGAGAATAAGGACATTCCAGCAAGGCCAGTCCCACTTCAGACTTCCAAAGCACCGGCCTACCCAACAGACACGCCGTTCGAGTTTGAGGTTGATCTTATTGCTTTGAAAGTAAGCAAACTTGAGAAGCTGTTCAAATGAGCTCAGGGAGTCAACTCGATCCCAGACATAGAGGACGGCTACACAAATTCGACGGTGACAATGCCAGATAGATTTAAAATGCCTCACATAGACCGCTTCGACGGCTTAGGCGATCCTATGGTCCACCTGAGGCTATTTTCAGATATTCTGCGGCCGATGGGCTGGAGTAGATTGCAGAAGCTATCCCTATTTGGCCGGACCCTATCGGGTATTGCGGCTGTCTGGTATGCCAAGCTGGAGGATTCCGTGAAAAGGAGCTGGAAAGAAATGGCCGAGGCCTTTATTGCCCAATATTCGTATAATACTCAAATCGAGGTCACAACTAGTGATCTCGTGGCAACTAGGCAAGAGCCGAAGGAGGGCTTCTCCGACTTCGTCACTAGGTGGAGGGCCAAGGCCTCCATGATGATAACCAGGCCAGCTGAGAAAGACCAGATAAGAATGGTCATCTATAATCTACAACCGAAGTTGTTGCAGAAGATGATTGTCTTACCCCTTCCTACCTTTGCTGATCTTTATGAGATAGGGGTACAGATTGAGGATGCGATGAAACAGGGTCTGATTGACCATGAAAAAGAGCAGCCCAAGAGGGCTTTTACATGTAGTTCAAATGCGACTACGAGTAGCAACGCAGCTGCGAGGACCTCTGACGTTGGTATGGTCACTACCACACCAAAAACAGCTACATCATTTACCAGCACATCTGGAGCCACCCCACAACCTGCAAAGTACCCACCTTGAGGCCAGAGGGTTTTCACCCCACTTTACATGTCTCTTTCTGCAGCCTTGAGGGTCCTGATTAGAAAAGGGCATATGAAGCCCCTAGAACCATGCCCATTGCGAAATCCCCTCACTCCTAGACACAACCCGGCCAAGTATTGTGCCTTTTATCAGCAGCATGGGCATGATACTGACCTATGCTTTAGACTCTATCATGAGATTCAAGATCTCATTGACAACAAAGTGATAACGCCTCCTGAGATGCCAAACGTCACTACAAATCTCCTCTCACCACATAACCAACCCCCTCTACCCAGGCAAGTAAACCTGATCCAAACAATGGCTGTCCCATACGACCCCAGCATATACATCACTCCGTCCCACCTGCCTAAGCCGGCACTGTTCATCCCAGAAAGCACATACTTGTGCATGATGAGCACGTCCACATCCTAACCCGAATCCGTGGTGGTGGTTGTGATAGAAGAGGGTATGCCTGAGGGCTCTGTGAGCTTAACTAAAGAAGAGTACAACCCTTGCCACTTTATTGCGCCAAATGGTCAAGCTAGACCGAGGGTGGAATTGCTGAAGGGAACTGAGGTTAATGTAGTCCAGGAGAACGGGCCAAGCCAGGGGCTGGATGATTTAGTTGAGCTTGAGGAGGACATTGCTAATCTACAATTTTTCGACGAGCAGGATCTGGGGGATGTGCGCATCAACTGGTTTGACCTGAATGGATCAACGGATAATACAGGGTGGCTTAATGATGAGCCAGATATTGATGAGGGGTCTTAACCAAAATAGGAACAGGTGGAAACAGGAACATCTGTAATGCCCGGAACGGTCGACAACTAGGGGAAGTTACTGGAGAGCACCGGTATAAAGAATTTTGCTCAAGAATTGGGTAGCTTGTGTACAACGAATACAGAACAGGAGGCCGTGCTGAAGCGGTTCGACCAGGAAAGAATTGAGACTGATCAGAGGGCTAGAAAAACCAAAGCCCCCGCGGGGACTGAATGTGTTGTGAACAGAGGAACATTAATAGCGGAACTCGACAGTTGTTTGTCGGTTGCCGATGGAATGTGGTGGGAATACAATGATTTGCGTCTTGCCCATACTGATGAGGACTACGGACAGAATCTGCCAGATGATACGTAGTATACTGAGGAAGTCGACCAACTAGAAGCAACCGCTGAATGGGCAGTACTTTAAGCCCCCACACCTCGACCAACCGGAAGCATCAGGGAAAGACAAGGAAGCAGAGAAACAGAAAGAGAAACTATTAGAGGAGGAAACTATATTGAAGCAGCTGAAGAAGATTCAAGTAGACATCTCCATCTGGGGATTGCTCATGGTCTCATGGGTGCATAGACGAACCGTCCTATCAGCAATGGATAAGGCTAAGCTCTCTATTGACACAACCCTCGAACAGTTAGTGGGACTGGTGTTCCTGGGTGGCGCTTCACTGACTTTGACATTCAGAGATAAAGAATTACCGCCTGAGGGCTCTGAGCACAACAAGCCACTGTACATCTCTGTGGAGTGTAAAGAGAAGTGGATACCAGTTGTCTTGGTTGATACAGGATTTGCAATTAATATGTGCCCATTGTGTACGGCCTATGCCATCGGTTTGAAGCCGACAAATTTCACACCAATAGCCCAGGTGATTCAGGCTTATGACAATACAAGTCGGGAAGTGATGGGGACAGTGCAAATCGTAACTCAGGTTGGCCCGACGCAACAGGACATTGAATTCCATGTTTTGGACGTTCTAGCAACCTTTAATTTGCTCCTTGGACAACCGTGGCTGCACCAAGTAAGAGCTGTCTCTTCCATTCTGCATCAGATGCTGAAGTACCCCAATGGAAAGGGGGTAGCTATTATTTTTTGGAATTCTTCCATATATCCACCACCGGAGGTTACTATGCCGGTCTGGAAATTGCACACGGCGAGGAGGAGGTCTTCTTGTTTGGGTTCACCTTGGCCAAGGCTCGGGTAGTGCAAGATATTCTAGCTATTGTTGAGGGACTATATGTCAGTGCGCAATTTGTTTACCTCATGAATAAGCTTCAACATGTACCAGGAATGGGATTGGAAAGGAGTAGCCGGAAGGGCGTCGTTGCATTGGTCAAAGTGCCACACAACCCTTATACCTTTGGTTTAGGTTACACGCCTACCAAAGAGGATTGGGTAAGAAAGGGAAAGGAGATGGCAGGAAGAGCCAAGGCTAAACATGCCGGGAAGCACTATGAGTTGGTGCATAGACCTATTCAAGGAACCCTGAACGGCCGCTTTGTTCGGGAGAGAGAAGATTTCCCATTTTTTGGCTTTCCTGAGCCGTGGCTGAATTTAGAGAAGTGGCGTTTGCTCGACTTCGAGATCTTTTTCAACCTACAGTTGCAAGGGGATGAAGTTACAGAAGAGTAGACTGACCTAACAGCTAAGGTTGAACAGTGCGAAGAGGATAAGTCCGATGGCACAGAACTTGAGATGGGGGCAGCGCTGGCTTGTCTCTTCTCAGATCATCATATCACACTGGAGAGCTCGGGGGGTGACTTCTCTGTTTCCATGATTGGAGATCAAACGGCTGTGGGCCCTTATTGTGGCATTCTTGATGCATCCATCGCACCCTCCTTCATTTGGTAGTACGAGGAAAGCTTTCTATCCAACAGTTCTGGGTCAGGTAGTGAATCAAAATCTGATTCCACAGAGTCTGTGGAGTCGGAATCAGATTCTTGTTCTTCTGAGTCAGAGTCTGGTATTCCTGGGGTTGATAACCCGGATGCCATTGTTTTGTCCAAGTTATCTTTTTCCTTTTCTTTTGAGTCGGTTGTAACATAGGAATTGGACGAACTGGAAGTTGTGAATGAGAATGGTACCACTGCTATTTCTGAGTACTTTTCTGTGCCACTCGTTTATTGCATTAATTAGGACTTTCAAAACTTTGATAAAAACAACGAGGAAAAAATCCCTCCGGTTTTGAAACATTTGATTGATCGAGAGGAAGAGAGGTTTGTAAAACCTTTGGTTGATGAAATCACTTCAATTAATGTTGGTATTGAGAAGGATCCGCGTCTGGTCTAGATCAGGTCCACGTTGTCTTCGGAGGAACGCGAGCGCTTAGTCGCTTTATTAAAAGATTTCAAAGATGTTTTCGTGTGGTCCTACGAAGATATGCCTGGAATCGATCCTGACATTGTACAGCACCGGATCCCTCTTGACCCTGAGGCCCGACCCTTTAAGCCGAAGCTTCGGAGAATACGCCTGGATTGTGCTCTGAAAATCAAGGAAGAGGTCACCAAGCAGATAGATGCAGGGTTCCTGTTAGTATCTGAGTATCTTACTTGGTTGGCCAACATTGTTCCGGTGTCGAAGAAAGATGGCAGAATTTGGGTGTGTGTGGATTTCAGAGATTTGAACAAAGCTAGTCCAAAGGACGACTTTTCTCTACCACATATTGACGAATTGGTGGACTTCACCATAGGGCATGCGTTGCTCTCCTTTATGGATGGGTTTTTCGGGTACAACTAGATCTTGATGGCACCCAAGGATAGGGAGAAGACTGCCTTCACCACGCCATGGGGAACCTACTACTATAGGGTGATGCCGTTCGGTTTGAAGAATGCTGGGGCTACTTACCAACGGGCTGTGACCACGATCCTACACGATATGATCCACAAAGAGGTAGAGGTGTACATGGAGGATATGATTGTCAAGTCCAAGGAAAGAGAGGGCTACTACATCGCCTTGAAGAAGTTTTTCCAATGGATCAGAGAGTATCGGTTACGACTGGATCCTCAGAAATGTACTTTTGGCGTCACAACAGGGAAAATGCTGGGGTTCTTGATTACACAAAGGGGCATCGAGTTAGATCCTTCCACGATCAAGGCCATCTTAGAAAGGCCACCACCAAGGACTGAAAAGGAGGTGCGCGACTTTCTAGAAAAAGTGCTATTCATAAGACGGTTTATTGCAAAATTAACCTTGACTTGTGAACCACTATTTGGTCTCCTGAAGAAAGGAAAGAAATTCTAGTGGGATGACCGATGCCAAGTTGCTTTCGAGCAGATCAAGCAGTATCTACAAAACCCACCCGTGTTGTCACTGCCAGAACCGAGGAAGCCGTTGATTTTGTATCTGTTAGTAACCGACATGACTATGGGCTGCATGCTTGCACAGGAATCTGAGGATAAAGTAGAGAAGGTTATCTATTACCTGAGCAAGAAGATGTTGAAATATGAGACCCGTTACAGTCCGCTCGAGAAGGCTTACTTAGCCTTGGTATGTGCTACCAGGAAGTTGAGGTACTACCTATTAGCTCACTCTGTAATTTTGGTTTCGACATTGGATCCCATCAAATATGTCTTCGAGAAACCAGCACTTACGGGTAGGCTAGCCCGTTGGTTGCTTCTTCTCTCCGAATTCGATTTGAAGTACATGACTCTCAAGTCTGTGAAAGGAAGAGCGGTAGCAGAGTTCCTAGCAGATCACCCAGTGGAGGGAGATGAAGCAAAAGAGTATCTCTTCCCAGATGAGGCCATTCTGCAGGTTGAAGAAGAGATTTGGCCTATGTACTTTGACGGAGCGTCTAATTAGTACGGGTATGGGATATGGTTGTTGCTCATAGCGCCTGACAATTCCCACATACCTTTAGTTTTCAAACTCCGGTTCATGGTATCAAACAACAAAGCAGAATATGAGGCATGTATCGCTGGCTTGGAAGCCACCCTGGAACTAGGGGCAAAATGGTTGGACGTCATTGGGGACTCGAACCTGGTTGTGTCTCAAGCAAAAGGAGACTGGAAGGTTAAAGAAGAAAGGATGACAATCTATTACCAAACTCTGGACGTTCTAATTCCCAGGTTTGAGAAGTTAACCTTCACGCATCTGTTAAGAGAGAGCAACAGGTTCGCTGACGCTTTATCAACTCTATCTTCCATGATAGACATCCCTTTGGGAGTCCGAATGCGTCCAATCATTATTGAACAAAGGTATGTGCCGACCTACGAGCTGATTGCTGCGATAGATGAAGTACAAGATCAGAACCCCTGGTACTTTGACATCTGGAACTTCTTGGAAAAGAAGGCTTATCTATAAGGGGCAAATGCCAAAAGATAAAAGGGAAATACGGTGAATGGCTGCTCAGTTTATCATCTGCGAGGATAAATTGAAAAATGGGGCCATCTGGGAATGCATAAACTGTGTGTTGATGCTGAAGAGTCAAAGCACTTAATGGAGGCCATCCACGGACGAGAGTACGGATCGCACATGAGCAGAGTCATGCTAGCTCGAAAGATTCTCAGACATGGTTACTACTGGTCAACCATGGAGGAGGATTGTATTGTATCAGTTTTGTTCGGCGATGCTGTAGACGCGCCCCAAGGGCTTTGCCACTATAGTTCAGACTCAAATTGTCACGGTTCTAAATCTAATCCCGCAAAGTACAATGCGAGACCGATAAATCACCAAAGAGTCCAAATCCGGCAAATCGTTTTGGAAAACTGATTTTTGTAAAGAAGAGCCAAACATGGACTGCTTTGCCAGATACAGAGTCGCCACCTAAATATTTTATTTTGGAGGAATTTAGGAAATCCTGACTCATGCCTAAGGCCACGTGTCCGTCATCACCAAAGTTGCCTCGGCTCGGGAACTTGGGTACGATTGGGGAAGGTCATCTATGAGCACCCCCACTCGCTCGATCAAAGATCGGCCTGTACTAAACATGATATCTTGTTTTTGAAAACACATGCGTTCTTATTCCAGTTATTAGCTAGAATTACTATGTGATGCGCACAACACACAAGTATAGACTAGATCGCCTAATTTGGAACAAAACATTGCATATTCATTTGTTTGGAAATGGTTTGAAGTTTGCTACTCGCAAGTAGGCTAAAACAGGGACTTGATGAATTGTTCCAATTCAAGCAATCCAACCTTCACCCACAGGCATTCAGACAGTTATATCACATAAGCAATTAACCTCATGGTAAGCATACTGTCATGTTAATACTTACATACATGCAAGATGCTAAAGCATAAACACTCACAGTTTACCCTGAGCCAAAACAAGAAAATAGTTAGAAATCATGCATGATCATAGTTCATGTTAAGACTGCTAATGCAACACATGCAAAATGTAACTAGAATAGGCTCGGCTAATCTAAGAATAGCATATGAAATGTGACAACTCGATACACGATTTCAAGTTGGAATTGAAGTACTATGCAGTTCGTATGATGCGCCGAGCCCGGTGCGTGCAATACGAATGAATGCATGCAAACATGCTAACATAAGGATGCTAATTGTAACGTGCCCTAGAACTACCCATCATAAGCGGTTAATTAAAAGGGAGAAAGACGTGGGGTTGGAAGACACGCATCACACATACGCACGCTTATTACACAATTGCACCCTCTCGACGGAGGGTCTGAAAGAATAATACAAATTAACTAACTAACAAGCTAATTAATTATTACACAACTCTAACTAATTAAACAAATTAGTTAAATTACAAAAGCAGTAAAGAGGCCTGTAGAAGAGGGATGCATGTATGCTCGGACGGCTTCGCTCAGAAATCCATTGCCATGCTTCATGTTGCCTCTATTTACACTGCTATGCACCTCTGAAAACTGTGCAAGCCTCAAGGATGCTTCCAAACCACTCCCTGAACACTGTGGGATGTCACCGGCCAAAATATAGGAACACCGGCCATGTGGAAATGGTCTCGACCATGAATGAAGCTATCGACCAATAATGCATAGCCGGCCGGCACTGAAGATGGTCGACCGGCCATCTCTTCATTCAGAATGCTGTTTTTACAGCAACAGAGGATAGACAGAGCATGTCAATGCATTTTCAAAGCAATGTGTGCATAACCACCCTTCCTATCATGTCATGAACTCAAGGGAGTGTAGCCCTCGACTCTTGGGCCACCAATCACGCATCTCGATGCATGATGGCCAAAGGGGCCAAGTGTGCAACTTCAATATTAAATGAAATGCATATAAACACATGAGGGGCCCCAAGCCTCTATCATGATTGATCAAGAGGCAAGGGATGCATGCTCCATGCTATGCAACCTAAACATGCAAGCACACTAGTGCAATACAAGCATGCAAGCAACAATGCTATGCAAGGCAACTAGCATATGACAATATGCGAAGATAAGCATGCGGACAAGCATGTGGCTTAACAAACATGCAAAACATGCAAGGCATGTGATAAGATTCACTCATGTAACAACATGTGAGGAAAACACGTAACAACATGTGAGGCAAACACGTAACAACATGTTAAGCAACCTAAAACCAAAATAATGCATGCCAAATGCACTACCACTTAAGCATGCAACAACATGTTACTAGGCCAAGTATGCAACAACATGCAAGGCAAGCATGCAACAACATGCGGGAATGGTCTTAAACCAAAATGGGTAGCTCTCGAATAAGCCCAAAGCTGTGGCCAAAGTCAAGAATTGGAGGCATGAAAATGCAAAACAATCATGCTCATGTGAGTGGTCTAACACTTAGGCAACCATGTACAATCCTCAAGCATGAGCAAGATGTGATAAATATGAGAATATGACAATGCATTAAGCTCTAAAAATATGTGAGGAATGATGCCAAATCAACCAAATAAAGCGAGCAAAGCATGCAAGAAGGTCCAAGGCCTAAGGCTAACCAAAGGGCTCAAACCATGGCCATACAAGGCAAGTCCCAAAGGGCCAAAGGGACACAAAACAGTCCCAATGCAGGTGAAGACAAGGCCAAAAACATACTTAGAAATGGCCTAAGCATGGAGGCATATGCAATGATCCATTCAAGAAGCATAAGACTACAACTCTTTAAGACATTAAAGGAGTGATGAAAGCAAATATTCAAGCATGAAACATGGACTGAAATTACACTACAAATGATGCCAAATCATTGAAATGGTCCAAGTAATGCATGCTAGATGACTCAATACACAAAGCTTACAAGCAAGAATGAACCAAAGCTATGCAAAACAAGTCATGGATGACCAAGACAACCAAAATCAGACCTTAAGCATGCCAAAACATGGATAAAAGCTTCTTGAAGTCAAGCCAAAAGCATGCTTAAAAGACATGTGACAACATGATGCATGTTAGGCTATTTCATCGGATTGCATGGCAAGTGTATGAAGCATACAAAGGCTAATCAAACCAAACCTAAACAAAGGTATGACATGATAAATCAAGACCAAACACGCACTGAAATGGAAAGAAAACAAGCTAGAATGACATGTTCAAACAGGAAGCATACAAGACTAGTTTGCAAAATTTACATTACGAGTGTTTAAACCAAGCATGGAATGACCAAGATAGGAAAAAACAGTGGCGTATGATAGAAAAATAACCACCAATACCAGCTAAGACATGGCCAACATGAACTTAACAAAGGTTCTCACATGTGAGGCTAATATGACAAGTATTGAAGACAACAAGGAGAGGGGTTGACCCTCTCCTTCTTAGGACCTCAAAACACCATCCCCATTGAGGGATTTCAGTGGTGAGAAGGCCAATACAAGGTGGTCCCGAGGCTCATAAAAAAAGGCACAAAAATGAGGCCAAACAAGGCCTAAGAGGGGGTAAACAACCCAAACACAAAAGTGGTCTTAAACAAAGATCAAAAGCATGCAAAATTAGAACTTTTATCAATTATAAGTTAAGCTCAAAATAGCATGCAGGATAGGCTAAAAGCTTGTGCAAAAATGGGGAATAAAGAGGGTAGCTTCTCACCCTTGAAGAACCTCTTTAAGAACACCACTCCAGCAGGTTTCTCTGATCAAAACCAGCCCAAGAATCCTAACAACAACTCCTTAGAGCCTCAGCAACCAAGGATGGTGCAATGCTAGGTGTTTGTGTGCAATAGTGTGAACAAAACACCCTTTAGAGCACAAAACACACACACAAATGTAAAGAGAGGAAACTATAGACATAGATAGATAGATACAAATTCTCTAACCTAAAATCCAAAACCTCTAAGAAGGGAGGAGGGCCTCCCCTCTTATAGGAATTCAATTCCTAAGCTTCTTGGAGAAGCCAACACAAGGAAGCAAATCCCTCCATACACGTGTATGGAGGGGGTGTAATGTGGATGCCGGCTGTGACAACTGGCATAAAATATCTGCCAAAAGCAGATGGAAAGGGGTCGACCAGCAGAAATGGCCGATTGACCGACAAAGGTGGCTGACTGACCAACAAAGGTGCTGACTGGCCACAACCTTTGGCTGATGGCAAGAAAAAAGGGCCGGTGGCATCATGCCTTGGCCAGTGGGTTGAGGGGATGGCCAACAAGCCACCTTCTTCCCTTAAAAACAGAAATACAAGTGTTTGGTCCACAACCAAGAACAAAACAATCAAGTTGAGAGATCTTGAGGCGAGGCGCGCGGCCGAGACCTCCGAGAACTCAAAACGAACATGAACATGGATGATCGCCGAGTGTTCAAATGGTGACGTCCAAGTCTTAAGGACGGTCAAAAATGGAGTGTCTACAGATGCCACAAATGCCAGATCCATGCCCATCGAAGCTATATAACATGACTTCACCATGGCCATTTTCAGTCTGGGGAATTGATGTTATTGGGGCAGTTACTCCGAAGGGGTTAAATGGGCATGAGTACATCAGTGGGTCGAGGCCCAATTCCCCTCAGTGTTGAAAGCGTCGCATGTAGCCAAGTTCATCAAGAATAATATCATCTGTTGCTATAGGGTCTCGAACGAGATCATTTCAGACAATGGTTCCTACTTCAAGAAAGAAGTGGTCGACTTGTTGGAGAAATACAACATGGCTTTTCATAAGTCATCTACGTATCAGCCACAAACCAACGGAGTTATTGAGGCCGCCAACAAGAACATCAAGCACATCCTATAGAAGATGGTGGAAACTGTAGACGCGCCCGTGGGCCTCTCTCTACAGTGCGGACTCGATTTGTGTCACGGTTCTAAATCTGAACCAAAGAGTCCAACTCTGGCAAATCGTTTTGAGAAAAACTGATTTTTGAAAAGAAGTGCCAAACATGGACTGCTTTGCCAGATTACAGAGTCGCCACCTAAATATTTTATTTTTGGGAAATTTAGGAAACCACGACTCGGTCAAGGCCACTGTCCGTCATCACCAAAGTGGTCTTGGCTCGGGGAGCTTGGGTACGATCGGGAAGGTCACTATGAGCACTTTCGCCTCGTCAAGACCGGCCTCTACTAACCGTGATATCCAATTTTGAAAACTTTATGCGTTCTTATTCCAATTATTAGCCTAGAATTACTATGTTATGCGCGCGGCAAACAAGTATAGACTAGATTGCCTAATTTGGAAATAAACATTGCATATCCGTTTGTTTTGAAAATGCTTTGGAATTTGCTACTCGCAAGTAGGCTAAAACACGGATTTCAACGAGTTTTCCAACTCAAGCAACCCAGCCTTCACCCACAGGCATTTAGGCAGTTTATCTCACATAAGCACTTAGCCGCATGGTAAGCATACTGTCATGTTAGCATTCACAAGCATGCGATATGCTAAAGCATAAAAGCTCACCTAGTACTCCAAGCCAAAACAGAAGCTTATTAGAAATCCATGCATGGACTTAAGCATACTGAAATGTCTAATGCAACACATGCAAAAGATGTAATCTAGGCAGGCTCGGCTATCCTAGACATGGCACATGAGATGCAACAACTATCACGTATTCAATTTGGAATCGAAAGTACGATGCAGTTTGTATGATGTACCGAGCCCGGTGCATGTAAACAAATGCATGAATGCACACACGCATTGCATAAAGTATGCTAATTTAGACATGCCCTAATCTACCATAAGCAGGTAAATAAAAGGGATAGAAAGAAGTGGGGGTTGGAAGACATACACCCACTCACACACGCTTATTACAAATTCGCCCTCGCTCAGAGGGACCAAATAATAATACAGGCCGAATAAATAATTAACTATTCTAGCTAATTAAATATTACAAATCAACTAAATTAATTAAATAGACTAATTAATCTATTTAAGCGATAAATGCCTCGGAAGGAGGGCTGACTGCCGCGCGTGCCCGGGGCTCGCTCGGAACTACACTGCCGCCCAAGGGTGGCCTCTGTTTCCTCTGCTCTCCTTCTCTGAAAATTCCCAAAACTTCAGGGGTGCCTCTCAGAGCACTGGGGAACATCACCGGCTGAGGCAGGGAGCCACCATTTGAGGGAGGAAGCCACCGGCTCTGAATTTCATTATCGGCTGCCAAGAGGCAGCCGGCCGGCAATAAAGAGTGCCGATCGGCCCTTTATCCCTGCAGAACCTGCAACTGACAGCAGCAGAGGAAACCAAAGGCAAGGCAATGCAAACCAAAGCATGTATGCACCAAGCACATCCCTCATCATGCTATGGACTCAAGAGGGCATGTGCCTCGATTCCCGGACCATCAATCGCGCATTTCCATGCGTGATGATCCTAAGAACCAAGAATGCACCTTCACTTTCAAATGCATGCAAAACACATAGGCACAAAAGGGGTACCAAACCTCCATCAAACTCACTTCAAGAGGCTTGGTATGCATATTAACGTGGTGCAATCCTAAGCATGTCATCTAGGGTGCAAGATGGACAATATTGATGCATTTATGCAAGCATACAAACAAGCATATAATACAAGCATGCAATCCAATGGAATAATGGACTTAGACATGAATTAGGCAACCCTAAAAGGCCTAAGATCAGTGGCCAAAATGCCTAGAAGATGAGACCAAATGCACACACACATATGCAAGTGTCAAGGCCCAAGACTCAGGCAAACCAAAGCAATTCTCATGCATACTTAAAGAGGCCAAACATGGACTAATAGCATGCATTTAAAGCTCTGAAATTCATGTTAAACATGATGCCAAATCATGCAATAGAGCATTCCAAACAAAGCATGCAAATGGCCTAGGCTTAAAGCAAGTCAATAGGGCATTTAAACCACACTTGGCACAAACACATGTGGCATGCACTTAACAACCAAAAAGGGTTCTTAGCATGTTCAAGCAAGGCCAAAAAGCTACTTAGATGGCATCTAAGAGTCATTAAGCTAAAGGCATGCATTGAAGCCAAAACATGGAGCATACAAGATATACCCTTAGAGCATTAACAAGGCCACTAAGGCAATCAAACAAGCATACATGAAGGACTGAAATGACATGCTAGATGGTTCCAATCATCAAAAACAAAGCTAGAATAGCATACCACATATTCATGCTTTTGAGGCCAACAAGCCAAATACAAAGAGGCTACCAAATACATGCCAAGATTGGCCAAAATAGCTATGGACAGAGCTGAATCATGGCAAAATAAGCTTTACAAGCTTCACAAATCTAAGCCTAAAACATGCTAGAAAATAGGGCAAACAACCTAGTCATGTTAAGGCATAAAAGAGGCATTACAAGGCAACTACACTAGGCATGTATAGGAGACCAAAACCAACTTAGAGGCATGTTATACCATGGCAATATAAGCATAGTAAACAACCAAGACATGCTCAATACACAACCAAACATGGAGCTCTCTCAAAGAGCAAAATTTGTCATTTTCAAGGACATCAAGGAGAGGGGGTGGCCCTCTCCTTCTTGAGACTTCAAGGCATGCTCTTCACCACTGAAATCCCTCAAGGTTTCAGTGGTGAAGAGATCCTATCACCAAAATCTCGGATCTCTCCAAAATAGCCAAAAAATGGGGCCTTTTCAAGGCCTAAAGGGGGTCAAACTTCCCCAAACCTCACAACACTCTTAATGAACAATAAAGAGGACTTAAAAACAGAGATTTTATGTGTTAATCACTAAGCACAAAAACTGTTCTAAACAAGGTAAAAATGAGGTGCAAAAATGGGGAATAAAGTGTAAACTTCTCACCCTTGTTGACTATCTTCACAAGAGTTGATGTTGTTGCCTCCTTGAGCTCAAAAACCACCAAAAACTCCAAGAACAACCTGCTGGAGCCTCAGTTCCAAGAAGAAAGGTGGGACACTAGGTGCTTTAGTGCAATAGTATGGCACAAAACACCTAGTTTAACAAGAGAATGATAGATATAGGATAGATATATATGTTTCTAACCTAAACCAGAGCTCCAACTCTCTAACAATGGCTGAACTCTCTCAAGATTTTCTAACCTTAAGCCAAGAGGAAGAGCCTTCCCTCTTATAGGCAGCTTACAAGCTTGGCCACTAAGAAGCAAACTCATCCCTCCATACACGTGTATGGAGGAGAAACAAGTTGCATACAACAGGAGAAAATATCTCACACAAAGAAGTGCACAAGGTCGGCAGGCCAAAATGGCCATTTTGCCCAAAACAGTGCCGACCGGCACAAACAAGTGCCGACCGGCACAATATAGTGCCGGTGACAACTACAGCCAGCCGGTGGCCTCTAGCCCCAGCCGGTGGTGTGTGGGGATGCCTCAGAAGGCATTCCCTGCCCCTCAAAGGCAAAACACAAGTGTTTGGTGCAAAACCAAACACAAACGGTCGAGTTCGGAGGTCTTGAGGCACGGCGCGCGAGCCGAGAACTCCGGGAACTCCAAACGAACACACACATGGATGATCACCGAGTGTTCAAACGGTGACGTCCAAGTCTTGAGGACGGTCAAAAATGGGGTGTCTACAGAAACCTACAGGGATTGGCCAGATAAGCTACCATTTGCTCTTTGGGGCTATAGAACATCAATTCAGACTTCTACTGGGGCAACTCCGTATTCGCTGGTTTATGGAATGGTGGCTGTTCTACTGATTGAAGTTAAGGTTCCATCACTGCGGGTTTGGCTGAGTGCCAGATAGCGGAAGTGGATTGGCAGCAAAGCAGGTTCGAGGAACTTATGCGGTTTGATGAGAAGAGGCTGAAAGCACTATACCACGTCCAAGGTTATCAACAAACGATTGCTAGGGCTTTCAATAAGAAAGTTAAGTCCAGGAATCTGAAAGAAGGGGATTTGGTGCTCAAAGACAACCGAGCTCCCATCCACGACCCTAGGGGCAAGTTCAGACCCAATTGGACTGGTCCTTACATCATCAAATCTATTTGGTCGAGTGGAGCTGTCGTTCTTATGGACTTAGATGGCCTCGAATTCTCCCAACCGATCAACATGGACAAGTTGTAGAAATACTACCCTTGAGAGGCTCGCTAGGCTGAAAACCCGAAAGGGTGACCTAGGCAAAAGTTAGAGTAGAAAAAAATTGAAAAAAAGAAAAACTGAGCTCGCAAGGTTGAAAACTCAGAAAGGGCGACCTTGGCAAAAGTTAGAGCGTAAAAGGAGAGTGTTAAAACCCGAGTGAACCCAGACCGAACTACGTAAGGCTTGATTCCCATCTTTGGGATACGTAGGCAACTTCATTTTGAAGTCCGGCCATAAACACTTCCAAATCAACTATGTCCAGGTGATTGTTTTAGTCATCTTTGTCTTTTCTACATCCAAGAGTTTGGTTGTGATCTCCAGTGCAATGCTATTCAGACAAGGGGCAACTTTCCAATTATTGGATTCGGGATTGTGCATCTCAAGGATAGATTCCGGGTGTGTCTAGTTGTGATCCTTATCGAAAATGGTTTTGAAACTTTTTAATAAAAGTTGATTTTGTTCAAATTAATCTTTTTACAACTTAGACCATTTTTGGACCAAAAGGAAAATTTTTAGTACGCACAACTTTCAATTTCATTGATTTCAATACAAAGTTCTCAACCTCTTAATACAAATCGAAGTTGCTTTTTATTACATTCAAAAGGAAAACTTTAAAGTACAGATTAAAGTAATAAACTTGGGGCATAGTTGAGTCAGGTGTGCCTGCGCCCCTTCCCAGAGCTTGGGGAAGCTTCGGATGCCAAAGTAGGCCCGGTTTGTGCCTCATCTTCAAGTCAAGCTTTGCATTCGCCAAAAAGGGCGCAATTGAAATTGGGAGCAGGAGCTAGAAGTTCTCTTGTCCTCCATGCAGTGGAATACCGAGCTAGCTGTGTGCCTCGGATTGGAAACGAAGTCAGGTATTCTACCTCCTCTTCTGGGCAAGTCTGGTTGTGTCCAAATTGATTCCAGAACCGGAATAGAAAGTAGAAGACACAGTGCGTCAAACCAATCAGCTGAATGCCAGGTTGGTGAGACATGCTGTAGCTCATCTTAGGCAGACCAAACTAGGGGCAACGCCAAGCAATGTCAATGACGGACCTGTTGCATATCCATTGATGCCAGCACCCCTAGTTCAGGAAATCAACTAGCCATTGGTGAAGGAAATAGTTGCGCAATAAATATGAAGGACAAGAGTCCACTACCTTTAACCTGTCCATGAGCCAAACCTGGGAGCGATGAAAAATAAGAGAGATTAAAGAATAGAGAGGTGTACGTGAAGAGAAAAGTGAGAAAGGGTTTTGAGAGAAAAAACAAAGCCTGAGGGCCGAGTGATGTGAGAAACTCATGTCAGAAGGGTAGGAAACATTACTTGCAAGAGTAGTGGACTTCCTATGAACCTAGTCATTTCCCGGCGATGGAAAGCATCTAAGCCCATCAAAGTTTCAGCTAGTGTCAAGCCAATGCAGCTCTTGCCCTCTTTCAAGTTTTGAGCTACTTTGATCAAGTGAATGCTAGACCCTCCGAAGCTAGGGGCAAGCAGGAAATGGGCCAACATACACAAGCAGAGGGCATGCTGCCAAAAACTTTGCCAAAGATGGTCATCGCGGTCGCTGGCATCAGAAAACCGATGAATCAAGCATGGGATGTCCAACTCCCCATTGTGAACCAAAGATCGAGCATCATGTAAAGCGAGCCCCCACATCGGTCCTAAACCTTGAATGTGGCCAAAGCGAGACTTGGGCAAGATTTCCTTGTTGCGTCGAGATTCCATCACAGCTTGGAATTCTTTGATTGTAGGCATATCTCTTGTCCACCAAAGCTGAAAACATGTGTAATTGGATTCCAACATCTAGCCGCGGCATGGAGGAACGGAAAACACAGTGGAGTACGACTTAGTGGGAATAGTGCATTTATTCCGAAACCCCAGAAATTTAGCTTTTTCGAGCCATCTAAATTTGCAATCCAAGTCGAGAGTTTTTTGGCAAAGAATGGCTCCATTTGAAGCAAAAACAGAGCTGGAATGAAGAAACTACGAAGCTGGAGCTTTTGTAGAAGATAAGGTGTTGAGTGGAAGATAGGTGGCAACAATCTGGAGGTTCCTTACACTGGTGGCCGACGAGCCAGTGTTGGTGGCCAACCGGCCACTTTTGTAGTTGACTGGCCAGTACTAGTGGCCAACCGGCCACTTTTGTAGCTGACCGGCCAGTACTAGTGGCCGACAACCATTTTTGATGGCCGACAGTATCTTTGTATGGCCGGTGGCCTCCCATTTTTCCCTTTGGGCCATCCATGTGTTGAAAGTGCTAAGAACTTGTGTTTTCTTCACTCTTGGTGCATCTCTTTGGTCTCTCTTTAAGAATTTTGTCAAATTGCTTATCGAGTTGTTGCCTTTGTTTATCGAGTTGTATTTGTTTTGACTGTTGAGTCGTTGTTTGTTCATTGAGTTTGTTTTACACTGTTTTTTTATGTTTTTCTTGGTTCACTACCTGATTAAGTAGTTGCAAATACAATTTTTCAATTTCCATTAATCCCATTTTTGTAAAAAATGGTGTGATGCGATGAATACTCAGAATGCGAAATGCAACACTTTTTCAACAAAAAGCTATTTTCATTCCAATCATGGTTTCTTTTTACAAAGAGTACAAGTTTTAAAGAAAATTAAACTGCCTAAGGCTATACAATGTGCTAAAACAACTAGCAAAAAGAAATAAAGAAAAAAGCATCTGAATTGGCACTAGCCACCTCAGGATCGAGAGGCCCTCTTCGTCCTCTTCCTAGGCATGGACCCGGAGCTATTTCCATCAACGCTACTATCTGAATCTGAGCCGGAGCCCTCCTCGACATCTCCGCTCCCCTCTTCGGAGCCATCCTCAGCATCGGCACCGCCCTCAGAACACGAGCTGGTGCCGTCACCTCCATCCTCAGATGACTCTAACTGCAGGCTCGCTGGCTCCTCATTCTCATTTGTCTCATCATCATTAGGGATAGGCTCTGGTGGACTGCTCTCGACATGAGTATGCCTAGCTCTGCCTTGGCTATGTGTCGGAGTCCCTCCTCTCTCTCTCCCTGCTGTCAGGGGAGGCACTGAAGGTCCTGCTGCAGCTCCCACTGGGACGCTTGATGGGGCTAGCATCTGAAAAGGGACCTGAGAAGAATAGTTTGCCAAATGCATCAGTTACGGTATGCGAAGATGAGTATAGTGCTGAATGTAGTGTGTGGGAGCAGTGTATCAATACAGTGATGTAATGTGTTCTGATCAGTATGGGGGAGATTGCAGTTGAAATGCTAATGTATCAACAAAAAATTTCATGGCATGAAGTGCAAATTGAAGAGACTTACTGGAATCCTGTAAAGACTGAGTAGGTTTAGGCTCGTCTGAACCATCCCCATCAGAGAGGCCGCCAGCTCGAGAGCATGTCCGGTGTACTCTATGGAAGCCTGCAAATGTGTTGAGATGATCAGCAATCTACAAAGCATAGTTGAAATGAATTGAATATGCAAAATGTAAAGTGTGGTACATACCGAGGTCGTGACCAGCTGGTGCAGGCTCAATGGAAATTTGATAGGTCTCCTCGAAACGTCCCCAGCAGGTCAGTGTAGTGGGTAGCCCTGGCCACCCCGTCCTCTGCCTCGCCTAGGGGCCTCTCCTATCATGAGCTCGGGATACCCTGGATCCTCCCGCTCTCTTCCTTGCCGCTAGAGCTCTGGCTCTCTTACCTCCATGGGCCCTAGTCAGAGGTGGCATGAGGTATGTTTGGATAAAGGCGGTGTAATCGCCCTCAAGCCTGAAAAAGTCAGCATCCTAACGTCTCATGAAGTCGATCATCTCCTGCGTAGTGTACCTCTCTGTGACCCTTATATATGTGGGAGACGGCATCAAAACTACCGGCTCAGGCAAGCCAAGGCACTACTGCTATGCCGGTGAGCGTAGAGAAGTCAAAGGGAGTCATCGTCATCTCCTTTACTGTAGAGAAATGGAGGGAATCTGTGGTATCCCACCACCTCTCGACTAAAGCGCCTAGTAGAGGCTGGCTCGCGATGAGACGCGAGAGCCCCATGCAAAATGCACCGAAGCCAGCCTCGTCGACGATGTGACAGACGACGTCAGGAAGCTCTATATACCACTCCCTCACGGAAGTGGTCCTGTATCCGCGAAAGGCATGTGAATCCCCCTGTAAGTAGGACAAGCAGATGCAAGGCAGTGTAAGAAATACAGTGCAAGTGTATGTCCAGGACAAGCAAATGCAAGGCAATGTAAGAAATACAGTGCACAAGTGTGTTTGGGACGAACAGGTGAAAGGCAGTGTGAGCTATACAAGAGCTGTAACCTACATTGCAGAAAATAAAGAGAAAGTGTATACCTCAGAGGCGTTGTGGGATAGATGTGACTCTGGCTCACTTAGCAAGAGGTCCTCTGGTGCACCTCACGCAAACCCCCTAAACTAGCGGATGCTATCGGGAGGTAGCACGTGTACCTTAGGATGGTATGTCGTAGGGTCGAATGGCCGAATGTTGAGCGGCAATGGCTCGAACTCGGGATCCATCTCCATCCCCGGAGGAACTCCATTGTGTGGGATGTCGTTCGCCATCTCGAGGAAGGAGAAGAGAATAGACGAAAATGTGGAAAATGGACGGGAATGCCAAAAGTCAACAAAAAAGTCAACTCTGAGAGAGGAAAAATGGAAGAAAAGGTCAAGGCTCAGAAGAGGGCACGAAAGTCAAGGGTAACTCAGGGGAAACAAACCCCGAGTGATGGAAGTCAAGAAGAGAACACCGAAATCACTTTTCAATCGATGCAAAGTGTTGTAAACTATGAGGGTTTATCAAATCGGACGTTTGTGGGACGTTGGAAAACGCGTTTGAAGCTCGGATCGGAAGGGAAAAATGGTCTAGAGCAAAAGGGGAGTGTTTTTTGACAAGGGAGAAGTGAAGAAATAGGGTTTGGAACCTTATATTTAAAGACCTGTGGTGAAATGCAAAAATTGCCCGAATCTGTCATCGGTGGCCGTCGACCACTAGTGTTGGCCGACCGGACACATTTGTGGCCGATGGCCTTATTTTGTGGTCGATGGGTGGCCGGCGGCTTCCCAGAGTGGCCGACAGGCCTCTGATGCTCTCCATGGATGTTGTTTTGCTGTTTTGTGCCTCGATCCCTCAAGAAAGTGCAAGGGAAGTACATGTAATGACCCCAAAATGCGTATAAGAAATCACTTTTATTTACCTATGAGATGATGTGTTTGGATTTAATTATATCAAGTAGAATTGAAGCATTATCAGTTGAGTTACGGACTTAAAATTGAAAATACCGACCTTTATGGGTTCAAAAATCAAAATTGAGTACTTGGATATGTTAATGGGAATTTTGGAACTGTTTGGGAAAATTAATTGGAAATCTAATTTGTCTGATTCGTTAATGGACGTTTGGGTGATTAACTTTATACTGCAAATTAAAGGCCTTAGAGGCATCAGAAACCAGAACAGGGGACATATTTATGATTAGCATAATTTTTAGAGTTATCTGAAAAGTTTAATTGAAATGTGATTTTATACGATTCGTAAGGGCGTGTTTGGCCCTTCCTATTTGTGGGAAGCTTTTATATATACATATATGCTTATGAGTTGTTGAACTCATCCATTTGACCCAAGACAACAAAATATCTAGAAAAGAGAAAGGAGAACCGTGAGAGAGAGAGGGAGAGAGAGAAGAGGCAAAGCTTCTTCCTAAGGTAATTCAACATCCATGGAAGCTTGAAGATGGTTGAAGAAAATAGAAGAGAGAGGAAAGATCAACCAAAAGCTTTGGAAAATTGAAGAGTGAACTAAGGTAAGATCATTTATCTTGAATCCTTGTGTTTAAGACATTAATTTCATGAAATCATGATAATTAAGGAAGCTTTGAACCCATGAACCTTGATTTTCTAAGAATTCTTTGATTGAAGAATTAAAGTCATTAAATTTATTTATTTTGAGATTATGGTGTTTGACGAAGAATAATAATGTGAAATTGGTCATGTATTAAAGGGTTTTGGACTTTGATTTACATGTAATTAAGGATTGATTTTGGAAATGAGAAGTCCCAAAATTTTCAGCCATTTTCGGACTGAAACTATCCAGAGCCGCACGTGCGGCACTGTTCCCCTTCACGTGCGGAGGCAGCCTGTCCAGCCAACTTTGAACGAGCATATCTTTTCCATCCGGACTCCGTTTTGAGTGATTCTTGAGCCTAAAATCAAGCCCTGGAAGTCTAGTTTCCAATGGCCGTGGTCTCACTCCCAAATTCGAAATACGGAAATAGTTATGCCCAAATTAGTGATGACTGGTCACTTTCTGTCAACCGATTTTGCCCCTTTTCTTCACTTAAACCATTTCCCATCAATTTCTCCTATTTTCTAAGATATGGATTACACCTTATTAAAGCATAATGAGTGGTACCACCATGACTAATTGATTAAATGATCAAAGAGAATAAGTAAAGGATCGAGTATAACCTCATGTTATGTGTTGTGCATTGTAATTGTAGATCGAGATGAGGACATTGTACCATTACCACCGGGAACCGATCACTGTGAGTAGTAGTACGGTAGTTGTATGTTCAAATATCGTTATTAATTCCTATTGTGATACTACATTCCTTGCAAGTAATTATGTTAACAATAGATTGAGTTGGAAGAAGCATTATTGAGCAGTACACTCTAACATCCTGTTCTCTGCAAGCTAGCTATAGTGACTCTTGACGAATAAAGGGAACGTATAAGCACTATGGAACCATGGTATTCACGTAACTCTGAACTAATCCCGTTTGTAAATGTGCTTACCTCTCCCTATTAATTATCAGGAATGTTCTGTTAAATTTACGTTGATTATGTTAACGCATGTGAATGACGTAATAGTGACCGTTAATACTTTGTACTTACACGTCAACTATGTTAATATATATACGAACGATTAAATGAAGGTGTATGCTATGGATTACAAGATCAAGTGAGCCACACAATCTCTTAACGAATAACGAGAAATTATGTTCATTCTTGAAGAATCAGAGTAATGGAAAAGCTATGTGTAACCATGTGAATTAGAAGTTATTTGTTTTTGGTTATGGTTATGTTACATATGAATTGCAGTTGTTCAGACTCTACAATATAAGTGCAAGGTTCATATTGTAGTGTGACCCTCATGGGAATGTGAATTATTTTCTTTTAGTAAGCCTACGATAATAAAATAATATGACAAGAAATGCTTTATTTGACATGTTACGTTGTGAATCACTGAACGATTGTCCATCTATATAATGATATTCAAGGCATCCCTTGCACAAGTTCTCGGTACAGGGGAATTCCTTTATGTGAACTAACAAGAGTGCTTATTACCAGAGACAAGCAAGTAAGAATTCTGATTTCTGTCTACAATTCAAGCTTAATGCGTAAATCTGAATTTATTTCCGTTATAGTATGACATGGTATGTATGGTTTAGTCTATAAGACCCATATGAACTTGAAGTTATTTTGTTGTGTTACATATGAACTGATATTCAGAATCTACGGCACCAACGCAAAGATTTAACATCATTATGTGACCCACATGAGAATGAGAATTATTCTCCCTTTGTTAAGTGAACGATAATGACAAGATATGACAAGAAATACTCCTTATTGATGTACCATGTAGAATTAAGTATGAATTCTGATTTTGTTTATGATTCAAGCTTAATGACTATGCATGACTTTGTTTCCATTTATATATGACATGATATGTGAGGTTTGGTCTGTAAAACCTATGAATTACCAGTATGGAGCAAAGTGCTGTACGGAACTAAGTGCTGCAATGCGAGTCACTTCTAGAATCCGTACGAGCCACCTCTTGAGTCCATACATATGTGAACTAGGCTGAAAGCCGATATGAAAGTTATGAGGCCTATGGCTGTTATGTGAAAGATATAATTTGTGAAGATATGGAAGGCATAACCTTGTGGATTTGTGAACTTATGAGGCCGAGGGCCAACTCGTGAATTATGAAATTATGAGGCCGAGGGCCAACTTGTGAAGTATGAATCTGTAACTTGTGAAACTATGAATCTCAAAAGCCGAGGGCCAATTTGTGAAGTTGTGCAACTAAGTTAAGCCAAGGGCTAATTTGTGAATATGTGAACCCGTCAGGCCAAGGGCCAATCTGTGAAGTCATGAACTGACAAGACGATTCTGAAATGTGTACGGAATCAGACTAACCACAGGATTTTTGCATTTACTTATGTAATTAGATGAATGTGTACATTGTGAATAAGTTAAGTTAATCTTTAAATTGTTTATGTACTACTGTTCACTGAGCTTGACTCACTTTGTGTTATGTCTGTTTCTGTAGGCACTCCATATGGAGGTCAGTTTTAACCCATGGCATCCGTGCCTCTCTTGTCAACCTCAGGGTGTCCAGGCACTTAAGTGAAGGCAGCCCATTTTGCTAAGTTTTTGATTTTACACTATGATTGTCTGTTTAAGGTTGATGTATATATAATTCCTTTGCCTGTCCATGTTGTTTTACGCCCAATTCTAAGGGCTGGGTCTATATATATATATATATATATGTACATAGCTAATTCTCTGATGCACGTCACTGTATGTTTATTTGCTTTATGTTCTGTCTGTGATCCTGGCATGATAGTGGTCGCTCAATGGATGCAGTTCTTTTATTTATGTTAATTTATATTGGTAAATGCTTCCGTTCAGGCCCCATATGATATCTATACCAGGTTATGCATCCGTTTCTACGTAGGTCATGCCCAAACTTTTAGGGGCAAGTTTGGGGCTTGACAGTACATTTTTCAGCTTAAGTGGCCTCCGCGGAAGCTCCGGACTGCTTTTTCAGTATGTGATGCTCAGCATGTACGAGGTGTATCCTTTTAACTTGTTGCAACTCCTCCGAGAGGTAAATCGGAGGTCACAATTGAATCGGTCTTGTTAAGACACGCATTTCTTCACTCGGTGTTTTGCATTGAACATGCTATTGATGTTGCATTGAATAATGTATAGTTGTCATTGTACCCAAAATATGTATGCTGCGTTGCATTACATATTACCTATCTTCTCACGTTTGCATACAATATGCATGTTGCATTGTATTGTATTGTGTGTGCCCTTCCATTCGCATAGAATATGTGCTTTTCATGTTTGCATAGAACATGCTGTCAATCTTGCATAGAACATGCATTCCTATTGTCTTGTACTTGTCAAAGTTTCTTTCTTGTGCATGTACGATATTTTATGTACGGTTCATTTGAAGCTGATGCAACCAGACGATATTGTATGTACGGTTTATTCAGAGGAATTCCGGGTGAGATCATTCCTGTCCTTTGAACCTCCTTCTTTGGTTATAAACATTCGGGTATGCCCAGTGTTTACACCACACCTCTTTGGTTAGAAACATTTGGGTACGCCCGGTGTTTACACCACACCTCGTTGGTCAGAAACATTCGGGTACACCTGATGTTTATACCACCCTTTTGGTTAGAAACATTCGGGTACGCTCGATGTTTAAAGCGCCCTTTTGGTTAGAAACATTCGAGTACGCCCGATGTTTATACCACCCCTTTGGTTAGAAGCGTTTGGGACGTGTGCACAACGCTTATACCGCCTCTTTGGTTAGAAGCATTAGGTTGTGAGCTCGATGTTTATACCACTTCCCTCTAGTTAGAAGCGTTTGGATCGTGTGTCCGACGCTTATACCACCCCTTGGGTTAGAGACGTTTGGGACGTGTGTCCGACGCTTATACCACCTCTTTGGTTAGAAACATTCTGGCACGTCCAATGTTTATACCACCCCTTTGGTTAGAAGCATTTGGGACATGTGTCCGATGCTTATACCGCCTCTTTGGTTAGAAGCATTGGGTTGTGAGCCCGATGTTTATACCACTCCCCTTTGGTTAGAAGCGTTTGGGACGTGTGTCTAGAGCTTATATCGCCTCTTTGGTTAGAAGCATTGGGCTGTGAGCCCGATGTTTATACCACTCCCATTTGGTTAGAAGCGTTTGGATCGTGTGTCTAACGCTTACCACCCCTTGGGTTAGAAGCGTTTGGGATGTGTGTCCGACGCTTATACCGCCTTTTTGGTTAGAAGCATTGGGTTGTGTTCCCGATGTTTATACCACCCTTTCGGTTAGAAGCATTGGGTTGTGTGCTCGATGTTTATACCACCCTTCCGGTTAGAAGCTTTTGGACCATCTCTTGACGCTTATACCACTCTGTTTTGGTTAGAAACATTGGAACGTGCTCTGATGTTTATACCACCCTCTGGTGTTTGCATTGCTCTCTTTTTTCCTCTCGCGTGTGGCGCGTTAGGACACTTTGGTTAAATGCATCTGGCCAAGTTCCGATGCTTATATCGCTCTTTGCTTTGATTGCATAATGGTTGAATGTGTTTTGCTTGTTATTACTATTCTCTGTGGCTCAGAACCTTTGGGTGTGTCCCTGGGTTCACACAATTTCTTTCCTCGCGTATGCCATGCGTTGGAATCTTGTTTGCTACCTCGGGTGTGCCCGACGGTTGTTGTTCTTTATCTTTCCTGCGTGAGGCGCAGTTAAGATTGCATAATTTTCTTACATCCTTTCTGCATGAAATGTGGTTTGGTTCGTGTCAACTTACTTGTGTACGAGTTTGTTGTAACGTTTCTTTGCATAACATTTGCGTTTAGATGTTTCGTTACAGTCTCATTGCATGATCATAAGTTATGTTCTGCATCATGCATGTCATTTGCATCTTGCCCCAGAACTACGCTGGTTTGATTCCTTACAAAGGGATACGTAGGTAGCCTGCGGGCTCAACCGTTCTTTGTTTTGGTTGCTTGTTTGTCTAAGTCTTTGGCCTTGTCAAAAATGGGTCGTCTCTAGGCTTTGACATTCACTCCCGTCATTTCATGACTTCCGAGTTCTGTCAAAGAGGGGCAACTGTAGACACCCCATTTTTGACTGTCCTCAAGACTTGGACATCATCGTTTGAACACCTGATGATTTCGCATGCTAGTGTTCGTTTTGATTCTCTGAAGATCTTGGTTGAGCGCCTTGCCTTGGAGCCTCTCAACAAGTCTGTTTTGTGCTTGGTTGTGAACCAAGAGCTTGTTGCTTTGAATTTGGAGGAGAGGGTGGCTTGTCGGCCATCCCCATTGTCCATCAGCCATGGCTTGTGCCTGCTAGCCATCAGTGGTGGCTGGTCGGCCACTAATGATGGTTGACGACCATTTTTCTCATTTTTCAGATATTTATTTTCCAGCTGTGCCAGCTGTTGATCACTGATGCTCATCTCCATACACGTGTATGGAAGGATGAAGGCAAGCTTTTGACTTGTTTTTCAATATAATGGGGGGTCTCTCTCCCATTTTGAGGGTTAAGAAAATTTGTGAGCAAATTTCCTCTCTCTCTCTAGAATCCTCTCTCTCTTCCTATTTTGTGCTTGAAAGTGAGAATTCTCTACACATTTGCACTAAGACCTTTGACTAAACACCTTCACCTTGGAGCTGAGGTTCTTGGAGGTCTTGTTTGAGTTCTTAAGGCTGGTTTTAGCTCAGGATTATTGCTGTTTATTGCTGTGCTTCAAAGCAAAAAGGAGAATTCCAGGGAAAGGGTGGCCGACCGGCCACCAGTGGTGGCGGACAGCCACAAACAGTGGCCGACCGGCCAGTAGTAGTGGCCGACAGCCACCTATGGTAGTCGACCGGCCATCAGTGGAAAAGTTGTTCCAAATGTTCCTATGGTGGAGCAGAAGCAGTTTGAAAATTGGTGCAATGTTCAGAGATCAAAGCAAAGTGCAAACAAAGGCATCCAAAGGCAAGGTGGTGGATTTTCGGGAGGATCGACCGAGCATGCATGCGTCCCTCGCCCGCGAGGCCACTTTATTGCTTCATTAGCTAGTTGTAACTAATTAATACATGTGTTGTAATTAATTAGTTTAATTTGTTTTGTAATATTTTAATTAGCTTAGCATAGCTAGTTATTCATTGTGTTGTAATAATTAATTAGCTAGAATAGTTAATTAGTTGGTTTGTAATAATTAGCTTAGCTTAGTGTAGGTTAGCTTATTTATTCGGACCCTCCTTCGAGAGGGCGCAATGTTGTAATAAGCGTGCGTGTGTGTGTGCATGTCTTCTAGCCCCACTTATTTCTCCCTTTTACTTAACTGCTTTCGATGGTTAGTTTAGGGCACGTTTAGATTAGCATACCTTATGCTTTGCATGTTTGTATCATTCATTTGTTTTGCATGCATCGGGCTCGGTGCATCATTCAAACTATATCGTATTTCAATACCTCTTTGAATACATGTATCAAATCATTGCATTCATACGCCATCTTAGATAGCCAAGCCTATTAATTGCATATTACATGTGTTGCATTAGGCATCTTGTATAGTTAGGATCATGCATATTTCTAACTAGCTTTTGTTTTGGCTCGGAGTACACTGTAAGTTTTACGCTTTAGCATACTTGCATGAGTGTGAGTGTTGCCGTGATAGCATGCTTGCCATTAGGCTATATGCTTATTTGTTAAAACTGCATGAATGCCTGTGGATGAAGGCTTGATTACTTGGATTGGAACAATTCTATGATTGTGAGTTTAACCAACTTTGCGAAGTGGCAAATCATGTTTTAAAGCCCACTTGAGGGTGGCAAATCCACGCTTTAACCCACTTACAAGAGGCACTGTCAAACCATTTTCGAAAACAAACATGAGTCGATTTGTTCCAATTCTTGCGACTTAGTCTATACTTGCCTTTCTGCGTCACATAGTAAAGTTAGCTAATAACTGGATAAGAACACATGAGGTTTATAAAACAACATATCATGCTTAGTAGAGGCCGATTCTTTGATCGGGCGAGCGGGAGTGCTCATGTCATGACCTTCCCCTCTCGTACCCAAGTTCCCCGAGCTGAGGTTACTTTGGTGATGACGGACATGTGGCCTTTGGCACGAGTCAGGGTTTTCTAAATTTCCCCAAAAAAATAAAATCTTTAGATGGCGACTGTAATTTGGCAAAGCAGTCCAGTTGTGCATTATTTGATTTAAAATCTAATTTTCCAAAATGATTTGCCGGATTGGACTATTTGATGTTTATCAATCTCACATTGCACTTTGTGAGATTAGATTTAGAACCGTGACAGGAGTCCGAACTGTAGGAGATCAATTTGCGCCTCTCCGAAAGGGGCGCGCGCGAAGAAAGTCGGGTCTACACTTTACCACCGGGAATGGAACAAATGCACAATGTGTTTCCTGTGTTGATGTTGAGGGGCTACCTCCAAGATCCATTTCATGTTATTGACCATCACTGAATAGGTTTCGATGATGATATGATCTGTGAAGAAAAGCCAATTCAAAATATCGATCGACTAGTCAAGTAGTTGAGGAACAAATCGATTCCTATGGTAAAAGTAGAATGAAAGGAACACTATGGCATCGAAGTGACTTTGGGAAAAAGAAGGTGAAATGAGGCAAAGGTACCCCAAGTTGTTTCCACCTCAATTTGACACATGTTTGGAGGACCAAATTGCTTAAAGAGGGGGAAGACTGTGACAACTCCATTTTGTATTATGCTTTCAACTCCTTAATTGTGCATGTGCTTATGTGCTAAGTGTGAATTTGAGTGATTAATATGTCATTAATATGATCTCGACTTTATATCTATTGATCGTAGGAAAATTGAAGGCCTTAATGGCGTCAGAAATTAAAATTGATTAATTTATTCTGATCAACATAATTTTTAGAGCCTATTAGGAAGTTTGATTAAAATTTGATTCAGACTAAATTAATTAGATTAAACTAATTAGAACTAAGTGTAATTAGTTAATCTTAAGCCTTGATTAACACTCTAATCTAATCCTCAAGTATAAATATGTTGTAATTAAGAGCTTGAAGCCTTAATCATAAAATTGAGCTAAAAAATTCTGAGATAGAGAGCTTTAGAGAGAGATAATTCAATTGTGGAGAGAGAAAGAGCTTGAATTTGAAGAATTTTGCCTAAAGATTGAAGAATTAAGGAAGACAACTCAAGAACTTGCTAAATTGAGCTCAATTGAAGAACCTAGGTAAGCTTTTGAACCCTAATTCATGAAGCTAAGTTATTTCATATGTGAATTTAAGAGAATTAAGTGATTGAGTACAAGAATTAAGCCAAAATTGTTGAATTTAGCGGCAATTCATACACGCATGCACAGTTTGGTTGAGTTTGAAAGATGAATTGTACATGCATGCATGAATTACATGTTTTTGAAAGTGAATTGCATGTTTTTGAAGCTTTGGAGAAGAATTTGAAATTTAAAACCAACATGCACGAAGATTTGAGTTTTATTTGAAGAATTCTTGAAGCCTTGAGCTTTGTTTTTTGAGAATTGGCTTTGTATTCTTGTTTTTGGAAGATTTTCTAAGTGTTTTCAAAGTTTTATCAAGCTATGCAAGAAATTGATTTGAAAATACAATCTTTGAAGCTCAACTTTGTTATGGAATTTCCAAAATTTCGTCGCACCGCTAGAGGAAAAAATCTGTTGTTCGAACACACATTACATGCAGCTAGTATTTTTTGCAGTAATTTGCAGTTGGCTTGAGTGACCGCCTTTTATTTTACACCTTGGCTCGAGCGAACATCGAGCCTAGATTTGAACTGTCTAGTACTTTTGCAAACCAAGTGGTCTGCTCGAGCGACCAATGTTGCGCTCGAGCAAAGTGCTCTGTTTTAGCAATTTTTGAAAACACATATTCTGATCAAATGTGCATTCTCATTCCTTTTTAAGCATTCTTAGGCATGAATTGAACATCCTAAATGAATTAAAGGGTTAGAATGGAGCCTAAGAGAATTGAATAACTTGAAGAACAATCTAGTTAAGAAATGTAATTCAACGTGTGTATGTTGATGTATTGTGTGGGATTATCTGCAAGGACCAGTCAACAACTGAATCATTGTGAGTAATATCTTAGTAAGGATATTTTCTTACTTACTTTATTTTCTGAATGTCCTTATATGGTTGGCTTTTTCGAAATTGTGATTTGCAAGTGTGGTTGAGTTTCTATTTGTCTAATCAATATGATATTTGTAAACATAACTGATATGACATGAATGTTTATGATAGACCTAAGGTTGTTATGTATATTTGAATTGGACCCAAGGTCGTTTTGTGTAATTGAAATGGACCCAAGTTCATTCTGCACATTTGATAAAATGGACCCAAGGTCATTCTAAACATCTGATGAGTCTGATTATCTGATATGAGTTGGCCGAATGGTCACTATACAACTGTAAATGATTGGACCCGTGGTCGTTTGTTATGATATGATCAATTCCATTTCGTACATTTGTTATACATTGGACCTGAGGTTGTTCTGTTATCTGTTGGACCCAAGGTCGTTCTGTGATGAATCACTTATGATATAGAAATGCTTATATCATTTATTAGATTTCATTCACATAATCCCTTTACTTTGATGTTATTCATTGGACATTAGCTCACTCCGTTTATATATATGTATGCAGGTGAGTAGTGAGATGGCCAGCCCCAGCCTCAGTAAACTTGTGAAGGATACCAAGTTTTGTGAAGTCTATTACGAGTGCCTCATGAGCGAGGCTTTTGTTCTTTTGTCTGTCGAAATTTTGTTTTCTTTTATTGGTCATGTTTGGCCTTGTATATGTACAGAAGTTCTGGTTTGGTATGACAATGGCGTTTGAAAGATCTTGGGCATATGAATCTTATTATGTTTGTATGAGTGTGAGCTATTAATATATGAGAAGTTTTGTTTATGCCATTTATGCACAGCTCATTGGACAAAATTATATATTTCTGTTTCCACTTCTGGCCCTATATGATTTAATTATGATTTGATTTCTATCTGAGGCCATATGTAATCTCATGATTACTGGCCAGTGATGATCCAAATCTCTAGGAGTGGGTTTGGGTCATGACATTGGTAATGGCAGCCAAGAAACTGAACCCCTATTTCTAGTCTTACAAGATTGTATTGCTGAACACCCATTGAAGCCCCTCTTGTAGTATGGGGATTTGTCTAGAAGGATAGTGCGATGGTTTATAGTTGTAGGTTAATATGACATAGAATACATGCCAAGGATAGTAATCAAACGTTAGGTCTTGGTCGACTTTGTTGCTGAGTTTACACCAAACACCATACCGAGGCCAAGGCCTGGGAACCTCAACCTAGGGGCATTTGAAGAACCAGAAGAGTCAGAAGGAACGTAAATGGCAGTCCAAGACCAAAAGCCAGCCGAGGGTAAGGGAACCTGAAAAAAAGAGGTCGAGAAACCAAAATTATGTAGCATTTACATCGGTGACTCTTTGCGCCTCTTTGTCGACAGAAGTTCAAATCAGTAAGGAGTAGAGGTAGAAGTGGTTTTGATTTCACCAGATGGACAAATGTTAGAGCAATCAATCAAATTAGGATTCAAGGCCTCAAGCAATGAAGTCGAGTATGAGGCGTTCATCGCTGACTTGAAGCTAGTAGTAGCAGTCGAGATTGATGAGGTAGTTGTCTACTACGACTCCTAACTCATCGTCAACCAGACGATGAGCAAATATGTCGCCCGGGATAAAAGGATGATGGCTTATGTTAAAGAAGTCATCGAGTTGTTTGCCCAGTTCAAGAGTTGTCAGCTCCAACAAGTTTTCTGAGAAGACAACAATCATGCAGATGCACTGGCTAACTTGGCCTAAGCCATCAAGTCAGATTCTGCCAGGACCATAATGATGGACTACTTGTTGAGCCCAAGCGATGAGCCCATGATCATAGAGTATAAAACAATGTGTGTAGAGTTAGGACTGAGCTGGATGGACCCTCTGGTCAAGTTCATAAAGGATAGTAGATTGTTAGAGGACAAGAAGGAGGCATACAAGGTTAGACTCAGGTCAGCAAGATTTTGTTTGTCAGCTGAAGGCTATCTTTATTGAAGGTCCTTTACTGGACCATTGTTGTGATGTGTGCACCCTTCCCAGTGGATGATTTCTTGTTCAAAATCCATGCAGAGGGGTAGGTTAATTGCCCATAAAGCTATATCACAAGGGTATTGGTGGCCCTATATGCAAAGGATGTTGAAGCCTATGTGAGAAAGTGTGAGAATGAGAAGTGTAACTTTTCACTTTTGATACATCAACTACTCGAGGACTTAAAGTCGATGTCCAGCCCTTGGCCATTGGCCTAATGGGGCATGGATCTGATTAGGCAACTGTTCAAAGCGACCGGTTAGAGAAAATTCCTCTTAGCAGCCATTGATTACTTCACAAGGTGGGTGGAGGCTGAGCCGTTAGCCAAGATCCAAGATGTAGACATAAAGAACTTTATTAAGAGGAACATCAATACGAGGTTCAAAATACCAAGAGCCATTGTTGCAGAAAATGACACCCAGTTTGATAGTAAGCTAATCAAGAACTTTTGTGCCAAGTACAAGATAACTATTCAACACCAAGCTTTCCACAAAGCAATGGTCAGGCTGAGGCATTGAACAAGACTATCCTGGACGGAATAAATAAGAGACTTGAAGTCACTAAAGACAAGTGGGTTGAGGAGTTGCCTAATGTTCTGTAGGCTTACTGCACCACACTTAGAAGATCAACCAGAGAAACACCTTTTGCTATGGCCTATGGCACAGAGGAAGTCATACCACTAGAGATCAGCATTCCACGGATTAGAATGCAGGCAGTGGAAAATGAGAGAAACGAAACCTTTCGAGCCTGAGATATGGACTTGATAGAAGAGAGACAAGAACAAACAACACTTCAGCTGGGGGCATATTAATGGAGTATAGCAAGAGCCTACAACAAGAAGGTTAATCCTAAAGAGTTCAAAATTGGAGATCTTGTCTTGAGGAAAGTTGTTGGCAACAAGAAAGATCCCATGGAGGGTAAGCTTCAACTAAACTGGAAAGGGCTACACTGAATCATCTTAGTTGCTAGGAATGGACCATATCGGCTTGAAGATTGTTATGGCAAGCAGTTTCCAAGACCATGGAATACTAGCAATCTGAAGTTTTTCTTCCATTAGTTTTTTATTTCTTTTATTTTTATGTAACTTAGAAGATGATTAGCCGAAGTATAGATCAATAAAATATTAGCTCGAATTTGTTCTTTGCAAATTGTTGTTGAAACTTGTATGTTCGTTAGACTTTTGTGAGAAAATGTTAGGCTTATGTGATGCTTCAATGAGAAACTGGATGATTAACTAAGGCTTGTGAAAATGATAGAGTTGATCTAAGTTAAAGATGTTTCAGTGAGAAATATGACAAAACCAACCATGATTTTGCCTAGGGGGCAATAATATCGGACAACCGACTTGGTTAGTTTGTAACGAAAAGCTGAGGTAGTCAGTACTGTGAAATCGGTGCACTAAGGTTAAGCATTAAGTGGTTTGTTTAGATGAGCTAAACACAATGACTTTGATCATGGATGCCCAAGTTTGTAATACTTCGACAAAATTAGGATGCTGGCTCATTAATGCAAAGGTAAGTTTTGTTACTTACATTCACATTAGGGGGTAGAGCACATGGACAAGATTAAGCTTGAAATTGTAATTTGGAAAGAATAACACTTGGTGAAATTTTAAAAGTTAATTAGAAATTCTTGAATGGCAAGAATGAAGGTATTCAAGGTTAGAATCTAAGATGTTACACTTGTCAAAAATTTTGAGATTCGATAAGAGTCCGAGATGTTCTACTTGGAGAGTTTTCTTAGAAACAGATAGTGGAAACATTAAAGCAAAGACATGCATCATCAGAAGTATATGGGACAAGTAGGCATAGAACACTTAGCAAAAAATAGACATTCATAAAAGCTGTTTGATTACATCGGTCAGAAGGCACATCGGTCTTGAAAGACAAAATCTATTCAAAATGAAGAAGAAAATACAAGGCATAAAAGGAATTCCACCCCTCCCCCCCTAAATACTAGGTTTTGGACTAATGGTCTTGGACTGCTTCACCTTGGTGAACTTGTCAACTCCGACATTGGCAACAGTTTCCTCGTTGATTTCCTTCAGAATTTGCTCGACAGTCTTGTCAGCACCAGATTTGTCAGTTTCCTTAGCTGTGGAAGTGCTCTTTGCAACCTCTTCATCATCATCCTTAGTCAGGTCCAGGACATGATGATTTAAGGTAGGAGACTTCGCCCCAGAGGTGGTTTCCTTGGCGGTCCCTTTCTCTTCTTCTTTGTCGACTCTTACGGTCTCCTCAGACTAAGAGGGGGAATGGGGGGAATGGTACATCAAGCTAACTGAGGTCCCAAAAAGGCAAGTCCTTGGAGATAGAAAACTTTTTTAAACCAGTGATCTAGCCGAGTAGTAGCCCTTGTTGTAGCTAAATTCCATTGCTTCTTATACTAGTCTCGGACGTTGGTTTGGCCTTCAGTATAGGCCTTCTTATCGCCCGCTTCGATTTCCTGATCCTTCATGGCTAGCATTTCAACCAACCTCTTTTCAGCCTTGAGAACTTTTTCTTCGGCTACCCTGGCCGTAACATCAACCTTCTGCTCACCAGTCATAGCAGTCTTTACTCTATTAAGTAGTTTCCTCCTTGCCATTTCAGATTGGTTAAGCTGGTGAAGATAGTCAGTTGCTTCTTGTGTTTTCTTGACGGGATCTTTCTTTATCAACTTAGCCTTATATGCAAAGGCATGGGTGTGGTGGATGGCCTGCAAAGAGAAGATAGTGAGTTAGGAAAAATGAATCTAAGTATGGAATGCTAGACAAGATACAAAATAGATAGCTTACCACCACGGAGTTCCTCGTCATGAATGTGAAGTGTTCGTATTCGTTGAAGTCACTAATGGTCTCCATGTTAGCGGGAAGCAGTAAGGTGGTTAATAGTACAGTAGCGATCTTAGGTTGACGAGAGGCACTTTCACTAAGCTTGATGGGTTAGCCGTCAATGGAGACATTGGGGACATAGACATCCAAGGTGTCATCGGCGGTGGTGTGGAGGGGCATCGACCGAATCAGTGGATTGCCTATTCCTGGCCTATTCTATGTTTGAAATGAGGATAATGTCTTATGAGTCCTTCTTTTTAGAAGAAGGAGTGACTGTCACTTTGGCTTTGGCCTTAGCCTTTTTGATTCTCTTTTGCTTTTAGACAGAGGGTGGAGATGGTGTTGAGTAAATGGTGACAACATTGGGGATGTTGCTAAGAAGATCCTTGGCCATCGCAACTTTGCATCTTATTTCCTTGGATGTGGTAGCGATGGTTACACCAATACCGATTCTAAATACAGGAAGTGTAATGGAAGGGCTTGCATGGTCATACGTCGGCAAGTTGGAGACTCAGCATTTTTTGCTCCTAGTTTTTCATATAGGACCATTGGAGGGTTGGCGACGACATTGGCGCTAGGATGGCAGGATGTACTGAGATGGAATCGAGGTGAATGGTTGTTTCATTGGGTCCAATGTGGAACCCTGATATAGGCGAGAAGATGCTATTACTATTAGTGTTATTGCAGATGGTGGAGTCCTGCTTCTAGATAGGACGTCGGGCAAAGAAAATTTATAGGTTGGAATATAGTTGAACATCAGGGGAGCCTTCTAATCATTGACCGTAAGTCTAAGAAGTTGGGTGAGATCCTTCCGCTTAATTAAGCTCTACGGAAGGATTTACTCGGCTGGGAAAGATCTGCAAAGCAAAGAAGGAGAACAATAGAATTTAGTTAAGTATGGAATGATGACTATGAAAGTGTGTGATCTAAGGAGCTAAGTTCTCACCTTTATTATCCCCAAAGATCCCTCTACGCAAGGGAAAGAGCACAAGTTGTCGTCTGGAGAAAATTCTTAGTTGCCTGAGAAGATGAGATAGTTTTCCCCACCACTCTTGTTGCAGTCTTGAAGGATGGCTATCATTTTGTAGGCAGTGGACCTGGGTTTGAGATAGTAGGAAATGTTGTTAGTAGATATGAGGCTACACATGGTGTAGCAGTATTGGATGTTGGATAGTGTAAGCCTAGTGTTATGTCAGTGACACAGCTCGACTATATCGTTAATGATCCTAAAGGTGTTTATGGCTTACTGCATGGGGTTAAGTTTATAATAGTGCATCATTTCTCGGAAGAGAATGTTAAGGGGAAATCTTATTCCACCCACCACAATTGATATGATAGGAAATGGCATGTAGTTGTCCCAAGGAAAAATTGGATCGTTCTCACTAGCTAGCCTAATTTGGACATCGACTGGAATGTCAAATTCTTGGTGGAAGGTTTTTTTTTTTTTTTTATTTGTTTATAATCTTAATGGGAGAATTTACCCTCAACTTGTGCATATCCATAATCCCAAGGAGAGTGTTTGCCTACCATGGTTCTGATTGTTGAGATGTCAGAAACTTAGGGTTCGAAGGTGTCTTTTCTGGGTGTTCTTAGCCTATGGATTCAAGAAGTTCCCAAGATTGTTCTAAGGTTTTTTTTTTCCCGAATGTTTAATCAAGTCTCAAATCTTAATCTAGAGTGTGCAAAATAGAGATGGATGTTGTAGACACCTCATTTTTGACCGCTCTTAAGACTTGGGCGCTTTATTCCGAACATCTGATGATGAAGTTACACTGTACAATCTTTTGAATTCTCTGTGAAGAAATTTGGATTCAAGCTCTAATCCCAAACCTTGCACTAGGGGTCTTCGCGGTTCAGTTTGGGATAGTGTGCGGTTCGGTTTGGACCCGCCCGCATGTATGCGGTTTGAGAAAAAGTCAACCCGTAACCGCCCGCAATGTGGTTTGCGGTTTGTGCTGATAGGGTTCACGGTTGTGCAGGCGGTTTGCGGATTGAACTTTTTTTCAAATTTTTTTTGTTAAACCCTTTTTTTTCCCCATTCTTTATCAATATTTCTTTTAGACCTTTTTCCTCCCATTTTCTAAAATACTCTAACATTAATAATTAATGAATTAAAACTTATAAAATAAAAAACACAACAAAATCAATTCGTAACCTAAACAAATCATTCAAAATTTACCTCCATCATTAAATTGCATTCATCTCAATTCGTAAGCTAAACAAATCATTCAAAATCTCCATTCATCATTAACTTGCATTCATCCTACATTCATTATTCATGACCCAAATACAAAAAAAAAGAAAAAAATAAAGAAGGTAATTCTTCATTAACTTACGTTCATCCAAAATGCAAAAAAATAAATAAAAATAAAAGGGGTTTTTTTGAATGGTCAGATTTTAAAAAAATAATAATAATAAAAATAATAGTAATAATATATGGGCGGGTTGGGTGGGTGCGGGTCAAACCCGCAACCCACCCGCAACCCGAAAATTAGATAAAATCCAAACCGCACCCTACCCTAATGTGTTCGCGAAACCGCCCATACATGCGCGGTTCAGATCGGGTAGGGCAATTTGGGCGGGTCGGATGACCCTATGCCCTGCCCTACCTTGCACTCCATTTTCGCCAAACTATTTTAGACCTTAAAACCCTCCATTTCAAAATATTTTTCTAAATGTTTCTATGATGTTCCGAGGCTCGCATTTCATTTAAAACATTGCACTTTCAAGTAAATCAAGTAAGGACAAAGTGGAGATATATGAAAGGGAGGTGAACTCTTTGAAAAATACTTAAAACATCTTATTTATAGGTTTGGAGTTGATGAAAATAGGTGGTAAGGGAAGGAAACTAGTTGGGAAGAAGTTAGGCATCAATTTGTTAGGATAGAAATGAGCAATCTTCACTAAAATAGGCATATCTCTTTGCACACTTAGCATTTAGATGTGAGGCCACCACCATTCAAAATTAGACTTTAGAGGCTTCAATTTAGACTCAAGAATCACCTAAAATTGAGTCCGGATGAGGGAAATATACATGTTTCAAGTCGGGCATGAATGCAGATTTTTAAGGCTCGACCGGGTCCATTTAGAACCGGCCGTGCCTCATTGAGGCCTAGCTGGGCCTCAATGAAAACATTTCTTGGGTTGCTTTTCAGGCCTGGTCGTGTTTTTTAGGCCCGGCTGGGGTCTCAATGGCGCCAGACAGACAGCTGGCGGGAATTGAACAAATATCTTTGTTTGAAGATATTTATGAATTTTTTGGCTCAAACTCTATATATAGGACCTCTCACTTCAAATTTTAATGTTAGAAAAACTTTCCAAAAGGCTTAGACATTGATGAGAGCTCTTGAACCTTCAAGCTTCTTTTGTTCTTCAAATCAACTTTCACCCTCCATACACCATTAAAGCTTGGATTTGAAGCTTTCTTGTAGAGAATTCAAGGCATATTTTTAGAACCTAGAGGTTAGAGAATTGTTCTAGGAGATATTTGTAGAAGCTTAGACATAACTTCCTTACAAAAGCTTTCTTGACCTTCAAACCTTCTTTAGCTATACATACATAATACGCCATTAGAGCTTGTTCTTGAAGCTTTTGTTGAAGTTTCAAACCATATTTCATAAAACTAAAGGGTGCTGCAATCAAGTTTGTTTAAAAGCATCCTCTCTTTCAAGAGGTATAACTTTGCATCTTCTTCCTTATTCCTCTTTTACTCTTTTCCTCTCTTTTTCATGCTTTGTACACTGTTTTGTGGGCTGAAACTTGTGATTTACGACCTACCAAAGGTGGAGGGGTTAACCACCCTTCATTGAACCTTATTCCAAGCTTATATCCTCGTGTTTCTCACTTATTTCTCTACTTTTAGCCATTGTTTTGGGGCAACTTTTGGACTGTTTTTGGACTATTTTTAGAGGCTAAAATATAGTTTAGAAGTCCCAAAAGTGGAGGGGTTAGCCACCCTTCCTTAGCTTTGCTTACTAGCTTTGTATCTCTTTATTTTTGCCTATCTTTTTGTGCTCTTTTAACATGATTTTAGCTATCATTTTTTACACTTTAGGGGCTATTTTAGGGCTGTTTTAATTTATTTAATTAGTTCATGCTTTGATTAGTTTTCTTGTTGTCTCATAAGTTCGCATACATAGCTTGTTGTATGTTGTTCTAGCTTTTCTTTAATTTATTTCCATTTTAATAACCAACTTACCATTCATCTCTTTCATTTGAGAGTTATTTCAATCAGTTGACGGTTATTCAAAACATGAACTAGAGATCTATGCTTAATGGCTTAATTTCTACGAAGGTTCATTGTCAACGGCATAATCTCTTTTTCATGTCGAGAATCACTTCCCGTTTGACATATTTCTCACTTAGTGGACATAATCATAACCTTGGACTTAATGGGTTAAAGAATGGCGAAGACTAATGAATTTGGCTTAAAATGAACCAACCCACATAAAGAAAATGAGTTATATTATTTGGGCTTGGCCGGACGTTATGCCGAGTCTATTGTGTCAAGGGTCGTCATACGTGAATTCATGATGTTTTGATGAACCTTGAAGCGTCTCCACCTCCCTTTTTGAGTTTGCTCTATGATAGAAAGGAGGGGTGGTTGTTGTTCATTGCATTTATTGATCTTTGTCCAAATTGTATCTGAAATCATCAAGCAATCGAATTGCTCATTGATAGTTTTGGAAATGATTCCAACCTTCTCTTGAGACTTTCCCATGATAGAGAAGTGTGAGAGGGACAAACAGAGCTTAGAAAACTCTGTTTACACTGTTTTCACCTCAGAGCACAAAAACAGGAACTTGAAATTAAGGCACAACCAGCCCTTTTTGGACCTAGCCAGGCCTCATTGAGGGCTGCCAGGTAATCAATGTTTGGTTAGTAGTGTATTTTGCAGAAAATAGAGGGCAGTGGCTAAAGGTGAAACAGAACAGGCCTAGGCAGACAGAGGAGTTCTTGGACACTGTGCATGCAACCTTTGTGCATCCTTGCTTACATCATTATTGTAATTATCATTATTTTTTATTTGTAATTGTTATAGCTAGTTAGCTTAAATAGCTAGTTTGTTTCTCATTCTCATTATTATCCTTGTTGTAATAGAGTAGTTAGCTAGTTAATTCTTTGCTTATTTATTCATTCGGCTTTGTAATAGTTAGTTTATTCTGGACACTCGAACATTGATTTGCACCCTTCTGTGTGAGGGCTAAAAATGTAATAACATGTATGTCTTCTAACCCCACGTCTTTTTCCCTTTTATTTACTTACTTATGATGGTTAGTATAAAACATCATTTTTCAAATTAGCATTCTTATGTTTTGCATCCATTGTCTTACATGCATCCGAGGTTCGGCTCATCATACTAACTCAATATCAAATGTTCAAATTCATTGCCTGAATACGTGCTTTATCACATGTCTTGAATGAAACCATATTCCATGCTCATAGCCAAGCCTATAAATTACATAATGTGTGCGTTGCATTTAGTCATATTGCATTAATTAGGAGCATGCATATTTTTCTAATTATTTTTCTTTGTTTTGGCTCGGAGTACTAGGTGAGCAATTTATGTTTTAGCATCTTACATCGAATGTTTATTTTGCCATGCCAAGCATTCTTCTATGAGTCTAATTGCTTAAATGATATAACTGTTTGAATGCTTGTGGATCAAGGCTAGTTTCTTGAATTGTGATAGTTTGATTAATGTCCATTTTAAGCCCATTTTTTCAAGTGGCATATTCACAAACTCTTTTCAAAACCAAACATGAAATCAAATGTTCCATTTTTTGGCAAATTAGTCTATATTTGTGTGTGCATCACATAGTAGAAAATAGCTAATAATCGGAACAAGAACATATAATGTAAATAAAAATCACATCGTGATTAGTAGAGGCCAATCTTTGATCGGGCGAGTGGGGTGCTCAATTCATGACCTTCCCCTCTTGTACCTAAGTTCCCGAGCCGAGACACTTTGGTGATGACAGACTAATGGCCTTTGGCACGAGTCTTGGGTTTCCTAAATTTTTCAAAAATATTTAGGTGGCGACTCTGAAATCTAGCAAAGCAGTCCATTTTTTTGTCATTTGATTCAAACATCGATTTTCCAAAAGAATTGTTGGATTTGGACTCTTTTGTGTTTTCATTGTTTTACATCGCACTTGTGAAATCAGATTCAGAACCATGGGAGTCTGTACTATAGGGCCAGTCGTCTTTCGAAAGGAGTGCGAAAAGCAAGCTATAGATGTGCAAGAAATCTTAAATCAGTAAGAAGACAAAAAGTGGATTCAGAAGTTGGGAAAAGAAACAAATTCAAAGAAGTAGAAACTCAACAACATACATGAAGAACACAGTAGAGTCAAGATGCATAAATTCAAGAATGTATGTGAAACGTGGAAATTATAATTGGAACTGATGAAAGTGTGCAGAATCAAGTACAAATTGTGTGAAAATGAAGGTGTAATGCACATATATACAGACATATATAAATTTCAGATGGAATATGCTCAAGAATACGAAGAAATAAAACTAACACTAGCAAGATTGTTGGACTTATGAGTAGTTGATGAAGAAACGAAGGCTGGAGTCAAGTTCACCGAAGAGAGAGATAGAGCTTTTAGTTAGAGCAAAATGATGGAACGACCACCGAAGACGGAGAGCGGATGAGTTGCAAAAGGGAACTTGAACATGTAATAATGGAAATTGAAGTTTAGAGAGAGAAAATTTGAGAGGGAAAAGAGAGTTACAGATGAAAAGTGAAGAGACGGAGAGAGAAGGAAATGGTTTTGTGAAAAAGTGAAGAGATAGCAAATCGAAATGATTTCAAATGGCTTGGAAGATGTGCCCTAATTGATGACAGGTAGCATCAGACAAGACTGAAGTGACACCTGTGATTAATGGACGTGACAGATATGCACCAACGAGGTGGTGCCACGTGTCTTGGCAGTTTTGAGGTCTGTTACGAAAATAAACTTGGAATCTTGATGTTCGGGTCAAGGGCAAGAGTCCTAGATGGTTTGAGGCTCTCTGTTTGGATAGAGATAAGACTCTTAAGAGAGTTCATTCTAATTTGAATAAGAGGAGTCTGAGATAGATGTTATCCCAGTAAGGGATAGAGTCCTATGAAGTGATACTTCTAAAGGATGAGGACACTTCTAATTATAAAACTAAGGCACCCCCGTGGGTCTAAGGAATGCTTTTTTCTTATGCATTGTTACTTGTGTTGTTACCTTGTCAAATAAGTGGACTAACTTGATCGTCGAAATACCCCTGGGTGGACAAGCAACCATGGTGTTTGTTATCTTCTAGTGTGCAGGTGTTGGGTTTAATCTATTCTTTTGCGTTCTCTACGACTGAGTCCCTTAGATCTTGGCTAGGGAATCTAGTTTGGTTGTGAGATCAAAAATCAACACCCATACAAAATATACTTACATAAGTACATTTTCCCAAAAGATTATCATTAACATGAAAAAAAAAAAAAAAAACCACTTCTTATCATTCTATTCTTTCATTTTAGTTCCAAGAAAACTAACAGTAACTTTTGTTTTATGAACACAAGGTTATACAGTTAAAACAAATTCTCGTACTTGCCAACTATTTCCATTATGAGTTTTAATAATTAATTATATTTTCACGGTAACATAATTTAACTAGACAATTAACCCATTACGTACATCAAGACATTACAGTTACAAAGGCAACTACCATGTTTTATGGCCTAAAGCACAATTATAGATGGAGCACTCATAACAATATATATGCATGCAACAATAGGCACGTCAACACACATTACCCTATTTTGCCGATCACAAGCACAGAAAGCCAATAATGCATCCCTTTTTATCACCACACAAATATGAAAATAAACTACACATAATCACTTAACATAACCCCGTTTCGTCAAGCTATAACCACCACAAACCACTTTATTAGGCATGAATCGGAGGGAAGAAGAACCCTTTTCAAAGAGCCAAACTTAATTGGTCCTTGAGTCGGAGGGGAGAGGAACTCGTCCACACTTTACCGAATGTGAATCAGGGAGAGGAACCCATTTCAAAGTGCCAAACTTTATTGGGCATAAGTCTGGAGGGAAAAGGGACCCATATCAATGCGCTTCTTCATTTAACTCACCAATTGGCACATTATTCTAAATCTCACGATTTATTCAAGAACGTCAACACCATTCACTATCGATGGCCAAGAACACAGCCTCGGAAACAGTAAGGACCAAGTCCATAGATTCAGTTCTGTTATCTGGATTTAGATTTTACCAGCATTTATACGTTACATAATTTTCATCTTTCAACTCCAACTAATTCAACTTCCAATTCATGCCGCATTGAAAACTCAGAATTAAATTTCCTTCCATCACTACTATCCAATCTTTACAATTCAATTCAAAATATTCAAATTTGGTTCAACAAGTAGTCACTTTGTCATGAATACAATTATTCACTTATTTAAAAAAAAAATTGTTAGCTCTCCTTACTTTTCATTTTCATTTTCATTTCTCATTTCACAAAAGTACATAAATCTCATATTGATTTCAAAATTTATTTTCCCTTCTCTGCAAATTCCCAATGCCCACAACAAATCATCACATTTTTCTCTTTAGTTATCAAAACCGAACTAATAAATTTATTATCATAATCCAACACATATATAACACAAATTAATCTCATCGCGCCAAAAATAATCAAAGGATTTGCGACATTTTATCATAACCCTCATAAACAAGATTAACCAATCTACAAATATTTCAATACACAACATTTACCAACACCCTTTTTATTTCTCTGAAATTCCGATTTCAAGACAATTATTACAACTAAACAAATATAAAACCATAGATAATAATTAACATAAATTAAATTCATGATGGCTTCTTTTTTTTTTTTTTCTTCTTCTTCTTCTTACATATCCATTTTCACATTTTTAATACACAATACCCCACATGGTTCAAATAATATTAAATCAGCAACTTTTACCTTTTTGTCATAGCCACTGAACAAACAATTTGGGCTTTTTACTCTAAAATATCTAAACATGTTCCTCAAGCATACAATTTTATAAATCCACAACAAAACATAAGACTTAACTCTAGATCATGAAACCCTAATCCTCATCACATGCTTTTCAAAAATACCCAACAAATCAAGTTTTTAATGCAATAAAACTACCATATGTCTATCTATAACAAGGTATTGAAAATGAGAAAAGAAATTCCTACCTCAAAACTAGAAGAGGAGAAAAGCCCCAAAAAGCAACTTTGCCAGAATTTGATCTCCACTGGTCAAAATGTAGCCCCTCGACATGCTCATCATTTCTAATATATGAAACTCAATAGATTTTCTTGGATCAAAGAAAATTTGAGGGTTGGTGGGTTTGGTGTATAGAGAGATGAGAGAAAAGAGAGAAACTATTGTAGAGAGAGAAGAAAATGAGAAAAATGATGTAAAGGAGAGAGAGAGAGAGAGAGAGAGAGAGAGAGAGAGAGGGAGAGGGATAATCCTTTTAATAAAAAAACCCAAAATTCAAAGTTGGTATAGACTTAGGCCGCACGTGTGGGACTCCCCCGCTGTACGTATGGATCACTCCAGTTAACAAACTCTCTTATGTTTCCCTTTGCCACACATGCAGGCTCACCAGCCACATGTGTGGGACTATCTTGGTGCTCAAAAGTTTTTCTAAGGCATTCCCACACTTCTTGTTTTCATCCTTATGCCCGAACGTCAAACATTTTAACTCGGTCTTACTTTATGAAGATTAAACAAGTTCAAATTCGTAAACATCAATGCAACATGACCTTTCAAGTTTTCAAAAAAAAGAAAAGTGTAAATTCGAAAGGCACGATCAAGTCAGGTTTGAGACCCGGGACATCACACAAATCGTGTTTAAATGGTTTGGTTCGGATTAGTTCCATGATTCCAATGGTTTGGGTTGGTTCCAATTTTTATGGAATCATAGACAATGGATTGGTCCTATTTTCATTGCAAACCAATCCAAACTGGAACATGTTCACCCCTATAAAATTGAATACACATATTATTTGATAATTAATTATCAATATTTGATCAACTTGACTTTTTGTAAGCATGTTCTACATGATGGAATCTAAAAAGTAATAGTTGATATTATCAAATAAGACTTAAAATGGGCTTCATTGACCAAACCATTCACTTGAGTAGAACATGCTTGCAAAAAATCAAATTGATTGAATAAAATCAAATTGATTGAATATCGGTAACCGTTTCATCAAATAATATTTGTATTCAGTTTTATATTTGAAATGATATTTACTATTCATTTTTTAATATACAAATGCAATTTAATGAATGGACTATTGATATATGATCAACTTGATTGTTTGCAAGTAGGCTTTACTCAACATACCTTAAAAGGTGAACAATGCCAATTATCGAAATGATATCCAAAATGGGAAAGGGTGGCTACTGTGCGGGAGCACAACAACCATTGTTGTGCGGCCCATGAGTAGGGACGGAGCTACCTAAGGCTGGAGGGCTATGTGGCCTTCCTAAACTTTCAATACTTATATTGTTACCGATAAAGATAAAGATTATGTACCCTTATAAAATTGTAATAATGCTCCTTCTTAAACTTCTTGTATTTTTAAAATTTATTAAATTCTCTATTTTATTATTTTGGTTATTCTTGTATACTTGTAATTTATAGGTCAAGGTAAGAAATGAGTCAATTGATAATTAATTTCTTATTATGGGTTTTGTTTATTTGCTCATGTCTCCTCATTGTGGGGATCTTTTGTTGAGTTGATAGGATTGAACTTATTGATTGTAGATTTAGTTGTTTGTTTGTCTCTATTATTGGGTTAATAGAATTTAGTTATTGATTGTGGATTTATAAGTCACATTAATGTAAATCTCAGAATAATTGTGTAGACTCGACTTTCTTCGCACGGCCCCCCTTTCGAAGAGGGCGTGAATTTGGTCTTACTACAGTTCGAACTCCTACCACGGTGCTGAATCTAATCTCACAATGTGCAATGTGAGACTGATAAACACCAAAGAGTCCAAATCTGGCAATTGGTTTTGGAAAATCAATTTTGAATGAAAAAGCGCCAAACATGGACTGCTTCGCCAGATTACAGAGTCGCCACCTAAATGTTTTATTTTGAAAAATTTAGGAAACCCTGACTCGTGCCAAAGGCCATGTGTCCATCATTGCCAAAGTTGCCTTGGCTCAGGAACTTGGGTACAAGAGGGGAAGGTCATGCAATGAGCACCCTCGCTTGCCCGATCAAAAGATCGGCCTCTACTAAGCATGATATGTTGTTTTATAAACCATGTGTTCTTATTCCGGTTATTAATCTAACTAACTATGTGATGCGCACAGCATGCAAGTATAGACTCAATCACGAGAATTGGAACAAAACAACTCATGTTTGTTTTCGAAAATGGTTTGAAAGTGCTACTCGCAAGTAGGCTAAAGCGCGGATTTGCCACCCTCAAAGTGGGCCTAAAACAACATGATTTTGCCATTTCGCAAAGTGGGCTTGAAACTCACAATCATCGAATTGTCCCAATTCAGGCAATCAAGCCTACACCCACAGGCATTCAAGCAGTTAATCACTTAATCAAATAGCCTCATGGCAAGCATGCTATCATGGCAACACTCACACTCATGCAAGGATGTTAAAGCATAAACACTTACAGTGTACTCTGAGCTAAAACAAAGAAAACAATGCATGATCCTAACAATACAAGATGCCTAATGCAACACATGCAAAATGCAACTAAATAGGCTCGGCTATCTAAGATGGCATATGAATGCAACAATTTGATACATGTATTCAAATAAATATTGAAATACGATGCAGTTTGAATGATGCGTCGAGCCCGGTGCATGCAACACAATGATGCAAACATGCAAAGCATAAGGTATGCTAATCGAAGCATGTCCTAAAACTAACCATCGAAAGCGGTTAAATAAAAGGGAGAAATAAGTGGGGTTGGAAGACATGCACACACATACGCACATTTATTACAACATTGCGCCCTCTCGAAGGAGGGTCCGAATAAACAAGCTAACTAGCTACGCTAAGCTAAGCTAACTATTACAAACCAACTAATTAACTAACTTAGCTAATTAATTACAAACCAAATGAAATTGAATAACTAGCTAATCTAAGCTAATTAGAATGGTACAAAGATGAATTAAATTAGCTAAACACATTAACTAATTAATTACAAAACCGGCAAATTAACTAGCTAAGTAAAGCAGTAAAATGGCCTCGAGGGGAGGGAGACATGCATGCTCGGTTTGCTTCGCTCGAAAATGCATTGCCTTGCCATGAGTTGCCTTTGTTTGCACTCGTGGTGATCTCAGAACATCATATGAACTTCCATATTGCATCTGCCCCAACATTGGAACACTTTGGACAATTTTCAATTTTCCCTGAAGGTGGCCGGCCGGCGACCTCAACTGGTCGGTAGGCTACCTCAACTGGCTGGCCGGCCGGCCAGTACAAGTGGTCGGTATGCTAGTGCAAGTGGCCAGCCCACCACCTCTCTTTCTAGAATACTGCCTTTGCTGCAACAGCGAGCAACAGAGCCAAGACAATGTGTTTGGCAAGAAATGTGTGTACTACCACCCTCTTCATCATGTCTCAAGCTCAAAGGAGTGTGGTACTTGGCTCTTGAGCCACCAATCAAGCATTTCAATGCATGATAGCCAAAGAACCAAGCTCGTACAAGCTTAGTGAATGCGCACATAAGACTCAAAGTGCTTTCACCCCATTATGCATGATCAAGGGTGTTGGCGACCAAGAAACGTGGCACGTTTCATCACTTTGAGTATGAAACGTCCCACATTTCTTGTGTTTGGATTAACGTCCGATCTAAACACATGCAATGCAACACACATATGTTATCTTGGCATGTTTTACTTGGTTCAATTCTTGTTTAGACATTTTAGCTTACCAATTAATCCATTAATCGGTTAAGTTCAATATGCAAGTCCTCTAAGGAGAGGAGATCAACCAAAATAATGATTTAAGGCATAGGAGAGACCATGCCTTTGACTAGGAGGAACCCTCAAAAGAGGGTTAAAGCCATCTAAGCACAAGCCTCAATCCCAAGCTAAAACACAATCTCAAGGCCAACCAACTCTCAAAGCAAATAAAAAAGATGAAGAAATGAGGGACGTGGCAGATTTTCAAAGCTGAAATGGCATGCTCAAAAGCAAACAATCCGTACAAGACATGCTTAAAAGCCAAATACATTAAGCTAGTAAAGAACATCATTCTAGAAGCATGCAATATCAAGCATAAACAACCAAAGTAGCTTTGGACAGAGCTTAATCATGCCAAATCGGAGACTACAACATGCTGAAATTGAAGCTCGAATAGTAAGAAAAACATGTTCGCATGTAGGCTCGCAAGCAAGGCATAGAGCACAACTCTCAAAAGCATTTAAAGCATGGAATATGTGAGAGTGTGTCTACACTATATGCACTGAAATTGCATGCTAAATGATGCCAAAATATGCAATCATCACATACACAACATGTTAAGGACCTCAAAACTCAAAGCTAGTTAAGGCACTTACACTACAACCATGCACAACAAGTCTTGTATGGCCAAGACCATTCAAAATAGAGTCAAAGCATGCTAATCAATGGCAAAAACATACTAAAGTAGAGCTAACACAAACTAGAATGATAGGCTAGAACATGAAGCATGTTAGGCCAACAAGCATGATTGCACTACAAGTACCAAAAGCAAGAAAGAAGTGACCCAACTAGCCAAAATTAGAGTTAAAGCATGTCAAAACAAAGTCAAAAACATGCTTGAACTAAGTCGCAAAAGAGCAGAAAAGCATGCTCAAGTATGAGGCCATCAACACAAGCAAACCAGATACAAGGAGAGGGGACCACCCCCTCTTATTTTAAGCCTCAAAACCAATTTTGTACCACTGAAATTCCTCTGAGTTTCAGTGGTAGAAAGGCCAAACAAAGGGTGTTTTGAAAGCTAAGAAAGGTGGCTCAAAAGGCTTTACAAGCCAAAGAGCCAAGGGAGGAAACCACCCCCTAACCAAATAAGACTCAAACCAACATTTTAAAGCCTTAAAATCAAAGGGTATGTTTGGTTTGTGTTTAAGAGATGTGTTTTAGAGATAAAAAGTACGAAAAGTTGTTTGGTTTGGTTTTTTTCAAAAGATGTTTTGGAAAATTATTTTGAGAGAGAGTTTTGGAAAAAGTGATTGATTTGATGTGTGTGAGAGAGAGATTTGTTTGGAAAACTTGTTTGGTTTACAAGTTTTGGAAAAAATTTTTGGGAAAATTTGTTTGGTTTGATTATTTTTGAAAACTTATTTGTAGAGAAAATTTCCCAAAATTTTTTCCCAAATACAAACCAAACGAACCCAAAGTTTTTAAGATGTTAAAACCAGCCTTAAAATAGCATGCAAAGGTGGTCAAGCACTTAATCAAAACAAAGCTTAAAAAGGACAAGTTCTTACCCTTGAAGCACAACAACAATTCAGCAACAATTCTAAACCAAAACCAAGCTTCAATGGACCTCAGCTCCAAAGTGAAGGTGTTTGACTAGGTGTTTCTTTGCAAATATGTGAAGAAAATTCACTTTTAAGCACAATATAGCACAATATATATATATATATATATAGAATTCTTGAGAGAGAGAGAGAGAGAGGAATTTCAGCTTTAAAATTTTGTAACCCCTCTAAAGGGGGAGGGAGCTCCCCTTATATAGAACAAGCAAGAAAAAAGCTTGCTTCATCACTCCATACATGTGTATGGAGGATGAGCCTAAGTGAGCCACAGCTGGCTCAAAAGATCTGAAAATATCTAAAAAGAGAAAAAATTGGCCGCCGACCACTTAAGGTGGTTGGCCGGCCACCTCCTCTAGCCGACCGACCACTTCAAGTGGCCTATAAGGGAGAAAAGTGGCCGGCAAGTGCCACAAGTGGCCGGCAAGGCCTTCGTCCCCTTTAGGCAAGAGGCATTAAGGTTTGGCCCAAAAACAAGGCCAAAACATAGAGTGTTAAGAGGCTCAAAGACAAGGCTCTCAGCCGGGAACTTCGGACACTCGAAACGAGGGCAAACATGCACAATCATCGCGTGCACAAACGATGACGTCTGAGTCTTAAGGTCAGTCAAAAATGGAAAGTCTACAAATTGTAATAAAAATAAAAAATAAAGATGTATAAGTTTAATGGGTTACTTGTTATAAGGAAAAAAAAATAATTCAATGTTGTGATTAATGTGTGCCTCCTTTACCTTCAATTTTTGGCTCCGCCACTGCCTATGAGGCCCATTTTAGGATCTATTTTGATAATTTGAACGTTCAATTTTTATAGTACATTGAGTAGAACATACCTACAAAAAACCAAGTTGATTGGATATCAGTAGCCCTTTTATCGAATTATATTTGTATTCAATTTTATAATTTAAATCATATTTATTATTATTATTATTATTATTATTATTATTATTATTATTATTATTATTATTATTATTATTATTATTATTATTATTTTTAGATACAATTGCAATTCGGTGAAAGTGCCATCGATGTCCAATGAACTTGACTTTTTGCAAGTATGTTCTACTCAATATATTCTAAAAAATAAATTGTTCCAACCATCAAAATAGGTCCCGAAATGATCTTCATGGGCCGCACAACAGTGGTTGTGCCTCCCCATATAGTAGTCACTCAACTTCCTAGTTGGTATATGTAGGATTTTAGGTATATTATGTCTGTTATGTTAATTAGTATAAAAAATAGGAAAAGAAAAAGAGTTTTCAAAAGCATTTTTTGAATTTTTTTCCCCCTTGAGTGAAATTTGCAATATTCTAAGCAATTTTTTTAATTTTATTATAGATCTACTTAATTTGGATTGGGTTTATTAGACTTTTTAAACTTAAACTATTGTTAAATTGTCTACTTAGTCCCTAAACTATCGACTTTGTGATGCTCCAAAAATCGGGAATATCAAGCAATACATTAACAAATAAATACATGGTTTATCTAAGGTTACAAGAGTAGGAAATGCCAGAAATGAGTGTTTTGATTTATAACCAAGTAAGATCCCAAGAAGGCCAGAGGAGTCAATATAGTCTCCCTTCAAAGTTCAACCACCGTAGATAGCAAAGTTACCTTTTTGACAAATCTTAACAAGGTATTAACACAAAGTCTACATGAGTCAACAAGAAAACAAGGAATAGGTAATTCAAAAGATATGTATAGATATGTAATAATTACAAAATCATGTCTTAAATTCAGCAAGAAATTTATCATTTACAAACTCAAAACATAATTGCAAAGCGAGTTTCTAATTCTCCTAAGGTAGCCATATGTCTTCAAAGGCTTCAACTTCGCCTTCGACCATCTAATAATCTTCAATATTTGACTTTAAATGCCATGAGTTTTGAATGCCTAGTAAACACACATACATTTGGTCCCTTTTTCCCAATCTAATACACAATAATGGCATAATCATAATATATAATAGAAGCAATAACCAAGCAGAGCTTATAATAAATTTCAGTTTTTCAAGAATAACGGTCAATCAAGTTAGTTCCAGGCAACTCCCTGCAGAATGCCGTTCCTACCCAACACTCTAAGCTTGGCTTTAGGCAACCGGTATCCTTTCCTGCTCATCATTACAGGTGCCCACTCCTAGGGTTATATACCCAAGTCGTGTCATCCCGGAATACATGATAGTCATAACCTGTCGCAGCTACAAGAATTCTCATTTGTGTTTCGGTCTGCCACAAGAATTCTCATCTGTGCCACAAACATTCTTATTTGTGTTCTACAATACCACCGCATGGATGACATAAGGGTCCGTGTTCTAAACCTAGGCCTTAATGCATGATTTTTACATGATTAAGCAAGCTTAAATATGTTATTCTAATAAAAATAAAGAAAATATGCAAGAATATGTGGGAAAGTGAATAAAACTTAAAAGAATGAAAGAATTACATGATGCTATGATTGACTAACACCCTAGCCTGATTAAATATTGAAAAATATGAATTACAAACTACTGAAATAGAGATGAAAGGAAGTCTTACTTACTGGTTTGCTATAAATTGGAGAACACGTGAAGAAAAGGCGAGTTTTCTTGCTTGATTGCTTCCCTCAAGTTAGGTTATGATTTAGTTCAAGTTCTTCAAGCCTTGATGATTTTTAGTTGTTAGAGTTGTTGTGGGAGGGTGTATTTTTAGAGCTAGGACTTAGGAGGAGATGAGGCAAGGGTTTTTCACTAAAAAAGACTCACAAAACTTGGTCAAAAGTCCAACCCATTTGAAACAAGGGGATAGGGGCTGTATTTATAGGCTTAAGGGATGCTTGGGGAACACCCTAGGTCAACCTAGGAATCCTCCATTGCATTCTCATTGTGCCTTCCGAAGAAATCGCACTAAAACCCCAAAATTTTGGGTGTCGGTTGGATGTACACACACACAAGGCATATGCACACGCACGAAAATGCATATGTGGCTGCCTTTGCAAGGATGTGTGCACACATATCTTTGATAGCTTTTCATATTTTAGGCATATCTTTCTCATCCGACATCCGATTGAGGTGAATCAAGTGGCGTTGGAAAGCTAATTAAAAGGCCTACAATTTTGTTCAAAATAGAAATTTCTAAATTCCAAATCTTTCTAGGTAAAAATAGGTCCTTAATACGAACCAACAAACGATAGTTTTGGCAAAAAATAGTTTTTGGCATGAAAATAGCAACACAACAACTCTAACAAACTTCAAACATCTCTAAGGTTGAAAGTATGATACATTTTCATCATCGTGAAGCATTTCAAGTGCCTAAGTCTTAATGGTCAGTCAAAAAATGGGGTGTTTACAGATTCCCCTCTTTGACAAAACTTGAGTAGTCATACCTGATGGGAGTGAATGTCAAAGCCCTAGACCAACCCATTTGACGAGGCCATAAGACTTAAAGCAGTGCCATACATTCATACAAATGATTGAACTAATAGGTTACCTATATATCCTTGATGCAAGAATCAGATCAGTGTAGTTTGGGGGCGGTTGTGCAACAATTCATTTGCAATTGAGTGTATGCGACAAGCACTCAAACATTCGCCAAGCATGTAATAGTAAAAAAAGAAGAGGAGAAAACACTTGCTATATTCCCCTTGTTGCGTCGAAGTGATTTTAGTCTAATGCTTTTCTAAGTTCTCCATGTGCATCTACTCTACCAATACATAAGGAAAACAAACTCGAAGCAATAATACACACCGCAGTGTGGTTAGAAATATGACAAATTATGATGCCAAAATTATGCTAGTGTAAACACATTAATACGACAAGAGACATTTAATACTTCAGGAAATATGTACTAAAACATGAGCATATATTTTCTACGACATGACCAGAAATGCTCTGTGATATCAATTTCTGGATATGCACTACGACATGAGCGTATATATTCTATGACATGACTAGATATGTTTTGCGACATACAAGGGTAACATCTAGATATATTCTCTGGCATATTGACAACCAGATATGTTCTACAACATACCAGGTTAACAACCAAATGTATTCTACGATATACAAGGTTATATGTTCTACGACATATTGACAACCACATATGTTCTATGACATATAAGGTTAACAACCAAATGTATTATACGACACACAAGGTTAACAGCCAGAAATGTTCTTTGACATGTTGATAACTAGATATGTTCTAGGACGAACAAGGTTAACAACCAAATGTATTCTATGACACACAAGGTTAACAACACTAATGACCAAGCACGTTCTACGATGCATAAGGTTACAATGATAAAGACCAGACACGTTCTATGATGAACAACCAAATGTATTCAATGGCACATAAGGTTAACAGCCTTATATGTTCTTCGACATATTAACAACCATATATATTCTATGACATACAAGGTTAACAACAAGTTTGTTTTGCTCCACGATAAAATTAACAGATTGATTACAATGCAAATAGATGTGAAAGCATTTATCATACACATGCTATGATATGAGACAATTATAACCAAATCAAGAAAGTTAATCCAATCAGAGTCCAAACGAAATCAAGAAGATAAGGAAAAACAACTAGAGAAAATCTTAGCATTCATTCTGGAAAAGCTTTTAAAAGACTAATCATGTTAGAATCATAATAGGAGTGAGGTTGCTCAAATCAATGAGAAGTGTTCGTTAGATTGCTTCAACATATTGGGAGGAGGAGGGGGGGGGAAGATATGGCTTGTGCCCCTTGCTTAGATGATAGCTTATTCAGAGATGTTCATGCCCCTAGTGTCCAATCCTTGTTCACACTGCTCATAATTTTCAACATTTTATAAGCTCATGTGGTGGGAATCGACACGTCACAGATTGACAATGAAGGACATGCTACTGCTACCAACAACTTGTCAAACTCATGCTCTTTTAATGCACCAGAGTGTTGTGAACTAATTTGATTCTTAGAGAAATGATGAATTTCCAATGATCATGGACTTGGTGCCCTTTGTGTAGATACTCTCAGCTTGTTTATGAATTTCACATAAGGACTTGTCTTGAACTTTTGAAATGTTAACCATGCCATTCTATTAAACTTTGAGTTGTACGCATGCTAACAAACTAACACTGACAAACATGCCTTGGACAGACTCGACAAGGGAAAATGACTCCACAAAGAAAAACGACTCGACAAACATCAAATTGCATAAAAATTTTCTAACATTCTTCAAAATTGATAGCCCTCTAGTGCACCCGCTGTTGTTCTACCTCATATGGATGCATTTGTGTGGTATAACTCGTGCTTTGATATCACTCTGTCATGACCCAAACCTGCCCCTATAGGTTTAGCATTGTAACCAGCTAGTAATCCTAAGATAACCGAAGGCCTCTGAGACAGATCCATAATAAGGGCTGGTAGAAGCAAATACATAAATATATTTGTCCAATGAGCTGTGCTGATTTTATGAGACAGAAAACTTTAAACATTTATGTACATATATCATAACATCATCAATACGTCATCACACTGTACAGATAAGCCAAAAGAAATTATACCCAATATACAAAAACTGGTCTTAATATTTAACATCTTTAACAAAAGAAAACAAAGGTTGAAGCCTTAATCACAGAACTATGATCACTTAATAGTTTCGAAACCTCCACGTGAAGCACTTAGGTTGGCTCACAAAACATAAGTCCAAACAGGTGCCATTAGGCTTGGTCTTGCACTCGCTCACCTACATATATATATATATATATATATATGTAAACAGTGAGCTAAAGGCCAATGAATAACATTAAGGTAAAGAGGTTAGAGAACGAAATCCGAATATTTCATAACCATAAAACAAATCATAACATAATCCTTCTCATATCTGAACATAATAGTGGTACATCTAACAGAACATAACATATCATCTTCCGACTAGAGTAATCGGCTATGGACATCGATTATCAAACATAACACCACTTTGTCAAGTGGCTAGCGAGATCCCATAATCACATATATGTCATGGACCCGCATTAACATGTTGTCTCGCATGACTTGGGACTTTATTAGGATACCATAGTAGATTCAAAAATAGGACATCGGTCACTAAAACAAAATATCATTTCAGAAATAAGAAATCATAACTTATCAAATAATATTTCGAACATAATTCATATGAACATATCTTTACAATAATGTTATTGATAGTGGGCTTCCAAAAACAGCTGATTAGTGTTAAGATCTTGATCTACAATCACAAACGTATATAGCACAAAACTAGTCTTATCATTACTCATTCGTATGGTCAATATGGCTTAGCTTTCCTTACATGAACTTATAATTAATTTCATATCTCATAATTTGTTCACATTGAACCACATATTAGGATTGAATAATTCTTCTTATCTTTTCTAATTCAATTACTCATGTTGGTTTCTTATTTCTTAGGCCTTAATGATTCATAAATCATGCCTAAGAATGCCCAGAAAAAGATGGGAACAAAGATATGAACTTAAAAACATCTTTTGAAAACATGCTGACAATGAGCTGATGGATAGAGCAGAGTTTGGGTCGCTAGAGCCATCTAAAGATATAAACTGAGTTCGCTCAAGCCACCATTTGGTCGCTCGAGCTAACTTTTGCAGAGTGAAAAATACTGGGAGCTCGCAATGTTGGCTCGAGCCACCACTTGGTCGCTCGAGCCATTTGTGAATTTCTGTGTTTTAAAATGCAAAGTTTGAGCTCCAAAAATGTATTATAACTTGTAAAAGCCTGCATGGCCATTCCGAACTCATGAAAACACTTGGATAACACTTAGAAACTTCTTTAAAATCATGAATTCAGGGTCAATTTACTAAATCAAAGCTCAAAACTTTCATGCATGTAAGATTTTCAACCCCCATTTTATCTTATACTCTTCAAAACATGGATTTGAGCTCCAAAACAATATCATTCATGGATGCATGTGTGTTATGAATCTTAATTCAAACATTGTTAGCATGAACTGTGCTAAGGATAATAAAACTAGCCAAAATTAGGCATGCATGTATGAATCTCATCTCCCTATTTTCTTGTTTTTCAAGTACATACATTTATATTCATATTCTCATGATAATCAACTTTCAAAACCTTAGAAATCCATAATGCATGTATGAGATAGTTTCAAAACTTAACATAGATGATAAATTCATAATCAAAAGTAAAGAATCATAACAAAACCTTGCATGTATGGGTGAATTAACTTCCAATTCCTTCTTCTAAGCTCAAATCATGCATTTAACCATATAATCTTCATGAATCCATGCAATTACTAACTTAAGTTCATAAATTAAGCTTCAAGAAGTTACCTAGAGCCTTGATTAACACTTGTATCAAACAATTCTTGAATTAATCGACACTATCCTTCAATCTCTTGCTATAATGTTCAATTTATTGCTCCCTTCTCTCTCTCTCTCTCTGAATTTTGAACTAAGAAATGAGAGGGTTCGAGCTCAAAATGAGCTTAAGGCTCAAATATATTGCTAGGATGGCATAATACAATAATTAGAACATTAGGTCAATTAAATACAACTTAATTTATCAAATTGAATCAATTTTTAATTAAAATTACCAAAATGTTCTAAATATTCCAAATAACTTATTCATGTAACCAATTTCTGTTTCGAATGTCAATAAGGCTTTCAATTTTCATATCAAAGTAGATATTACAACAAATATTACTACGAGTAAAAGATAGAAAGTCAAATAGCATGCAAAATACACAACGAACCCATAATTTCATTTTAACCTCTTAATTAACATCCTTAATTACTTATTACAGGCAGATTATGGATTGGGGTGATTATAGTGAAGCAAACCTAATAGGACCCGAACTTGTCCTAGAGATTATTGAGAAAGTCAAACTGATCCAACAACGGTTAAAGACTACTCAAGACTATCAAAAGAATTACGCGGATAAGAGGAGAAGACCACTAATGTTCGAAGTAGGTGACCACATGTTCCTAAAGGTGCAACCTAGGCGTGGGATCATATGTTTTGGAAGAAAAGAGACGCTATCACCACGTATATTGGACCATTCGAAATACTAGAGAAGGTGGGCGGAGTGGTATATCAATAGCTCTACCCTCGCAGTTAGCAAGGATACACAATGTCTTTCATGTATCTATGTTGCGGAAATACCTCGCCGATCCATCACACATTATCAACTGCGAAGGAATTAGTCTCGACAAGGATGTTACCTTTGAAGAAGGATCTATAGCAATACAAGATATCCGAGAGAAGAATCTTAGGGGCAAGACGGTCCATTTATTAAAAGTGCTTTGGCCTCATCAAGGAGTCGAACAATCTACTTGGGAGCACAGAGATTTGATGAAGGAAAACTACCCACAACTGTTTGAAAGCGATATATAGTTAAATTTCGAGGATGGAATTGTTTTAAGGGGGATAGGTTGTGAGGCCCTTGAAAATTTTATTTTCTTAAAAGTTCCTTACTTTTGGAATATTGTAATGAAGACCCTTGATTTCCTAAATAGTTTTAACTTTAACCCTAGAAGCGAAAACTCACAAACCCTAATCAATTTCGGTAACTTAGGAATCATTTCTAATATCCTAATACTGATTAATTGACTCTCTTGATATGGAATTACCACTAAAAACCCTAGAATTTTTCGGTTTTCATCATGTTTGTTGATTGATAGCCTTTTTATTAAAAATAAGAAATCTAAACCGAATTAGATTCTCTAACCCAAAGTTTGTTTAATTCTACACTAAAATAAATGTTCCAATTCATAAATTAAACCCAAAGCCCTCACATTTTTATTAAATTACTAATTGACCAGAAATTAGTGCTATTATATATATATATATATACTTGTATCTATAAACCAATTTTATACACTATGTTTTGAAATTTCCATCAATTGTACACAAGAAAAAAAAAAAACAAAAATAATCCTCTCAAATCCACCCCACATGGCCGGCCACCCTAGGGAAAAGAAATGTATAGAATTTTTTCAAACATAATCCATGAATTCGTGGACAAGTTTGCTAGTACACCCAAAACAAGGAATTTTGTTTCCACCTCAAGTTCCATCCTAACTAAAGCCTAACTAGATCATGATTAATTGCATAATTAAGGCCTCTAATCAACCATTATTCCATTAAGTTCAAAGTAAATCCAAAATATCCAATCCATTTCAAACCAATGGGCAATTTAGACATTTTGCACCAATTTTAGCATAAATAAAACGTATCCCTTAGCATTTTGCACACAAGAACACACACACAATCACCCTATTCGGCTAAGATGAAGATAGGGCAAGAGAATGAGAAGAGAGTGAGCTTGGTAAAGGAAAGGAGAGAAAGAGAAGGTTTTGTTAGCAAACCAACCAAGCCTCAATTAAGCCACATCACCATCTCTTCTTCTAATCCTTTTTCAAATACATGTTATTAGAGATTTAAAATCATATTTTCAGATGTTTGTAATGGTCTTCATGTGTTCAAAGTTGATGAATTGGGCCTTGATCCTTCTTCTACTCATATTTCCTCTTAATAGATGCAAAATTACCTTTTTCTTCCCATATCTCACATTATTTCCAAAGGCATACCATCACTCTAAAAATATGAGTTATTGATACATTATTTAGTATGTTTTCACCACCAAAAAGTTAAAAATTTTCCTTAGTTGGCCTCTTTTCTCACCAATCTTCTTATTTTAAGTATTGTGCATGAAAAACCAATTTTACAGCCAACTTTTGAAAATTCTATAAAAAAACGTAGAAAGATCTCCTGGACCTCAATTTTATGAAAAAAAACTTCCTTAAAGAGTCATCGTACAAGAAAAAATGGTTTCATTGAAAAAGAGTGAGCGGTTTAAAAGAAAATCCAATTTTCGTAACGGTCGACGAATCTGGATAGTGCTGGAGTGTTTTTTAAATAACTAAAAATCTATAAAAGCTATTCCATTTATGAGAAATGCTCTAAAAGTTGGATAAAATTCTCTACGAACCATAAGAAGGATAGGCTTGGAAATAATCTACAATGGTCCTTTTGATTTTAAACTTTAAACTGAATTTTTAAATTTAGTTTTGCATTAGTGTTTTATGCTCATGTCTTCATGAATATGCTTATTAATATATGATCAGGTCTTGGTACGACATTACATATGTCATTGTTATATACCTTTTATTTTAGTCCTTTGATGATGCTTATACTTATGCAAATGTATTCTTTTGTTATTTGCTTGTGCTAACTAACTTAAAACATTAATCTAAATAGAAAACTTAATGGGGTGGCTAATAGGGTTTTGATCACATGAGTATTGCTATGAGATAAATTTATGTTCAAGTTGAATTAGTTAGCGAGACGTGTTCCCTTTTGAAAGTTAAAGTCTTGTGCAAGTGGTTTTTTCAGAATAATTGAACAGAGCGGTTGTATCTGAACCCTAAGTGGTTTGTTGTGGGGAGGGAATGGGCAAGGCCTTATTTTGACATCTCTTTTGAGGTACTCAGTTGGTGCTACGCGGTATGTAACCGTTGGAGGGCATCCGGGATAGGGTCTGCAAAGCAGCAAAATAAGGGACATATTGAATAATCCGCGTCTGAGTCTTGTGGTTGGGAAATCTCTTTGGGAGATTTCTAGACTACTAACAACTGACCTTGTAACCCTTGTTATTTATTTGAATATCATGTTTCATTCCCCTTTTGTTGTAATTTTTGTTGTGTATTAGATTGGGAAAAAGTGATGGGGTATGTGTGTATTTACTGGGCATTTAAAGCTCATGGCATTTCATGCTAGGTACTGAAGAAGATTTTACTGCAGGAAATGACGAGGCTAAAACCTTTGAAAACTTTTGGTTCTCTTAGAGAAGCTAGAACTTTCGTTCTGTAGAGTCCATCTGAAATTTTAGCTTTGGGTGTAATATCGATGGAACTATCTTTTGTAACTGAGGATATTTTGTATCTATTCTCTTATTATTACATGCTTGTCTTTTTCAAAAAGAATATAGTTCCCTACGTTGCTTATGAGATATTGCGTCAATGCCTTTTAAGATCTGTCAAAAGGGTAGCGTGCTACCTAAAAAAGTTGAACTTAGAAGGAAGGCAAATTTGACTCCTCCAGTGATCTGGGTCATTGACCCTAGGACTCATTAGTGAATTTCCCTTTATTACAACCCTTAGTGTAGATTTTGGGGTGTCATAAAGAATGTGACCAGTCTCGCCCTTTTGAACCCAAGAATCAAACTGGGCCCTCATCCTCGTCATCCGTCTTCTTAACATCATATGTCTCATATGGCATTGTGAATCCTTGAACAGTGGATACTCTGTAGCCACCCTTGCTATTTGGAGGGCCTTCATCCATCTATGCTCGAATCCACAATTCTCGCCTCAACAAATGTCATCGATGAGCTTTTCAGTAGTTCTTTTTTCGCTGAGCGTTTTATCATTTAAAAACCTATGATTATAGGCTCAGCTTTGGTGGTGCTACATTATGAAGAATTGTGTCATTTCAAGATTGGCTACAACATGATCCACTTGACTTTCTCTAATGATCCCTTTGTTTTGGGTCATTGCCAAATCAATAGCGCTTGTTGCTTTCTCTACGGCCACTATCGCTTTTCAGGCTTTCGCTTTCGTCCTCTTCTTTGATTTGGCTAGTCGGCGCTCCAAGTTTAGAATTAAGTTATCTTTTCGCATTAACTTGGCTTAGACTCCATGAAGGCATGCCAATCTTGTATGAGCTATAGAGTCCTTTCATGGCTCCATGAATGCCCTGGCGAAAGACTTCGTAGTCTATTAAGCCGGTTAGTGATCTTTTCACTTCCTCTGGGAAAATTTGTCGTGCAAAATCAATGGCAACCTTGGAATCATTAACCAATGAGTCTGCCTTCATGATTAGTTTATTCCCAATAAAGATTACGAAGCTCAAAAGCTGAGTTTGTCTACTCGACTCTCTGGACGTCGGCACATCGATAGTCCTATATATCCCTTTGTTACGATCATTACCTCTGGGCGACCTACTTCGTGGTTCTCTTCGCCCAAAGTTCTGGTATGGTTGACGTGGTGACCATTGTCCACTCTTCTCCTCTAGCTCCACCAGATCTGGAGTCTTCCACCATCATCATTTCACATCTATTGTTCACAAACATCCTTTCAGCCATCTCTGGTAAACGAACATAAAGAAGCCGAGCACACTAACCACTCGGCTATTCGGAGTGGCCAGGAGCTTGAGGGTCAATTGTGTGAGCTGAGTAATTTTTCTACATAATCAGCAAACAAGTCATCTAAACCCATCCATCCTAAAGCCCAAACCTAATCAGGCCTACTTGGGTTTTTCCGAGAGCTTAACACCAAACTACACGTTCGCTAACTAATTGGTATGCTGATAGAATCAACCTACATCGGTGCCGAGAGCTATAGTGGGCCTAGGCTGTCCCTTTTTGAAGGTGTAGTAAGAAATTGGGCCTTGGCATTCAAGTAATGATAGCAAACAGGTTACGTAAGAAATATCTACACCAAATCGCTATAAAAGGAATAAGAGTTGAAGAAGAAATGTATGCATTACGAACCCACAAAAACTTTCTCATTCACTAATTACACACCTCTTTTCATACACGAGCTAACTTACCTGTCGGAGTGCTAATTCTGGCACCCCCTAACCGGAGTGTTTCTTATTTTAGGCATCGAAGCAAGGATCAAGTGGAGGACTGTTTAGATAGAAGGAATATTTTAAAACCACTCCTCACAATGTGCCATATTTTTAATGATAAAATTATAAACTTAGTAAACTCAGTTAGTTATAACCTCAGCCAATTCAGTGATAATTTTCCTTAAAAAACACTAACCATATTATTAATTGAACCAAATTGAAACAAAATTTGAAATTAAGGGTCAAAATTGAGCCAATTGAAAGTATACAGACTAAAATGCTATAAGGGATAAAATATTAGGACTACCAGTTTAATTTGCCCAAAAGTTAGCTGAGGTTGAAGTTGGTACTTGTTTGTAGTTAAAGACATGGGTAACTCAATGAAGTTATTTATTACTATTCTAATTTTCTTTTTTTAAGTTTGTATCCTTCTCATTCTGAATTCAGTGCAAAACTTTGTGGAAAAAAAATCAATTAATTAAAGTGAGATTTTTATTTATTTATTTTTTTTTAAAGAGAGGTATTTTAGAATATATCGATTTACCGTCTCTCATTCTCTCTCAATACCAACCCTCATTCGTCTGTCTTAGTCAAGGCCAAGAAACAACAGAAAGGCTAGTGCTTTTCATTTTCAAATAAATTATCATATATGGGAGAGCAACCCAACACTCTTCTCTTTTAACTAAAGTAATTAAATCGGGGCTCCTATAATCTTGATGAAGTTTTACTTTAGTTAATGAAGTTTTCTCTCTCAATTCTATCTCATAACAGAATTGAGAGAGAAAAATAATATATTGGATTCAACTGTATAAACGGCAATGTACATAGACTGTTTATATAGTGAGGGAAAACTTAATTTACATAATATATTGTATTCAATTGTATAAAAGACAATGTACAAAGACCGTTTATATGGTAAGGGAAAACATAATTTAAGAAACAATGGTATATGGTAAGGAATCAATCAAATCTCCTAATAAGCTAGAATCAAGCCTGGAATATTCACAACCCTCTTCAAACTCAAGGTGGTTGTATTAAGACCAACTTGAGGTTGGAAAGTAACTCATTAAAGCGACCGAGAGGATGAGCTTTAGTGAAGAATCAATCAAATCTCCTAATCAAGCTGGAATCAAGCCTAGAATATAGACAAATATACATATATATACATTCACAAACCCCCTCAAAACTCAAGGTGGTTGTATAGGCCAACTTGAGTATGGAAAGCAACTCATGAAACCAACTAGGATGATGAGCTTAGGTGAAGAATTAGTGTGACGTCCTAGGCACATAACCTGATATCCTCATTCTCTTATTCTCGTTTAATCTCTACATCCAAAGTTTTGATCTCAATCTAAGGCCTGCCGTGTTAGTTCTCTACTTTCCAAAAATCTTCTTGTGTGGTTAGCCAAACCTATTTTGGATTCCAAAAAAAAATTCTTGATCTGGGTGCAAAGGTAGAACTGGGGTGGTGGAATACCTAGTTGCATTTAGTTCGTTAAACAAAACTGCACATGCAGGGGAAAGAGCCGCACATGCGGAGGGGCCGCATGTGCGGTGAACGCTTGGTTCTTGGGATGTGTTCTAGAATCAAAGCACATGTGGAAGGCACATGTGGGGGGTCGCTGCACGTGTGGCCACGGGCTTGCATGTGCGGAAATGTCATATTCGAGTTCGAATTTTGGACCACTTTTTGCAAAATCTAATTTCATCTCCCTCTCTCATCACATTTCTCATTGCTCTTTGTCTTTATACTCATATTTCTAAATAATTTGTAATTAATTAGTTGCTTTGTTTTCATTCGGACTTGTAATAGTTAATTAATGAGTTTAATTCATTCGGGTTTGTAATTATTAGTTAATTAGGACATTAATTCGGACCCTCTCGTGCGAGGGCCAAATTGTAATATTTGTATGTCTTTCAACCCCCATTTCTTTCTTCATTTTATTTACATGTTTACCATGGTTGCATACAATATCATGTTTTTGTTTCATATCATTACCAAGTGTTGTATCCATTTTTGCATGCATTGAGTTCGATTCATCATTCTAATACATTGTCATTTCTTATTTACTTGAATACGTGGATTATCACATGCTTTGAGTTGACCCATATGACATGTTAAATAAACCAAACTTAGTAGTTGCATTTTCGTATGTGTTGCATTTGTCATTTTGCATATTTAGGAGTATGCATTTTTCTAATTATTTTTTTCCATTTGGCTTGCCTCGGTTGAGCAGTAGGTGAGCATTTTTTCTTTAGCATATTGCATGAGTGTTTGTATTACCATTTCAAGAATACCACCCCGAGGCTACGTGCTCATTTGAAATATCTCTTTGAATGCTTATGGATGAAGGCTATTTTGCTTAAGTTGGAATGACTTTGATAAATGTACATATGAGCATGCTTTTCATTCAAGTAACACATATTCAAAACTCTTTTCAAACAAACGCCAAATCAAAGCATTCCAAAGTGGGTGAAATAGGCTATACTTGTGTGCATCACATAGTAAATTAGCATAATAATCGGAACATGAACATATTCTGTCTATAAAAATTACATCATGATTAGTAAAGGCCGATCTTTGATCGAGTGAGTGGGGTGCTCAATTCATGACCTTTTCATCTCATACCTAAGTTTCCGAACCAAGGCACTTTGATTTTAATGGACAAGTGGCCTTCGGCACGAGTCACGGGTTTCCTAAATTTCTCAAAAATATTTAGGTGGCGACTCTGAAATCTAGCAATGCAGTCCATTTTTTTTTTTTTTTTGACATCTCTGATGATTAATGCATTTTCTAAGATTTGCCAGACTTGGGCTCTCATTCATTTTTCTATTTCATATTGCACTTGTGAAACTAGATTCAGAAGCACGGGAGTCTGAACTATAGGGCTGTCGTACCTGAGGAGACTAAACCCCTCCGAAGAGTGCAAAAAACCAGCTACAGTTTCTGGCAACTTTGCTAAGGATATTTAACGAACTTGACTTGGACTTCATGATGTGACATTTTATTTACAGATATATGTTCATTGCATTGCATTTGCATGGTGTTTGAAGTCACTATGTTTACCATCTGATATCTTGGACAACTTGCCAGAGGCTTACCAAAAGCTTGCCAAAAGGTTAGTTGGACATAGGCAATGTCACATTAGGAACACAACCCTTAGATCTGGGTTACCGCTGTACCGCTTGATCCTCCTTTCACTTTTTAGTGTTAGAAGTGAGAGGTATCTTACATAACCTTGCTGAGGTACCCCTTTGACCAATTGGTCTAGTGCATATAGTAAATTTCTACTGACTGTTCCAACATAGGACATGATACTTGCCGTATGCAGGATTTCATGAAACTACTTGCTTGAAGTAGTAAAACCTTAGCTCATACCAAAACTAGGACATCTTAACCCCACCCCCTCATAGGGGGGTTTTGGCTCTCTTTACCTGGTATGTGCTCTACAATGAAACTGTACAGGGGTGATTCATATCAGTGGTATAGTTAGTATCAGTTTGTGGGGCAATAATTAAGTGGGGTGTATAATCTTACAACTATAATCATATCTATTCTAATGACATGGTGGCTGAGGTGTTGTCCGATTTCTGATTTTTGCTTTTTCTTTATTTCTTTTGCTAGGTAGTCGAAAACCATAGATTCAAAAAGTTTTGATGCCCCCCAAGTGCTCTAGACTCGTGTTAGAAGACTTTGTACGGTCGGAGATCTTGTTTGGGGATAGCCAGTGTTTGCTTCATTGTCACCAGTTGCAAGGTGAAGAAAGGTCAGGCAGAGTTCACCAGTCTAGTTATTTCAGCAATAACCCATCAGCTCACCTATACTCAGTTCACCTCAAGCACAATCATCTACTCCCATAATGGCACAATATCCCTCATCAGACCTGGAAGAATTATTGGTTCATCTTCAGTAGTCAGTCGACTCACTGTAGCATGACATGGCTCGTCAAGATGAGGTCACGAATAGGTTTGAGCGACAACAACAACAATTGATTGTGGCTTCTGCTTTACATATACCTAACGTGGCTACTTCTGTGACCAGTACCACTGCCAATGCTACTGTAGCTCAACATGCACTAGCCGACGGTGTTATGGCTTTTCCCATTTAGCTAGACCCAATTCCAGTATAGATGTCTGGAGCTCTAGTTTACTAGGCTGTGGCACCTTTTTAATTTGATGTCGACTTAACCATGCTCAAAGTCAATAAATTGGAAAACTTGTTCAAAAAGGCACAGGGGTTTAACACCATTCCAGCTATAGATAATGGGTATACTGAATTTGCCGTTACTTTGCCAGTGTGGTTCAAAATGCCGCATATTGGCGACTTCGATGGTGTTAGGGATCCAATGGTACATTTACGTCTGTTTTCGACTATCTTGCGACCAATGAGTTTGACCAGACTTCAGAAGTCGTCGCTCTTCAGCCGAACCATGTCAGGTATAGTTTTCATCTGGTATGTTAAATTGGAGGACTCTGTGAAACAGAGTTGAGAGGAATTGGCCAAATCTTTCATTGCTTAATACTCTTACAACACGCAGATCGAGGTCACAACACATGATCTTAAGGCAACGAGTCAGGAGCCAAAATAGGGTTTCTCAGAGTTTGTAACTAGGTGGAGGGCCAAGGCATCGATGATGACCACCCAAGCCTCAGAAAAGGACCAAATCAGGATGGTTGTTCGGAATCTTCAAGACAAGCTGCTACAGAAGATGACCGTTCTCCCCTTATTCATGTTGAAGGAAATTCAAGAAATAGGAGTTCAGATTGAAGACACGATGAAGCAGGGTATCATCGTTGATGACAAGCCAACCAAGAAGCCTTTTATTTGCAGTTCTAATACTGTCGGGAGTAGCACAGCTGTGAGGCCTTCAAAGGTGAGTGTTGTCACCCCTTTGCCAATATGAACCCACAAACTTCCAATCCTACCTGAAACCAAAGGACATTCAATCAATTGCACATGACTCTATCTCGAGCCATGCAGGTGTTAATAAAAAAGGGACATCTGAAACCCCTGGAACCTTGACCACTTCCAGACCCTCTCCTGCCTAGGCACGATCCCACCAAGTACTGTGCCTTCTATCAATAACATGGCCACGAAACCAATAAGTGCTACTGCCTACGTCATGAGATTCAAGATCTCATTGACAACAAAGTTATAGCTCCACCCCAAATGCCGAGCATCGCAACCAATCCACTACCTAACCATAACCAAGTACCACCCCTACCATGCACCAATTACATCCATACACTACCCCTGTCTTATGACCCGAGCGTCTATATCACCCCCTCCCATCTACCAAAGCCGGTGTTGTTTATCCCTGATGGCATAAACTTGTGCATGGTGAACACATCTAACCCACAAGCCAAACCTCATAAAGTTGTGGTGACAACACCCGAAGGAGAGGAGCTTTTGACCTTGCAAGTAAGTACTGGTCTGCCACTAGAAATTCCTAGGGAAGTATCTAAGGAGGAATATGACCCTTAGTCAAGACATTGTTCCTGTCGCTCAACCCAAGCCTAAGGTAGTATTGTCGAGCTCAGTTGATGTTAATGTGGTCAGAGAAGATAGCCCAAGCCAAGGGTTGGATGATTTGGACAACCTCCAATTCTTTGAAGAACATAACTAGGGCAATGTGCAGATCAGTTGGTTTGACCTGAGCCTGTCGGTTAATAATTGAGGATGGTTGAGTGATGAATTTGACAAAGAAGAGAAAACATGAGACAAACCCGAAGGAGAGAAGCCTGTGGCAAGTGTGGTAGCTGGGGAAGCTGAAGAAAGAGAAAAAATGCTTGAGAGTAGTAGTGCAGAAAAATAAACCCAAGAATTGGGTATCGATGAAAACATTAAACAAGAAGCTGTGCTAGGGTAGTTTGAACGGGAAAGGATCAAAGATAACTGGAAGGCCGCAACACCTTGTCACCCTGAGGGGATAATTATCTTATGGGAGTGATTCAAATAGAGCCAGACAACTGTCTATCAACAATTGAAGATGAAGGTGAATGATGAGAGTACAGCGATCTATATCTTGCTCACACAGACGAAGACTAGAGAGATCATATCCCTGATAAGACTTGGTATCCTGAATAAATAAATCACCTAACTAGGAGTGGACGGTATTTCAAGCCTCCAAACTTGGACCAAGCAGAACCCCTAGGAAAGGACAGAGAGGTTGAGAAAGAAAATGAGAATAAGTTGGAAGAGGAGCGGGTTCTGAAACAACTGAAAAAGATCCAAGCTAACATTTCCATTTAGGGCCTCCTTATGGCTTCGCGAGTACATTGACAGGAAGTTTTGTCGGCAATAGATAAAGCCAAGTTGTCCATCGATACTACACCAGAGCAACTCATCGGCCTAATCTTCCCAGGTAGCACCAAGTCTATGCTCACTTTCTCTGATAAGGAGTTGCCACCAGAAGGATCAACTCATAACAAACCACCATACATATCTGTTAAGTGTAGAGGAAAATGGGTTCCAGTGGTTCTAGTGGACACCGGCTCTACTATCAACGTATGTCCTTGTCGTACTGCCTATGCAATAGGCCTAATGTCGGCAGATTTCGTCCTCATAGCTCAGGTGATCCAGGCGTACGTCAATACAAGTAGAGAAGTTATAAAGATGATGAAAGTACAGATCCATATAGGCTTTTCTGAGCATGAAATCGAGTTCCATGTGCTTGATGTGTCGGCTACCTTCAACTTACTTTTAGGGAGGCCCTGGTTGCATTACATGAAGGCTAAGTCTTCCACCCTCCGTCAAATGCTGAAATACCCTCATGAAGGAAGAGTGGCTACCATTTTTGGGAACTCATCTATTTATCCACTGCTAGAGGTCACTAAGCCTTTGCTAGAAATGAATCATGGTGATGAGGATGTGTTTCTTTTGGGTTTCACGCTAGCAGAAGCCTAAGTGGTACATACAATCCTAGCCGAGGACGAAGGCATGTATGTCAGTGCTCATTCCATTTATTTTATGCACAAATTGCGACGCATTCCCGCAATGGGGCTTGGAAGAAGTGGAAGAAAAGGTGTTGTGGTGCTAGCTGAGGTGCCACACAATCCACATGCCTTTGGATTGGGCTATGTTCCCACCAAAGAAGACTGGAGAAGGAAGAGAGAAGAGATGAGAGAAAGAGCCAAGGCCAAAAGAGCCAAGAAACATTATGAGCTGGTTCATAGGGCAATCCAGGGAATGTTGAATGGGCATTTTGTTAGAGACGGAAAGGATTTTCCCTTTTGCGGCTTTCTTGAGTCTTGGGTCAATTCCTTAACAAAAAAGCGTTTCCTGGGTTTTGAAATATTCTTCGACCACTAGCTTCAAGATAGTGATGAAGAGGGGGTTAATCCAAATATCAATGCCGGCCAGAGTAAAGATGACGATTTAGACAGCAGTAGGGCTAGAGTAGGGGTAACACTGGTCGATCTCTTGATAGAGCCTAAGACTAGTACAGAGCACTTAGGGGATACCAGTACTATTTCTATGATTGGAGAGGAACTGATTATGGACTCCACCAGTTGCATTTTGGATGTGTCGAGGGCGCCAGGCCTCACTTGGCAGTTGGAGAAGGGCTTTATTACTAGTTATGAATCGGTTGATGAGCCTGAGTCTGATTCCACCAAGTTTGTCGAGTCAGAGTCAGAGTCGAGTCTGGTATTTCTAGGCATGGTAACGCGGGTGCCAAAGTCCTGTCGAGATCTTCTTTTAGTTTTTCTTTTGCGTCAACTGTAACATAGGACCCAAACTTTATTAATGGAAATGCAGTAGACTTCACTTACTTTTCTATGCCTTTAGTTTGCTGCACTGATATTGATTTTCAAAATTTTGATTTAAACAAAGAGGAAGAAATTTCTCGGGCTTTGAAAAATTTGATTGACCAAGAGGAGGAGAGGCATGCTAAGCCTAACACCGAAGAGATCATTGCAATTAATGTGGGTACTGAAAAAGATCCACGCTTAGTCCAGATCGAGTCCACATTATCTTTGGAGGAATGTGAGCGTTTAACCACTTTATTAAAAGATTTCAAAGATGTTTTTATGTGGTTCTATGAAGACATGCTTGGAATTGATCCTAAGATTGTACAGCCCCTGATCCCTCTTAACCCCGAGGCTCGACCAGTGAAGCAAAAACTCCGCAGAATTTGCCCAGATTGAGCACTGAAGATTAAAAAGGAAGTCACTAAGCAGATTAATGCAGGATTCTTGATGGTATCAAAATATCTGACTTGGTTGCCAACATTATTCCGATTCCGAAGAAAGATAGTAGAATCAGAGTATACTCCGAATGATGACTTTTCGTTGCCATACACGATGAATCGGTTGACTGCACTGTCGGCCATGCGTTGTTGTCGTTTATAGACGGGTTTTCAGGGTGCGACCAGATCTTAATAGCGCATGAGGATAGAGAGAAGACTATGTTCACCACGCTATGGGGTACTTACTGCTACAGGGTTTTGCCATTTAGGTTGAAGAATGCTGGGGTACATATCAAAGAGCTACAACCACCATCTTTCACAAGAAGGCCGCTACATCGCACTGGAAATTTTTTTTGAATGGATTAAGGAGTACAGACTGAGATTGAACCCACAGAATTGCACTTTTGGGGTGATTGTAGGGAAAATGATGGGTTTTCTGATTACGCAGAGGGGAATTGTAGTAGATCCATCCAAGATCAAGGCCATCTTAGCAACGCCACCACCAAGGACTAAAAATGAGGTGTGTGGTTTTCTAGGCAAAGTGCAATTCATAAGATGGTTTATCTCCAAATTAACATTGACTTGTGAACCACTATTTGGTCTCTTGAAAAAAGGGAAGAAGTTCTGATAGGATAATAGAGTCAGTTTGCCTTCGAACAAATTAAGCAATACGTTCAGAATCCGCCTGTATTGTCACCACCAGAGTTAGGGAAGCCAATGATCATGTATCTGTCCGTGACAAAATCAACCATGGGATGCATGATAGTATAAGAATCAGAAGCTAAAGTAGAAAAGGCCATTTACTACCTGAGCAAGAAGATGCTGGATTACGAGATCCACTAAACTCCTTTGGAGAAGGCTTGCTTAGCTTTGATTTGGACCACTAGGAAGTTGAGACACTACCTGTTAGCTCATTCTGTAATTCTGGTTTTGAGACTAGATCCCATCAAATATCTCTTTGAGAAACTGGCGCTTACGAGTAGGCTAGCTCATTGGTTGCTTATTCTCTCTAAATTTGACCTTGAGTATGTCACTTGCAAGTTGGACAAAGAAAGAGCAGTAGCGGAATTTCTGGCAGACCACCCAGTGGAAGGAGATGAAGCAATAGAGTACCTATTCTTAGATGAGGAAATTCTGTAGATCGAAGAGGAGACGCGGAGAATGTACTTTGATAGAGTGGCTAATCAATACGGTTATGGGATAGGCGTGTTGCTTATAGCACCTAATGATTCCCATATACTCTTAGCTTTTAAACTCCGATTCAAAGTATCCAATAATGAAGCAGAGTATGAGGTGTGCATTGCTGGACTAGAAGTTGCCTTGGAACTAGGGGCAATAAATAAGGTTAGACGTCATCAGAGACTCAAACTGGTTGTTTCTTAAGCCAACGGAGATTGGAAGGTCAAAGAAGAGAAAATGAAAGTTTATCATTAGACCCTGGACATTCTGATTCCAAGGTTTGAAAAACTAACATTGACACACTTATTAAGATAGAAAAATCGATTTGCTGATGCACTGGCAACTTTATCCTCCGTGGTAGACATACTGCTCGAGGTTAAGATGCGTCCGATTATCATTGAACAGAAGTATACGCCTGCTTACGAGACAATAGCCGCAATAGATGAAGTTCAGGGCAAGAACCCCTGGAATCATGACATTTGGAACTTTCTAGAGAAAGATGCATATCCACCAGGGGCAAATGCCAAAGATAAACGAGGAATATGATGTCTGGCCATTCAGTTCATCATATGCGGAAATAAGCTATACGAAAGGGGCCATATGGGAATGCACAAACTCTGTGTTGAAGAAGAAGGGTCAAAACGTCTCATGGAGACCATCCACAGAGGAGAGTGTAGAGCACACATGAATGGTGTGATGATGGCCAAGTAGATCCTCAGACAAGGATATTATTAGTCATCCATGGAGGAGGATTGTATCAACTTTGTTTGGCGATGTCACAAATATCAAATCCATGCTAATCGCATGAATATCCCGCTGTCAAAGCTCTACAATATGACTTCACATGGCCTTTCTCAGTTTGGGGAATTGACGTCATTGGAGCAATCTCACCAAAGGGTTCGAATGAACATGAGTTTATTTTGGTGGTGATCGACTATTTTGCCAAGTGGGTGGAGGCGTAGTCGTATTCAGTGCTAAAAGCATCACATGTGGCCAAGTTCATCGGGAACAACATCATCTGTAAGTATAGGGTGCCAAATAAGATCATATCAGACAACAACTCACACTTCAAGAAGGAGGTGGTGGATTTGCTTGAGAAATATAATGTGACTTTTCACAAGTCATCAACATATAGACCACAGACCAATGGGGTCATTGAAGCCGCAAACAAGAATGTAAAGAACATCCTGCGAAAGATGGTGGAGACCTATAAGGACGGACTAGATAAATTGCCTTTTGCACTCTAGGGTTATTGAATGTCAATTTGAACATCTACAGGGGTGACTCCCTACTCTCTAGTATATGGGATGGAAGCTATTTTGCCGATTAAGATTGAAGTACTGTCTGTGAGAAATATAGCCAAGTATTAGATAGCAGAGGCAGATTGGCAGCAGAACAAGTTTGAAGAATTGATGTTGTTTGACAAGAGGAGATTGAAGGCATTATATCATATTCAAGGATATCAGCGTAGAATCGCCATGGCCTTCAACAAGAAAGTCAAATCTAGAAACCTCAAAGAAGGAGATATTGTGCTTAAGGACAATCGAACTTCAACCTATGGCCCTAGGGGCAAGTTCCAACCCAATTGGACTGGTCGCTATATCATCAAATCTGTCTAGTCAGGAGGAGCAATCATCCTCATAGACTTGGATGGCTTAGAGTTCTCATAATCGATTAATATGGACAAGTTGAAGAAATACTATCCTTGAGAGGCTTGCTAGATTGAAAACCCAAAAGGGCAACCTAGGCAAAAGTTAGAGAATGAAAAAAATTGGACATAAAGAAAAATAGAGCTCATAAGGTTGAAAACTCGAAAAGGAAGCTTTGGCAAAAGTTAGAGCGCAAAAAGAGACAGTTAATACCCAAGTGAACCCTAACTAAACTATGCAAGGCCTGATTTCCATCTATGGGATACGTAGGCAACTTCATTCTGAGGTTCGGCCGAGACCATTTTCAGCTAAACTATCATATCCATTGATTGATTGGTTCATCTCATTTGTTAGCTTGGTTGTGTTACCTCTATTTGGTAGAAGGGCCAGTTGCAAGATAGAGCAAGGGGCAGAACGATAGTGAAGGTGAATGCAGTTGTGGACAATTATGATCTTCTTGATTTGGGGCTGTGCATCTTGAGGATTGATTCCATGTGTGTCAGGTAGTGATTGCTTGTGAAAATTGTTTTGAAAATTTTTAATGAAACTGATTTTCTCAAAATTTCACTATTGCAACACAGACTATTCTTTGGACTCAAAAGGAAACTTTTCAGTACTCACAACTTTAATTACATGATTTCAACACAAGTACACCCTCCAACTTTCAAGTTAAATCAAAGTTGCTTTTATATCATAACACTTGAAAAGAAAAGTCAAAACAATGAACTAAGGGTATAGATGAGTTAGGTAGTCGTCCTATGCCTCATGTCCACACTCTCAAACGGCTATGCTGCCAAGGATGGCCCGACTTGTATCTCATCCTCAAGCCAAGCCAAACACTCACCAGAAAGGGCACAACTGAAACTAGTAGCAAGGGCCAAAAGCTCTCTCATCCTCTAAATAGTGAGGTATCAAGCCAAGTGTGAACCACAAACTGGGAATGAAGCTGGATATTCCTCCCTCTCATCTGGATAAGTCTGATCACACCCAAACTAGCATCTGAACCAGAACGGGAAGTAGAACACAGAGTGTGTGAGGCCAATCAACTGTGTACCCGGCTAGCGGGACATGTTGTAGCTCATCTCAGACAAGTTAAGTCAGGGGGATCGCCAAGCAATATCAATCGCAGATCTGCTGCACATCCATTCGCACCATAACCCTTCTGTGGGGAACTTCACTAGTTGCGACTAAAAGAAGTAGGATCTGGCTGAATACTCTGGGCAAGGGTCCACAACTTTCAACTTATCCATCAACCACACCTGGGGAGGGATAAAAAAAATAAGAGAGATTAAAGAATAAAGAGATATGCGTTGAGATAAAAAGTAAGAAAAGGGCTTTGAGAGAAAATAGGGAGTAAGTGCCAAAGTGATGTGAGAAATCATAAATAAGAAAGGGTAGGAAACAATACCTAAAAAGTAGTGGACTCCCTGCAAACCGAGAAGTCTCTCGCCAATGGAAAGCATCCAATCCAATTATGGTTTTGGCCAGTGCCAAGCCTATACAGCTCCGGCACTCCTTGAGGAATTGAGCCACTTCAATCAGTCGGATGCTAACTCTGCTACCATTGGGGCAAGAAGATAATGGGCGGGCAAGCATGTATAGAGGGCATGTTGGCGATAACCTTGCCAAAAACAATCACGCCTATCCCCAATGTCGGAGAAAGGATGAATCAGGCCAATAATGTCTAACTCTCTATCATGAGCCAAAGATTTAGCCTCCTTGAAAGAGAGGCCACACATTTGTTGAAGAGACCGTGCATGGCCAAAAAGGGTTTCAGGCATAATTTCCTCGTCACACTGGGACTCCATTAATGCTTGAAACACTTTGAGAGTAGGACACATTTCTTGTGATCCAAAGCAAAATATGTGAGTAATCGGGTCCCAACAGTGGGCAGCAGCATGGAGGAACGGAAAACAAAGTGAAGTGAGGCTCAAAGTAAAAAGAGCCTTTACGCCGAAATTGTTGAAATTCACTTTTTCTGTGCCGTCAAAAGTGGCTCTCCAATCTTTGAACTTCTTCACAGCGAAAATCTCCATTTTTAGAGAAAACAAGCAGAAAAGATGAGGTTCTGTTGAAGAAATATCAAGAGAAGACCTTTATAGAAGACAAGGTTATGTGAGTGGTTGCCAGCTGTTGCCAGCTATAGGTCTTGGCCGGCCGCCCACATCACCAGTCGGCCATCCATTTTGTTAGCCGGTCAACCAAGTGTGTTGGCCATTCAGCTTGGCAACATTGTTGTGTTTTTTCTCTTTGTTTTTGAGTTTTGTTTTGAGTCTTTTATTTCTAGCAAGTGTAAATAGGTGTGTTTAGGTTGTTTCTACTTTGTCTTTCCTTTATTGAGTTGTATTTTTCATTTTGGTCGATTATAGGCTCAATATCTGATTAAGAACTCGTTCGAATACAAGAAGTTTCAATTTTAAATACAATCATTTTTTAAGCAAGTGTTGTGCCATGCTCGAGATGCTATGCAAAACAAAAGTTCTTTTATAAAATTGTAGGGTTCAACCCCGATCATAGTTTTTAAATAAGAGAGAAAAAAAAAAATTTCAAAAGCAAAAGTATAGAACCTATCTGAAGTTATACAAAGTTTTGAACTACTAAAGCAAAAGAAAGGAAAAAGAGAAATCCAAAATTAGCATTCGTCAGGTCAAGTGCATCTGGAAGCCCTCTTCGTTATCTTTCGAGGATAAGACTCAAGACCATTGTCGCCATTAGCACCACTCTCACCAGAGGACTATGACTCTGAGCCAAAATCATTTTCTCCATCCTCAAACTCAAAGTGCTTGCTCATGACCTCCTCGGTGTCTCTTGTCTCAGTGTCCCTGCTAGTCCAGGTCCTCTCCGTAGACGAAGAAGCCCCCTACACTCGGGATTCACTGTCACTGCTTTGACTCGGCTCCAACTCCGGGCATCTCTGTCCCTACCTATACCTCTTCCCTCACCCTTGCCATGTAAGGGGGCCCTCTATCTTCCCTCCCCACAGCTAGAGGGGGTACCATAGATGCCGTTGGTACTGGTGCAGGCTGAAAAGAGTTTGTAAGAAATAGAGCATCAGTACAGTTTGGTGCAGAAATAGTATGAATATAGTCAAAGGAAACTAGTGCATGTTAGATGAGAAAAGTGAGACACCTAATGACCGCGGTAGGTGAGTAATACCTCCCTCCTTTGCACCATGTGGACTATGGAGTCGACCAACTGAAGGAGGCCATCCACGTAACCCACTGACACTTGCAAATGAGTTTGAACATCACTATACAGAAAAGGGAATATGAAATACAAACAGCGAGACAAAGTGCATACCTGCTACACGTTGGGGTCCCTAACGTACTCGTCTTCCTCCTCCGAGTACTCAATCAGAATTTGTGATCGTAGTTGGGATCGCAAGCAGATTTATTAAATGAACAGGAAGAGGAGCCCCTTCAACATAAGGCTCAACTGTACGAGCGGCACCTCTAGTAGCAGGAGCATCTGTAGCGCCTCCGACGTGAGCTCTGGCCAAAGTTAGCATGAGGTGGGTCTGGATGAAATCGATGTAATCCCCAACCCCACAAAAGAGATTAGTGTCCTACCCCCCCCCCCATGAATTGCATGATAGCCTCAATAAGAAGACTATAGGCGATCCTCATAGAGGACGGAGGGGGAGTAGGAACAATGGGGTCTGGTAAGCCTGGGGTCTGGTGCACGAACCTCTGCACCAGATACCAGGTCCGGCAGAAGGGACCCTCCAGCATGATCCACAACCTGGAGGTATCCCAAGACCCGTCGTACTCGTCTCTCATTCCGATTGGCATGACCATCCACAGCTACCACGTAACCTGCAAACAGAGAATTTACGGTCGTCAGTTGTTGTCAGTTGTATCAGTTGTCGAATTATGGAATGGAAACAATATAGATGGAATTGAATAGGTATAGGTTTCAAATTACCTCACGTGCTGCCACTATATCAAAGAATCAGTGGTAGTAGGTAAAAGTGGTGATACTACGTCGCCGAGGATAACACCTGCTGTTATATCACCTAGAGTGAGGCACGGATGTCTCCACCTCATCTCTCGGCACCGGAGCAAGGGCAGGGAATTATGCATAGACCTAGAGCTGCAAGAAAAGAACAGTTTATGAGTCAACGGGCATAAACAAAAATAAAGACAGAAAGTGCAAAGTAGAAAGCATAAGTTACAAAAATTGAAATGGAAGTGCAAGACATACCTTCCAGGCTCTCCAATAGCTGTTGACCATGTTCCCCTTCCTATAGGAACCGGAGCTCATATATCCATACAAAGCAGCAAAGCCTGCGCAACCCCAATCCTAGAAGTGCACACGCAGTAGGACCACCAAGGCACTGAGCAGATATAGACCCACGGTGTTCCACCTGTTCGCGAACAAGGTGGTACCAGGAAGGTCGATTGGAAATCCGCGAGGGCACTGCTCAATCTGCTCTTGAGTCTCTGGCTGGCTTCCATGGAAATGGTCATAGAACCAACTGTAGCGCACCATGGATGGCCTATCCAAATGAGGGCGCGAGCCAAGAAGATGGACCCAGGCAGCCTGCCACTGGCCCTTGTTACGATCAAAGGAGATCGGATCACCCCTACTCGTAACCTCGTGATCATGGAGAAGTCATAAGGGGGTCATCGTCATCTCCCTGGTAGTAGAGAAGTGGAAAGAGTTGGTAGTGTACCACCACCTCTCCACTAGGGCGCTGAACAAGGACCGGTTCACCTATAGCTATGAAAGCCTGGAACAGAATAGGCTGAAGCCTGCCTCGTCAACCATCTCTCTGACTCGAGTGGTGAACTCCTGGTACCAGTCCCTCGCTGTCATCTCTTTATAGCCTTTCTAAGCAAGAGCATCACCCTATATTGAAAGAAGAATTTGTTACATGCATGATAGATGAGAGTTTGTAATGAATGTTAAAGTAAAAAAACTTTATAGAAAGAAGCAAAGGTTCTTACTTCAGAGGCATCATGGAAGAGGTGCGAGGTCTGCTCCTGTAGGAGGAAATCCTCAAGCATGCCCCGGGCAAAATCCTCAAACTGCAACATACCACTAGGAGCCATCGTATGTGTATACGGATGGCAGGTGGCTGGAGCGAAAGGCCTCACCATCAGTGGTGGTAGCTCGATGCATAGGCTCTAGAGAGAATATCTCTTCTGCAGCAATGTTAGCAGCAATGTCCTCTGTCATCCCGTTGGCCTCCTCTATCATTGACTCCTTTACCCCCGCGACAGGTGGAGGAATAGACACCTTAGAAGGGGCATCGTCATGTGGAATATCTTTGGCCATGGAGAATGTGGTGGGTGGTGAGAGAAAAACAAGAAAAAATGAGGGAAATAGGGGGGAAAAAACCCCCAAACCAAACCCTAGGAGAGAAAAAGAGAGGAAAAAGTCAAAACATGAGACAATACCAAAGACCAAGAAAAACCCGTGAAAACAAGCAAAAAACAATGGGAGACCCAAAAGCTTAACCAAATCAAAATCTAATCGGTTCAAAATGTTAAGGGCTATGAGGGTTTTGCGAAAAATGTTTGCGTGGATTGTTGGGTAAATCGGATGAAGTGAAAATCTAGAGAGAGAGAGAGAGAGGGCCTAGAGAGAGGGAGAGGTATTTTGGACGATTTGTGTGTGAAGGAATGAGACAAATAAGTGCTTTTAATGAGCCATGGGGTGAAAACCCAGAATTTCCTCGACGGCAATGGATTGGCCTACGGTCAAACTGTTGTACCTGCTGGCTCTTTTTGGCCGAAGTTCTCCAAAGGTATTTTGAGTTGTTTTCCTGGAAATTTACCTATTTTGGGCACGATTGATCTTGTATTTATTTGACAAAATGAAAAATTAAAGAATTTGGGTTTGTTCAAGTTACAGGAAATTCCGAAGTGTCATTCTGGATGAACCGTTCTAGGTCTCGCCACTTCTCCAAAGTATGAATATGCGTCGACCTTGAGCTCAAGAAGGTTTTATCCTCTTTTCAGTATGTGAGAACTTTTAACTGTGAGTTAAAGATAGGAGTTTGAAAAAATAGGAAAAGAAGAGGAAGATCTCTAGTAAAACAGGGTTGTTCATCGCCACTTCCCCCATGAGGTGGTTTCAAAACCACCTCTTTCTGTTTATCATTTCTATTATGTTGCATGTTATGTTACATGGAACATGCATTATATTGTATTTCGCATCAATTACAGCAATTATGTCGCATTATATTGCATTTATGTGCATTGTGCCTATTCATCTTATTGTGTCTATCCTTATCACCCGATGTGATTCGGCTTATTGCATGTATTAAGCTTGTTCACCCTTTCCTCTCTATGTGAGACGTAGTTAGGATTGTATCTTCCACCCCCTCTACGTGAGATGTAGTCTGGTTTGCATCTTTCCACCTCTCTTTACGTGAGACATACTACGTGAGACGTAGCTAGGATTGTAACTTTTTACCCCTTTCTACGTGAGACGTAGTTAGGATTGTACACCCTCTCTACGTAAGACGTAGTTTGGTTTGCATCTTTCCACCCCACTCTATGTGAGACGTAGTTAGGATTGTATCTTCATCTCTCTATGTGAGATGTAGTTTGGTTTGCACCTTATCATCCCTCTCTACGTGTGACGTAGTTTGGCTTGTATCTCTCCTCTCTACGTGAAACATAGTTTGGATTGCATCTTTTCATCCTCTCTATGTGAGACGCAGTTAGGATTGCATTTTTTTCACTCCTCTCTACGTAAGACGTAGTTTGGATTGCATCTTTTCATTCTCTCTACGTGAGACATAGTTAGGATTGCACTTTTTTCACTCCTCTCTACGTGAGACGTAGTTTGGATTGCATCTTTTCATCCTCTCTACGCGAGACGTAGTGAGGATTTCATTTCTCATACCCTCTCTACGTAAGACATAGTTAGGATTGCATCTTCCTCTCTCTCTCTCTCTCTCTCTCTCTCTCTACGTGAGGCGTAGTTTGGCTTGCATTTTCTCACATCCACTCTACATGAAATGTAGCTTGGTTAAACTTTCCTCTCTCTATTTGAAATATGGTTAGATGCAATTGTTGGTTGCATCGTTTTTTCTCTTTTTACATGAAACGTGTTTGGAATTGTTGTTTGCTTACTTCTTTCCATGTGAGACACGTTAGGATTTATTTTGTTTTAAGCTTGAGGCTTGTTTCATTCATGTGCCGTCATCTTTTTATTACTCATTGCATTGTCTTGCATGATCATGGATTTCAAGTGTAGCCTTGAGCATATCATTTACATCTTACCCTTGAACTATGATGGTTTGATACCTTGCAAAGGGATACGTAGGCAACTTTCAAGTTTAACCAATTGCGTTTACATTTTGTTTGTTCACCCAAGTCTTATGGCCTTGTCAAATGGATCATCTTTGGCCTTTGACATTCACTCACATCATTTCATGACTTCAAGTTCTGTCAAAGAGGGGCAATTGTAGACACCCCATTTTCACTGCCCTTAAGACTTGGGTGCTTTACTCTGAACACTCGATGATGAAATATTACGCTGTGCAACCGTTCAATTTCTTTAGCAAAAGGCTTTGGTTTTAAGCTTTAAAACCTAAACCTTGTACCCCCTTTGGAACAAAACCTTATTTTTTCTAGCCTAACCATTCAGAGAACTGCTGGCCAACAAATGGCCAGCAGGCCATTTTCATTGGGCCGGTCGTCCCTCTTTATGGCTAGCCGGCCATGCTCAGCCTAGCAAATATTTTGACACCAGCCAATTGTCCCCATGTGCATGCCTTGCACCAACTGTCTCCTTGCTGATATTTCCGACGTGAGAACCTGTTTTTCTACAAATACAAGGCCTTCCCTCATTGTTTGGGGTTAGAAAAATTTTCCAAAAAGCTATAGCTTCTTCAACACACTTCCCTCCTCTCTTGCAATATACATACACTATACATACACCTTCTAAGCTTGAACTTGAGGCCTTGGCTAAGATTCTTGAAGACAATTTCTGCTACTAGGGAGTGTTAAGCTTGTGGTTTGTTAGCAAGGAAGCTCTTCCTCTATTTTAAGAGGCATACTTTGAGCCCTTTTGCAATCTCTTCACTCTTTTCTTTACCTTTTCTTACTAATTTTAGAGCCATTTTAAACTCAAAAATGTGATTTAAAGTCACAAAAAGAGGAGGGTTAGCCACCCTTCGATAGGCCTTGTTTCATAGCTTAGTGCTTTACCTTTTTTCAGTTTGTATCTTTTGGTTTTAGGCACTTTTTCTACTTCTTCTTCTTCTTCTTCTTCTTCTTTTTTTTTTTTTTTTTTTTTTTTTTTTTTGAGGTTTAGGGGCTATTTTAAGTGCTTATTTAATTTATGGTTTGAATATTATAGTATTGTTGTTGTAAGTCCTCACGGATTTGGTGTATAGGCTTTAGCTTCCAATCCATTTGAGTTGATAGTCTTTTCTTTCATTTTTTATACCTTTCATATACATGTTCATGTCATTGTAATCACCCATCTTTTTCATTTATAATCTGCAACTTCCCTCCCTTCTTTGTTTCTTTTGATTAAGAGTTGTATCAAATAAAAATTTTTGCTCATGGCATAAGAAAGAGAGCTCTCATGCTAAATGGTTTAATCTCTCTAGAGATTGATTACCAAGGCATTACATCTCTCTTATGCTAAGCATGATCTTTGAAGGGACTACTGTTCTAGTTAGAGCCTTGGAAATCTCAAAAGAAAGAGTCATTATAGCTTATTATCAGTTTTGGATTTGGAGTCATTATCGCTCGTTTTGGGTTTGACTCTAAATTCATTATCGCCCGTAAATAAGTTTGATCATTCCTTTGTAGTTTCCCCCATAGAAAAGGGCTTGCAAAGCTCATTTCTTGGGTTAAGTCGTGCTTCTATTCTTTATTGCTTTGGACTTAGTGGACGTAATCATCACCTTTGGACAAAAATGAAGAAAAGATAAGAAAATGAAAAGGTAAAGTAAAAAGGGCTAATAAAATTGGAGTAAAAAGAGGTAAAAAGATAATCAAATTTGGTTTGCTTAGGTTCGGTCGAATGTTATACCGAACTTATTGCATCTTGAATCATCACATACTATTTCAGTGATATTCGACAATTTAAGAAGCAACTCTACCCCCCTCCCTTGAGGTAACTCCCTGATAGAGAGAAGGTATTGTCTATCCTTTGTTTCATTTATTGAGCTCTTGTCCTATCATTTCTAAGATCATCACAGAACAATTTTACGATGATTGATGATTTGAGAATCGAATTTGCTCCTCTCTTGATCATATTCATGATAGGGAAGGGCAAAGAGGATAAACATCTCCTGAAAACACTATGTCTTGCTCTGTTTCAGTTCTATTGCAGCAGGGTATTCCCCAAAAATAGTGGTCGGCTGGTCGACCATCATTCCGGACAGCTAACCACTCTCTTAGGCCAGCCAACCACCCATTTTGTACAGGCAGTAGTATTTTTGCAACAGAACAGAGCATATCCTAAGGCCAAAACAAAACAATTTACTGACTGCAAATAGAACTGTTCCTAGCAGCAAACAAAGAGGTTTTCGATGGGTGTTTTCAATTGTGCGCATGCGGTTCCTTGCCTCCCATCCGAGTCCATTAGATTAGTAGCCTTAATATTCATATTTGTATATAATCTACAATTAATTAGGTTCTTTGTTTTCATTCGGACTTGTAATAGTTAATTAATTGGTTTAATTCATTTGTGTTTGTAATAATTTGTTAATTAGGACATTAATTTGGACCCTCTCGTGTGAGGGCCAACTTGTAATATTTGTATATCTTCCAACCCCCATTTCTTTCTCCCTTTATTTTCATGCTTACTGTGGTTGCATTGAGTTCGGTTCATCATTCTAATACATTGTTATTTCTTATTTACTTGAATACGTGCATTATCACATGCTTTGAGTTGATTCGTATGACATGTTAAATAAACCAAACTTAGTAGTTGCATTTTCGTATGTGTTGCATTAGTCACTTTGCATATTTTGGAACATGCATTTTTCTAATTATTTTATTTCCATTTGGCTTGCCTCGGTTGAGCAGTAGGTGAGCATTTTTTCTTTAGCATATTGCATGAGTGTTTCTGTTACCATATCAAGCATACCACCCTGAGGCTACATGCTCATTTGAAATATCTCTTTGAACGCCTAGGGATTAAGGTTATTTTGCTTAAGTTGGAATGACTTTGATAAATGTACATATGAGCATGCTTTTCATTCAAGTAACACATATTCAAAACTCTTTTCAAACAAACATGAAATCAAAACATTCCAAAGTGGGTGAAATAGTCTATACTTTTGTGCCTCACATAGTAAATTAGTATAATAATCGGAACATGAACATATACTGTCTATAAAAATCAAATCATGATTAGTAGAGGCCGATCTTTGATTCGGGGAGTAGGGTGCTTAATTCATAACATTCCCCTCTCATAGCTAAGTTCTTGAGCCAAGACACTTTGGTTATGACGGACAAGTGGCCTTCGGCATGAGTCACAGGTTTCCTAAATTTCTCAAAAATATTTAGGTGGCGACTCTAAAATCAGGCAATGCAGTCCATTTTTTTGGGCATCTCTGATGATTATTGGATTTTCTAAGATTAGTAGGACTTGGACTCTCATTCATTTTTTTGTTTTACATTGCACTTGTGAAACTAGATTCAGAATCACGGGAGTTCGAACTATACGGCTATCATACCCGAGGAGACTAAACCCCTCCGAGGAGCGCGAAAAACCTGCTAGATGCGCATTTTTTTTTTTCACCTATCTCTTGGAATATATATTGTGTATATATATATTGAGTAGAGATGTAGAACTTGATCACAATGGAAGATTGTGCGGATAAAATGATATATATAGCATTGGCATTCCATTTCATTATCATAGTTTTCTCTTGAACTGGCATTGTCGATATCACTTTTGAAACAAAAATGGCTTTGTGGAACAAATGTTGTTATTGAACCATTTTTGGGTAAATACGGTGGTAAATCCGATTAGGAGGTGTAGTTTGGGAATTAACTGAGCCTGAGTGTCCATGGTAAAAGACCAGAGACTTGCGCGTGTCGGTGCCTTGGAGTTCCAGTTAGTAACCGGTAATGTAGGATTTGGTAGTGCTTGATACGCCTACTTACAAACACTAGCCTTGGGGGTTTGCTTGAGTGTTATTTACCACCCCGTGATTGTTTTGAGCTTATTGGATTGATTATATTTTTAAACAAGCATTGTGCATGAGATTTTCTTAAAGAGAGAAAAGCTATTTTGAGCATGGCGTGGCATGTACATCCATTGAATGAGGCTTGTATAAAAATGTATATACCTTGTTAAGAATACTCTACTGGGCTTTGTGCTCACCCCTAGTGCATTTGTTGCAGGAAAAGCTATTGTGATCCCGCCATAATAGAGGTGTAGAGAATTGTTTTGGGAGCACGAGGATCTTATCTCTTGTTATTTTATTTTGATAAGCCAAGTGCTATATTTGTATTCATTAGAAAACCATTGATCTATAACCGGGCTTAAGCCTAGGAATGTGTAGCCCGTAGGGGCATTATTTTGTGTTTTAATTTATGTTGAAACTTGCTACATGTTGTAAATTATTGTCTTAGACGTTATAAATGTATAAAGGCATGCAGAACTTTTCATCCCTAAAATAAATGTCTTTCAATATACACATATGATTATTAAATTGTAAAGGATTCATAATTATTAAGGATTGAGGATTATTGATTAGTTAATTAGAGTTATCAAATGTTAATAATTCAGGGGAGTTACATAGTAACTTGAGCATTCGAGGTGATAGATTGCTACAAAATAGTGCCACTAGCAACATGATGTCGAATGAAGTCGCAATCAGTCTCGATGTGTTTGGTGCTATCATAGAACATGTCATTGTAAGTAAGCTAGATGAAAATACGATTGCACAACAAAGAATAGTGGCCGAAGTGTGAAGAACACCCATATCTTCAAGTAACTAGCGAAGTCATAGGAGTTCTTAAGTGGTGTTGGCAAGAGCACGATATTTTGCCTCACTACTAGATCTAAAAACTACTATTTGCTTCTTACTTTGACACGAAATCAGTGAGTTACCAAGAAAGAAGCAATAACCAGTGTTGGAGTGTTGATCAGTAGAATTACTAGCCTAATCGGCATTAGAATAAGCACACAACTCGAGAGATAAATGAATAGAATAATGAAATCCATGAAATAAGATCCCTTCACATAACAGAGGATGCGAAGAACATCAACATAATGAGTAGAATAACAGTAATAATCACATAAATGAGTAAAAAAAAAGTTACCTAGGGAGGGAAGGGATCAAGAGAGGTGTCATCAATAGTTGATAGGACAAGAAAAGATGATGGTGGAGAGCCAAAGTGGCTGGCAGGGTCAATGAACTCAAGGGGTGGCGGAGGTATCGAGTTGACATGCAAGAGAAGAGCATCGGAAGGAGCTATAGGAGGCTCATCATAAGGAGCTATCGAATTAGTGGTAGGCAATGCAACTATAGAAGCCTCATGAGGAAACATATTAATAGAAGAATTGGTAAAGAACGGAAGGGCATTAGTGGATGGAAGGGAAAATTTTGACAAAAAAGAAAATATTTTGTGTTCCAAAGAAATGACATGGTAAGAGATCTGAAGATTTCGGGAAAGAGGGTTCCAACAACGATGCCCCTTATGTTCAATGCCATAACCTAAGAAACAACAAAGACGAGAATGGGATTGAAGTTTAGTATGTTTGTGAGTATAGCGGCTCGGGTTAAGACTCGATCTTTTTATACGCTTTGGTTATGAGTTTTGCATCTTTTCTGTTATTGATATCGATGATAGTCCTATATCATCATTTGGGAATTGAGAATTGGATTGTTGGTTACGTTTGAAACAAGTTAGGACTTAGTATTTCTAGGGAGATTTTGGCTATCTGGGTTGGGTTCGCTTGAGCAGTGTGTTGGTCGCTTAAGCAATCTTTCTTTTCTCCTAGCTTCTAAGTTTGTAGTCTAAACTTCTAGGAGCATAGTTTTCTTTGCTCAAGCGATGTTTTAGTCACTCAAGCGGTTTATTCTGCAGGGATAATCTTCTAGGAGTTTGGTTTCTTCGCTCGAGTGACGTTTTGTGTCTGACGCTCGAGCGATGTTTTGGTCGCTCAAGCGGTCTGTTTGTATAAAGTTGTGGGGAAAAGATTTTTTATTCACTTTTCTAATCCCTCTCTCTCTCTCTGTCTAAAAGGTTCCTAAACCCATTTTCTCTTCTCTCTCTCTAAAATTCTTACACGAAACTCTCGATCTACCTCAATCCATGAATCTCACCACCATAGTGCTTTGGAATAAAGGGTAGAACTCAAGGAGGTGGTCATTTTGATCTAAAAAGTTTGAGTTTCTGTTTTCATCAATTTTGGGAATTTATTCATCTCTTTCTTCGGGTTTGATAAACGGATTTATTTACCAGTTTGCATGTTACTTACCCTCGTAATGTGTTAGTCAATCAAAGTAGATTTTGGAAATTTTGGGTTTGATTTAGGGTTTGAATTAATGCACAAAATAGGGCTTTTGGGATGTGTTTATCTGAAATATTGTTAGAATGGTTTATGGTGTTTGGTATTGAAGAAAATTTCTTTAAAATGGAGCATATTGTAAGAAATATATGTTTGGTTTTATGGAAACCATTAATGGGTTCTTGTTAATTTTGAACAAAAGAATAAAGGAAATTGATGAGGTTTTGAAATGATATTATGATGATATCTATTGAGTTGGGAAGGTGGAGTTGAACATGTGACTGTTACTCCTATGTTAACAATCTGAAATTTATATATGCCTCTTGGAATTTATTTTTTGAATAGAGATATTTGGTTTGGATATCGGTGGAGGGTAGCACTGATTATTGTAGCAATTGCATGAGAACTAGGTTAATTGAAAACCATTCACTCATGCATTATATTTGAACATTGGTTATATTTATAAATTGAAATGGATTGTTTTTAAGAAAAAGAGATGAATACCGTGGTGAATCTGTTTAGGAAGTGTGGTTGTCGTTATTATGTTAGCCTTTGTATTCTTGGCAAAAGTCTAGAAATTTGCGCGGTTAGGTGCCAATCCTTTTGGTTAGTACCGATAAAATAGCTTTTGGTAGTGCTTGTATAGCCTACTTGCAGACATGTACCTAGAGATTCCCAATGTGTGTATTTATTTTCATGTTTTCTATTTTGAAGCAAAAGTTTATTTATTGGGATTTGAATTTGGCATTTCATCTTTTGAAAAGAGAAAACATATTACTTTGGTAAATGGCATTCATGTGCATTCACTATATGACTTCGTTTACATCTCTACTGAGTTTTGGCACACCCTATGTGGAAAACAACTTTTAGGTGTTAATGATATGCTTCCGCCAAGAGGTTAGCTTGAGAGGACCGTGTAGCAGAAGGCTCATTTTATTTTTGTCTTGTAAATGTATTTTGTACAAGCCTAGGGCTTTTCTTGTATTGGGCTCGACCAACTTTTGTGGTAACCAAACAAAGTCTTGGAAACTTGTAGCCTGTAGGGTATAAACTTGTATTTATTTACTGTTGTTTCAATATACGGATCACATGCTATAGATTCAAATCCTAGGGTTGATGAATGTATTACCTCATGTGACACCTTTTGTACTACTTTATAAAAGTAAATGAACGAAGTATGGTTTCGGTAGTGTTTACGATATCAAATGATTGAAACTGGTAAGCTTCGGCATATCTGTTAAGAGTTATGAGAGTTATCTTTTGTTATTATTCGAGGCATTACAACAAGGTTGGAGAAGGACTGTACAAAATTTAAATTAAATATGAATGTTTCGTAATAAAGAATTTTGTGTTAAATAAAAAAATTTAATATAAATTAATATTAAGATATTAATAAGGTAGACGAAAAAAATGAACAATATCTTTAGTATTTAATATAGAAGAAAATTAATTCAGAAAATATTAATTCCATAGTTAGTTCACATTAAGCAGAATTTTTTTACATATTAGATTTTAGCACTGATTAGGTATAATGGTATATTACTCTGACAATTTTAAAAAGTAAGAGAGAATAGTGATGCACCCCATAGGAAAGGGGGAAAAAAAGAGAAAAGAGAGATATGCCACATAGGAAAGAGAAAAAAATTGAGGGTAAACATTACTTTTAATAATATGTAGAATTCTTTTATATATTAGATTTTAGCACTACTTAGGTATAAGAGTATATTACTATGAAATTTTAAAAAGTAGGAGAACAAGTGATACACCACATAGAAGAGAGAAAAGAGATATGCAGGGGGGAAAAAATTGAGAGTAAAAATGACTTTTAATAATATATATATAACTGGATTGGAATGGTTTAAATGCGATCAAGTGAGGAGTGTTTGATAACATAATTCAGCACTTAAACCTAAATGTATTAAGTGATAATCAATTAATCTCGTTTGATAACTACAAATAATATCACTTAAATTTAAGTGTGTCTTAAATTGAAAAAACTAATTTTTTTTAAGTCATATAAAATTACTTAATTTTGACTGAATTTATAAAAACTAAATAAAAGTATCAATATACACTATTATAAACTCACTACCACTACCACTACCACTACCACTACCACCACCACCACCACTGCTACCACTACCACTATCACCACCACCACTACCACTAACACCACCACTATCATGCCACCACCGCCACCACTACTACTACTACCACTACCACCATCGCTGCTGCTACCACCACCATCCTACCACTATTGCCGCAAACCCTGCCGCTATTACTACCACTACCACTACCACTACCACCACATCCACAACCACCACCATCATGTCACCGCCACCACCACTACCACCACCACAACCACCATTGCTATCGCTACCACTACCACTACCACCATCATGCCACCACTACTACCACCACCTTCATCACTATTTTCATTGTTGTTATAAGTACGACCATCATTTTACTACCACTACCGTCACTATTGCTGCCACTACCACTACCACCATAACCTCCATCGCCATCGCCATCGCCATCGCCATCACCATCGCCACCACCACCATGCCACTGTCACCACCACCACCACCATCACAATATAAAAATTAAAATATACAATTTGAAAATAATAAATTTTAAATTTGATTTTATATATATTAAACAACTTATTTTTCATAACGATTCCAATCTAGACCCAACCCTTTTTACTTTTTCAGATTATACATTTCACTTGTTGGGTTTGAATTCTACTTCTTTTACTTGAGTTGTACATAGGTCGCCTTGGTATAGTCCTTAGAAAAACCATATCAGTGTGCACTGCCAACTTGGTTGTTGTCGCAACCTCTTTAATGCACCGATGAACTTGTTTTCGCGTCTGCGATGTTCCAAATTTTAAAAACAATACTTAATGCGCAAAAACCCATTTTCAAACCCATTCTTCTCTCTCACTTCTCTATTTGCCATTCTTGACCCTTTGAGCTTTAAAACTTATGATTTCATCTAGTTCCACTTATATTTATCCATAGTTCTCAAGGTTAAAAGCTAGATCACATCAAGGGCAACATCTTAATTGGAAGAGTTGGCATTTTCATCGTCATAGAATTTTGGGTGTTGATTCTCTCTTTGCTTGAGGTAGGAATTTCCTTAACGATATGCATGTTATTTAATGTTTTTATGTGCTATTCTTGATAGCTATGAGATTTGAGAAAGCTAGGGTTTGATTAATGTATGTGTTAGTGGATAAAATGGGGATTTCGCTTTAACTTTGCTTATTGTTCAATTAAATCTCATGTAGTTACTTTATGACTTGGGGTTCGAAGGAAATTTTGTTTTGAGAAAAAAAAAATCCCCAATTTTTCATAAAACTAGGATGTGTTGGGATTTTTGGAAATTGAATTTTAAATGTTGAGATTCATAAGATTCTTGAGGAATACTAAATATTAAATATTGTGAATTTTTGTGATTTTAGAAAATCATAGTGCTTTTGGAAATATTGATATTATGTTGGATTATATCATTATTGATACTCTTTAATTTTTGTATTAGAGATGACTATTTTGGTTATTGGTGGAGGATAGCATTACCGTGTGATAGAAATTACATGTGATTTAGGCAATTGAACTGTTTACAAATCATGCATCTCAGTAATCATACCATGGGTTTGTGAACTTCACACTTTTGTATTTTGGAAATAGTTCTGTTGAGAACACTTGCATTATTTTTGAGAAAATAGGTAAACACTGTAGTGAATCCGGTTAGGGGGTATAGTTGTGTTAATTTTGCTTGAAAGTAAAAAAAACATGCACATAGTAGGTTCCAAGTTCTTTCTAGTTAGGTGCCATTAAAGTGGATTGGTAGTGCACTTTGAGATTACTTGCAAACACCAGCCTATAGGAATTACCAGTGTTGTATGTGCTGCCATATTTTCTGTTGAAATGAAAAGCTTTTGAACTGTGATTTTGGAATTGGTGCATGGCATTGTTTATCAAATGAAAACTCATCTTTTGTCATGTTATTTCATATGCATTCGCCGCATGATATCGTTAAACATCATACATCTTATTAAGTTTATCTCTATTAGGCATTTTACTAATCCCTGTGTGGAAACAACTTTTCAAGTCTTGAGGCTCTTTTACTTTGTATATACTTTCTATGCTTAATCAAGGGATTAGATGTTTTGGGCTTATGTGAGGCCCCTAACCTTTGTAAAACCTATTAAGTTCTTGACTTTTGAATTTTTTCAATAAAGACCCTCAAATCCGTATTTGTCTTCAATTTTAATTATAGAGTCGAGCATGCGTGCCAATTGAAAACTCGAAAACCTAGATTGAACTTAGAGCTTAGGAATCATTTCCAAAAAATCCTAATAATAATTAAATTAATTTTCTAATTATATTTTACACACAAAAATCCTAGATGTCTGGTTCATAATATGATTCACCAGTTAATCCGAACTATGGAAACTTTAATCGAAATGAATTTTCAAATCCTAATTAAATTAAATACTACACTTAATTAAATTTTCAAATTCATAAATTAAAGACAAAGCCCTCACATTTTAATCAAATTACAAATTGACCCCAAGTTAGTACTATTATATATATATACACACACATACTTGTACCTTTCTTAAATAAATAATTTTGTCCACAAAATATATTCATATTGTACCCAAATAATCGAAAGAAATCCTCTCAAATCTACTCCCCAAGGATAGCTATACTATGCACACATATATATATATATATATATATGCGATGTCCTTTTGGGGACAAATTGCTTGATTTAAGGAAGAAAAATTGACCTAGGGTACAAATATGAGTAGATATTGATATATTTACATATATTGCACTTGTAACCAATTCAACTTTGATTAATCAAAAACTTAACTAGATCACGTGTAACAGTGTTATTAAGGCTCTAATCATCATATATTTCATTCCATTCTAACTAAATCCAAGCCTATTCAATTGAATTAGAACTAAGGACATTTTGGACTTTTCACCATTCTATTTTTTTCTATAAATACATCAATTCTCTCGACATTTTTTAGCACAAAAACACACTCACACCCTTACATATTCAATTGAGAGGAAAGAGAGGGAAAGAGAGTGAGCTTGGTGAAGGAAATGAGAGAAAGAGAAGGTTTTGTCAGCAATTCAACCAAGCCTTAAATAAGCCACATCACCATCTCTCCTTCTATTCCTTTTTCAAATAAATGTTATTAGAAGTTTAAAATCATATTTCAGATGTGTTGTCATGGTGTTCATGTGTTCAGAGTTGATGAATTGGTCTTTGATCCTTCTTCTACTCAAATTTCCTCTTAATGGAAGCAAAACTACATTTTTCTTCCAATATCTCACTTTTTTTTTAAAAGGCATACCATCACTTTAAAATTTTGAGTTATGGATACATTATTTAGTATGTTTTCATCATAAAAGAAGTGAAAAATTTCCCTTAGTTGGCCTCTTTTCTCACTAATCTTCTTATTTTGAGTACTATGCATGAAAAACCAATCTTTATAGCCAACTTTCCAAAATTCTAGAAAAAAGTAGGAAAATCTCTTGGACCTCAATTTTATGTCAAAAGCCTCCTTAAAGAGTTATCTTTTAAGGAAAATTGGTTTCATTGAAAAAGAGTGAGCGATAGTCGTAATGGTCGTAATGGTCAACAAATCTAAACAGCGCTAGAGTGTTTCTTAAATAACTAAAAATCTAGAAAAGCTATTCCACTTCCAAAAAATGTTCTGAAAACCAGATAAACTATGAACCATCGGAAGGCCATGCTCGGGAAAAATCTGAAATGGTACTGAATCTGAAAATTTAGTTTTGCATTGGTATTCTAAGCTCTTGTCTTCATGAATATGTTTATTAGTATGTGATCATGTCTTGGTATGATATTGCATGTGTTATAGTTATGGTCCTTATCTTCTTCATTTGATGCTGATCATGCTTATGTGGATATTACTATCTTGTTAAGTTGTTCCAACTTTAATTTAAGACATTTAACTCAACGGAAACCTTAATTGGGGTGGTATTGGGTTTTCAATCACTTGAATAATGAAGAGATGATAATGTCTTATGTATGGTTTGATGAGATGTGCTCCCTAATTGAAGGTTAAGTCTTGCTCAAGTGGTTATCGCGTAAACCCTAAACGGAACAGACGTATTCAGACCCTTGCGATGATTTGATTTGGTGAGATAAGGTTGGGTCCAGATGGGACGTTCAGGAGGATAAAACTTTTTTTTGTTTTCTTTGAAGGATAAAGTTGGATTCGGGATGATAAAACATTTTCTTTTCACCGTCCCATTTGAGGTCGACCAATGATGCTGTGTGGTATGTAACTGTTATAGGCATCCATGGTAAGGTTTTCTAAGCAACAAAAGCGGGAGTTTCGAATACTCCGATGTCCAATTCTTACGGTTGGGACAATGAAATCTCTTTTGGAGGATTTGTAGATTACTAACATCTAACGTTGTAATCCTATATTATTGAATGATTATCATGCTTCATTACTTGCTTGTTATAATTGTGATGGTGTATTAGATTGGGAAAAAAGGACGGGGTGTGTGCGCATTTACTGGGCATTCAAAACTCATGGCACTTCATGCCAGGTATTGAAGACTATTAGACTGGTCAAAGTAAGAGTTGAAGTATTGGAAGACATATGGCTACCCAATGAGAGTTAGGAACTAGTTTTGTAAACACGTTTTAAGATTATAAATGATTAATCGCTTGTTTTATTTAAGACATGATTTTGTAATCATTATATATATGATTTGTAACCTATCATTATACTCTGTTAACTCATGTAGGCCTTGTGTTAATACCTTGTCAAGTTTTGTTGATAGCCTTGATATCTAAGGTGATTGGACTTAGAAGGAAGGCTATATTGACTCATCCGACCTTCCTGGGATCTTGCTTGGTTATTAGCCAAAGGGCTCATTAGTGACGTTTCCTACTCTTGTAACCTTAAATAAACCCTGTATTTATTTGTCAATATATTCTCTGATGTTTCCAATTTTTGGGGCGTCACAACTTGGTATCAGAGCGTAGGTTCAACCCTTACCTATGCTTTTTGACCTACGGTTAGAGACTACCTTGCTCCGACTATGTTATATTACTATAACACTATTTACTCTATCAACCAAAAGACATTAAAAATGAAAATTTGCTTAACCAACCTTAGGACGTTTCTTCAGATTTCAGGCATAGCAACGTCGGCTCATAAAGTTGTATAGGGTGCGCTACTAATTGTAGCGTCAGAATCGAAGAGCTGAAGAAAGCATTTCAAATAAGACCAACAGAACCGGGCTTTCATAATGAAGAAGAGGAACCTTGATCAATGAATAAAGACATGTAGTTTGTCCCAAAACGATTGAGAATGGTGACAGAATTGATAGTTGAGTAGGACTACGTTAGGAAGCATATTAGGAGTTACTTGAATTAGAAGCATTTCACCTTAGTAATTCCCTTGACTAATTGCATTAGCAGAACCCTAATCTGTACCTAACTGTATGTTAATAGATGGTGAACCATACATATGCAAACAATTACACTGGTAACAACGACAACAACAACCACAACACTGACATCACTATTAACATGAACAAGAGACTCGGGGTCAATAATCACACCCATGCATCCACCGCCAACTTACCCGAGAATATCGGAAATCAAATTTTGGAAGAATTAGGAAGGCTAAGGAGAACACGCCAGAATAAGGGGACACATCTATTCTCCGAGTTTCACAAATAGAGATCGTCGATCTTCACTGGCGAAACCGATCCTAAGATCGCTGAAAAATGGATTCAACAAATCGAGAAGATGCTGGAGACAATGGAAACAATTAAGCATATGGACAAGATCGCTCTGGCCGTTTACCAATTGAAAGGTGAGGTAGACCATTAATGGACCATCATCAAGGAATATAGGGACATCATGACTATGACTTGGGTGCAATTTAAAGAATTTTTTTCAAGAGGTACTTCCCAAACATTGTTAGATAGGAAAGAATTCGTGAGTTTGAATTGCTAGAGTAAGGCACAATGACGGTGACCCAATACGTGGTGAAGTTTGAGGAGTTGGCTCATTATGCGACTCGATACATTACCGACGATGAAAAGAAAGCACGAAAATTTAAATGGGGTCTGGACCCTATAATTAGAGAAAGGGTTTTGCCCTTGTGACTTCCCACTTTCGTGAATGTAGTAGACACAACACTAGATTCAGAATGGGAGGTAGTAGATACCAGATGGATTTGAAGCCTGAAGAAAGAAAGTCAATCCAATGTGGGACTAGAAAGGAACAGCCGAAGGCTTGCAATGCATAAATCGTACTTTAGGGCACCGCAACTACAACAACAATCGCAAGAGCAGTACCAAAAGGAAAGCTTTCAGGCAAGATCAGCTTGGCCGATCCAGTATTACTATTGCCAGAAACTACGACAAAGTAGAATGAGTGTCCCCAACTCGCCTAGTCAGGAAATTAAGGAGAATGCACGAAAGCAAACGTGCAAGGGATTGACAGCTAGAAGCCATGAAAGAACAAGCCAAGACCAATCAGTCAACAACACCAGAGGGAAGGAGACAAGAAGAGGCATGGGCTTAATAATAATTAGAGGCCAATCGGAAAAATATTTTCATTACAAGGAAAAGAAGATGAAGACCTCACTAAGCAGTACCCTAAAAGCAAGAAATACAACACATGGACTCGAGGAACTGCAGTACGAGCCTTGGTTAACCAAGAAGAATGTAACTAAGCGGTTAGGACTCTTTTGGAGTGACTTTTTATAATCTTAACGTAGATCGTGTTAATCCTTTATTTAATCCAGTATTAGAACTTTTAGGTACATATTTTTTTTGTCACATTCCTTCATATTTGCAATATGTGTTAGGTCATAAGAATTATTTGTGCAATTTCTGAGGCATGAAGATACTCGACTGCGACCTCATCTTAGAAATAGATTTTTTACTCGTACCTTAGTAATTATCAATAGTTACCAAAATAAGGAGATGACTGATCCATCTAGTGGAACACTTTTATTATTTAAGGAGGGAGGGGGAAGATAGATTAGTTTCCATCGACAAACGTAATGGCATCAACAAATTACCAAGGGATTAATTATTAACAAGAGTATAGACCACCAAATTGGAAATTTGGCAATACAAGCCCTCACACTGAAGCAGCAATGAACAATTTAGAATTTTTCGATTCAAAACGCTATTCTTAGAACATGACCAACGGTGGGTTTGGACACAAGAGAGAAGAATTTAAGAGAAGAAGATGACCAGGCTGCTTAATATATGTTGGCAGAAACTACCCAGGAGTACAAGCATGCAATGTGGACCAATTACCTACAACTTTTCAAGACATGAAGAATGTTTGAAATTTCGTGGATGAAATTTGTTTAAGGAGGGTAGGTTGTGAGGCCCCTAACCTTTGTGAAACCTATTAAGTCCTTGACTTTTGAATTCTTTCAATAAAGACCCTTAAATCCTTATTTGTCTTCAATTTTAGTTATAGAGTCGAGCATGCGCGCCAATCGAAAACTCGAAAACCCTGGATTGAACTCGAAGTTCAGGAATCATTTCTGAAAAACCCTAGTAATACTTAAATTAATTTTCTAATTATATTTTCCACACAAAAATCCTAGGTTTTTGGTTAATAGTATGATTCACTGTTTAATCCAAAATAAACAAACTTTAACCGAATTAAATTTTCAAATCCTAATTAAATTAAATACTACACTTAATTAAATGTTCAAATTCATAAATTAAAGCCAAAGCCCTCACATAATCAAATTACAAATTGACCCCAAGTTACAGCTATTATATACATATATACATATACTTGTACCTTTCTTAAATAAATAATTTTGTTCACAAAATATCTTCATATTGTACACAAATAATCAAAAGAAATCCCCTCAAATCCACTCCCCAAGGCCGACTATGCTAGGCACATATATGTGTGTGTGTGTGTGTGATGCCCTTTTGGGGACAAATTGCTTGATTTAGCGAAGAAAAATTGACATAGGGTACAAATATGATTAGATATATATATATATATATTGTACTTGTAACCAATTCAACTTTGATTAATCAAAACCTTAACTAGATCATGTTTAAAGGTGTAATTAAGGCTCTAATCATCATACATTTTATTTCATCCTAACTAAATCCAAGCCTATTCAATTGAATATGAACTAAGGACATTTTGAACTTTTCACCATTCTTCTTTTTCTATAAATGCACCAATTCTCTCTACATTTTTTAGCACAAAAACACATTCACACCCTTACATGTTCAATTGAGAGGAAAGAGAGGGCAAGAGAGCAAGCTTGGGGAAGGAAATGAGAGAAAAAGAAGGTTTTGTTAGCAATTCAACCAAGCGTCAAATAAGCCACATCACCATCTCTCCTTCTATTTCCTTTTTCAAATACATGTTATTAGAAATTTAAAATCCTATTTTCAGATGTGTTGTAATGGTATTCATTTGTTCAAAGTTGATGAATTGGGCTTTGATCCTTCTTTTACTCATATTTCCTCTTAATAGATGCAAAACTACCTTTTCTTTCCCATATCTCACATTAATTCTAAAGGCATGCCATCACTCTAAAAATTTGAGTTATGGATACATTATTCAGTACGTTTTCATCCCAAAAGTAGTGAAAACTTTCCCTTAGTTGGCCTCTTTTCTTACTAATTTTCTTATTTTGAATACTATGCATGAAAACCAATCTTTAGAGCCAACTTTTGAAACTTCTAGAAAAATGTAAGAAAATCTCTTGGACCACAGTTGTATGTCAAAAACTTCCTTAAAGAGTTATCTTTCAAGGAAAATTGGTTTCATTGAAAAAAAAAGTGAGCAGTTTGAAAGAAAATCTAAATTTCATAATGGTTAACGAATTTGGACATCACTGGAGTGTTTCTGAAATAACTAAAAAAATCTAGAAAATCTATTGCATTTTCCAAAAATGTTTTGAAAACTAGATAAAATTCTCTACTAACCATAGGAAGGCCAGGTTCGGGAAAATTCTAAAATAGTCCTTTTGATTTCAATCTTCAAATGATACTGAATCTAGAAATTTAGTTTTGCATTGGTATTCTAAGCTCGTCTTCATGAATATGCTTATTAGTATATGATCATGTCTTGGTATAATATTTCATGTGTTATGATTATGTTCCTTACCTTTTTCATTTGATGATGCTCATGCTTATGTAGATATTACTATCTTGTTAAGTTGTTCCAACTTTAATTTAATACATCTAACTCAATGGAAACCTTAATTGAGGTGGTATTGGGTTTTCGATCACTTGAAAAATGAAGAGATGATAATGTATTATGTATGGATTGATGGGATGTGCTTCCTAATTGAAGGTTAAGTCTTGCGCAAGTGGTTATCGCGTAAACCGTAGAATGGAACAGACGTATTCGGACTCTTGCGATGATTTGATTTGGTGAGATAATGTTGGGTCCAGATGGAATGTTCAAGAGGATAAAAGTTTTTTTTGAAAGGATAAGGTTCAATTCTTGATGATAAAACCTTTTTCTTTTCGTCGTCCCTTTTGAGGTGCACCGATGGTGCTGCGTGGTATGTAATCGTTGCAGGCATCCGTCGTAAGGTCTGTAAAGCAACAAAAGGGGGAGTTTCGAATAGTCCGGTGTCCAATTCTTGCAGTTGGGAGGATGAAATCTCTTTGGGGGATTTCTAGATTACTAACATCTAACCTTGTAATTCTTTATTTTTGAATGATTATTATGCTACATTACTTGCTTGTTATAATTGTAACGGTATATTGGATTGGAAAAAGAGGACGGGGTGTGTGTGTATTTACTAGGCATTCAAAACTAATGGCATTTAATGCCAGGTATTGAAGACTATTAGACCGGTCACAGGCAAAGCAAAAGTATTAGAAGACGTATGGCTACCCTATGAGAGTTAGGAACTAGTTTTGTAAACACGTTTTGAGATTGTAAGTGATTAATCGCTTTTTTATTTAAGAAATTATTTTGTAATCATTATATATATCATTTGTAACCTGTCATTATACTCCGTCAACTCATGTAGGCCTTGTGTTAATACCTTGTCAATGGTTGCCAAAAAGGTAGCTTTTCTATCTAAGGTGGTTGTACTTAGAAAAGATGCTATATTGACTCCTCTGACTTTCCTAGGATCTTACTTGGTTATTAGCCAAAGAACTCATTAGTAACGTTTCATACTCTTGTAATCTTAGATAAACCCTGTATTTATTTGTTAATATATTCTATGATATTTTTAATTTTTGGGACGTCATAACTTATGTCCCACTCTTTTGATATAACTGGACTATGCCCTAAAACTTGTTATGGCATAAATTTGTTAGTCTTAAGATTCTTTTAAATACTAGTATGCTATGAATTTTTGTCTTGAAGTTTATGGATTTGATGTTGGGTTTAGCACGTTTTATCTATCGAATGGATGAGAGTAATTATAGCTTCCGCATATTTAGTTGAGAAATGAATGTTAATTTAAAGGACATGATGCTTAGTTTGGATATCCATATTTTTTGGACGTTACATTTTTAGTTCAGATCTTAATTTTCGTCAAACAGTTTTTGCATTATAAAAAATTTAGCATGAAATTTTGGGTGAAGTACTAATAAATCACAAAATATGATATTGTAAGCTGTTTAGTCTTTTCCTTTTTCTTATGAACCCAAAGGTCCCATTAAAGTGGAAATTACATAAAAGGATAGTCATTTAAATGTTTGGGTTTATTTTTTTAGATATAAAAGTGGGTTTCTCAAAATGTAAAATTACACATTTGGGCAATTTTCACTATAGAAATTTTGGATTTTCACTCATTCTAAAACAAATCTTACATTACGAATAAAACTCTAACACTCTAATGTAATACTCCAATAATGTAACACTTCAATATAACGCACTAAAAAACTCTTTGGTGTATTTTTCCCAAACGTGATAATGTAACTCTAAAAAAAAACTCTTTAGTGTACTTTTTCTAAACGTAAAGCTCCAATGTTACAAAAAATAAATAAATAAATTCTTAGTATACTTTTCCAAAACATAACACTCTAATGTAACAGACAAAAGCACTAAAAAAACTCCTTAATGTACTTTTTTTCCCAAACGTAACACTGACAATTTGAAATTATACATTTGTCAAAAACTTATTAAAGAATATGTGTACTCCTTTTAGTGTTACATTGAAGTGTTACGTTTAGGAAAAGTAAAATAAGAATATTTTTTTCCTTTGGGTATTACATTGGAGTGTTACGTTTGGGAAAAGCACAACAAAGAATTTTTTGTGTGCGTTACATTAAAGTATTACACTAAAGAATTTTTTTGCAGTGTTATATTGAAATGATATGTTTGGAAAAAGTAACTAAGGAGTTTTTCTATGTGTTATATTAGAATGTTACACTAAGAAATTTTTCTGTGTTATATTAGAGTGTTACACTAAGGAGTTTTTTTAGAGTATTATATTAGAGTGTTATATTTGGAAAAAAAAATATACTAAGAAAGTTTTTTGTGTGTTATATTAGAGTGTTACACTAAGGAGTTTTTATGTGTGTTACATTAGAGTGTTACACTAAAGATTTTTTTTTTAGTGTTATATTAGAGCGTTACGTTTAAGAAAAATACAGTAAGAAAGTTTTTGTGTGGTACGTTAGATTGTTACAATAAAAAATTTTTGTGTGTTACATTATAATATTATATTAAGGAGTTTTTTTTAGTATTATATTAGAATGTTAAGCTTAGAAAAGTACAACAATGAGTTTTTTTATGTGTTACATTAGGGTATTACACTACTATTTTTTTGAGTATTATATTAGAGTGTTACATTAGAGTATTACAGTTTGAAATTATATATTTGATCAAAACTTACTAAGCAGTTTTTGTACTCCTTTTGAAATATTTGAAAAATCTCACATTCTTTTAAAATGTTTGAAAAGTCTTATATTTTTAGTCATTTTTATATTCCTTTTGAAATGTTTTCCAAATAAAAAAGATTTTTATATAAAAATTCATCCCAAATTTAATTCCTAAATATTGTGTACCTTAGATTTCTAGCACAAAAGAAGAAAAAAAAAAGAAAAAAAAAAAAAAGAGAAGGAATATAATAGAAATAAGGGTATAACTGTAAATCTAATTTTTAAATAATTTATTAAATCTACCATTTCAAAATCAATGGGACTAATTAGTCTATAAATTTTTTTTTAAGACTAAATAGATTACTATTCCTCGAGATGAAATTTTTCTTAAATTTTTAGTCTTTTTTAAAAAAAAAGAAAGAAATAAATAAAAATGTAAAAACAAGGTATTTTAGAATACCTCTTTTTTTTTCTCCTTTTTCTTTCTTGTTTACCAAGCTTCGAGCCTTTGACGTTGGTGCTGTTATAGGACACACCATCCGCCCAATAACAAAGAAACTTAGTAATCAGTGAGCGTTATTTTAAATATTTAACTATAGCTCCGTCACTTGCTCAATTGCATCAATGGCTGTTCCAAAGACGCGTCAATTTATGTGTGGCTAATAATAGTTTCCGGCAAAAACACTTACACCACATACACATCAATGTTGGTGGGTTAATAAATTAGATTCCAATAAGAGAATTATAATTGTTCCACCGACTAAAACTTTGAATATTTGGATTTTTACGTTATTCCAACGAATAATTACATATATCATCAGACCAACTACTTTGCTCTCAAGGTCGACCGTGAGGCAAGGCAGACAAGACTATTGTCTCGAACCCATTGCATTCTCTCAAAAAAAATATGACCATGAAATAATTTCAATCTTGAGTTGTGTTGGATTAATTATTTTAATTTTAAGTTATGTTTAGTTTATTAGAATGAAATAATCAATTTAATCATGTACATCCTCAAGTTTAGTTTATTACAAAATAATAATAAAATATTACAAATGAAACATTTATTCGCTATTGTCGGGAAATAGTCATTATATAAAGTAATCATTCCATTCAATTCAAATTTATTTTAGTGAACCAAATATTACATTACAATATTAGTAGTTTAAAAATGAATTTTTACATAATAATAAGGGAGCTTTTTTCATAAATTCATCTTTAATTACTTATGTTCCATTCAACCCATATTCTTTTTGACTATTCCATTAGGCCCTATTTGAGATAAGAAGATCAAAATACCCTTTTTATCTACTTATGTTCTATTTAGTTCATATTATTTTCTTATGTTTCAATAAGTCCTATGGGTGACATAATTACCAAAATACCCCTAATGTATCTACTTATGTTCTATTTAGTTCATATGATTTTCTTATGTTTCAATAAGTCCTATGGGTGACATAATTACCAAAATACCCCTAATGTATCTACTTATTTTCTATTTAGTTCATATTATTTTCTTATGTTTCACTAAGTCCTATGGGTGACATAATTACCAAAATACCCCTAATGTGAATGTTTACACCGTCAATGTGAATGTTCATATCGTCAATGTGTAGGGGCCCGGCCCATGTACAATGTGAATATTCACATTGACATGTTAACATTCACATTGACAGGAGTGTAAATAGCCATGTCTGGCGAGCGGCTGGCCCATGACAATGTGAATATTCACATTGACATATTAACATTCATATTGATAGGAGTGTAAAATTAGCCCGCGGCCCGTGGAAGGCCCGAAGCCCGCCTGCTGCCCGGGGCAGGCCTGGCCCGACCCGTGACAATGTGAATATTCACATTGACATGTTAACATTCATATTGATAAGAATGTAAAATTGACTCGCGTCCCATGGGCGGCTCGAAGCCTGTGGTCGGCCCGGGGCGAGCCCGGCCTAGCCCGTGATAATGTCAATATTCACATTGACATATTAACATTCACATTGATAGGAGTGTAGAATTAGCCCGCAGCCCGTGGGAGGCCCGAAGCCCGCCCGCTACCCGAGGCTGGCCCGGCCCGGCCCGTGACAATGTGAATATTCACATTGACATATTAACATTCACATTGATAGGAGTGTAAAATTGGCCCGCGGCCCGAAGACGATAGCCTCGGGTTGGACCGGTGGGCCTAGGCCTAGGCTCGAGCTTAGGCCAGGCTTGGGCGGGTCTGGCCATTTTTTTTTAATTCTTTTTAATTTTTTCTACCAAAATATTATTATTTTTCACAAAAAAAGACATTGTGCCTCAGGTGCGCTAGGCCTCGGACCGAGCCTTGAATGGGCCTTAAGCGGGCCGATGGGTCAGGCCGGGCTTCAAAGTGATAGCCTAGGCCCTAGCCTAGGGTCTCAGACATGCTCGGGCCCAGACCCAAACGAGCCTGCCGTGGGCCATGGGCGGGTTTCGAGCAGCCCACGGGCCGCGGGCCAATTCTACATTCCTATCAATGTGCATGTTAACATGTCAATGTAAATATTTACATTGTCAACGGGCCGAGTCGGGCGTACCCCGGGCCGAGGGCGAGCTTCGGGCAGCGGACAAATTTTACACTCCTATCAATGTTAATGTTAACATGTCAATGTGAATATTCACATTGTCATGGGTCGGGCCAAGCCCGCCTCAGATCGGGTTTCAGCCTCACGTCGAGCCAATAATTTTATACTCTTATCAATGTGAATGTTAACATGTTAATGTGAATATTCACATTGTCAATGTAAATATTCACATTGTCAACGAGCCGGACTGGGCCCGCCCCGGGCCGCGGGCGGGCTTTTGGCCGCCCATGGGCCGCGAGCAAATTTTATACTCTTATCAATGTGAATGTTAACATGTCAATGTGAATATTCACATTGTCAATGTCGCCCATTCGGGTCTCCCACTGCCGGGAGGGTTTGGGGCAACCACGGGGCGCGGGCTAATTTTATACTCTTATCAATGTGAATGTTAACATGTCAATGTGAATATTTACATTGTCAACAGGCCACGGGCCGTGGGCGGGTTTTGGGTAGCCACGGGCCGCGGGCCAATTTTATACTCTTATTAATGTGAATATTAACATGTCAATGTGAATATTCACATTGTCAACGAGCGAACCCAGTCGTGGGCGGGTTTGCGACCACGGCGGGCTAATTTTACACTCCTATCAATGTGAATGTTAACATATCAATGTGAATATTCACATTGTCAACGGGCCGGGCCGCGGGCAGGCTTTTGGCCGCTCACGGGACGCTGGCCAATTTTATACTCTTATCAATGTGAATGTTAACATGTCAATGTGAATATTCACATTGTCAACCGGCCGGGCCGGGCTACGGGCGGGCTTTTGGCTGTCCATGGGCCGCGGACCAATTTTATACTCTTATCAATGTGAATGTTAACATGTCAACGTGAATATTCACATTGTCAACGGTCCGGACCGGGCCCGCCTCGGGCCGCTCATGGACTGCGGGCAGGTTTCGCGCCGCCATGAGACGTGGGCCAATTTTACACTCCTATTAATGTGAATGTTAACATGTCAATGTGAATATTCACATTGTCAACGGGCCGGGCCCGCCCCGGCTCACTGACGGGTTTCGGGCCGTCCACGGGCCAATTTTACATTCCTACCAATGTCAATTTTTAAATATGAATGTTCACATCATAAATTGCTAACCGTTCAAAAAATATTTATAAGGGTATCAAAATTAAATATAAGGGCATAAGTGTCCAAGAAAATAGTGTAAATCAAGAAAAAAGACTTTATGGAATAAAACTATACATACATGGGACTAAATAGGTTAAAAAATTCCTTCATGGACTTCTTGGGCTAAAACACTTCTAAATAGGATTTACCAATAATTTTCTCTAATATTAATAATAATAATAATAATAATAATAATAATAATAATAATAATAATAATAATAATAATAATAATAATAATTGAATTGGTAAATTATTTAAAAGTAATAGACAATTGTTTAACAAATGTACGAATTATTTATAAAATATTCTTTGACTATACTGTAAGAATTTTTCCAAAATATGGCTTAATGTGGCTTATACATGATTATATTAGATCAATCTCATTAAGTAAGATACATGTACAACAATTAGACGGTGACTAATCATTGATGAATGCACCTATATATACATAATGTAGAGAAGACTAATGGAGATAATGTCAATATATTGAATGTGATAGATTCATTATGAATTAATCTTAGAGATGCATTATGTATCTATTATGAATGTAGAAGATACATTAATCTATCTAATGAGTTCATTAATATAAAAGATGCATTATGTATCATTAATGTAAAAGATACATTAATCTATTTAATGAAATTCATTGAATGAATGGATTCTTTGATGAGAATTATACTAGTATAAATAGTGTAAGGTCTCAAACCACACTCTCCATCACAAAACTCAAGTCGTCACCACAAGAAGGCTCCCATTGCCTAGAGAGAGAGAGAGAGAGAAGTGATTTGAATATCTTAGACAAATAAAGAATTTGAAGATCAAGGTCTTCTATTCAAGGTTTCTTTTTCTCAAAAGAGGTTTTCATACTATATGGATCAAGGTATGTATACACTTATTTATATAGTTTTTATGTTATAGAATTAAATCCTTAATAGTTTTTAGTTTATGTTCTGCAAAGTTTTCTATCAATTGGTATCAAAACAAGGTTCTCAATTCTGATGCATGAAACGTATAAGTATGAGTTTTATTTTATGATGATGTTTTGTGTAATAAGTACATAACCGTGATTTACACTTTTCCATTTTTTTTTTTTTTTGGGCAATCTTTTATTTTATTGGTATTAAAATAAAAATTGAAAATTATTGAACAAGAGGTAATTAAGATAATGTCTTATGCACTTATAATATTTTATTACACACCTTATGAGTTGAAACATTGTTGATCAGCCCAATGGAGGTTTAACACTATGTATGTTTGAACAACCGAGATGATTAGTATAATAAATATAGTAATAAGTTTCTCTGCCCAATAGTGATAAACTTATCACGTGCTTTAGTTAATAAAATAATATATGACATTGAGTTTTTCTGCCCAACAGTGATAAACTCCTTACGGTCTTAATGATTATTTTATTTTATTATATGTTGTTTATTTTGATTAGTTATCTCATTTACTTTTATGAATTGCTAAAATATATTGTTATTTGGCCCATCGGATGATAACTTGATTTCGTATCTAACTAAATGTGTTTTCTAGTTAGATATATTTAACTTGTGGTATTATTTTTTATTCATGACATGTGAAAAGTAGTTTTCTTGATTATATTATGTAATGGATATTATGTATTTGCAGCATTGAATCCTATTGCAATTAACAGTTACTTGTCTGGAATTGAAGCTTTGAGTGGAACTAATTTTAAGAAATGGAAGGAACAAATTGAAATTATTTTGGGAATTATGGATTTAGACTATGCATTAAGAGAGCCAGCTCTTACAAAGCCTAATGATACAAGTTCTAAGGAACACATGGCTTTATATGAAAAATGGGAATGCTCTAATCACTTAAGTCTAATGATTATGAAAGGCTCAATTACACCTGTAATTCAAGGAGCAATCCCAGTTTCTGAAAGTGCATTGAGCTATATGAAATCTATTGAAGAACAATTCATTGGAACTTCCAAATCCCTTGCTAGTACTCTCATGATTAAAATGATGACAATGAAATATGATGCTTTGAGTGGTGTTCATGAACATATCTTAAAGATAAATGACATGGTCTCTCAATTAAAGGGAATGGACATGGAAATTTCTAAAGGTTTTCTTGTTCGTTTCATTATGACTTCTCTTCCTGCACAATTTGGTCCTTTCAAGATCAATTATGATACGCAGAAAGATAAGTGGAAGATGAGTGAGTTAATTGCCACGTGTGTTCAAGAAAAAGAGAGGCTTAAAGCTGAAAAGCCTGATGTGGCTCATTTTACCACTTTGGGTCCAACCAAAAAGATTTTAAAAAAAAGGCAAAAGTAAGAAGAAGAAGAATGCAAATAATGACACTCATAAGGATAATGAAGAAAATAAGATTCGATGCCATTTCTGTCGAAAGAAAGGTCATATAAAAAAAGACTGTCTATGTTTTAAAGTTGGTTGGACAAGAAAGGTAACACTCAATACTTTGTGTCTTATGAATCCTTTTTGGTAGATGTTCCACCAAATTCTTGGTGGATTGGCACTGGTGCAAGTATTCATATAACAAATTCCATGCAGGGATACCTTACAAGTCAGAAACTAAATAAAGAAGAACAAACCATTACAGTTGGGAATGGAATAGAAGTGGACCCTGAGGCTATTGGCACCCTCCGTCTAATTTTAGACTCTGGTTTCATTTTTGATTTAGTAAACACAGCTTATGTTCTTGTTTTTACTAGAAACCTAATTTCTGTTTCACAACTTGATTCCTGTGGCTACGAATTTAAGTTTGGAAATAATAGAGTCTCTTTATTTCACAATTCTCATATTTTGGTTCTGGTACTTTATATGGTAATTTTTGTTCATTGAATTTAGATTCCACTTATGCACAATCTCTTTTATCATTTCATGTAAACGACTTGGTAAAATAAAAAAAGAAAACGAGTGAATGAAAATTCATCCATGTTATGGCATAAGCACTTGGGCCACATATCAAGAGAAATGATGGAACATCTTATTAAAGAAGGAATCTTAAGTTCACTTGATTTTTTTTTATTTTTTATTTTAGTACTTGTGTGAATTGCATTCAAGGAAAATACACAAAGACAAAGAAAAAATGTGCTACTAGGACTACTTAATTATTAGACACAATTCATACTGATATAAGTAGTCCCTTTACTATTCCAACTATTTCTGGACATAAATATTTTATTGCTTTTATTGGTGACTTTTCTAGGTATACTTATGTGTATCTTATTCGTGAAAAATAAGAAGCATTAAATATGTTCAAACTCTATAAAGCTGATGTTGAAAATCAACTTGGTAGACGGATTAAAAGTGTAAGATCTAATAGAGACGGTGAATATTATGGTAGATTCACTGAGTCGAGTCAAAATCCAAGTGCTTTTGCTTTATTTTTAGCGGAGAATGGTATTATTGCTAACTACATAATGCCCGGTACACCTGAGCAAAATGGTGTAGCTGAGCAACAAAACCGTACTCTTTTGGACATGATAAGAAACATGATGAGTAACTCTTATTTGCTAGATTACTTGTGGGGTGAAGCTTTAAAAACTGATGTACATGGTCTTAATAGGGTTCCTAGTAAGGCTGTGCCTGTAACTTCTTATGAGTTGTGGGTTGGTAGAAAACCTAATTTGAATTATTTATATGTCTGGGGTTGTCCTGTTGAAGCAAAAAATTTTAATCCACAAATAAAGAAATTAGACCCTAGAACTATAAGTTGTTATTTCATTGGATATCCTAAGAGATCAAAGGGTTTTAGATTCTATTGTCCCACTCATAGCACAAGAATTGTTGAAATAAGAAATGTTGTGTTCTTAGAGGATGAAAACATTAGTGGGAGTATGAATCTCAAAAATGTTTCTTTGGAGGAAAATCGTGCTTTTGCGCCTTCCACGATTATCCAAGAAAGTGAAGTGCTTGAACCTATTATGGATAATGTTGGTACTCAAGAGATTTCTCACATTGAAAAAGAAGTTGTCCCAGTTACAGAACAACCTTTAAGCAGATCACAAAGAGAAAAGAAACTAGCCATATCAAATGACTATGAGGTTTACCTAAATGAGTGTGATATAGGCTTGGAGAACGATCCTATTTCTTATGCCCAAGCTATGAAAAATGGAAATGCAACTCAATGGTTAAATGCCATGAAAGATGAGTTAAAATCCATAAAAGACAACAATGCCTCGGATCTTGTAGAATTGCCTAAGGGAGCCAAAACTGTTGGATGCAAATGGGTTTTTAAAACCATGCGTGATCCTAAAGGTAATGTTGAAAGATACAAGGCCAGATTAGTTTATAAATGATACACTCAAAGAGAAGGGATGGACTATAAGGAAACTTATTCTCATGTTTCTGTGGGGGCTGAATATCGGGAGACGTAAAGAGGCCGAATAGTCGGACCTGGAGAGTCAAAATTCATATATCGCATTAGGTCCCGTCTTATACACAAATTCAGAGGTACCCTATTCGACCAAATAACCAGTTGACTAAAGGGCCAAATGAAGAACGATTTGCAACAAAAGAAGCCAAGTAAATAGTTGTACAACGAATTGAAGGTGGGCCCAGCCCAGCCCTGAAGCCCAAGAAAGAAAAGATATAAATAGAAGAATATCATCAAGAGAGAGGTATGTGAGAATTCTTACGCTTAACTTAAGATACAAGTAACTAAGAGAGCATATACTGACTTAACCGTCGGAGTGCTAATTCCGGCACCCCCGACCGGAGTGTTTATTCTTTTTCAGGTTGTCAGCTGAGGATTTCGACCAGTGGATCAAAAGAGTATTTCCAAACCACATCTCCACAATTGGCGCCGTATGTGGGAATACTCAACTACATCCATGGCAGGCGTAACGGAAGACCCTCCGATAGTCACTAACGAAACCACACAGAGAGACGACCTCACCCCAACAAACATGCTTGGACCGGAGACTATCGCCGCAAGACGTGCCTTGAACTTCGACTCACTTTCCCAAAACTTGCCCTCGACTTCAGCACACGAGACAATGCAAACGATCATGGAACAGGCGAAGCAAAACGAACAGAGGTTGGAAAACATGATCGCTGAGAACGAGCAGCTCCGTCAAGACTTGGCCTTGGAAGTAGCAAAATCCAATCAAGCTACACGCCAAGATCCGGGACGACCTCTGAGAGCGGGTGGTCGAAGACCTCGAGTTCGGAGGCAATATAGTGACAGCGACTCTGACTCATTATCTCCAGAGCCCAAAAAGAAGGGATGACTCGAAACTACCAGTTCCTCTAAAGAGAGTCCATGAGTAAGGCAGAAGCGAAGACGAAATGGCTCGGACGAAGAAGACCAACACGATCCCTTCGTGCGACGGATCACAAAGGCAGTACTACCCAAGAAGTTCAAAGCCCCGTCATTCACCCTGTACGACTGGAAATAAGACCCCACTAATTATATCCATCATTATAAGCAAGCCATGACACTACATGCAGACGACGAGGCTCTCATGAGCAAAATATTTCGGAGCAGTTTGGGGCCATTGGCCGTCAGATGGTATTATAAGTTGGAGCCGGCGTCGATTAAGAGTTTCCATCAACTACAGAAATCCTTGAGGGCAAGATTCATCACCAACGAGGTCCAGCCGAAGCAAGCCGACTCTCTCTGGACAATGCAAATCTAGCCGGGAGAAACATTACGCGCATATTCGGCGCGCTATTGGGAATGCTTTAATCTTGTCGACGATGCTTGCAATGACTCCATGGCCATTACCGCCTTTAAAATGAGTTTGCATCCTGATAGTGCTCTCTGCAGTTCCTGGACTAGAAGACCCCCCAAAACAGTTTGGTCATTGATGAAGAAGGTCGAGGAGTACTGCAAGGTGGAAGATAACGCCTTACCGATTAAAGCTGGAAACATGGCCAACAAGACGACCCCTTCTGAAATTGCTCAACTGGTAAATTCTGTACCACCTTAGAGCCCTGAACCACGGCATCGGGCTAAATGAGACAAGAGACGGGATCCTCGCCAATCAAACGGCTAATGCTCCTGCTGAGCTAATGAAAAACTTCAAGTAGATAGCAAGCGCACAAGGTGCACAGACAAGAAATGTACGGAGTTGTCAAAGCCGATCAGCGCGATTATGTCCAAAGTCCAACACCTTCCATTCTTCAAATGGCCGTCCAAAATGGTGGGACCTTCCGACACGAGAAGACGGGATAAGCGGTACGAGTATCACAAGGACCACGACCATGATACTGAGAGTTGTTATGCATTGAAGGATCACTTGGAGGAATTGGTACAAGATGGTTGGCTACAATAGTATGTCCGAAAAGGCAACTTAACCAAAGCAATAGCCTTACGACAGGATTCACCTCCACTCGGCGTGATCCACATGATATATAGCCTGCCAATGACATCCACGGTGCATACGATTTAGTCGAATCCCGTCCCTCAAAATCAACTCACTCCAGCTAAACGGCCCTATGAAATTGCAAGCATTGCTTTTGAAGATTCAGATTTGGCCGGAGTGACACTTCCTCACATCGATCCCTTGGTAATTGAGTTACGCGTAAACCGACTCACCGTTGAACGTGTACTCATTGATTCGGGGAGCACATTGAAAGTTATGTATTACAAGACATTCACCAAACTTGGCTTCTCCGAATCGGATCTTTCTCCAGCTCCTTATCTATTATTCGACTTCAATGCTAATCTAGAGTACTCATTGGGCAAAATCACACTACCAGTTCGAGTGGGCTCCCGAACAGTGGATGTGGAATTCTTGGTCGTCATGCGGCCTTCGCCGTATAATCTCATCATGGAGTGAACTTGGTCGCATACAATGCAGGCCGTGCCAAGCACCTATCATCAACTGCTCCGCTTCCTGACAAAACGCGGCATTGAGCAAATCTGTGGCTCCCAGAAATCGGCACAACCATGTTATCTCCTTGCTAGAAAGACACCAAAAGAGTTACAAGTGAATTCTATTGAGGTGCCGGATCGAGAGAGCCTCGACGATGTTGGGCGGTTCCCAAGTGAAAAGGCCACGGAAGCTCAGGATCGAGTTGAAATTGACGGAAACCCAGACAGGTTATTCATGGTCGGCACTTCCTTGAAAGAAGCCGACAGGCAGCAGCTAATTTCCTTCCTGCTCGGCAACCTTGATGTATTTGCGTGGGCACCATATGAGATGCTGGGTGTAGATCTGTTTGTTTCACAGCACCACTTAAACGTTGACCCTAAATGCAAGCTGATTATTCAGCAGAACCGGCGGTCAACCGTAGAGCACACTGCCGCCGTTGTTGAAGAGGTTGACCGGTTGCTTGACGCCGGGGCAATCAGGGAAGTGACCTACCCTACATGGCTCTTGAATATTGTGGTTGTGAAGAAGAAAAATGGGACTTGGCGAGTCTATGTTGATTTCATGGACCTAAACAAAGCGTGCCCCAAGGATTGTTTTCCTCTCCCTAGAATAGACCAACTTGTAGATGCGACGGCACGTCATCAGCGTAAGAGCTTCCTCGATGCTTACAGAGGCTATCATCAAATTGCCAAGCATCAGGAGGACCAAGACAAAACTGTATTCCTCACCCCAAGAAGAACCTATTACTATAAGGTTATGCCTTTTGGCCTGAAGAATGTAGGGACAACTTACCAAAGACTAGTCACTACCATGTTCAAGGAGCAACTCGGCCACACTTTGGAAGTGTACATTAACGATATGGTGGTCAAGTCCAAAGAAGAGCAAACTCATCTAGTCGATCAGGAAGAGACATTCGGCATTTTATGCAAATACAAAATGATGCTGAACGCTTCCAAATGTGCATTTGGGATCGGCTCTGGCAAACTCTTAGGTTACATTGTCAACCACCAAGGAATCGAAGCCAACCCCAGGCAAATCACAACAATTCTGGAACTTGCCTCTCCTCGATCGGTCAAAGAAGTTTAAAAGTTGATGGGGATGGCCGCCGTACTTAACAGGTTCACCAGTCATTCGACGGACCACTGCCGACAATTCTTTCATACTCTACGGCAGGCTAAAGCTTTTGAATAGACCTTTGAGTGTGAAGTCATTTTCAACAGTCTGAAAACTTATCTCCGATCAGTTCCACTATTGACAACACCATCGGCAGGTGATCCGCTTATTTTATATATGGCCGTCTCCGACCGGGCAGTCAGTGCCATACTATTAAAGGAAGAGCTTGGCGAGCAACGACCAGTGTATTATGTGAGTAAGGCAATGGTTGACGCCGAAACACGTTACCTTCCGTTGGAAAAACTAATCCTAGTCCTCGTGATGGCAACAAGAAAACTGATGCATTACTTCTAGGGGCATAGCATCGGGGTACTAACAGATTACCCCCTCCGGTCAGTACTATGTAGTGTAGAAGCATCAGGGCGCGTTTCAAAGTGGGCTCTCGAACTCGGCCAGTATGATATTCAGTTCCTGCCTAGAACCTCAATTAAGGGACAAGTATTTGCTGATTTTGTGGCCGAATTCACGGGGGGCCTTGCCGACTTCAAGTCTGAACAAATTCAACCTAAGCCGAATTAGAGAATTTACGTTGGGGACATTTGTCAGTTGTACTGTGACGGATCATCCAACCAACGGGGCAGTGGAGCCGGAGTAGTAATCATGGCTCCCGACGGCACAATAATTGAGCAGGCGTCAAACTCGACTTCGAAGCATCGAATAATGAGGCCGAATACGAAGCCTTGCTAGCCGGTTTGCGAAATGCACACCTTCTGGGTGCCCGGCGTTTGCTTGTATTTTGCGATTCAAAACTGGTGATCAATCAGCTGAAGGGGGAGTACGTGGCTAAAAACGATCGTATGGCATCTTATATGAAAATGGCAAATTCCTTGTTGGCAAAATTTGACCACCACGAATTGAACTAAATAACCTGTGACAAGAACACACATGTAAATGCCCTGGCTTGCCTAGCCTCCGCCATCAACTCAGAGATTAAACAGACCATTGAAGTAGGTTTCATCCTAGAGCCGAGCATTGGCCCTTCTGAGGAAGTCCAGGTCAATGTCATAGAGTCAGGACCGAGTTGGATGGACTCCATTGCTGCATTCCTATCTTCTGAACAGCTCCCAACGGACAAGAAAGAAGCTCACAAGCTGCGAAACAAGGCCCTGCGATACTACTTGGATCTGCAAGGAAAGCTTTATAAAAAATCCCTTTATGGTCGATACTTGGAATGTGTTCATCTGGACAAAATCAAAAACTTCTGACCGAAATACATGAAGGCAGCTGTGGCGCCCATTCTAGCAGGCACTCTTTGCCTCATCGAGCTGTGACACAGGGGTATTACTGGCCGACAATGAGAGCCGATGCCGAATATTATGTGAAAAAGTGTGAACTGTGCCAGAACTTTTCTCCTTTGACCCACCTGCCTGCTGAAGAGTTAAGCTCTATAACCAGTCCTTGGCCGTTCGCCCAATGGGGACTTGACATCGTCAGACCACTGCCTCGTGCCCCGGGTAACAAGCGATTTTTGATTGTCGCGACGGATTATTTCACAAAATGGATAGAAGCGGAGGCACTAACGCACATCCGAGATACCAACGTGAAGCATTTTGTATGGAGAAATATCATAACATGATTTGGCATTCCCAAAGCACTTATTTTAGACAACGGCACCCAGTTTGATTACGGTGTCTATAGGGAACTGTGCAGCAAGTAAGGTATTCGGCCCTATTATTCCTCTCCGGCTTATCCACAATGTAATGGCCAAGCTGAAGCCTCCAACAAATCTATTTTAGACGGTATCAAGAAGAGGCTGGAGAAAGCTAAAGGAAGATGGGTCGAAGAGTTGCCAAGTGTATTATGGGCTCATTGCACTACTCCGAGGCGGTCCACTGGGGAGACACCGTTCGCTTTGTGCTTTGGAACGCAGGCAATCATCCCCTTGGAGATTGGCCTCCCAACCTTGAAATCAAGAGTTTTTGATTTGGGCCGAAACGACATGATGTTGGCTTTGGATTTGATTCTGATTGAAGAACGGAGAGACTGTGCCCTTGCATCGATGGCATGGTACCAGCAGCAACTTGCTAAGTCATATAATTAGCGTGTTCAATTACGCCGCTACATACCAGGAGAGTTGGTCCTGAAGAAAGTGCTTCCAGCTGCCAAGAATCTGGCCGACAGAAAATTGGGTTCTAACTGGAACGGCCCTTATCAAATCGACTCAGTCGCGGGAGTAGGGGCATATAGGCTCAAAGACATGTCTGGGAGAAGTTTGCCACGACCTGGGAATTCCACGCATTTGCATAAATTCTATTATTGACCCGACTTGTGGGGCATGATACTTGTTTTGAATGGTTCACCATGTACATATTTCACTTTTACAATGTAAAGTTTCCCATTTTCTCATTGCGTAATTCAGTTCAAAAGTGTCCGGATTCGGAGCCCATTAGTGCATGACACTTTTGGGTCGATTAAGTCTCCGAATTTGGAGCGCCCTTCGTGTATCATGATTGGCCAAGAAAAGTCTCCAGATTCGAAGCTCCATTAGTGCATGACACTTTTGGGCCGATTAAGCCTCTGGATTCGGAGCGCCCTTCCTGTATCATGATTGGCCAAGAAAAGTCTTCGGATTCAGAGACCCATTAGTGCATGACACTTTTGGGCCGATTAAGTCTTCGGATTCGGAGCGCCCTTCGTGTATCATGATTGGCCAAGAAAAGACTCCGGATTCGAAGCCCCATTAGTGCATGACACTTTTGGGCCGATTAAGCCTCCGGATTCGGAGCGCCCTTCGTGTATCACGATTGGCCAAGAAATGTCTCCAGATTCGGAGCCCCATTAGTGCATGACACTTTTGGGCCAATTAAGTCTTTGGATTCGGAGCGCCCCTCGTGTATCACGATTGGCCAAGAAAAGTCTCCGGATTCGGAGCCCCATTAGTGCATGACACTTTTGGGCCGATTAAGTCTTCGGATTCGGAGCGCCCTTCGTGTATCACGATTGGCCAAGAAAATTCTCCGGATTCGGAGCCCCATTAGTGCATGACACGTTTGGGCTAAATAAGACTACGGATTCGGAGCGCCCTTTGTGGATATCGCGATTGGCCAAGAAAAGTCTTCGAATTTGGAGCCCCATCCGTGCAAATCACGTTTAGGCCGAATAAAGACTCTGGATTCGGAGCGCCCTTTATGGATATCGCGATTGGCCAAGCAAAATCTCCAGATTCGGAGCCCCATTCGTGCAGGTCACGTTTGGGTCGAATAAGACTCCGGAATCGGAGTGCCGTTCGTGAATATCGCGATTGGCCAAGTCTCTGGATTCGGAGCCTCAATTGTGCATGACACGTTTGGGCTGGACAAGAATCCAGATTCGGAGCGCCCTTCGTGGATATCACGATTGGCCAAGTAAAAAAGCCTTCGAATTCGAAGCCCCAGCCATGTAGGTCACGTTTGGGCCAAATAGGACTCCGGATTCGGAGCACCCTTCACGGCGAAAATTAAAGCATACAAACATTCAAAATGAAATGCTTTATTAAGTTGAGTCGGCAAAAACCGTGTACACAAATTAAAGCATGCAAACATTTAAAATGAAATGCTTCATTAAGTTGAGCCGGAAAAAAACTGTATACAAATTAAAGCATGGAAACATTCAAAATGAAATGACTAATTAAGTTGAGCCGGCACAAACTGTATAAACAAGTTGAAACACGCAAACATTTAAAATAGAGTATTTTATTAAATTAACAAATAAATACATAGCTGATGCCCAATCTGTTTTGGAGCGTTTACAATATGTTCAATTTTATTCGGCGTCACCCTCGTCATCGCTCTTCTCAATTTCGAAAGCACCAAAAGGAAAGTGATGATGTTGGTATAATGGAGACGCCGATTTAACTCCTGCTTCTTAGAGAGCCTCTACGGCTTGGAGAGCCTTAATCCACCCGTGTCTAAAGCCCCGATTCTCGCATCAGCATACCTCCTCTGCAAGTTTCTCCTTGGTCTTCTCTATCCCGACTTTCCGGCCGTCATAGAAGCCTTTTTCATAATCCACAGACCTTGCTGTCTATCCTGCAAACATGCTTGCCGTATCTCGATCGGCAATCGCATGACTTATCAGCCGTTGGGTCACTCTTTCCTCCATAACCAGGTTAGATTGACCGGCCGCACGCGGCTCGGCAGTTTGGGCCTTCCTTAGCTCGCGCTCAGCCTTCTCCACAGGAGCATCCAAGTTTCGAATTCGTTCGTCCTTCTTCTCTATCTCCCGCCATGCGGCGTGCAGACGCATGCCGACTTCATAGGCGGTATATAGACCTCTCACTGCTCCATGGATGCCCTCTCGAAGCACTTCGAAAGCCTGTCGACCAACCATCGACTGTTGGACTTCCGGTGGAAAAATCTGTCTAGCGAACTCGACTGCTACACCTGGGTCATTAACAATAGAATCTGCCTCCGTCATTGGTTTATTCCCCACAAAAACGGCAAAACTCAACGGTCACGGTGTGACATCGAACTCATTTCTCGGTCGCGGTCGAGGGGAGCTGCTCCGTTGTTGTTTTTCCCTTCGGGGTGATTTGCTTCGACGACTTGGGGGCTGACATTTTTCCCGTTCCCTGGATGTCCTACTTCCCGTGCGTGTGGGCTCGCTGCTACGATGCATTTCAGTGTCAAGCTCAGCCAATGTTCGCCCTTCTCCTTTGCTGTTGAAAAACAGTCTATTTGACATTCGCACTTATCTAACCTTCCGCAACAAATTGGTTAAAATTGAGTCTGAACACAATAAGTGGAATTACGGGCACGAAGAACCCACCCAATTTATTCCTAACACATGCAGCGTCCCCGAGGCGATTTCATTAATGCTAAACTCCAAGAGCCTGATGCCAATCGACGTGCGCCACAGCCACGCCATGAACTAATGATATTCGGCTTTCGGAGTTCATACACTAGCTGGGGAAGGGCAGATTTATTAATCTGATTGGCTAAATATCTAAGCTCGATACCGATCGATTTGTGCCATAGCCACTCCATGAACTAATGATATTCGACTTTCAGAGTTCATACACTCGCTGGGACAAGGACAAATTTATTAAATTAATCGGCCAAATATCTAAGTCCGATGCTGATCGATCTATGTCGTAGCCACTCCATGAACTAATGATATTCAACTTTCGGAGTTCATACACTAGTTGGGGCAAGGGCAGATTTATTAATCTCATTAGCCAAATATCTAAGCCAGTTGACCCGATCGATCTATGCCGCAGCCACTCCATGAACTAATGATATTCGGCTTTTGGAGTTTATACATTGGCTGGGGTAAGGGAAGATTAATAAAATTAATCGGCCAAATATCTAAGCCCGATGCTGATCGATTTGTGCCGCAGTCACTCCATGAACTAATGATATTCAACTTTCGGAGTTCATACACTGGCTAGGGCAAGTGCAGATTTATTAATCTCATCAGCCAAATATTTAAGCCAGTTGCCCCGATCGATCTGTGCCGCAGCCACTCCATGAACTAATGATATTCGGCTTTCGGAGTTCATACATTGGCTGGGGCAAGGGCAGATTTATTAACCTGATCGGTCAAATATCTAAATTACTAAATTGCCTAGTTATCTAATCGGCAAGTATACATGAATGTTTTATCCAAAATAGCAAAAAGCAATACCATTCATCAATATCAAAATTAAGCACAAATAATAGCAAAGTACAAAGGAAATTTTCATTAGTAAATTGGGCACAAACTATAGCCATTTTACATATGAAAACTACTAAACAAAAAGCTACAAGTTTGCATGGAAATGCCTAGCAAAAACTTAAAAACTGTAGTCATTTTACACATAAAAACTACTAAATGAAAAACTACAACAGTACATTCAAAATCCTTAAACAAGAACAACTAAAAGTAACCCTAATCAATCCTCAGGGTCAGACTCTAGCGGCTCAATGTCCACTTGCTCGTATGGAATTGGCATAGCCAATGTCACATTAGCAGCAGCAGCAAGGGCTTTGAGCCAACCATGTTTGAATCCCTGACTTTCAAATTTGGGACTTCTTCCACATAATTTGCGAGGGCAGCGTTTTGCCCATCCTCGTACACCTTGAAAGCCTCAGAGTCGGCTACTTCCTTCGCCTTCTTCGATTCTTCCAAGTCAGCCTCCAATTTGGCAATTGCCTCTCGGGCTAACTTGAGCGCATTTTCGCTCACATTTGCCCTCTCCTCGGCGGCCAATCTGAGCTGGTCTGAATTTCTCGTTCCTTCTATCTCGGCCCCGGCCCTTGCACCTTCCATCTTCGCCCTCGCTGCTTCTAACTTGGCCCTGCTCCTCTGGCCTTCAACTTCCGATTGTAAATGGCCAATTCGTTCGATGGCATCATGCTGGCGGTGGCCTATCTCAACTATCCTTCCGATCGTCTGCAAAACAAGAAATTAAAACCAAAACAATATATGCATAAAAGGGAAAGCCAAGATCAAGGTATATACTAGAAGAGCTGATTGAGCGGTTAATGCTATTGCCAACAGATTCGGCTCCGCCCGGAAAGCCGCCTTGTCAGCTAGCAATGAGATCGACGAAGCCAAGCTCAATGCCACGGTTGGGCCTTTTATAGCCGACTCGTGAGAGGAGATCGACATGTATTTTATCTTTGGTTGAACAATAAAGGGCACAACCACATCCGACTCCTCTAAGTACGGCCGTTTGTCAGCGGGGTTTTCTTTAGAGTCGGCCTCGACTTCGGTAGGATGTTTCTCCGCCCTTCGCTCAACCTCCTGATTCACCTGCGCAACCGTCTCTGACTTGGCGTTTTGGGTTTGAGCTGTCTCCTCCTCGATAACAGGCAGAGAGGGCTCTGCTTTAGCGAAAGGTGGCACTTCAGATCGAATGGCCTTTGCTCTCTTCCGCGCATCCATTCTTTCAGCATTTTTCTTTTTGGCTAGTTGTGTGAGTGACAACCCGGCCATGTCGTCGGGGTACGCGCCGGGAAGGTCTTCTAAATTGGTAAAAATGTCGTCGAAGGGAAGGTCCCCTCAACCTGAAGTGGACGGAGGGTTGGCTGAATTGAGACCGGCTTCCTTAAAGGCCAATTTCAAAGCCTCGTCTACTTCGGGTTTGGGCTGGTTTGAGTCTTTGGCGACCTCCTCAGCTACTGCCACACGCTCCGAGTCGGATTCATCGAAACCAACTTGCTGCAAGTTTTTGAAGTTGGTTAAAACAAGAGCCGTAAGAAACTCTTCACCCCTCGGAATTGAGATTTTTTCTGCCGTCGAAAAAGTTGTATACGTCGGCTCGTATCGAAGGAGAATGTGGGCCGGCCTCTCTTGTTTCTGAAGGCTTGGATGGCCGAAGTATTTGAGCACGACTTTAATTTCCGTGAGAACGGCATCATCGGTTGAAATCAAAACTTTCTTCAAATCGTTTCCTGCACAAGCAAAACAATGAGACCGCAAAAATAAAGCATTGTAAATATAAGAAAAATAAATGCAAGGACCTATATGGCCACCTGGTTTGCCCCTTCGTCTAGGAATAGGATCTAGGCGGTCCTCGCCTTCACCGAATTCCCAGTTACCTCGGACAATGACCATGACATCATCGAGTCGCTTTCCAGAGCTAGAAAGCATAGTCACTTATTGATGGTCGGTGTCCTTGGCCCTAAGCAAATAGTGTCCATGCCGACCAGAAGACTTGGCCAAGGCATCACAGTGCCGAATAGCAGGTATGCCAAGGTTAATCCTATTGCGACAGTTTAACTCTATAATCCCCATTACGATTCTAAAAAAGTTGACATTGGGTTGGGAAGGGATTAGACACCAATGGCGAAGGACAGCCCTAAGGGATGGGTGAAGCGGGAAACGGACTCCGCCCTCTGCAATTGATAAGAGAGGGAAGACGATTATGCATTCATCATCCCTTTCCATATCAAGGGTGCCATCTGTCACAAGTTACAGACGGACGTCATCAGGGATAGAAAAATGGCATCGAAAGCCAGAGACTCGATCTGCGGAGAGGAGGTCTTTCAAATGCTTTGCCATTTTTGTCAGCCTATAGGAGTATGCTAAACTAGAAACAAACCAGGAAAAGGGATTCAAAGAAGAGAGGAATAGCACTTACAAGAGACGGAGAGGACAATGAAGGATAAAAGGAAGTTGGAGAGGTGAGTCGGAAGGTAGTCCAAAAACTTCAAGCATCCAAAAATGTGTACGTATTCGAAAAGACAAAAAAATTTTAAATCACAATAAATGGAAGCGTACGAAAGGGCGGGAAGTTGAAATGATGACCGAAAGGCGTGTGCTCTGACATCCGCATTGGAATGAGGTTAGCCGCCGAATTTCGGCTCTGACTTTTCGAGTTTGAAACCAAACACACCAGCTAACTGTCGTTAGTGGAGTGTCTGGGGGGCAATTGTGGGGGCCGAATATCGGGAGACGTAAAGAGGCCGAATAGTCAGACCTGGAGAGTCAAAATTCATATATCGCATTCAGCCTCGTCTTATACACAAATCCAGAGGTATCCTATTCGGCCAAATAACCAGTTGAGTAAGGGGCCGAATGAAGAACGGTTTGCAACAAAAGGAGCCGAGTAAATAGTTGTACAACGAATTGAAGGTGGGCCAGACCTAAAGCCCAAGAAAGAAAAGATATAAATAGATGAACATCGTCCGGAGAGAGCTATGTGAGAATTATTACGCTTAACGTAAGATACAAGTAACTAAGAGAGCATACACTGACTTAACCGTCGGAGTGCTAATTCTAGCACCCCCGACTGGAGTGTTTATTCCTTTTCAGGTTGTCAGCTGAGGATCTTGAGCGTCCCAGTGGATCAAAAGAGGATTTCCAAACCACATCCCCACAGTTTCTAATAAAGACTCCTTGAGAATAGTTATGGCCTTAGTAGCTCATTATGATTTAGAGTTACATCAAATGGACGTTAAAACAACTCTTTTGAATGGTGACTTGCATGAAGTGGTCTACATGGACCAACTTGAAGGTTTTCAAGATGAAAGCAAGGAAAATATGGTTTGTAGGCTTAAGAAGTCTATATATGGTCAAAAGCAGGCATTTCGACAATGGTATATTAAATTTCATGAAGTTCTCACCAAATCTGAGTTTACGGATAACGTGGTTGATCAATGTATCTACCTTAAAATCAGTGGGAGCAATATCTGCATTATAGTTTTATATGTTGATGATATATTGTTTGCTAGCATTAATTTGGGAATGATACGTGAGACAAATCAATTCCTTACAAGGAATTTTGAAATAAAAGATCTCGGTGAAGCCTTTTTTGTCATTGGGATGGAAATTCATCGAGATAGGTCTCGCAGTAATTTTAGGATTGTCCCAAAGAGCCTATATCGAAAAGGTTCTTAAAAGGTTCGACATGGAGAACTGTTCAAGTAGTGTTGCCCCTATAGTTAAGGGTGATAAATTTAGTGAATTTCAGTGTCCCAGAAATAATTTAGAAAGGGAATAAATGAAAGAAATTCTTTATGCCTCTGCAGTTAGGAGCATTATGTATGCTCAAGTTTGTACACAACCTGACATAACATTTGTACTTGGTATGCTTGGTAGATACCAAGGCAATCCCGGACTTGATCATTGGAAAGCAGTTAAGAAAGTGTTGCGATATTTACAAGGCACTATGGATTGCATGCTCACTTATCAAAGAATAGATAGCCTTGAAGTGATTGGTAATTTAGATGCTAATTATGCTGGATGTAAAGACACTCGAAAGTCCACTTCTGGGTACATTTTTATGCTTGCTAATGGACCCATTTCATGGAAGAGTCATAAGCAGTCTCTAACAACCTCTGCCACTATGGAGGCAGAGTTCATAGCATGTTACGAAGCCACATGTCATGCAATATGGATAAAGAATTTCATATTCAGATTACAACTTGTCGATTCAATTTCGAGGCATTTACAGATTTATTGTGATAATGATGCTGCTGTCCGGTTCTCCAATAATAACAAAACTTCAAGAGGATCAAAGCATATTGATATCAAGTATCTAGTTGTTAAAAAAAGGGTTTTGAATTAGACTGTTTCCATCTCTCATATTAGCACTACACGCATGTTAGCAGATCCTTTAACTAAAGGTCTTACACCTAAGCTCTTTTAAGAACATGTTGCGCGCATGGGTTTAGTAGAAAGTTTATCATGTTTAGACTTGAAATGAGTGTATTATGTTTATGATAAATGTTATGTTATAATCATCTTATGTTAGTAATGATTATGTTTGTTGTTTTCATTCTTCATACTTGTGCACAATTTAGAAGAAGACGTAAACAACTGGACTATTATAGATGGATTAGTATTAATCACCATTATGTTGCTAATGTCATCTTTGTGATTTAAGATTGACTTATTCATGTCGATGGAAAATATTATTACTATAACCATTGTACAGTCTTGATCAATGTGTAAATCACTGACTGTAATGATTTGGTGCTAATAGTTTCATTGAATTGAATCTAATGGTGATGATGCAATTTTCTAGTGGGAGAACGTTGGCCATATTATGATAATCTAGTGACATAATATAATCATGCAAGCCAAGTGGAAGATTGTAAGAATTTTTCCTAAATATGGCTTAATGTGGCTTATACATGATTATACTAGATTCATCTCATTAAGTAAGATACATGTACATCAATTAGACGGTGACTAATCATTGATGAATGCACCTATATAGAAGACTAATGGAGATAGTGTCAATGCATAGAATGTGATAGATTCATTATAAATGAATCTTAGAGATGCATTATGTATCTATTATGAATGTAGAAGATACATTAATCTATCTAATGAGTTCATTAATATAGAAGATGCATTATGTATCATTAATGTAAAAGATACATTAATCTATTTAATGAAGTTCATTGAATGAATGGATTCTTTGATGGGAATAATACTAGTATGAATAGTGTAAGCTCCCAAACCACACTCTCCATCACAAAAACTCAAATTGTCACCACAAGAAGACTCCCATCGCCTAGAGAGAAAGAAGTGGTTTGAAGATCTTAGACAAATAAAGAACTTGAAGATCAAGGTCTTCTATTGAAGGTTTCTTTTTCTCAAAAGAGGTTTTCATACTATCATGGATCACGGTATGTATACACTTATTTATATAGTAGAAATTCATATAGTTTTCATGTATATAATTGAATCTTTAATGGTTTTTAGTTTATGTTCCGCAAAGTTTTCTATCATATACCAGTTACAATTGCTCTTGGAGATTTTTTATTTTTATTTTTTTTAAAGTTGAAATCGATTAAATTTTACAATTTAACCTACTATGTCAAACAAAAAGAAAAATGTGAATAAATTAATAATGTTAACAATAAAAAAAGTTCAAAATTTACCCCAATAATTATAATTTACATTAATCTCATTGACTATGCTTTATGATTTATGTCAAGTATAAAAATCATACGAAAATGTTGGAAAAAAAATATATAAATACAATTATTGTGAAAATTAAAGGAAAAATTACCCATAAATCCTATATGAAGGAATGTTGATCCATTTAGTCCTAAGAGTTTTTTTTTTTTTGGACTGATTGATCCTAGTTGTTTTTGGAAAGGTATATCTTTTTGGGTTGTTCCCAATTGAATGTACTGTAATATCCCTTTTTGTGGTTCGTTTGGTAACAGTTGCTGATAATGTGGGATTTGGAAGGTAAGACGTGTAGGATATTATTCTTTTTTGTAGGGATTTAGTGGAGTGGATAACAGTGGATGTTGTAACAAGCCCACGAGGGACCTCGGCTACAGTTCGGACTCCCTTTTTTTGTTTGTTGCGGTTCTTAATCTGAACCAAAGAGTCCAACTCTGGCAAATCGTTTTGAGAAAAACAGATTTTGAAAAGAAGTGCCAAACATGGACTGCTTTGCCAGATACAGAGTCGCCACCTAAATATTTTTTAAAATGGGAAATTTAGGAAACCCTGACTCGGTGCCGAAGGCCATGTGTTCGTCAACACCAAAGTTGTCTTGGCTCGGGAGCTTGGGTACGATCGGGGAAGGTCAGCTATGAGCAACCCCTTTCGCCCAGTCCGAAGACCGGCCTCTACTAACCCTGATATCCGATTTTGAAAACGTTATGTGTTCTTATTCCGGTTATTAGCCTAGAATTACCATGTTATGCGCACAGCAAACAAGTATAGACTAGATTGCCTAATTTGGAAACAAGCATTGCATATCCGTTTGTTTTGAAAAGCGCTTTGGAATTTGCTACTCACAAGTAGGCTAAAACACGGATTTCAACCAGTTTTTCCAACTCAAACAATCCAACCTTCACCCACAGGCATTCAAACAGTTTATCTCATATAAGCACTTAGCCACATGGTAAGCATACTGTCATGGCAACATTCACACGCATGCGATATGCTAAAGCGAAAATACTTACATCGTACTCCGTGCCAAAACAATAAACTAGTTAGCAAACATGCATGTCCTAGTTCATATTAAAATGACTAATGCAACACAAGCAAAATGTGATTAGGATAGGCTTGGCTAATCTACGATGACATGTGAAATGCTACAACTAACACGTATTCAATTTGGAAATTGAAATACGGATGCAGTTAGAATGATGCGCCGAGCCCGGTGCATGTAAGACAAATGAATGGATGCACGCATGCATTGCATGAGGTATGCTAATTTAAACGTGCCCTAATATTAACCATCAAAGCAGGTAAGTAAAAGGGAAGAAAGAAGTGGGGATTGGAAGACATGCACACCATTCACCCACACTTATTACAGATTTGCCCTCGCCCGGAGGGACCAAATAAATAATACAAATTAATTAATTACGCAAGCTAATTAAAAATTACAAATTGCCTAATCAGTTAACAAACTAATTAAACTAGAAAAAGCAGTAAATCGCCTCGGGAGGAGAGCCAGATGCAGCGCATGCTCGGGTCCTGCTCGGAAGTGCACGACCATGCATAGTCTGCCTCTGTTTTCCCTGTTCTGCCTCTCTAAAGACTACCAAAGTCTCAAGGATGCCTCTCTGGATACTGGGAATCACCACCGGTTGAGTAGAATTACCACCGGTAGTGAATTGTGGTCACCGGCACAAAATGAATCCATCGGCTAGTGATTTACTGCCGGTCAGCAATGTATACTGCCGGTCGGCAAAGAATGCCTGCAGAACCTGCAACTCACAGCAGCAGAGGACAGAACTTGCATGGCAATACAATTCAAGCAATGTATGCACCAATCATGTCCCCTATCATGTTTGTGACTCAAAGGGGCATGTGTCTCGATTCTCGGACCGCCAATCACGCATTTCCATGCATGATGGCCCAAAGAATCAAGTGTGCAACTTTCATGTCAAATGAAATGCAAACCAAACAAACGAACCAAGGCCCAATTCCTATCACCAAGTCAAGGAATAAGGCATGCATGCAGGATGCAATGCAACCTAGGCATGCAAGCTAAGGATGCAACATGGCATGGAAAGACACTTATGCATGCATACAAGCAAACATGAGGCAATGCAAACTGATGAAAAGGTGGACTTAGACATGATTTAGGCAACTCTAAATAGGCCTAAAACGGTGGCCAAAAACCAAGGAATTGGGATCAAACATACATACACACATGCAAGTAAGTTGGACCAACACTTAGGCATTAAATAACCAACTCTAAGGCACACTTGAAAGGGGATATCATGGACAATTAGCATGCAACATAAGCTCTAAAAATCATGTTAAAACATGGTGCCAAACCAAGCAACAAGGCAAGCTAAACATGCAACAATGGTCCAAGCATTCAAGGCTCACCAAAGAGGCAATGGACTACACTTAGTACAACCACACATGGCAAGACTTAGGCAACCAAAAATAGAGTTTTAACACATGAAACTAAGCCCAAAAGACCAACTATATAGCATCTAGATGGTTTGAATTTAAAGGCATGCATAAATGGTAAAACATGGAGCATGCAAGGCAAGCTTCCAAAGCTTCAAAGAGGCATCCAAGGCAAACATATGAGCATGTCAAAGGGACTGAAATAACATGTAGGGTGGTTCCAAACCACCGAAATGATGCAAGCAACACATACTACACATTCACATACTTGAAGCATACAAGCTCAAATACAAAGGAGTTATACTACGCATGCCAAGATCAACCCAAAGAACTATGGACAGACCTAAAACATGGCAAAATGAGCACAAAACCTTCACAAGGCTAAACCTAAAACATGCTAGAGCAAAGGCTAACAACCTAAGGCATACTAAGGCAATAACAAGGCATTACATGGTAGGTATGCTAAGTATGCATGGTGTACCAAAACCAACACACAACAAGGTTATATCATGGCATAATAAGCATGGAAATTAGCCAAGACATGATCAATACACACTCTAACATGATGCTCCCTCAAGAGGCCAAAAAGGGTCCCTTTAAAGGACAACAAGGAGAGGGGGTGGCCCTCCCCTTTTGGAGACTTCAAGGCACCATCTCCACTGAAATCCTCAAGATTTCAGTGGTGAAGAAAACAAACACCAAAGTCTCGAAACTTGCACAAAAATAGCACAAAAAGGAGCCTTACAAGGCTTAGGAGGGGTCAAACAAACCCAAACCACAAAACACTCTTAATAAACAATCAAGAGGGCTAAAAACCAGAACTTTTTTGTATTATACACTAAGCATGAAAACAGCTCTAAGATAGGTAGAAAAGCAATGCAAAAATGGGGAATAAAAGGGAAGTTTCTCACCCTTGTAGATCACCTTCACAAATGATGCTCCAACAGCCCTCCTTGGCTTGAATCCAGCTCCAAAACACCAAAACCAGCCCCTTAGAACCTCAGTAGCCAAAGGAAGGTGAAGCACTAGGTGTTTGTGTGCAATAGTATGGACTAAAACACCTAGAACACAAAGAGAGAAAAAGAGAGATAGGAGATATGTATGAACCCTAACCCTAAAACCAGAGCTTCTCTCTATGTTTTTCTCTCCAAAATTCTCTAACCCCCATGCCAAGAGAAGAGACCCCTCTCTTATAGGCAACCAACTTGTAAAGCTTATACAACAAGCTTACAAGGAGGGCATTCCTCCATACACGTGTATGGAGGGGAACCAAATGCCACACAGCTGTCCTAAAATATCTGCAAAAGAAAATGAACAGTAGTCGGCTGGCCAAAAATCTCATTTTGACAAAAATGATTGCCGACCGGCAACAAAGAATGCTAACCGGCCACATACATTGCCGATGGCAACAAAAACCAGGCAGTGGCCTCTAGCCACTGCCGGTGGTGTGTGGGGATGCCTCACAAGGAATTCCCTGCCCCTCCAAGGCAAAACACAAGTGTTTGGTGCAAAACCAGACACAAAACGGCCGAGTTCGGGAGATCCTGAGGCATGGCGTGGCGAGACCTCAGGAACTCAAGCGAACACAAACATGGATAATCACCGAGTGTTCAAATGGTGACGTCCAAGTCTTGAGGACGGTAAAAAATGGGGTGTCTACAGTTGCCCTTCTTTGACAGAACTCGAAAGTCATAACAATGACGAGAGTGAATGTCAAAGCCCAGGACGACCCATTTTTGACAAGGCTGAAGACTGGGACAAACATGCAAGACAAACAAGGTATGCGCCCGAAGGCAGGGGCAAAATGCAGCTGAAAAAGCAAGAAGCCGAGCATAACTTATGATCATGCAAAGAAAGTTGTAACGAAGCACACATGCAACAGTTTTAAGCTAGCATACACCAGACTACACTATAATGCGGAAAGGATGTAAGAGAATTATGTAATTCTCTGTACGTCTCACGCGGAGGATACAATACCTGTGTGGCTCGTCCGGTTGCACAGGCCTCAAATGAACCATACATACAATATTGTGCCTGAAAAGAAAACAAACCTAACATGTACAATGTCGTTAGCAACATGCATGACAATGCAAATGAAAACAAGACAATGCAGGTCGCAAGGAATGTAAGACAATGCAAATGAGGCACGCATGCTAATGCAAATGACGACACGCATGCCAACGAAAATGTGACACGCATGCCAATGGAAATGAGGCACACATATCGATGAAGAAGATAGGCACACCTGCCAATGGAAATGAGACACGCATGCCGATGAAGATGGGGCACACATGCCAATGGAAATGAGACACGCATGCCGATGAAAGTGAGGCACACATGCCGATGAAAATGAGGCACACGTGCCAACGCAAATGTGGCAAACGTGCCAATGAAAATGAGGCATACGTGCCAATGCAAATGAGGCACACGTGCCAATGTAAATGAGGCACACATGCCAATGAGAATGAGGCACACATGCCAATGAAAATGAGGCACACGTGCCAATGAGAAGATGGGGCACACGTGCCAATGCAAATGAGGCACACGTGCCAATGAAAATGAGGCACACGTGCCAATGAGAATGAGGCACACATGCCAATGAGAATGAGGCACACGTGCCAATGAGAAGATGGGGCACACGTGCCAATACAAATGAGGCACACGTGCCAATGAAAATGAGGCACACGTGCCAATGCAAATGAGGCACACGTGCCAATGAGAATGAGGCACACGTGCCAATGTAAATGAGGCACACGTGCCAATGAGAATGAGGCACACATGCCAATGAAAATGAGGCACACGTGCCAATGAGAAGATGGGGCACACATGCCAATGCAAATGAGGCACACGTGCCAATGAAAATGAGGCACAGATGCCAATGAGAATGAGGCACACATGCCAATGTAAATAAGGCACACGTGCCAATGAGAAGATGGGGCACACGTGCCAATGCAAATGAGGCACACGTGCCAATGTAAATGAGGCACACATGCCAATGAGAATGAGGCACACATGCCAATGAGAATGAGGCACACGTGCCAATGCAAAGATGGGGAATGATGCAAGTGTGATACGCATGCCACATAAGATGCAAAATAATACAAATGAGACACGCATGCCTCATAAGATGCCAAATGATACCAATGAGACACGTATGCCTCATAGGAATGGAAAATGATACGAGTGTGACACGCATGCCACACGGAATGTAAAATGTAAATGAGACACGCATGCCTCAGGGAAATGCAAAATGATGCAAGTGTGACACGCATGCCACACGGAATTTAAAATGATGCAAACGGACTTAAATGCGTAACAACGCACGTGTTTCGGAATGCATGACAATGCATGGTAAGGGAATGCACGACAACGCGAACGATGCGCGAGGCGACGTATGTATTGAAATACATGACAATGCTTGTAATAAAAATGCAATGACAATGCATGAGAGATGTGCATGACAATGCAAGGGGTGCGTGTTACAACGCATGTAGTATGTGCATAACAATGCAACTGTGAGGCGATAGCGCGATGTAATGCACCGAAATAGTGCGATGAACGCGTGCAACGCACACGGGGTAACTTTTGAATCTTGTAAAAGGCAAAAAGGATACCAAAGGATACAACATTGTATGAGTTCGAGTGCTACGCACAGAAGACGCGGTCCAAGGTCAAAACAGGGGCCGGTTGAGCGTCGGAGATACACTTTCTTGCACTTTCTTGAGCTATGAAGACCAAAAACTACTCATATGGCCTAAACAAGGTTGTGGGAACACCACCGGCCAGGGGGGGGGGGGGGGGAAGCCACCGGCTGCAAAATAATTTCATCGGCACAATATTCTGCCGACCGGCAAAAAGTTCCTGAGTTGGGGCAGATTCGACATTTCACCGTGGGTGTTTTAAAATAGGGTTTCTAAACCCTATTTCTCACTTCCTCCTTCGCCGAAATTCCACACCCTCTCTCTCTAGAGTGTTTTCCTCTCCTCTTTCTCCGTTTCTTCACGTTCTACGCCCATTTCGTCATCGAATTCGCGATTTTCTTCGCATTTCGGACATTTTCAACCGAACAAATCTTTGTTTCGGTGCCTCTTTTGCCGTTCCCACCTTTTTGGGGTTTGTTCCCCTCACTTTCCTCTTGATTTCTGTACCCTTTTCACATCCCGACTTTTCCGGCCATTTTCGACCTTCTCGGGGGTTGACTTTTCGGTTGACTTTCCATATTCTAGCCCGGTTTTCTTCCCTCCGGCTATTTTCTCATCATTTTTGACGTGGCGGACGACATTCTACGCGGTGGGACTCCCTCGGATCACGAGATGGATCCCGGGGTCGAGCTCCTACCTTTGAGTGAGCGCCCGTTCAACCCAGCGACCTACCGGCTGGCGATTCATGTTTTGCCCCCTGATGGACTGCGCCAGTTCAGGAGTTTCGACATGGCGTTGGATCCCGAGCTTCTGCTACATGAGCCTGCCTCTCACCTATCCTTCGGCGCTTCCGAGGTAACATTTTTTCTCTGCTTTATTTTCTGCAATGTAGAACTTTTTAACTGTCAACTGCCATAACTGATTACAGTCTTTAACTGCTTAGTTCCAATACACCGATACTCTGTATATTGTAGTTGATTGCAAATGCACTTGCAACTGATTATCTGTTTAAGACTCACACGTGCACACACACTGCACTAGCCTTGAACCACTCAACACACGGCACACACCGTATTCCACTGCAAACACCGGCACCCGATACCTGTTTGAATCTGAAAATATGCACGCATGCCACATTTGCACTGAACCACTCAAACACGCTGACGCATCACACGTTGTAGTTCACTGTAAGCACACCGGCACCCGGTATCTGTTTGAATCTGAAAATATGCACGCATGCCAAATTCGCACTGATTCACGCAAACACGCTGACGCATCACACGTTGTAGTTCACTGTAAGCACACCGGCACCCGGTATCTGTTTGAATATGAAAATATGCAGACATGCCAAATTTGCACTGATTTTGACTATTTCTTCAAAACTGTACATTTTATATTGCTTCGCAACTACTTGTTTGAAAACAGGGAGATTCCCATACCATCCGCAGGTATGGGAACACTGTCGCTCGTGAGTGGTACGCCAAGCTTCCCGACACAGTTCGCCACATTGTGGACCAGGCCGGCTTTGGTGCATTCTGCAGGGAACTCTCCAAGCTCACTACATGCAGACCTCTCCTTGCCGCTCTGGTGGAGAGGTGGTGCGACACCACCGATTCATTCCATTTCTCTACGACGGGGGACATGACGATGACCCCTTATGATTTCTCGATGCTCACAGGCATCGTGGTAGGGGGTGATCCGATCCCCTTTGACATTGATATAGACGAGTGGACCGCGGCTCAAGTCTACTTGCTCGGCGCGGCACCGCCTCTTGCGCGTCCCGGCTTCGTTTGATACTCCTAGTTTGAGGTGCAGTTCAGGGTCCAGCCCCTCCTTGTCGATGCAGCCCCGATGACTCCAGAGGCCGTGGAGAGATACGCAAGCGGCTTCTTCATGTTCTTGTTTGGGACGACCATTTTCGCCGACTGGGCGAACACCGTGCCTCTCTGCCTGCTTAGCGCACTGGTGGACGTCAGAGACATCTTGCATTACGATTGGGGTGGCGCTGCTCTGGCCACTCTCTACGAATATATGAGCTCAGCTTCCCGCGGCAGAGGACAGTTGCTCGGGGGCTACTGGCATATTTGGGAGGTACATTTCTTTTTCTGCCTTTCATTTCTGTTCTATATTTTCTGTACTCTGTACACCTTTGCTTGTAGTCTACTTTACACTTGTTGATATCGTACACCGCAACATACATACTACGCTTATTACTTGATCGCATAATGCACAATACTCGTCACAATACTGCTTTTACTCTATATTCTACTTTATTTGATAAATGCACTGGTATTTACCTTGCAGTTGTGGGTTTATGCCTACTTTCCTAGGCTCGCTCCCGTACCGGAGACGGAGACTCCTCTGGTCGTCCCTTTTTCGCGTCGCTTTGACGGGAGATGCACCCGGAGGCCGCGAGAGACATTTAGCTTCTTCCGCCGCTTCTTCGACACCATCACCCCCGCAGAGGTATGTTTTACTTGCAGTTCATTTAAGCTTCGCCTTTCCACTGCATATTTCAATAACAGTAGATAACAAACTGTATTGCATTTTCAGATCACCTGGCAGCCTTGGGCTCCTTTGCCAGCCATGATGCGGGATCGGTTTGCGTCGATGAGACCTCGCGTTTTGATTCGTTGGAGAGGGCTCCGTCGGGCTTGGTACTGGCGGCGTTTCTTGCGTCTGACCACTGGTTTCTGAGCGAATGGTCGGTGCACCCTCCTGAGCACATAAGGGATACCGAGAGATTCACCGCCGAGCAGATGGCGGACTACACTATTGGCTGGGAGGCAGACGACTTCAGAGGCGAGGGCGATTACTTGGAGTACGTCCGGACCTTCATCATGTGACCTCTGAGCGGTGGCCACCAAGCAAAGAGAGAGAGACCAGCGACGCCAGCGGCTGGAGTGGGAGCGAGGGCTGGTGGGGGAGCGGGGGCTGGAGGGGGAGCGCCGAGGAGAACTCGAGTCTGTGGCAGGGGCGGAGTTCAGCGAGGGTGGGGGACCGGTTGGCTTGCTCTGCCTGCTTCATTGACTTTCCGAGGGCAGGGTGGGGCGACCTATCAGATCCCCTTCGCCCCTCCGCCGGCTGATTACGAGTTTGTCAGTGTCCCTGACTTGCCTCCGGTATGTATTACTTCATTCTTGTACAGTTATTTCATTTCAGTTTATTTGATATTCCATAGAATATTGATGTATCTGATACTTTCGCAGGCGTCTTCCGAGTACACCCGGCAGTCATTGGAGATGAATGCCTCCATGATGGGGATGCTACAGCGGACCTTCGACCTCCTGGCCCTTCTGACATTCGGTATGTTCTTTTCGACCCTGACCTCAAACCATACACAAACTGCTTTACATAATCTGATGCACAACACAACATCTGATAAACTGCTCACGGTATCTGATACACGATACTTACACACTGCACCTTGCACTGATTCACTACTCACAGCATAAATACACTGTATTCATACCGTGTGCAATCTTGATAAACTGCCACGGCATACACATGCATTTCGATGAATTGCATTCACACATTATACTGCACTGATTCTTGATAAACTGCTCACGGCATCCACACATTGTACTCATACATTACATTACGCGAGCGATCACTCCTGATGACACGATGCGATGCCTTTCATGCTTTTTTCGACCTCCCTTCTAGATTCCTCTAGTGGGTGGCGCTCATTGGACCTCCCATTTCTACCGGGATGGCGAGTATATCCCGCACTGAGGGAGCGCACTCATGTCGGGAGCGACTCGCGGGCTCCAGTTCTAGATGACGAGTCGAGGCGAGCGAGGCGGAGGCGAAGTCGTCGTCGAGAGACGGGACAGCCTGTGCTCACGGTGACAGTGGATGCTCTGGTGATGATGCTCCTAGACCTTCGTCTAGGAAGAGGACTAGGACAGATTGATAGCCCCGGGGCCATTTTTGACATTTGATACTGATTTTTGCTATTTTTTTTTTCTTTTTTTGCACTTTCCCCTTTTGTTAGTAGTTAGGGTGCTTTGTACTGCCACAGGCAGATTTTGTTTTCAAAACGTATATACTTGAAAAGATTATGAAATGAAACAAACTTTTTGTCCGAAAAAGAGTGTTGTATCTGCACACTTCATACCTTGCACTGTATTCCATCATATTACACCTTAAATGTAAATGATCTTAATCTGTTGTCTGAAAAGTGAATACTTGTAATTTGAGTACTTGCACTATGATAATCGGATAACCAACCAACTAACAGCAAACAACTCATACAAACCACTACTCAAACTGAATAATACAGCCCATACTCTACTGGGGATTGATCTGCATCTGACCCATAACACGGACTTTCGGTTCATTCCGCACACAGCAAACCCTGAACAAACAACCCCAATCTGACAAGATGGACCACAAAAGCTGACACGATTGCACTTGAAACACACTCGGATGTCCCAAATTTTCCTTTTCCTTCTCTTGCTTCACACGAATGTAGAGAATGGCACAGCATTCTGAGCACAAATGATTTTTTGAAGTAAAGAAGGGTTTTCAACCGGGGTATCGAGCCTACCATAGAACACAGCGGAGGGACTCAAACAAAGAAACAAAAGGCACACGACCTGAACACAACGAGACACACTCGGAAAAGACTCAAAGCCAAAATCGAGACCGACAAATCAAAAGACACGACACACGGACATGTTTACAAAAAGACCTCAAATCTCGAGGAGCCAATTCCTCCGGGTATTATTTCCCACCCTTTTTGATTTGTGATACTCACATCACTTGGCCCTCAGGCTCGGTTTTTCTCTCAAAACCCTCTTCTTACTTTTCTCTCAACTTACTCCTCTCTATTCTTTAATCTCTCATTTTCAATCCCTTCCCAGAGCGGTTGATGGGTAAACGAGAGGTTGTGGGCTCATGCCCGATACAGCTAGCTTGCAGCCACTTCTTCTGGTAGATAGGGTGCCTTTCTGGCGAGTATGTTGATGGGGGAAAGACAGAAGACCTGACTCAATTGTGCCCCTAGTTCGTCACTTTGACCATTCTTTGTTTTCTAAAATAGTTTTGATCAAAATGAGAGTTGGATTAACATACTTGTTCGATTTTTTGATTCAAAATCATGCAAATCAGGCTGTGAGCACTGAAAATTCTCCTTTTCGGGTCCAAGAAGATGGTCCGATTTTGGAAAATGAAATAGTTTTCGAGAAAATAGTCAACTTCAGTAAAAATTTTCAAAAACTATTTTTTACAAACAATTGATGCTCAACGAGCATGAAACTTTCCCTCGAGATGCGCAGCCTCGGATTGGAGACAAATTGCCCCTTGCTTAAAGGGGGATAAGGCAACGGAAAGTTGCCCCTGGTCTGGACGGCAACTCAGGGCAACTTATGGCATTGGGATGGCAACGGAAAGTTGCCCCTTGTTTGGATGATGCCGTGGCATGTTGTAAGCCAGTCCTCGTTGATGACGATCGGACCCTCGGACATGGAGGAGACGAAGACGGTTTGAATCAATATATGGACACAGTCACCTGGAAGGTGTTGGTGGTTGGATTTCAAGGGGAAGTTAATCACGTAGTTCGAGTTCCGCAATCGAGACATCGACGGAGGAGGCACAAGTGATCAAAACCATGACATGGACTGAGACGCTATGGAAGCGTTGGGGGCTGGACTTCAGGATGAAGTTGCCTACGTATCCCAAACATGGGAATCAAGCCTTACGTAGTTCCGGGTAAGGTACACTCGGGTATTTTAACCTTCACTGTTTAGGCTCTAACTTTTGCCAAGGTGCCCAATGCGGGTTTTTGACCTTGCGAGCTATGTTTTTCTTTTTCTTTTTCTTTTCTTTTCTTTTCTTTTGCATTTTCATTTTTTATTTCTTTTGCTATTTTTTTCTTGTTCTTTTTCCTCTCTTGCTTCTTTTTTTTTTTGTCTCTTTTTTATTTCTTTTTTCTTTGCTCTAACTTTTGCCTGGGTCGCCCTTCCGGGTTTTCGGCCAAGCGAGCCTCTCAAAGGGTAAAAGTGTAGCAAGCCCATGCCAAATGGTTTTGAGATTGAAGCCTCTCTGTGTCCAGGAGAATGACTGTTGTGTTGATTTGCAGAAAAGTCCATCACGGTTGCTTCATGAGCCTTGCCTGGTGGGATCTGATCTCCTTGATCTGACTTTGATGCCTCTTGCTCGAGGGCTGCCTCAAAATAGGCCACATAGGCGTTTCATGGCACTGTTGAACGTTTTGAACGGATTCCAGTTTGTAACAGATAAATTGAATCTTGTGGCTGAGAGCGATCCTGGGTTGCACAATCTCAAGAGCGATTCCACACAGGTCTTCGCAAGACTGCGCGAAACATTTCATTTTTGAAAGTGTTTAATAAAGCGACAAATTGCTCGCGCAGAAGATAGGGTGGAACCAGTCTGGATCAAACCAGGATCCTTCTCAGTACTCACGCCGACAAGCATGATTTCATTCATTAAAAGCTTAGCATGCCTCTCTTTCTCTCAAAATGATCAAAATTTTACAAAACCCGAGGAATTACTTCCTCTTCGTTTTCATCACCGCAGTGTTCGAAAAGGGGTTTAATGAAAAGCTTAGGTCATTACAACGATGTTTAAGGCATAAGAGAGTAGGTGGTATGTATTGTCGTTCCATTCACATCTTCTGGCATGGCTGACTCAAATAGCAACAAGTACGGAATGTGATAGCCACAGCTATTTCATTCAGATTTGTTGGTATAACTGGCTCCTTGGCAGCAACAGACTCAAAAAGCAAAAACAACTAATTACAAGACAAAACGGTGTTTGAGGCAACAACCCCGAAATCACCTGGTACACTATACAAGAGGGACTGACTCATTACAACAAGACAGACCGTGTAAGCAAAAAGACTGACTCAATACAGAGAGACAGACTCAAAACAAAACAAAAGACTGACTCGACACCCAAGTCAGAATTTATAAAATTAGCATTAATAGATGCTCAAAAATGTGTTCCAAACGCCACATCCAAAAATGCACCAGGCACTGCCTGCAGGCGGTTCACCTTCTGATTACATACTCACAGTATCTGTGTCCTCAAAATTCAACAACTGGGTGGTGACGGACTTTGCTGAGGTGGGGAGGAGGATAACCTCGTTGTCAATCAAATCATGTACCTCATGACGGAGGCGGAAGCAATTATTAGTGGCATGGCCAGTTTGCTGGTGGTACGCACAGTACAGAGCAGCATCATGAGTAGCAGGGAGATTCTTTGGTAGGGGTCGAGGCTCCAAGGGTTTAAGATGCCCCTTTTTGGCCAAAATCAAAAGTGCCCTAGACAAAGGCATGTAGAGAGGATGGAAGACCCTGTGCCCTCGGGGCAGGTACTTTGGAGCCTGAGCACTCTTGCCAGATACACTAGCGAACGGGTCGGCAGGTGCATCCTTCATTTTCTGATCTTTCCCTAGTACAGGGTTGGGAGCGGGAAGAGCTGTTTTGGCATGACGGGGCCTATCTCGGCTTTCTGATTGACTGGAATGCCCTCAGGCGGAGTGGGGAAAGCGTCCTTCACAGCTTTTGTCATGACTGCAGATATCTGTTGCTTGTTCACTCCCCCAGCTTTCATTGCCTCGACTGCCCACAGCAGCTGTTCGATAGGGTCGACATCTGTCTTCATTTTATCTTTACCTTTGGCCTCGGCCTGATTGAGGGTTTGGGTTGATGTTGACACGTCATTGTTATAACTGGAGGCCATCTCCGGTTGACTAAGTTCAATAACAATTCGGCCCAACAGTGGGGGCTCCTGGGGTACATAGCTCCCGGCGTACGGTGCAACTGACGGTGAAGCTGACATCCCATAAGCGAGATCCGCCACAGATCTCTGGAGATCACCTATTATCCCCATTAGTTCAAATGTAGTAGGCTCACGAGCCTGATATAGCTGAGGGGCCCAGACTGGGTGTGCAACCGGCGATCTGGGTGGATGTGGCATATCAACAGTAGTCTCGCTGTGTAGGGTGATTCCTTGATCCAATGCGGCCGTCATGACCACGATCTCTTCAATTACATGTCATGCTAAGTCACCTCGGCGAGAAGGCACTAGCCGATCAATTCTCTGAATCTCCGGCGAAACCGAAAATAAGCGATGTTTCAAACAAATCAAACACAGGTGTAGCCGAACAACTGCACTCTACTATCGATCATCGTTCCCCGAATCACTTTGCTTGAAACCGAATCGATACATGAGACATAACTGATTCTTGACAACATTGATACTGGTGCCCTCAGGCCGGATACCCAATCTTGCAAACTGACATGCGCATTCCCTGTAGAGATACGCTCTAAAAGGCACATAGTAGGTAAAAGAGAGCCAAAACACCCCTATGCTGGGGTAGGGTTTCCCTATCCTATTTTGTCAGGAGCTAGGGTTTCACTACGCACACAGCGGCTTCAAACAACCTATATCGGGTAAGCAACCTATCCTAGTTTGGAATGGCCACTATGGATTTCGATATGCAGTAGGTCGAATGGTCAAAAAGGGTGCCCCGGTAAAACCGGGGTTTGTGTTCCCATACTGGCAGAGCCCGCAACCGGTCAGCCTTATGGTCATGCCTTGACAAGACAAGCCTCCAGCAAACCGCTCAGGAATAGCAGATGGCCAACACGGTGTCCTAGGCACACCAATGCACATGCAATGCAAAGAAACACATAAGTGTAGTCAAAAGCAGATATCACGAAGTTAGTCAAGCTCTCTAAACTCCCAGTGAGTCACCAGAATTGTAACAAGCCCGAGGACCTCGCTCTGATTCGGACTCCCCTTTTTTGTTTATTGCGGTTCTTAATCTGAACAAAAGAGTCCAACTCTGGTAAATCGTTTTGAGAAAAACAGATTTTGAAAAGAAGTGCCAAACATGGACTGCTTTGCCAGATACAGAGTCGCCACCTAAATATTTTTTAAAATGGAAAATTTAGGAAACCCTGACTCGATGCCGAAGGCCACGTGTCCGTCATCACCAAAGTTGTCTTGGCTTGTGAGCTTGGGTATGATTGGGGAAGGTCAACTATGAGCACCCCCTTTCGCCCGGTCCGAAGACCGGCCTCTACTAACCATGATATCCGATTTTGAAAACGTTATGTGTTCTTATTCCGGTTATTAGCCTAGAATTACTATGTTATGCGCACAGCAAACAAGTATAGACTAGATTGCCTAATTTGGAAACAAGCATTGCATATCCGTTTGTTTTGAAAAGCGCTTTGGAATTTGCTACTCGCAAGTAGGCTAAAACACAGTTTCAACAGTTTTCCAACTCAAACAATCCAACCTTCACCCACAGCATTCAAGCAGTTTATCTCATATAAGTACTTAGCCACATGGTAAGCATCATCATGGTAACATTCACACGCATGCGATATGCTAAAGCGAAAATACTTACATCAGACTCGGCCAAAACAATAAACTAGTTAGCAAACATGCATGTCCTAGTTCATGTTAAAAAGACTAATGCAACACAAGCAAATGTGATTAGGATAGGCTCGGCTAATCTCGATGACATGTGAAATGCTACAACTAACACGTATTCAATTTGGAAATTGAAATACGGATGCAATTAGAATGATGCAGCGGTGCATGTAAGACAAATGAATGGATGCACGCATGCATTGCATGAGGTATGCTAATTTAAACGTACCCTAATACTAACCATCAAAGCAGGTAAGTAAAAGGGAAGAAAGAAGTGGGGGTTGGAAGACATGCACACCACTCAACCATACTTATTACAGATTTGCCCTCGCCCGGAGGGACCAAATAAATAATAAAAATTAATTAACTATGTAAGCTAATTAAATATTACAAATTGCCTAATCATTTAACAAACTAATTAAACTAGAAAAAGCAGTAAACCGCCTTGGGAGAAGAGCCGATCGCAATAAGATGCTCGGGTCGTGCTTTCAGTGCACTACCATGCATAGTCTACCTCTGTTTTCCTTGCTCTGCCAATCTGAAGACTGCCAAAGTCTCAAGGATGCCTCTCCGGATACTAGGAATCACCACCGGTTGAGTAGAATTACCACCGGCAGTGAATTGTGGTCATCGGCACAAAATGAATCCATCGGCTGGTGATTTACTGCCGGTCGGCAATGTATACTGCCGGTAGGCAAAGAATGCCAGCAGAACCTGCAACTCACAGCAGCAGAGGACAAAAGTTGCATGGCAATACAATTCAAGCAATGTATGCACCAATCATGTCCCCTATCATGTTTGTGACTCAAAGGGGCATATGTCTCGATTCTCGGACCGCCAATCATGCATTTCCATGCATGATGGCCCAAAGAATCAAGTGTGCAACTTTCATGTCAAATGAAATGCAAACCAAACAAACGAACCAAGGCCCAATTCCTATCACCAAGTCAAGGAATAAGGCATGCAAGCTAAGGATGCAACATGGCATGGCAAGACACTTATGCATGCATACAAGCAAACATGAGGCAATGCAAACTGATGAAACGGTGGACCTAGACATGATTTAGGCAACTCTAAATAGGCCTAAAACGGTGGCCAAAAACCAAGGAATTGGGATCAAACATACATACATACATGCAAGTAAGTTGGACCAACACTTAGGCATTAAATAAGCAACTCTAAGGCACACTTGAAAGGGGATATCATGGACAATTAGCATGCAACATAAGCTCTGAAAATCATGTTAAAACATGGTGCCAAACCAAGCAACAAGGCAAGCTAAACATGCAACAATGGTCCAAGCATTCAAGGCTCACCAAAGAGGCAATGGACTACACTTAGTACAACCACACATGGCAAGACTTAGGCAACCAAAAATAGAGTTTTAACACATGAAACTAAGCCCAAAAGACCAACTATATAGCATCTAGATGGTTTGAATTTAAAGGCATGCATAAATGGTAAAACATGGAGCATGCAAGGCAAGCGTCCAAAGCTTCAAAGAGGCATCCAAGGCAAACATATGAGCATGTCAAAGGGACACGGATTTCAACCAGTTTTTCCAACTCAAACAATCCAACCTTCACCCACAGGCATTCAAACAGTTTATCTCATATAAGTACTTAGCCACATGGTAAGCATACTGTCATGGTAACATTCACACGCATGCGATATGCTAAAGCGAAAATACTTACATCGTACTCCGTGCCAAAACAATAAACTAGTTAGCAAACATGCATGTCCTAGTTCATGTTAAAAAGACTAATGCAACACAAGCAAAATGTGATTAGGATAGGCTCGGCTAATCTACGATGACATGTGAAATGCTACAACTAACACGTATTCAATTTGGAAATTGAAATACAGATGCAGTTAGAATGATGCGCCGAGCCCGGTGCATGTAAGAGAAATGAATGGATGCACGCATGCATTGCATGAGGTATGCTAATTTAAACGTACCCTAATACTAACCATCAAAGCAGGTAAGTAAAAGGGAAGAAAGAAGTGGGGGTTGGAAGACATGCACACCACTCAACCATACTTATTACAGATTTGCCCTCGCCCGGAGGGACCAAATAAATAATAAAAATTAATTAACTATGTAAGCTAATTAAATATTACAAATTGCCTAATCATTTAACAAACTAATTAAACTAGAAAAAGCAGTAAACCGCCTTGGGAGAAGAGCCAGATGCAGCGCATGCTCGGGTCCTGCTCGGAAGTGCACGGCCATGCATAGTCTACCTCTGTTTTCCTTGCTCTGCCAATCTGAAGACTGCCAAAGTCTCAAGGATGCCTCTCTGGATACTAGGAATCACCACCGGTTGAGTAGAATTACCACCGGCAGTGAATTGTGGTCATCGGCACAAAATGAATCCAACGGCTGGTGATTTACTGCCGGTCGGCAATGTATACTGCCGGTAGGCAAAGAATGCCAGCAGAACTTGCAACTAACAGCAGCAGAGGACAAAAGTTGCATGGCAATACAATTCAAGCAATGTATGCACCAATCATGTCCCCTATCATGTTTGTGACTCAAAGGGGCATATGTCTCGATTCTCGGACCGCCAATCACGCATTTCCATGCATGATGGCCCAAAGAATCAAGTGTGCAACTTTCATGTCAAATGAAATGCAAACCAAACAAACGAACCAAGGCCCAATTCCTATCACCAAGTCAAGGAATAAGGGATGCAAGCTAAGGATGCAACATGGCATGGCAAGACACTTATGCATGCATACAAGCAAACATGAGGCAATGCAAACTGATGAAACGGTGGACCTAGACATGATTTAGGCAACTCTAAATAGGCCTAAAACGGTGGCCAAAAACCAAGGAATTGGGATCAAACATACATACATACATGCAAGTTGGACCAACACTTAGGCATTAAATAAGCAACTCTAAGGCACACTTGAAAGGGGATATCATGGACAATTAGCATGCAACATAAGCTCTGAAAATCATGTTAAAACATGGTGCCAAACCAAGCAACAAGGCAAGCTAAACATGCAACAATGGTCCAAGCATTCAAGGCTCACCAAAGAGGCAATGGACTACACTTAGTACAACCACACATGGCAAGACTTAGGCAACCAAAAATAGAGTTTTAACACATGAAACTAAGCCCAAAAGACCAACTATATAGCATCTAGATGGTTTGAATTTAAAGGCATGCATAAATGGTAAAACATGGAGCATGCAAGGCAAGCGTCCAAAGCTTCAAAGAGGCATCCAAGGCAAACATATGAGCATGTCAAAGGGACTAAAATAACATGTAGGGTGGTTCCAAACCACCGAAATGATGCAAGCAACACATACTACACATTCACATACTTGAAGCATACAAGCTCAAATACAAAGGAGTTATATTACGCATGCCAAGACCGACCCAAACAACTATGGACAAACCTAAAACATGGCAAAATGAGCACAAAACCTTCACAAGGCTAAACCTAAAACATGCTAGAGCAAAGGCTAACAACCTAAGGCATATTAAGGCAATAACAAGGCATTACATGGTAGGTATGCTAAGTATGCATGGTGTACGAAAACCAACACACAACAAGGTTATATCATGGCATAATAAGCATGGAAAATAGCCAAGACATGATCAATACATACTCTAACATGATGCTCCCTCAAGAGGCCAAAAAGGGTCCCTTTCAAGGACAACAAGGAGAGGTGGTGGCCCTCCCCTTTTGGAGACTTCAAGGCACCATCTCCACCACTGAAATCCATCAAGATTTCAGTGGTGAAGAGGCCCAAACACCAAAGTCTCGAAACTTGCACAAAAATAGCACAAAAAGGAGCCTTACAAGGCTTAGGAGGCGTCAAAAAAACCCAAACCACAAAACACTCTTAATAAACAATCAAGAGGGATAAAAAACAGAACTTTTTGGTGTTATACACTAAGCACGAAAACAGCTCTAAGATAGGTAGAAAAGCAATGCAAAAATGGGGAATAAAAGGGAAGTTTCTCACCCTTGTAGATCACCTTCACAAATGATGCTCCAACAGCCCTCCTTGGCTTGAATCCAGCTCCAAAACACCAAAACCAGCCCCTTAGAACCTCAGTAGCCAAAGGAAGGTGAAGCACTAGGTGTTTGTGTGCAATAGTATGGACTAAAACACCTAGAACACAAAGAGAGAAAAAGAAGAGATAGGAGATATGTATGAACCCTAATCCTAAAACTAGAGCTTCTCTCTGTGTTTTTCTCTCCAAAATTCTCTAACCCCCATGCCAAGAGAAGAGACCCCTCTCTTATAGGCAACCAACTTGTAAAGCTTATACAACAAGCTTACAAGGAGGGCATCCCTCCATACACGTGTATGGAGGGGAACCAAATGCCACATAGCTGTCCTAAAATATTTGCAAAAGCAGATGAACAGTAGTCGGCTGGCCAAAAATGTCGTGACAAAAATGACTGCCGACCGGCAACAAAGAATGCCGACTGACCACATACATTGCTGGTGGCAACAAAAACCAGCCGGTGGCCTCTAGCCACTGCCAGTGGTGTGTGGGGATGCCTCACAAGGCATTCCCTGCCCGTCCAAGGAAAAACACAAGTGTTTGGTGCAAAACCAGACACAAAACGGTAGAGTTCGGAGATCCTGAGGCAGGGCACGTAGCCGAGACCTCTGGGAACTCCAAACGAACACAAACATGGATAATCACCGAGTGTTCAAACGGTGACGTCCAAGTCTTGAGGACGGTCAAAAATGGGGTGTCTACAGATGCTCATTTGGAGGGGTTTGGAGGTGTGTAGTGTGGAATATTTTAGTTGGTTGCTTCGAGTAATAGTACCAAATGTGAACAGTGCACTCACTTCATGTGCTATAACACACCAATCACTCCAACATACGTTTCCATATTGATTTTCCATCTGTATGGAATTAATGCACGACACATTACATTCTTGCCAAATAATGTTCTAGGGACCGAACGTCATGTTTTGTTCCTGTAGTATGCAAGCTGCCTTGGGGTATAGGTTTACATAATTGTTTAAGGGTTGTGTTTTGCAACTATGCGGCAGTGTACATTTGTATTTTCAGTGGTACGTTCACGGACGAAACATTGACCCAACTTGTTAAGAAATGTTTTCTCAATTATTGCATATTGTGCTTTGTGTGATTTCAATTTCCATGTACGCTGGTTGTGTTAATTGAATATTTTATCTGCTCACTTCGAGTTACATTAACATATTTGAACTTGGCATGTTGTAACACACCAATCACTCCATCATATGTTTCCATATCGACTTCTCGAACATATGGAATTAATGGACGGAACATTTCTGGCTTTACATCATTACAGTTAACACCACAAACACAATAACATCACAACACACAAAATTATAATGGTCCTATTGCACTTGCAATGAATCGAACCGTGTCAATCAATGTACATTCATAGCAAACCCACATCAAACATACTGTTGTATGTATGTTGCTTGTGTTAATTAAATATTTCATTTCTTCACTTCGAGTTACATTAACAGATTTGAACTTGGCATGCTGTAACACACCAATCACTCCATCATATGTTTCCATATTAACTTCCCGAACATATGGAATTAATGGACGGAACATTTTCGGCTTTACATCATTACAGTTAACATCACAAACACAATAACATCACAACACACAAAATTATAATGGTCCCGTCACACTTTCAATGAATTGAACCACATCAATTAGCGTATATTCATAGCAAACCCACATCAAACATACTGTTGTATGTACGTTGGTTGTATTAATTGAATATTTCATCTGTTCACTTTGAGTTACATTAACAGATTTGAACTTGGCATGCTATAACACACCAATCACTCCATCATATGTTTCCATATCGACTTCCCGAACATATGGAATTAATGGACGGAACATTTCTGGCTTTACATCATTACAGTTAACACCACAAACACAATAACATCACAACACACCAAATTATAATGGTCCCCTCACACTTGCAATGAATCGAACCACGTCAATCAGTGTATATTCGTAACAAACCCACATCAAACATATTGTTGTATGTACGTTGGTCGTGTTAATTGAATATTTCATCGGCTCACTTCGAGTTACATTAACAGATTTGAACTTGGCATGATGTAACATACCAATCACTCTGTCATATGCTTCCTTATCGACTTCCTGAACATATGGAATTAATGGATAGAATATTTCCGGCTTTACATCATTACAGTTAACACCACAAACAAAATAACATCACAACACACAAAATTATAATGGTCCCGTCACACTTGGAATGAATCGAACCATGTCAATCAGCGTATATTCGTAACAAACGCATATCAAACATACTGCTTTAGTATGAATATTGTTGTGAATATTGTACATTTTTGAACAACCAAAAAACATCAACCCAAAACCCAAATTTAAAACTACAAAAACAGCACCCAGGCATATACCAAGCATACAACACTCATACATTACCTACCAGATTTGGGATTGAACACTAACTGACAAACCCTAACATTAAGCCCACAACACCTAACTTTACAAACACAAAACAAATTACAGACCAATCAAACATCACCTACATACACCAAAATTAACATATGCAAACGTCCTACAAATCCTACTCCATCCACATATCACTCACATTATTTACATAAACCATCTGTGGAATCAATCCCAATGAGACAACCCCTAACATTACGATTACATATCAAATAAGAGGCCAATGCACCATCAATTACCTTCCTGCGTAATCGCCATCCACAAAAACACTGTTTTCCACACCACAAATTGCTCCTCTGCTGGTGTTCGCCCCGACCCCTCACTCCAACAACATAGGGTTTTCGCCTCCAACACTGCGTGCAAGGAAGAACTACTGTTAGTGACAATCTCTCATTACCATTTCACGATTACAATGTTTTAGGTTTAGATTTCACCAAATCCACGTTAATCTACAAAATATTTCCATTCCTCATGCTATGGAATTCATTTGGTAAGGAGGGAAACTATAAAAGTCTATGGTAAGCTTGGTCCAAATGTGTAATTTCGACTTAGTGAGAAATCCCATATTCACCCCTCAATTCAGATAGCCACATGCTGCTAATGTGCCCTTTTTGGTAATTTTCAATAAAAACAGGACCTCTAGGTCTATAAGATAAAATGAAGGACTAAATGGGGCACAATTTCACAATTTTGGATTTATTGGTGCTTCACCCAAAATTAAATTATAATTTATTCACTTACTAATACAATAATTTAAAATTGAATTTCTTACTTAATATTTGAAGTGATTTCCATGGATTTATACAACAAATTTTATGTAGGTATAAGCAAAAAATAAATAAATTGAACATTATTATTATTTTACCAATATACAGTTTTTAAGACATATATGAAGGCCATGCCCTATTTAGTGAAGTCAAACCTACCTGTTCTGCCTCTGATATCTCCAAACCTCACAGTTTATAGTGAATGATCAAGTAATGGATATGTCCTCCAGGGGCTCTGTAGGGCCTGTGCAGTTATATAGGTTCATTTTGGGATGTGTTTCAATAATTTTAGAATATGTTGAGTAGAATATACTTGTAAAATATTAAGTTGATTGAATATCGTTACTCCTTTCATCTACTTACATTTGTATTTAGATTTACACTTCAAATCACATTTGTTATTTTTTTTTTAGATACAAATACAATTCGATGAAATGGTTAATAATGTGTGATCAACTTAATTTCCTATAAGTATATTCTACTCAATATATTTTAAAAAGTGAACGGTTTAGATCATTAAAATGAGTTACAAAATGAGCCCATAGAGCCACACAATAGTGGCACAGCAGCCACCGGTCATCTATAAGGTTTTTTATTTTTTTATTAGAAATAAAATCTTCATTACAAAATCGATAAAAGATCGGATCAATATGGTACAACGGTATCGCAAGATCTCAAAAAGAGGTAAACAATGAATCAGGATCCTCTCCCTGATCTCTCTCCTTGACTCCTTACTTGTTGGGCTATTGGGCCCACTTTTGGGTTCAATTTCGATGATCCGAACTGTTCACATTTGAAGATTTGTTGAGTATATCATACCTGTAAAAAATCAAGTTGATCCAATATTAGAAATCATATGTTCGGAAAACTGTTTATTAAATTTAAAAAAAAAATAATTTTTAGTTCAATGATCTGAACATGTAGTTTCTGATATCCGATCAACTTAATTTTTTACAGGTATAATATACTCAACAAATCTTAAAATGTGAACAGTTCGGAATTATCAAAATTGAGTCGAAAAGTAGGCCCCAATAACCTAGCAAGCAAGAGTCAAAGAGAGAAATGAAGGGTTCAACCATTCATAAAAGAGGAGAAAAGGCCCCCACAAGGGAGAGAAACAAAACCGCCACACAAAAAAGATTATTACATTAGAAAGTGATTATTTTTTTTTTCATATATTAAGAATATCTACCTTTGGTTCTCCATGAGGCCATTAATTAAAATCAAAACATTAATTGATTTAATGAGTCCATATTTTGTTTTTCTCCAACGCATCAGTCAGGTTTAATAACTTTCTTACTACCTTTTGATTTGTTGCTATGTGGGAAGAGAGACGGTAAATTGCTTTCTAATTTTAAAAATTACAAATATTCCTTTATTGGCATTTTTTATTTAATAGAATTAACAAAAATAATAAAATTCCTAACTATTCTCTTATATAATAATAAAATTACAAAAATTATTAATTAAAATATATTTATAATTTCATTAAAAATGGTTAATTGATTTCATTATTTATTAATAACATGGGTCATTTGTTACACAATTAGAAACTTGAAGGGACGGGACATAATTTTCAAAATCACAATGGATAATTCATATTTTAAGCGAATCTCAAAAAGTATATTTGTAATTTACCCTTTTTTTTATGAAATCATATTATTCAGTGTACTTTTAAATAAATAATTACAAATTTATTGGAAAACTTATGACTATAATTATTAATATGAATAAACTTTACCATTTATCTGCAATTATTTTTTGAGCAAACTTCATTTTATCCCCTGTAGTTTAGGCTATGTGCAGTTTACCCCCTAACATTTGGAAATGACCACATAACCCCATGTGATTTGTGGATTGAAGTGCACCGTTAAACATTCTGTCTTACTTAAGAGCAAGTGTAAAACACGTGGTAGACATAAAGAGGTTATATACTCATTTTTAAATTTCAAGGGGGCAAATTTCACATGAAATAAAAATAAGGGGTTAAAGTGCACTTTACCTTCCAAACAAATGACGAAAATACAACGGTATTTTAGTCTTTTTCATTAACTTGTTAACGGGGCTAACAGTACACTTCAATCCACAAATCACGGTTGGAGGAATTCTTTTCATCATGTTGTTTAGCAGACATGTTGGGAGGTTAGAGGATGTAGATTCCATCATCTCAGCTTGCCGAGGTAATAAAACCAATGGGTAGTTATAGGGACATATTTTTTAGGTTGTCCAAGTGGTTGAGATGGTTGTTAAGGTGTCACGTGGATGAACCAAGACGTCGAGATATGGTGGGACTATATCAAAATCTAAGATATTCGGATAGAGGACAAGAGTCCTAGATGGTTTGAGGCTCTTTGCTTGGATAGCAATAAGACTCCTAAGAGAGTTCATTATAATTTGAATCGAGGAATCCGAGATAGATGTTATCCTAGTAAGGGATAGAGTCCTATAAAGTGATACTTCCAGAGGATGAGGACACTTTTAATTATAAAAGTAAGGCACGTCATGGGTCTAAGGAATGCTTTTTGCTTATGCATTGTTACTTGAATTGTTATCTTGTGAGATAAGTGGACTAACTTGATCGTCGAAGTATCCCCAAGTGGACAAGCCACCATGGTGCTTGTTGTCTTCTTGTGTGCAGGTGTTGGGCTTAATCTATTCTTCTGCGTTCTCTATGGCTAAGTCCCTTAGATCTTGGCCAAGAGATCTAGTTTGGTTGTGAGGTCAAAAATCAACACCCACACAAAATATACTTACATAAGTACATTTTCGCAAAAGATCATCATTAATAGGATAAGAAAAAAAAATCACTTCTTATCATTCTATTCTTTCATTTTAGTTCCAAGAAAACTAGCAATAACTTTTGTTTTATGAACACAAGGTTATACTATTAAAACAAATTCTAATACTTGCCAACTATTTCCATTATGAATTTTAATCATTAATTACATTTTCACGGTCACATAATTTAATTAGATAATTAACCTGCTACGTATATCATGACATTACAATCACAAAGGCAACAACCATGTTTTATGGCCTAAAGCACAGTGGTAGATGGAGCACTCACAACAATATATATGCATGCAACAATAGGCACGTTGACACGCATTACCCTATTTTTCCGATCACAAGCACAGAAAGCCAATAATGCATCCCTTTTCATCATAACACAAATATGAAAATAAACTACACATAATTATCACATAACATAACCCTGCTTCGTCAAGATATAACCAACACAACCCACTTTATTGGGCATGAATCGGAGGGGAGAGGAACCCATTTCAAAGTGCCAAACTTTATTAGGCACAAGTCCAGAGAACCCATATCAATTCACTTCTTCATTCAACTCACCAATTATTCCAAATTTCACGATTTATTCAACAACGTCAACACCATCCTCTATCGATGGCCAAGAACACAACCTCGGAAAAAATAAGGACCAAGTCCATAAATTCAGTTATGTCCTCTGGATTTAGATTTTATCAACATTTATACGTTACATAACCTTCATCTTTCAACTCCAACTAATTCAACTTCCAATTCATGCCATTTTGAAAACTCATAATTAAATTTCCTTCCATCACTACTATCCCATCTTTATGATTCAATTCAAAATCTTTAAATTTGGTTCAACAAGTAGTCATTTTGTCATGAATGCAATTATTCACTTATTTAAAAAATAAAAATAAAAATTGTTAGCTCTTCTTACTTTTCATTTTCATTTCTCATTTCACAAAAGTACATAAATCTCTTATTGATTTCAAAATTTATTTTCCCTTCTCTGCAAATTCCCAATACCCACAACAAATCATCACATTTTTCTCTTTAGTTATCAAAACCCAACTAATAAATTTATTATCATAATCCAACACATATATAACACAAATTAATTGCAACTCTCAAAAACAAATAATCAAAGGATTTGAGACTTTTTATCATAACCCTCATAAACAAGATTAACCAATCTACAAATATTTCAATACACAACATTTACCAACACCCTTTTTATTTCTTCGAAATTCCGATTTCAAGACAATTATTACAAATTAACAATTATAAAACCATAGATAATAATTAACATAACTTAAATTTATGATGACTTTTTTTTTTTTTTCCTTACATATCCATTTTCACATTTTTAATACACAATACCCCACATGGTTCAAATAATATTAAATCAGCAACATTTATCTTTTTCTCGTAGCCATTTGTAGACACCCCATTTTTGACCGACTTTAAGACTCAGACGTCATCATTTGAGCGCTCGGTGATTGCGCATATGATGCTCGTTTTGAGGTTACGGAGTCTCGGCTGAGAGCTTTGCCTCCGGACTTCAGGACTCTTTTATGCTTTGCCTTGGTTTGCGAACCAGGTTCTATTTTCTCTTCCCGAAGGGAGGGAGAGGTCTCGTAGACCATCTCTTAGTGGCCGTAGGCTAATATTCATGGTCGTAGACCACTGTTCCCGTTTGGAGACCAGTTTCCGATTTTCGGAGCCGTCAGCCATGCGCCTCGGTTTAGGACCGCTTAACTTTCTCCGTTTGCTCCGGTTTTTGGCACACACCTTGTTTCCTCTCTCTAGAGGGACACTGTGGCCCGGGAGACCACCTTCGTGCTCACACGCTACCTTTGATGCTTAACAGTCAGTTTTCGGGGCACCTGGCTGCGCGTCTTGACCCCTGAACCCTTGTTTTGCATCCGTCTTGGTTCATTTTTGGCATGGACCCTATTTTCATTGTTTAGAAGGTGGTACAAGGGTGGGAGACCATCTTTTCTCCTTGGAGACCACCTTTCCCTGGTCGGCCGATTTTCTTGTCAGGTAAGTGGTCTCCCTTACTTTTGGGCCACAATTACTGGTCTCCCACCACACCACTTGCTTGCTTTGAGTGTGGAGACCACCCTAGGAGCCAACCGACCACCTAAACCTTTTGACCCTGATCGGCTGACTAGGGGGAGTGGTCGGCCGACCACCTGAACTGGTTGGCCAGCATTCTCATTTTCTGTCTCACTAAGTTGGTGCCAGCTGTGCCAACTGGAAGCCACAGATTTCATCTTCCATACACGTGTATGGAGGATGTTTAACCTTGGTTTTGAGCTTCTTGAAGAAGCTTTAGACCCTTGGCTCTATAAAGGAGGGATTTTGCTTGGAGCATATATTATATCTCTCCCTTTTGTCTCTATATTTTAGCCTTCAAAAGTCCATAGTTCTTGACCCCTTTGCATACCACCTCCTATCCTAACCCCTCCACCATCAACCTAAGCACCTTGGAGCTGGTTTTCAGAGGTTGAAGGTGTGCTATTTTGGTCTAGGAGCTGCTGGTCCTTTTTGGCTACAAGGGTAACACTCTCTTTCCCTTTTCATAGCATTGTTTTGCTTCATCTTTTAGCCATACTTGCAAGCATATTTGGGCTTTGTCATAAACTGAAAAAGTCTTATTTTGAGCTTCTTAACAAGTTTGTTTAAGACCATTTTTCTGTTGGGGGCCATCTACCCCCTTGCATGCTTCATTCCCCTTTGTTTTGAGCCATGCATTAGGGCCTTTGTGTTGAGCTTTGTTGGCCCTTTTGACCATTGAAATCCAGCGGATTTTCAATGGTTATATAGCCACCCCATTTTTGACCGTCCTCAAGACTTGGACATCACCGCTTGAACACTCGGTGATTATCCATGTTTGTGTTCATCTTGAGTTCCCGGAGGTCTCGGCTACGAGCCTTGCCTCAGGATCTCTTGACTCAGCTGTTTTGTGTCTGGTTTTGCACCAAACACTTGTGTTTTGCCTTGGAGGGGCAAGGAATGGCTTGTGGGCCATCCCCACACATCACCGGCCATGGCTTGAAGCCACCGGCTGTGTTTTGTTGCCATCGGCCAAATGTTTGGCCAGCCGGCACTATAGATGGCCGACCAGCTATCTTTCTTTGGTCAATTGCATTTTTGGCTGGCCGACTACTGTGTATCTGCTTTTGCAGATATTTTTAGGCAGCTGGCATGCACTGTCAACCCCTCCATATACGTGTATGGAGGGATTGCCCTCTTGTTAGCTTCCTTTGGAAGCTTTACAAGACTAATTGTCTTTAAAAGAGGGGCCCTTCTCTCTTGTAAAGGGTTAGACATTTTTTAGACAGCATTTTCAGAGCTTGAGTTTTAGGGTTACGGTTTGTGAATCTATCCTATCTCTATATCTCTCCTTCTCTTATCACACCTTTTCTTGGAGCTGAGGCCCTTAAGGGTTATTTTTGGAGTTTTGAAGCTGGTTTGAGCTTGAAGAACCAGTTGGTCCACCATTGGTGAAGAAGGTCTACAAGGGTGAGAAACTTGTCCCTTTATTTCCCATTTTTGCATTGCATTTTTTCCTGCCTTGCATCTATTTTTGAGCTTTGTGTATAACATATAAAAGTTCTGATTTTTAGTGCTCTAAATAGTTGGTCAAGGTTGCTTTAAGCTTTGGGGTTGTTTGACCCCTCTTAAGCCTTGAAAGGCTCCATTTTGTGCCATTTTGGTTGAGATCTGGGACCATGGTGTTTGGGCCTCTTCACCACTGAAATCTTAAGGGATTTCAGAGGTGAGGATGGTGCCTTGAGGTCCTAGGAATGAGAGGGCCACCCCCTCTCCTTGTTGTCCTTGAAAAGGGACATTTTTGCCTCTTGAGGGAGCATCTAGTCTAAGTGTGTGTTGGCCATGCCTTAGCTGATTTTCATGTTATTATGTCATAATATAGCATTGTGTTTAGTTGGTTTGGGCACGCCTTGCTTGTTTAGCATACCTGTCTTGTAATGCCATATTGTAGCCTTAACATCTATCTAGGTTTTAACCCTTGTTCAAGCATGTTTTAGGCCAAGCTTTGTGAAGCTTACATGCATATTTTAGTGTGCTTGAGGACTGTTTTAGGTCATTTGGGTCATACATGTCTTGCTTTGTGTAGCTACCACGCAATCCCTCTTGTATGCCTTAAGCATTGGCCCTGCTAGCATGCCATGCTTGCTTTGTTTCAATGGTTTGGAACCACATACTATGCTATTTCAGACCTTATGATGTGCTTACGTGCTTGCATTTGATGTCCCTTTAATGTTTCATAAGGTTGTCATCTCATGCTCCATGTTTTGGACCTCTAATTGCATGCTTATGCTTGTCTTGTTGGCTGGGTTTGGCACCATTTTAACATGATTTTCAGAGCTTTCTATGCATGCTAATTGTCCATGTTTACCTCCTTTTTAGTGTGCTTAGAAGTTGTCCCTTTATGCTTAGGAATTGGACCATATTTGCATGCATGTGTGTGTGTGTGTTTTGGACCTCACTTCCATAGCATTGGCCACTATTTTTGGCTTGTTTGAGGGCTGCCTAATTTAGTTTAAGTCCACCCCCTTGCTTGTTGCATGCTTTGTATGCTTCCTTGTATTGCCATGTTGCATACTAGCCAACATGCTTAGAGTTGCATTGCATTAGCATGTATACTTGGCCTCTTGAATTGCTTGTGATAGAGATTGAGTTCAATTTGTTTGATTATGCGCATTGAATTCCATATCAAAATACACACTCGATTCTTTGGGCCATCACGTATGTAAATGCGTGATTGGTGGTCCGAGAATCGAGGATCATGTCCCTTTGAGTCATAAACATGATAAGGAGTGTGATTAGTGCATACATTGCTTGAAATGCATTGCCATGCCATGTTCTGCCCTCTGCTGCTGTCAAACCAGTTTTTGCTGGAAGATTTGGCCGGCCGGCCATTTTCAGTGCCGACCGGCCAGCATTTTCAGCCGATGGATCAACTTTGTAGCCGGTGGCCAATCCCTTCAGCCGGTGGTGTTCCATAGCACTCAGAGAAGCAACCCTGAGACTTTGGCAGTCATCAGAGAAGCAGAGTGGGGAAAACAGAGGCAACTTGAGCATGGCAGTGACTTTCCGAGCGGAACCGAGTGCGCATGCATTGGACCCTCTTCCCGAGGCTGTTGTTTACTGCCTAAATTAGATTAATTAATTTGCTTAGCTAATTTAATTGATTTGTAATATTGATTAGCTTGAGAGTTAGTTAGTTTGTATTATTCTTTCGACCCCTCCGAGCGAGGGCAAATTTGTAATAAGTGTGCGTGAGTGGGTGTATGTCTTCCAACCTCACGTCTTTCTTCCTTTTTATTTAACCACTTACAATGGTTAGATTTAGGGCATATTTACTTTAGCATTCCTTATGCCATGCATGCATGCATCATTCGTCAGTATTGCATGCACCGGGCTCGGCGCATCATTCTAGCTGCATTCGTATTTCAATTCCAAATTGAATATGTGTTAGTCGTAGCATTTCACATGCCATCTTTAGGATAGCTGAGCCTGTTATAGTTGCATTTTGCTTGTGTTGCATTAGCCATTTTTAACTTAAACTAGGATCATGCATATGATTACTAACTAGTTTCTGTTTTGGCTCGGACTACTAGGTAAACTTTTATGCTTTAGCATACCGCATGCGTGCCAGTGTCGCCATAACATCATGATTACCATGAGGCTAGCTGCTTATGTGATATAACTGCTTGAGTGCCTGTGGGTGGAGGTTGAATTACCTAAATTGGAATAATGCATTAAAACTATGAGTTTTGAGCCCACTCGAGGGTAGCAAAACCTGCATTTTTAGCCTACTTGCGAGTGGCAAACCATTTTCAAAACAAACATGAAATGTTTTGTTCCAATTTGGGCGATTTGGTCTATACTTGTTTGCTGTGCGCATAACATAGTAATTCTAGGCTAATAACCGGAATAAGGACATGTAATGTTTTCAAAACAAAATATCACGGTTAGTAGAGGCCGATCTTCGGATCGGGCGAGAGGGGGTGCTCATAGCTGACCTTCCCCAATCGTACCCAAGCTCCTGAGCCGAGGCAACTTTGGTGATGACGGACACGTGGCCTTTGGCACCGAGTCAGGGTGTCCTAAATTCCCCCATAAAAAATATTTAGGTGGCGACTCTGTATCTGGCAAAGCAGTACATGTTTGGCACTTCTTTCAAAATCTGTTTTTTTTTTTTCTCAAAACGATTTGCCGGATTTGGTCTCTTTGGTTCAGATTAAGAACCGTGCCACAAATTGAGTCCGAACTGTAGCACTGAGGCCCTCGCGGACTTGTTACAGTTTCTGGCGACTCTGCTGGGGAGATAGAGAGCTTGACTCAAACTCTTGATATCCTATTTTGATTTCGCTTATGTGTCTCTTTGCATTGCATGTGCATTGGTGCGCCTAGGACACCGTGTTGGCCATCTGCTATTCCTGAGCAGTCTGCCGGAGGCTTGACTTTGTCAAAGCATGCCATAAGGCCGGGTTATGGCTCACAAGATGGGAACACAAACCCCAGTTTTACCAGGGCACCCTTTCGACCATACGACCTAGTGCATATTCGGAATCCATAGTGACCATTCCAAGCTAGGACAGGTTGCTTACCCGATTATAGGTTGTTTGAAACCGCTGCGTGCGTAGTGAAATCCTAACTCCTGACAAAATAGGACAGGGAAACCCTACCCCAACATAGGGGTGTTTTGACTCTCTTTACATGCTATGTGCTTTTAGAGTGTATCTCTACAGGAACGCGTATATCAGTTTGCAAGTATGAGTATCAGGCCTGAGGGCGCCAGTGTCAGTATTTGTGAGAATCAGTTATATCTGTGGGTATCTGATTCAGTATTTTGAGGCAGTGATTCTGGGGAATAGTGATCAGTAGTAGAGTACAGTTGTTCGGCTACGTCTGCGTTTGATCCGTTTAGGCTGAAATGCTGCTTGTTTTTCCTTTCAGTTCAGAGAATTGATCTGGGATAGCTAGTGTTCCCTCCTGCTGAGGCAAGATTTATCATGACGCAGAATTCGGAAGACATTGTGGTTATGACAGCCGCATTAGATCAAGGAATCACTCTACAAAGTGAGACCAATGTTGATGTGCCGCATCCACCCAGGTCGCCTGCTGCGCACCCGGTTTGGACTCCCCAGTTGTATCAGGCTCGTGAACCCACCACATTCGAATTGATGGGGATGATAGGTGACCTCCAGAGGTCCGTGGCGGATCTCGCCTATGGAATGTCAGCTTCGCCACTAGCTGTACCATATGCCGGGAGTTTTGTACCCCAGGAGCCCCCACTATTGGGACGGATTGTGATCGAACTTAGCCAGCTGGAGATGGCCTCCAACTATAACAATGACATGCCAACATCAACCCAAACCCTCAATCAGGCTGAGGCCAGAGGTAAAGACAAAATGAAGGCAGATGCCGATCCTAATGAACAACTGCTGTGAGCAGTCGAGACTTTGAAAGCCGGGGGGATGAACAAGCAACATATATCGGTAGTTGTGGTAAAAACTGTGGAGGATGTTTTCCCCACTCCAACCGAAGGTAGTACCACCAATCGAAAATCGACAGCCCCATCGTGCCGAGCAGCCTTCGCTTCCCAACCCCGCACCGGAAAGATCGAAGTCAAGGCAGTGCCTGCCGACCCTTTTGCTAGTGCGTCTAGCAAGAATACTTAGACTTCAAAGTACCTGCCTCGAGGGCGCAAGGTCTTTCACGCTCTCTACATGCCTCTGTCCAAGGCACTTAAGATCCTGGCCGAAAGAGGGCATCTTAAACCCCTGCAGCCCAGGCCTCTCCCGAAGAATCTCCCTCCCACACATGATGCTGCTTTGTACTGTGCGTATCACTAGCAAACAGGTCATACTACCGATAATTGTTTCCGCCTCCATCATGAGGTGCAAGACTTGATCGACAACGAGGTTATTCTCCCACCCACCTCATCCAACTCTGTTACTACCCAGCTATTAGACTTTGAGGATACTGATACTGGGAGTATGTAATCAGGAAGTGAACCACCTGTGGGCGGCGCTTGGTATATTTTTGGATCTGGCATCTGGCATGCATTTTTGAGCATCCGCGACTGCTAGTTTTGTAAATTCTGGCTTGGGTGTTGAGTCAGTCTTTTGTTTTGTTTTGAGTCTGTCTCATTTTCGTGAGTCAGTTCTTTTTGCTTAAGGGTCTGTCTTGTTGTAGCGAGTCAGTCCCCCTTGTATAGAATGTCGGGTGGTTCCGGGGTTGTTGCCTCGAACACCGTTTTGTTTTGTAACTACCCTTTTCTTTTCTTTTTGAGTCTGTCTCTGCTGTGGAGCCAGTTACAACCAGGAAATCTGAATGAAACAGCTGCGGCTAATCATGTTTCCATGCTTATTGCTAAGTTTGAGCTAGTTGTGCAAAAGGATTTGAACGGAACGGCAGTACATTCCACCTGCTCTCTCGTACCCTGAAAATCATTGTAATGACCTTTAGTTTTTCAAAACTATTTTTGAACACTGTGGTGATGAAAACGAAGAGGAAGGAATTCCTCGGGTTTTATAAAACTTTGATCAATCTGAGAGAAAGATAGGCATGCTCAGCCTTTAATGAATGAAATCATGCTTGTTAGCGTGAGTACCGAGAAGGACCTTGGCTTGACCCAAATTGGTTCCACACTGTCTTCAACATGAGCGATTTGTCGCTTTCTTAAAAACATTCAAAAATAAAATGTTTTGCGCGGCCCTGCGAAGACCTGTGTGGAATCGCTCTTGAGATTGTGCAGCCTAGGATCGGTCTCAGCCTCAAGATCCAATCCGTCTGTTTTCAAATCTTGAACCCATTCAGAATGTTCAACGATCAACCGTCATGTGAGGCCCATGTGGCCAGGTTTGAAGCAGCCCTTGAACAAGAGGCACCAAAATCAGATCAAGAAGGTCGGATCTCACCGCAAGAAGTTCGTGAAGCAACCATGATGAATCCTTCGGGAGATCAATACAACAGCTATCCTCCTAGATACAGAGAGACTTCAACCTCAAAACCATTTGGCATGGGCTCATTACACTTTTACCCTTTGAGAGGCTCGCTGGGCCAAAAACCCGGAAGGGCAACCCAGGCAAAAGTTAGAGCAAGGAAAATATATACAAAAGAAAAAAAAGTGAAAAGGAGAAGATACGAAAAAAAAAAGAAAAGAAAAATACAACAAAAAAATACAAAAAAAAAAAAAAAGCAAAAAAAGAGAAAAGAAAAGAAAAACAGAAAAAGAAGCTCACAAGGTCAAGAACCCGCATCGGGCACCTTGGCAAAAGTTAGAGCCTAAAAAAAAAAAGAAAAAGAAAAAAAGTAAAGGTTAAAATACCCGAGAGTACCTTAGCCGGAACTACGTAAGGCTTGATTCCCATGTTTGGGATACGTAGGCAACTTCATCCTGAAGTCCAGCCCCCAACGCTTTCATAGCGTCTCAGTCCATGTAATGGTTTTGTTCACTTTTGCCTCCTCTGAATCCGATAGTTCGGTTGTGACAACCGGAACCACGCAGTCAACTTCCTCTTGAAGTCCAGCCACTAATGCTCTCACAGTGACTGTGTCCATATATTGGTCCAGACTATCTCCGTCTTCTCCGTGTCCGAGAGTTCGTTTGCAATCATCACCGATGAGGACTGGTTTTCAAAATGCTGCGGCATTATCCAAACAAGGGGCAACTTTCCGCTGCCATAAGTTGCCGTGAGTCGCCGTTCAAACCAGGGGCAACTTTCCATTGCCATGCACCCCTTTCAAGCAAGGGGCAATTTTCCATTGCCTCCGATCCGAGGTTGTGCATCTCGACAGTAATTTCCGTGCTCGTCGAGCATTGGCCATTTGCAAGAATGGTTTTTGAAAATTTTTACTGAGGTTGACTATTTTCTCAAAAACTATTTCATTTTTCAAAACTAGACCATTTCTGGGACCCAGACGGGAAAATTTTCAGTGCTTATAGCCCGACTTGCATGATTTCAAATGAAAAATCGAATAAACATGTTAATCTAACTCTCATTTTGGTCAAAACTATTTTAGTAGAAAACCAAAAATGGTCAAAGTGATGAACTAGGGGCACAGTCGAGCCAGGTGTTCTGTCTTTCCTCCGTTATCAACATACTTGCCAGAATGGCACTTTATTCGTCAGAAAAGGCACAATTGAAGCTGTCAGTAAAGGGTTGAAAGCTCTCAATATCCTCCAAACAACGAGGTATCAGGCCAGGTGCGATGCACAAATTGGGACAGATCAAGATACACCATTTCCTGTCTGGAATATCGACTAGATGTCACCGGAAGGAATAGCCGCGAGCTAATAGTGTTGGGCATGAACCCATGACTTCCTATTCATCTATCAATCGCCCTGGGAAGGGATAAAAAAATAAGAGAATAAAGAATAGAGAGGTGTAAGTTGAGAGAAAAGTAAGAAAAGGGTTTTGAGAGAAAAATCGAGCTTGAGAGCTGAGTAGTGTGAGAATCACAAATCAGGAAGGGTGGGAAACACACCCAGAGGAACTGGCTCCTCGAGATTTGAGGTCTTTTGTTTTTGTAAACACGTCCGTGTGTCATGTCTGTTGTCTTGTCTAGCCTAACTTTCGTTTTGGGTCTTTTCCGAGCATGTCTCGTTGTGATTAGGTCGTGTGCCTTTCGTTTGAGTCTTTTTCTGCTGTGTTCAGTTGTAGGCTCAATACCCAGGTTGAAAAACTCTTTTTCAATTTCAAAAATCGCTTATGCTCAGAGTGCTGTGTCATTCGCTACATTTGTGCAAACCAAAAGGAGAAAAGGAAATTTTGGGGTATCTGAGTGTGTTTCAGTCTCAGCTGATTCCGTCTTTGTATTCCGTCTTTTCAGATTGGGCTGCTTGTTCAGGATTTGCCATGTGCAGAATGAACCGAGTACTGTGTTATAGGTCAGGTGCGATTAGTCCTCGAGAGTAAGGGTGTGTTCGTAATCGTAGTGGATTGCTTGGGTTGTTTTACTATTAGTGGGTTCGTTATCTGATTATTACAGTGCAAGTGTTCAATTTTCAGACAACAAATCGATTTCATTTACATTGAGGTGTAACATGATGCAATGCAATGCAAAGTATGAAATGTAAAGAAGTAAACACTTTTTCAGAAAAAAAAAAGTTTGTTTCATTTCATCATCTTTTCAAGTACATAAGTTTTGGAAACAAAATCTGCCTACAGTAGTACAAAGTATCCTAGCTACCAACAAAAAGGGAAAAGTACAAAAAAGAAGAAAAACAGCAAAAATCTATATCAATGTCAAAGTGGCTCCAGGGCTACCGGTCTGTCCTAGTCCTCTTCCTGGACGAAGGTCCAGGAGCATCATCAGCACTGTCATCTGAGCCCGAGTCCGAGCCATCCCCGGTCTCCTCCTCCGATGCCTCCGCCTTCGCCTCTGCCTCTGTCACGGACGACTCCTCGTCATCATCATCTGGAACTGGCGCTCCAGAGCTACTCCCGACGTGAGTGCGCCCCGCCTTGGTGCGGGGGACTACTCTGCCCTCTCCATCTCCTCTGGTAGGGACAGAAGGCCTGGTTGGAACACCTCCTACAGTGGGAATCTGGAAGGGAGGCTGAAAAGTACAAAAGGCAAAAGCATCAGTATGCCGTGAGCAGCTTATCAGTACAGAATGCAATGTATGAGTACAGTGTGCGTATGCCGTGAACAGCTTATCAATACAAAATGCAATGTATGAGTACAGTGTGCGTATGCCGTGAGCAGTTTATCAGTGCAGAATGTAATGTATAAGTACAGTGTGTCAAATGCTGTGAGATCAGTATGTCAAGTGTTGTGTTGTGCATCGAATTATGTGAAGCAGTTTATGTATGGTTTGAGACCGTGGTTGAAGAACATACCGGAATGCTGTAGAGGGCCAGGAGGTCGAAAGTCCGCTGCAACATCCCCATCATGGAGGCATTCAACTCCAGGGACTACCGGGTGTACTCGGAAGAAGCCTGCAAAAGTGTTAGATGCATCAGTATTCTGCGGAATATTGAAGAAATGATATGAAATGAAACGATAATGCAAGATGCGAAATGCAATAATACATACCGGAGGCAAGTCGGGGACGCCGACCAACTCGTGATCAGCCGGAGGAGGGGCAAAGGGGATCTGGTAGGTCACCCCACCCTGCCCTCTGTATGTCAGCGAGGTGGGCAGTGCAGGCCAACCAGGCCCCCGCCTTCGCTGAGCTCCACCCCTGCCGCGGACCCGAGCTCTCCGTTACGCTCCAGCTCCAGCCCCTACTCCCGCCTTGGCTGCTGGTGCCACGGGCCTCTCTCTCTCAACTCGACGGCCACCACTTAGAGGCCGCATGATATACGTATGCACATACTCTCTGTAGTCGCCTATGCCTCTGAAGCGGATCATGTCCCAACCGATCATGTAGTCAGCCATCTACTCGGTAGTGAATCTCTCGGTCTCCCTCATATCCTCAGGAGGGTGAACCGGGACTATCTGCTCCGGTAACCCTAGGGTCTGGAGTAAGAAACGCTCACCTAGGTACCAAGCTCGACAGACCAGGCCCTCCAGCAGAATCCGAAAACGTGAGGTCTCCTCAGCACCGCAAATCGGTCCCGAATTGTCGCTGGCAATGGAGCCCAGGGCTGCCAGGTGATCTGAAAATGAAATACAGTTTGTTATCTACTGTTATTGAAAACATACAATGAAAAGTGAAGCTGAAATGATCTCTAAAGTTAAACATACCTCCGCGGGGGTGATGGTGTCAAAGTAGCGGCGGAAGAAACTAAACGTCTCCCGAGGCCTCCGCACACACCTCTCGTCGAAACGGCGTGAGAATGGGACAATGAGAGGAGTCTTCGTGTTTGGCACTGGGGCTAGTCTGGGAAAGTAAACGTAGACCCACAACTGCAAAGTAAATGACAGTATGCTTATCAGATAAAGCGGAATGCAGAACAAAGCAGAAATAGCAGAGTATATGTGTGTCGTGTGTGCAGTATACAGTTAGTGAAAAGCAGACTACAGTGTATGTAGTGTACAGAATACAGTACAGAGTACAGATAGTAGAAAGCAGAAACATAAAGTAGAAAAAGAAATGTACCTCCCAAGCACGCCAATAGCCCCCGAGCAACTGCCCGCTGCCCCAGGAAGCCGAGCTCATATATCCGTAAAGCGTAGCCAGAGCGGCACCACCCCAGTCATAGTGCAGGATCTGAGTGACATCCACTAAGGCACTGAGCAAGCAGAGGGGCACGGTATTCGCCCAGTTGGCGAAAATAGACATCCCCAGCAAGAATATCAGAAAGTCGCGGGCGTACTGGTCCACCGCCTCCTGGGTCATCGGAGCCTCCTCGGTCAAAGCTGGCTGGACCCTAAACTGGACCTCGAACCAGGAATATCGGACGAAGCCGGGACGGGCAAGAGGTGGCACCTCGCCAAGAAGATAGACCTAGGCAGCAGTCCACTCATCCATATCGGTATCGAAGGGGATCGGATCACCCCCTACCCCGATGCCTGTGAGTATCGAAAAATCATAGGGAGTCATCGTCATGTCTCTCGTCGCAGAAAGATGGAACGAGTCGGTGGTGTCCCAGCACCTCTCCGCTAGAGCAGCGAGGAGAGGCCTGCTCGTAGTAAGTCTGGACAGCCCTCTGCAGAATGCACCAAAACCGGTCTGGTCCACAATGTGGCGGACCGCATCGGGTAGCTCTGCGTACCAATCACGAGCGGAGATGTTCCCATACCCCCAGACGGTATGGGAATCTCCCTGTTTTCAAGCAAACAATCGCCAAGCAATGATAAATATACCAGTTTTGAAAGGCATTCAAAATTGAGACAAATATAGCATGCGTGCGTATTTTCATATTCAAACAGGTATCGGGTGCCGGTGTGCTCACAGTGAACTACAACATGTGATGTGTCAGCGTGTTTGAGTAGTTCAGTGCAAATATAACATGCGTGCGTATTTTCAGATTCAAACAGGTACCGGGTGCCGGTGTGCTCACAGTGAACTACAACGTGTGATGTGTCAGCGTGTTTGAGTAGTTAAGTGCAAATACAGCATGTGTGTATATTTTTCAGATTCAAACAGATATCGGGTACCGGTATGATTTCAATAAACTACTTAAGCAGTTAAAGAATATAATCAGCTATGGCAGTTTTATATTCTACATTGCGAAAAATAAAACAGAGGAAGGAATGTTACCTCAGAAACGCCGAAGGACAGATGAGATGTAGGCTCATGCAAGAGAAGCTCCGGAGGCATCGCCCTATCAAAGCTCTGAAACTGGCGAAGTCCATCAAGGGGTAGCACATGAATCGCCGGCCGATAGGTTGCCGGGTCGAATGGGCAGACGCTCAAAGGTAGAAGCTTGGCTCCGGGATCCATCTCGTGATTCGGAGGAGTCCCGCCCTGTGGAATATCGTCGGCCATGTCAAATGTGACGAGGAAAATGGTCGGAAAAGGAAAACAAAGCTAGAATGCGAAGGGTCAACGAAAAGTCAACCCTCGGGAGGGTGGAAAATGGCTGGAAAAGCCGGAATATAGAAATTGTGGGAAAATCAAGGAAAACTTGGGGGAAACAAACCCCAAGAAGCGGAAATCAAAAAGGAAACACCGAAACGAAGTTTCGATATGGTGAAAGTGTTCGAAACGCGATAAACTTCGCGAATCAAACGATGGAACGGGCGTAAAACGCGAGAAAATAGAGAAAGGAGGGGGGGAAAATCTTCTAGAGAGAGAGAGAGAGAAGGCAATTTCGGCTAGAGGGAAGTGAAAGAAATAGGGTGTGAAACCCTATTTTAAAAGACCCAAGGCGAAAAGTCATAACTGCCCCGAATCAGGCATTTTTGGCCGGTCGGCTACATTTTTGGCCGGCCAGCCAAATGTTTGGCCGGTGATGTTTTTTTGGTGGCCGGTGGCCTCCCCATGCAGCCGGTGAGCCTCCTACAACCTTGTTTGGGTCAGATGAGTAGTTTGGTTCCTTCATTGCTCAAGATAGTACAAGAAAAGGCATTTTCGAAGCTCAACCGGCCTCCATTTTGACCTCGGACCGTGTCTTTTGTGCGTGGCACTCGAATTTGTGCAAGGTGTGTCCTTCCTGTATCCTTTTGTCTCTTACAAAACCCGAAAGTTGCCCCTTGTGCATATATCATGTCATCGCACTATCTTGCGCACTCACGTTGTCTAACGCATCGCGCTGTTTTGCCATCTCATTGCATTTTGCATGCATTCTGTCGTGCTGTGTAGCGCATCACACTATCTTGTGCACTCGCGTTGTTTAACGCATCGCACTATCTTGTGCATCACATCTCATTTGCGCTATCTTGCGCACCTCAATCGCACTGTCTTATGCATCGCATTTAATCGCACTATGTTGCGCATCACACCGTCCTATGCACTCGACGGTCTAGGAGACCTTAAATCCTTGGAAGGTGCAAGACCTTCGGTGCATTGATGTCATGCATCACCGCATATGTCATGCATCATTGTAAATATAATGCATATGTCATGCATCATTGTAAATACTACATATGCCATGCATCTAAGCCAAAAACCAAAAAAACACACATGCATATGTCATGCATCATTGTATAATGCATATGTCATGCATCATTGTCACATAGTGCATATGTCGTGCATTTCAAAAAATAAAAACAAAAAAAGTGCATATGTCATGCATCATCATAAATACTGCATGTGTCATGCATCCCCTTTTATGTAGTGCATATGTCATGCATTTCCGCTGTAAATATCCGTTCCATTGCATATTGTAAATATCGCATTGTAGCTTGCATGCATTCACTGCATCACCATTTCCATCTATGGCTTGCACCTTTCCTTGTTAAGCTTGGATTGGTATGTGCTCATACTTTTCACATTGAAGCACAGTTCTGCATGTTTACGCGCCTATTCCTTGATGAACTTGGTTTGAGGGTGGTAGCACTTTTTCTGTGTTAGACGCGGCTTGTTTGTGTCCGTGCCTTTTCTAGGCAAGATTTGGTTTGGCCTGCGTGCCTTATCCATTGTATCTATTCCATTCCAGTGCATATCGCATTGTAGCTTGCATGCATCCATTGCATCACCCCTTCCATCTATGGCTTGCACCTCTCCTTGTTGAGCTTGGTTTGGTATGTGCTCATACTTTTCACGTTAAAACACAGTTCTGTATGTGTACGCGCCTATTCCTTGATGAACTTGGTTTGAGGGTGGCGGCACCTTTTCTGTGTCAGACATGGCTTGTATGTGTACATGCCCTTCCTAAGCAAGATTTGGTTTGGTTGCATGCCATATCCACTGTATATATTACATTGTAGTGTAATTTTTGCATCCAGCATTAGGATCATTGTTCTTTCGTTAGCGGATTGTTTCCCCACTTATGTCATTTCACCCAATACTTGTTCTTGCGTCCGTCTACATCGCTCATAGTTCTGCATGTGTACACGTTTTGAGGGTTGTGGCACCTTTTCTATGGTAGGCGGACTTGTTACTTCCATTAATCTATTTGACATTTGTGTGGTTTTGAACCGCTCATGATTGGATCATGATTCAATTGCATTGCATATCTTTTGCATTGTTTCAATTGCATTGCATTTTCATTTGCATTATTATACATAGTTTTGTACATATTGCATATCATTTTGCATTCATTTTGCATTGTCATGCATGTTGCTAACGGCATCGTACCTGTTAAGTTTGCTTTATTTTCGGGCACGATATTGTATGTACGGTTCATTTGAAGCTGGTGCAACCAGACGAACCGCACAGGTATTGTATCGTCCGCGTGAGACGTATTGAGAATGGCATAATTCTCTTACATCCTTTCTGCATTGTAGTGTAGTTTGGTGTATGCTAGCTTAAAACTGTCGCATGTTATGCTTCGTTACAGCTTTCTTTGCATGATCATAAGTTATGTTCGGCTCTGTGCATTGTCTTGCATTTTGCCCCTGCCTTCGGGCGCATACCTTTATTGTCTTGCATGCTTTGTCTAAGTCTTCGGCCTTGTCAAAAATGTGTCATCTCTGGGCTTTGCCAATCACTCTTGTCATTGTTACAACTTTCGAGTTTTGTCAAAGAGGGGCAACTGTAGACACCCCATTTTTGACTGTCCTTAAGACTTGGACGTCACCGCTTGAACACTCGGTGATTATCCATGTTTGTGTTCGTCTTGAGTTCCCGGAGGTCTCGGCTACGGGCCTTGCCTCAGGATCTCTCAACTCGACTGTTTTGTGTTTGGTTTTGCACCAAACACTTGTGTTTTGCCTTGGAGGGGCAGAGAATGGCTTGTGGGCCATCGCCACACATCACCGGCCATGGCTTGAAGCCACCGGCTGTGTTTTGTTGCCATCGGCCAAATGTTTGGCCGACCGGCACTATAGATGCCCGGCCAGCTATCTTTCTTTGGTCAATTGCATTTTTCGCCGGCCGACTACTGTGCATCTGCTTTTGCAGATATTTTTGGGCCGCTGGCATATACTGTCACCCCCTCCATACACGTGTATGGAGGGATTGCCCTCTTGTTAGCTTCCTTTGGAAGCTTTACAAGACTAATTGTCTTTAAAAGAGGGGCCCTTCTCTCTTGTAAAGGGTTAGACATTTTTTAGACAGCATTTTCAGAGCTTGAGTTTTAGGGTTACGGTTTGTGAATCTATCCTATCTCTATATCTCTCCTTCTCTTATCACACCTTTTCTTGGAGCTGAGGCCCTTGAGGGTTGTTTTTGGAGTTTTGAAGCTGGTTTGAGCTTGAAGAACCAGTTGGTCCACCATTGGTGAAGAAGGTCTACAAGGGTGAGAAACTTGTTCCTTTATTTCCCATTTTTGCATTGCATTTTTGCCTACCTTGCATCTGTTTTTGAGCTTTGTGTATAACATATAAAAGTTCTGATTTTTAGTGCTCTAAATAGTTGGTCAAGGTTGCTTTAAGCTTTGGGGTTGTTTGACCCCTCTTAAGCCTTGAAAGGCTCCATTTTGTGCCATTTTGGTTGAGATCCGGTACCATGGTGTTTGGGCCTCCTCACCACTGAAATCTTGAGGGATTTTAGAGGTGAGGATGGTTGCTTGAGGTCCTAGGAAGGAGAGGGCCACCCCCTCTCCATGTTGTCCTTGAAAAGGGCCATTTTTGCCTGTTGAGGGAGCATCTAGTCTAAGTGTGTGTTGGCCATGCCTTAGCTGATTTTCATGCTTATTATGTCATAATATAGCATTGTGTTCAGTTGGTTGGGACACACCTTGCTTGTTTAGCATACATGTCTTGTAATGCCATATCGTAGCCTTAACATGCATCTAGGTTTTAACCCTTGTTCAAGCATGTTTTAGGCCAAGCTTTGTGAAGCTTACATGCATATTTTAGTGTGCTTGAGGACTGTTTCAGGTCATTTGAGTCATTCATGTCTTACTTTGTGTAGCTACCATGCAATCCCTCTTGTATGCCTTAAGCATTGGCCCCGCTAGCATGCCATCCTTGCTTTGTTTCAATACTATGCTATTTCAGACCTTATGATGTGCTTACATGCTTGCATTTGATGTCTCTTTGATGTTTCATAAGGTTGTCATCTCATGCTCCATGTTTTGGACCTCTAATTGCATGCTTATGCTTGTCTTGTTGGCTGGGTTTGGCACCATTTTAACATGATTTTCAGAGCTTTCTATGCATGCTAATTGTCCATGTTTACCTCCTTTTAAGTGTGCTTAGAAGTTGTCCCTTTATGCTTAGGAATTGGACCATATTTGCATGCATGTGTGTGTGTGTTTTGGACCTCACTTCCATAGCATTGGCCACTATTTTAGGCCTGTTTGAGGGCTGCCTAATTTAGTTTAAGTCCACCCCCTTGCTTGTTGCATGCTTTGTATGCTTCCTTGTATTGCCATGTTGCATACTAGCCAACATGCTTAGAGTTGCATTGCATTAGCATGTATACTTGGCCTCTTGAATTGCTTGTGATAGAGTTTGAGTTCAATTTGTTTGATTATATGCATTGAATTCCATATCAAAATACACACTCGATTCTTTTGGCCATCACGCATAGAAATGCGCGATTGGTGGTCCGAGAATCGAGGATCATGTCCCTTTGAGTCATAAACATGATAAGGGGTGTGATTAGTGCATACATTGCTTGATATGCATTGCCATGCCAAGTTCTGCCCTCTGCTGCTGTCAAACCAGTTTTTGCAGGAGGATTTGGCCGGCCCGCCATCTTCAGTGCCTACCGGCCATCATTTTCGGCTGATGGAACAACTTTGTGGCCGGTGACCATTATCCATGGCCAGTGGCCAATCCCCTCAGCCAGTGGTGTTCCATAGCACTCAGAGAAGCAACCCTGAGACTTTGGCAGTCATTAGAGAAGCAGAGTGGGAAAAACAGAGGCAACTTGAGCATGGCAGTGACTTTCTGAGCGGAACCGAGCACGCATGCATTGGACCCTCTTCTCGAGGCTGTTGTTTATTGCCTAAATTAGATTAATTAATTTGCTTAGCTAATTTAATTGATTTGTAATATTGATTAGCTTGAGAGTTAGTTAGTTTGTATTATTCTTTCGGCCCCTCCGAGCGAGGGCAAATTTGTAATAAGTGTGCGTGAGTGGGTGTATGTCTTCCAACCTCACGTCTTTCTTCCCTTTTATTTAACTGCTTACAGTGGTTAGATTTAGGGCATATTTACTTTAGCATACCTTATGCCATGCATGCGTGCATCATTCATCAGTATTGCATGCACCGAGCTCGGCGCATCATTATAACTGCATTCGTATTTCAATTCCAAAGTGAATACGTGTTAGTTGTAGCATTTCACATGCCATCTTTAGGATAGCCGAGCCTATTATAGTTGCATTTTGCTTGTGTTGCATTAGCCATTTTTAACTTGAACTAGGATCATGCATATGATTACTAACTAGTTTCTGTTTTGGCTCGGAGTACTAGGTAAGCTTTTATCCTTTAGCATACCGCATGTGTGTGAGTGTCGCCATAACAGCATCATTACCATGAGGCTAGCTGCTTATGTGATATAACTGCTTGAGTGCCTGTGGGTGGAGGTTGAATTACCTAAATTGGAATAATGCATTAAAACTATGAGTTTTAAGCCCACTCGAGGGTGGCAAAACCTGCATTTTTAGCCTACTTGCGAGTGGCAAACCATTTTCAAAACAAACATGAAATGTTTTGTTCCAATTTAGGCGATTTGGTCTATACTTGTTTGCTGTGCGCATAACATAGTAATTCTAGGCTAATAACCGGAATAAGGACATGTAATGTTTTCAAAACAAAATATCACGGTTAGTAGAGGCCGATCTTCAGATCGGACGAGAGGGGGTGCTCATAGCTGACCTTCCCCAATCGTACCCAAGCTCCCGAGCTGAGGCAACTTTGGTGATGACGGACACGTGGCCTTTGGCACCGAGTTAGGGTTTCCTAAATTCCCCCATAAAAAATATTTAGGTGGCGACTCTGTATCTGGCAAAGTAGTCTTTGGTTCAGGTTAAGAACCGTGACACAAATTGAGTCTGAACTGTAGCACTGCGGCCCTCGCAGACTTGTTACAGGTTATTATGCTATTTTGAGCACAAAAATCAGAGAGGGGTGACCCTCTCACCCCTTGTCTTGTTTACTAGCATATTTGGCCTAACAAAGAAGCCCTCATTTGCATGCTTCCAAGCCATGTTTCAGGCAATTTTTGGTGGGTTTTAGGACATTCATAGGCTCTTTCGAGAGCCCATTTTTCCATTTTTGGTGTCCATCTTGCATGTGTAGAACAACCCTCTTTATAGCCTATCAAAGGGGCGTATCATTCTTGCATGCGTGGATCACATTTCAGTGGGTTTTTGGACTTTATTTGGCATTTCATCCCTCTAAATTTTGTTGGTTTAGTGACCTCTTGAACACTCCATATACTTGTAGTGTAAACCCTCTTCACTAGCTTGTATTGCATGCTATTTTGGTCTATGAATCTAGCACTTTTTGGCCATGCCTTAAAATGATTTTGTCCATGTTTTGGACTGCCTTAGCTTAGTTTTTGTGCCTCATGGTCGAATGATGCTTTCTATGCATGGTTGTAGTTCAATACTGTTGCCTAGCTTTGTGTTTTGGGGCCTGTTGCAAGCTTATGTTGAGGTGTTTCCATGTTTTAGGACCATTGTGTATCATATTTCAGAGCTTACATGTATGCCATATTCCCATGTTTTCCACTCTTTAAATGCGTTTGAGAGTTCTGCTAGTTTGCCTCATTTTTGGACCATTGCATGAGCTTCATTTCTATGCATGTTGAGCCATCTTTTTAGGCCATTTTCCCACTGTCTTGGACCTGCCTAGGGTCTACTTAGGGCTGGTTTTTCTATTTGTGCATTGCTTTGTGTACCTCTAGTGTAACGCACTTCATTATTTTCGGTATTCGGGCCATCTAGCATGCATTGTGTGACATATTTGCATGATTCGGGACCATCTTGCATATCATTTCAGAGCTGGAAAATGTATGATTGAATGCCATGTTTCATCCCTTGCCATGCTTTGGTAGAATGGCATTTGATGCCTTAGGTTCGGTCCCTTGCATTGGGCATGTTTCCATGAGTGTTCCTACCTTTCATTCCATCATGTCTGGCCACTGATTTGAGTGTGGCTGAGGTCCACTCATATTGGTTTAAGTGCATCTTGCATTGTGCATGCCATATTATGTCATGTGCATTGAGTATACCATTGATAGTTCATAGCATTGCGCATGCTAGTTGCACCTTTGCATATCACTCCTTGCATGTTTGCGTGTCTTAGTTGCATTTCGTTTAGGATTGCATGCTAGTTGTTGCATTGTGTTTGCATGCCATGCCATTCTAGTTGTTGCATAGTGTTTGGAGTAGGGTTTAGTCCAAACATGGGAAACGAGGGACGTTTCGTACTCAAAGTGGCGAAACGTGCTTCAATTCCCGGTCGCCGACACTCTTGACTATCCATGATAGAGTTGTTGGCTTTAGGTGTCCATTTGTGCATTCATTTCACATTGAGTCATGTAATTCGACTCCTCGGCCATCATGCATCGAGATGCGTGATTGGTGGCACGAGGATCGAGGACTACACTCCCTAGTGCTCATGCAATGACGAGGAGAGTGGTCATGCATACATATGTTGAAAATACTTTGCCATGCCCCTTTCTTGCTCTCTGTTATAGCAAACTAGAAACTAGCAGCAAAAACCGGTCAGCAGCCTTTTGGAACTTTGTACAGTGTTCCGGGACCAGTTGCAAACAGAGGCAAATCGGGGCATCGCGATGGATTTCCTGACAAGGTGACTCGAGCATGCATGCATCCCTATCATTTGGAACAGAGCTGAGGCAGTCCGTTTTTGTTTAATTTGCATGCTAGCTTATTTATCTTAGTTAATTTGTTAATTAATTAGGATTATGTAATAATTAGTCGTAATTCGTTATTCATTCAGTTGTGTATTATTTATTCGGACCCTCCGAGAGAGGGCACAACTTTGTAATAAGTGTGCGTGTGTGTGATGCATGTCTTCCAACCCCACGTCTTTCTTCCTTTTATTTACCAGCTTATGATGGTTAGTTTTAGGGCATGTTTCGATTAGCAAACTTATGCTCGCATGTTTGCATCCATTCATCTGTCTTGCTTGCACCAGGCTCGGCGCATCATACTAACTGAATTGTATTTCAATTTCGAGTTGAATACGTGTATCATTTGTTGCATTTCATATGCCATCTTAGAATAGCCGAGCCTATCTTAGTTACATTTTTGCATGTGTTGCATTAGGCATTTCAGCATAGTTAGGATTCATGCATGATTTCTAATTGGCTTCTTTCTTTGGCTTTGAGTACTCGGTGAGTGTTTATGTTTTAGCATCCATGCATGCGTGTGAGTGACTGCCATGATAGCATGCTTACCATGTGGCTATGTGCTTATGTGATATAACTGCCTGAATGCCTGTGGGTGAAGGTTGGGTTGCTTGAGTTGGAATAATTTATTGAAACCCGTGTTTTAGCCTACTTGCGAGTAGCAAACTTCAATCCATTTTCAAAACAAACGGATATGCGATAATTTGTTCCAAATTAGGCAATCCAGTCTATAACTGTATGCTGTGCGCATCACATAGTAATCCTAGGCTAATAACCGGAATAAGAGCTCATATTGTTTTCAAAACTCGATATCATGGTTAGTAGAGGCCGATCTTTGATCGGGCGAGCGGGGGTGCTCACGAAGTGACCTTCCCCAATCGTACCCAAGTTCCCGAGCTGAGGCAACTTTGGTGATGACGGACACGTAGCCTTAGGCAACGAGTCAGGGTTTCCTAAATCCCCCCAAAATAAATATTTAGGTGGCGACTCTATATCTAGCAAAGCAGTCCATGTTTGGCACTTCTTTCAAAAAAATTTATTTTCAAAAACGATTTGCTGGATTTGGACTCTTTGATGATTCATCGGTCTTGCATTGCACTCTACGAAATTAGATACAGGACCGTGACATTGAGTCCTGAACTGTAGTGAGCCCAACGAACAAAATGGGATTCTCTCCCGGGACGTTCGGGGACGTCTATAGTTTTTGGCGACTTTACTGGGGAGTTTGAGAACTTGACTCAAACTCATGATATCTTGTTTTGTTTGCACTTATGTGTTTCTTTGCATTGCATGTGCATTGGTGCGCCTAGGACATCGTGTTTGCCATCTGCTATTCCTGAACGGTTTGCCGGAGACTGCATGCTATAAGGCTGACCGGTTACGGGCTCTGCCACAATGGGAACACAAACCCTGATTTTTTCCGGGGCACCCTTTTCGACCATTCAACCTAGTGCATATTCGGAATCCATAGTGACCATTCCAAGCAAGGACAGGTTGCTTACCTGATTATAGGTTGTTTGAAACCGCTGCGTGCGTAGTGAAACCCTAGCTCCTGACAAAATAGGACAGGGAAACCTTACCCCAACATAGGGGTGTTTTGGCTGTCACTTGTTTGCTATGTGCTTTTAGAGTGCGTCTCTATAGGAATGCATGTATCAGTTTACAAGTTTAGGTATCAAGCCTGCGGGCACCAGTTCAATATTTTGGGAATCAGTTATCTGTGGGTACCAGATTCAGTTTTGGAGGCAGTGATTTGGGAACGATGATCAGTGTTTGAGGACAGTCTATTCAGCTTATCAACAGTGTGTTGTGATGCCCAACTGTGTGTTGTGTGTTTATTTACGCTGCTTTGCTGTCCGCTTGTCTGGTTGTTTATTTCCTTATTATTGCTTTATTTATCTTTTTGCTAGGTAGTTTAGCACAATTGCTTCAGACCAAGCAGATATTCCCCAAGCACTCTGGAGTAGAGGTCGCCGACTCAATCGATCTGAGGATCTGGTCGACGGACAACCAGTGTTTTGTTCCTTATCCCCGGTTATCGGACGGAGGGCGAGAAGACGCAGTGTATCCGAGCAGAGGTTGCCGTAACTGGTCTACCCGTCAAGGATAGTCGCCGAGGCTTCGCTTTTACCACGAGATAAATATACCGAATACCAGCTGGAACAACAGAACATGGCAGGGATGGAGGAAATGGTGCGCCAACTCCAAGAAAGTATGAAACTTATGCAGGAGCACGCTGCTCGTCAAGTAAAATTTGCCAAACAGCAGGCTCTGGTCATGACCCAGCAGGAAGAGTTAATTACCCAGCTACAGCAGCAAGCCAGAGCATCAGCCTCACATCAAGCTCCTCCCCCACCGAGGGTTCCAATACCCGGGGAAGCACCAAATGTCCAGGAAGGTACGGACATCCCGATAGGACCGGCTTCGCCCCCGATTCTACCTCAACTATCCAAGGCACATACGCCTGTCAATCAACCGGACTCTCCCTTTGAGTTCGAGTTGAACCATACAGCGCTGAAGTTAGGCAAGCTTGAAAAGTTGTTCAAGAAATCCCAAGGGGTAAAGTCCATCCCAGACATTGAGGACGGGTATACCGACGCAGTTGTGACGCTGCCAGATCAGTTCAGGATGCCATAAATCAATTGCTTTGAGGGGTCTAGGGACCCCACGGCGCATCTACGTTTGTTTTCAGACATACTAAGGCCGATGGGCCTCACCAGATTACAGAAGCTTTCACTGTTTGGCCAGACCTTGTCGGGTGTGGCGGCCATCTGGTACGCAAAATTGGAAGATGATGTCAAGCGAAACTGGGATGAGATGGCCGAGGCTTTTGTTGCACAGTACTCCTATAACACGCAAATCGAGATTACAACCTGTGATCTCGAGACATCAAGGCAGGAGCATAAGGAGAGTTTCTCTGAATTCGTAACCTGCTGGAGGGCCAAGGCCTTAATGATGACCATAAGGCCGACGGATAAGGATCAAATACGGATGGTTGTGCGCAACCTCCAACCCAAACTGATGCAAAAAATGATCGTGTTGCCCTTCCCTACCTTTTCAGATCTGCATGAGATGGGAGTACAGATCAAAGATGCCTTGAAGCAAGGCTTGATTGACAATGACAAAGAGCAACCCAGGAGAACCTTCAACCGAAACAACAATGCAGGCACAAGCAGTACTGCAACTGCTAGAGCTTTAGAGGTAAGCGTCGTCACCACCACCCCTCCAAGAACCCCGACAGCTACACCATTCTCTGGTGCATTTGAGAGTATCACACAAACAACCAAATTCCAACCTCGAGGCCAAAGAACCTTCACTCCATTATATATGCCCCTATCCAAAGCTCTGGGGCTATTAATTAGGAAAGGGCATTTGAAGCACCTGGAGCCGCGGCCATTGCCAAATCCACTTCCCCCCTCCCATAACCCAGCGAAGTATTGCACCTTTCACCAGCAACATGGTCATGATACCGACCATTGTTTTAGATTGCGTCGCGAGATTCAGGATCTCGTTGACAACAGGGTCATTGTGCCTCTAGAAAAAACCAACGTCACAACCAACCCTCTCCCACCACACAACCAAGCTCCACCTCCCAAATGAATCAACTTTATCCAGACCGGGGTCATGTCATACCACCCCAGCATATATATCACCCCATCCCACCTACCCAAGCCGGAGGTGTTCCTTCCCGATAGAACTGACTTGTGCATGTTGGACATCTCCCGAGCCCAACCTGAACCAATGGTGATGACCATCGAAAATGGAACAGAGATGATTTCGGAGGAAAGTGGGGTTGTTGATTCAGAATCTAAGGAAATTGAGAGCTGTGCTAAGGAGATATATGATCCGAGTGGCTACCTTGCGTCAGTGGGCTAAGCTAGGCCAAACTTTGAATTGCCGGTGGGGGCAGAAATTTGTGTACTACGGGGGGACAGACTTGATCGGAGGCAGGATGACTTGGCAACTCTAGAAGGGGACTTTGCTAACCTCCAGTTTTTCAACGAACAGGACTTGGGGGATAGTGCAGTCATCTGGTTTGATTTTGAGGAGTCAGCAGAGGTCACAGGGTGGCTTGACGACCAACCAGATATTGTTGAAGAATCTCAGCCGGAAAGGGGCCCGTCAAGGGCAAGGACATCAATTGTGGCCGAAAGGCCCGAAAGTCAGAATGCATTGCCGGAGAGCGCCGGTGCTAAGAATTTTGCTTGGGATTTGGGTGTTTTGAATACGGGGAATATTGAATAGCAAACTGTACTGACGCAGTTGGAATAGGAAGGAATTGAGGACTCTGAGAGAGCCAGAAAAGCCAAGGCACTGTGGGATCGAAAATGCCGTGCACAAGAATGAGGATGTCATGAGCATGTGGACAGAAGGTACCATGAGTACAAGGACAGTGGTAACGGAGCCAGATAGGTGTCTGTCAGCTGCTGATGGAATGTGGTGGGAAGACGATGATTTATGTCTTGCCCACACAGATTAGGACTGGGGAAGCAATCAACCGGATGATACCTGGTACATTGGTGAAGTAGACCATATGACTAGGAGTGGGCGGTATTTCAAGCCCCCACACCTAGATCAACCAGAGGTGTCCAGGAAGGACAAGGAGGTGGAGAAATAGAAAGAGAAGCAATTGGAAGAAAAGCTGTACTGAAGCAGTTGAAAAAGATACAAGCAGACATCTCCATCTGGGGATGGCTTATGGCTTCCCGTGTTCACAGACAAACTGTTCTATTAGCTATGGACAAGGCCAAACTCTCAATAGACACCACGCCTGAACAGCTGGTGGGACTGGTCTTTCCGGGAGGAGGTTCCCCGACGTTGACCTTTTTTTGACAAGGAACTACCACCTGAGGGCGCAAATCATAACAAACTGCTCTACATCTCTGTGGAATGTAGAAGTAAATGGATACCGGTGGTTCTTGTCGACATGGGATCCGCTATTAATGTGTGCCCGTCAAGGACGACATACGCAATCGGGTTAAAGCCCGCGGACTTTGTGCCAACTGCCCAAGTGATTCGGCCGTATGATAATACAAGTAGGGAGGTAATGGGGACTGTCAAAATTCAGACCAAGGTTGGTCCAGGACAACACGAGATCGATTTCCATGTCTTGGACGTTCCCGCAACCTTTAACCTACTTTTGGGGCGACCATGGTTGCACCAGGTAAAGGCAATCTTTTCCACCTGACACCAGATGTTGAAATACTGCCACGGGAAGGGGGTGGCCATTGTTTTCGGGAATTCGTCAATCCATCCACCGCCAGAAGTGTCTACACTAGTCTTGGAAATCGAGCACGGCACGGAGGATGTGTTGTTATTGGGTTTACTCTGGCTGAGGCTCAAGTCGTGCACAACATCTTGGCTGTTGATAAGGGGGTGTATGTCAGCGCACAATCAATATACCTCATGAACAGGCTTCAACACATCCCCGGGATGGGATTGGAAAAGAGTGGCCGGAAAGGCATTGCAGTATCGGCCGAAGTGCCGCACAACCCGCATACCTTTGGCTTGGGTTATCTGCCCACCAAAGAGGATTGGGTAAGGAAGGGTAAGGAGATGGTTGGAAGAGCTAGAGCGAAGCAGGCGGTGAAGCCTTTTGAGTTAATGCACTGACCCATTCAGGGTACCGTAAACGGACGCTTCGTCCGGGAGGGGAAGGATTTTCCATTCTACGGCTTCCCAGAGCCATGGTTGAATGCGGAGAGGAAGCGCGTAATAGGTTTTGAGATCTTCTTCGACCTCCAATTATCCGGGGATGATGTTGCTGAGGAGCAGACAGACCCATCAGCGGAGGTTGAGAAGTGTAAAAATGTGGATTCTGAGAGCGCTAAAATTGAAATGGGGGTAGCGCTGGCTTGTCTACTTTCAGATCCTCTGATCGTACAGAAGTGCTTGGGAGATAACTTCTCGGTGTCCATGATTGGGAATGAAACGGCTGCGGGCCTACCGTCAAACATTTTGGATGCATCCATCACACCCTTTCTCATACGGCAGTACGAGGAGGGATTTTTGTCAAGCAGCACCGGGTCAGGTCGTGAGCCGAAATCTGATTCCACCGAGTTTGTAGAGTCAGAATCAGGTTCCAGCTTGACTGAGTCTGAGTCCGGTATTCCTGGGGGTGACAACCCGGATACCACAGTCCTGTCTAGGTCGTCTTTTTCATTCTCTTTTGAGTCCGTTATAACAGAAGAATTGGACGATTTGGAAATGCTTAATGAGAATGGAATGGATGTGGTTTCTGAGTACTTTTCTGTGCTCTTGATTTATTGTATCAGGACTTCCAAAACTTTGATGAAAACAACGCGGAAGAAATTCCTCCGATTTTACAACGCTTAATTGATCAAGAGCAAGAAAGATTTGTTACACCTTTAGTTGATGAAATCACTACTGTTAATGTTGGTACTGAGGAGGACCTGCGGCTGGTCCAGATCGAGTCCACGTTGTCTTCGGAGGAACGCGAGCACTTAGTCACTTTATTAAAAGATTTCAAAGATGTTGTCGTGTGGGCCTACGAAGACATGCCTGGAATCGATCCTGAGATTGTACATCACCGGATCCCTCTTGACCCAGAGGCGAGACCTATTAAACAAAAACTCAGAAGGATCCGCCTGAACTGGGCTCTCAAGATTAAAGAAGAGGTCACCAAGCAAATTGACGCAGGGTTCCTTCTGGTATCCAAATACCCAACTTGGTTGGCCAACATTGTTCCAGTGCCGAAGAAGGATGGCAGGATCCGGGTATACGTGGATTTCAGGAATTTCAACAGAGCCAGTCCGAAGGACGACTTTCCCTTGCCGAATATTGATGAGTTAGTGGACTTCACAGCGGGGCATGCTTTGCTTTCGTTCATGGATGGCTTTTTGGGCTACAATTAGATAGTGATGGCACCTGAAGACCGGGAGAAGACTGCCTTCACCACCCCGTGGGGGACTTACTGTCACAGGGTGATGCCATTTGGATTGAAAAACGCTGGAGCTACGTATCAACGAGCCGCGACCACAATATTGCACGACATGATCCATAAAGTGGTTGAGGTGTATGTGGACCCGATAGCTTTTGGTTACATTCATAAAGAAAACTAGAAAGTACTAATAAAGCAATAAATCCGGGGCATAGCTAAGTCAAGTGTTCCTGCGCCCCCTCCCAGAGCTGGTCGAAGCATCTGACGCTAAAGTGGGTCGATCTGTGCCTCTTCGTTAAGCCAATCTACGCACTTGTCAGACAAAGTACAACTGAAAGTGGGAGCGGGGGCTAGGAGTTCTCTCGTCCTCCATGCTGTGGCATATCGAGCAAGCTGAGTGCCTCGGACTGGAAATGCAGTTGGGTATTCTATCCCCTCTGGCAGGCAAGTCTGATCGTGGCCAAACTAGCGCTGGAACTGGAAAGGAAAGTAAAACACGCAATGTGTCAGGCCGATCAACTGAATCCTGGGCTGGCAAGACATACTGTAGCTCATTGCCGATAGATTGAGCTAAGGACAGCGCCAAGCAATGCGGTCTATGGACAAACTGCACATCCAATCGAACCACTATCCCTCATCAGGGGCGTCGACTAGACGTTGCCGGAAGACGTAGCCGCGAGATGAGTATGCTGGGCAAGAGTCCACAACCTGCAACTTGTCCATCAACCACACTTGGGGAGGGATGAAAAATGAGAGAATAAAGAATAGAGAGACGTACGATGAGAGAAAAGTGAGAAAAGGGTTTTGAGAGAAAAATCGAGCCTGAGGGCCTAGTGATGTGAGCAATATATATGTGAGACAGGGTGGGAAACATTACCTACAGCAGTAGTGGAGTCCCTGAGAATCTGGTCGCCTCCCGGCGGTGGAAAGCATCCAAGCCCATTAATGTTTCGGCCAATGTCATGGCAATGCAGCTCTTGCCCTCTTTTAAGCTTTGGGCGACTTCGATCAGACGAACCCTAGATCCTCCGGAGCCTGAGGCAAGCAAGAAGTGTGATAGCATGCATAAGCAAAGGGCATCATGCCGAAAATCGTGCAAATGATGGTCTCCGCCGTCACTGGCGTCAGAAAAACGATAAATCAAGCCGAGGATGTCCAATTCCCCGTTGTAGATCAAAGACCTAGCGTCATGCATAGTAAGCCCACACATCCGTCCTAAAGCTTGGGCGTGGTCGAAGCGAAACTGGGGCAAGATTTCTTCACTGCGCTCGGATTCCATCAAAGCTTGGAAATCTTCAAAGGTAGGACACGCCTCTTGCCCGCCAAAGCTAAAAACATGTGTTATCGGATTCCAAAACCTCACCGCGGCATGGAGGAATGGAAGATGCAGCGGAGTGCGGCTCAACGTGAATAGTGCATTCAAGCCGAAGCCCCAGAAGTTCAACTTTTTCGAGCCGTCTAAAGTAGCAATCCAAGCTGCGAGATTTTTGATGAGGAATGCCTCCATTTTGATGCAAAACTGAGATGAAATGAAAGAACCACGAAGCTGGAACTTTAAGAAAAATGTAGGCTGTGTGTTCACCATCAAAAATTTGGGCTGCGTGTTCAACTTTCAAAAAAATGGGCTGTGTGTTCACCATCAAGAGTTTGGGCTGCGTGTTCAACTTTCAAAAACTGTGGGCTGCGTGTTCACGATAAAAGATATGAGCTGCATGTTCAGAAATTTGAGTGTTTGAGCTTTGTGTTCAAAGTGCAAACAAAATGCCATGTTATACACTAAGTGTTCAGAACAAGCTGTGTGCCAACTCAAACAGAATTCTGTGCTGTGGGCTATGTGCTAAAATAAGCAGAAGTATGGTGTGTGAATGTGTTCAGAATGAGCAGATGAACATATATAGTGAAAGCGGGAAATGCACAGAAAACGCAGAATACATTGCAGAAAATGTACAAGTGAAATACATACCTCTCGTGCTTGGTGAGAGAGGTGGGACTCTGGCTCCCATAACAGCAGATCTGCGGGTGCCCGGCGATCAAAGTCGGTGAAATGGTAGAAAGTGCTCGCGGGAAGGATGTGCTTCGGAGGGTCATACCTCTCGGGACCAAAGGGGCGGATCCTTGAAGGCAAGGACATGATGTCCGGCTCACCCTCGGCACCTGGAGGACCTCCACCATGAGGAAGATGACCCGCCATTTCAAGAAATCTGTAAAAAGGAGCAAAAATGAGCAAAATGAGCCAAAATTGGAAAAAGTCAACAAAAGTCAACTCTTGGGAAATGAAAAAGTAAACAAAAGTCAACTCCCAAGAAAATGTTCCAAATGTCGAGACAAACTTACCTCAAGTGGTGAAAATATAGAAAGAAGCTCCGAAATCAAATTTTAATCGGTCCAAAGCGAAGAAAACTGAAAGATTTCGTGAAACAACTTTGTGTGGGGCGTTGGAAAACGCATATAGAGCACAGATCTGAGAGAGAAAATGGTCTAGGAAGCAAGAGGAACTAATTTTGGATATGAAGGTGTGAGCAAAAAGTGTTTTGGCCAAGTATATTTAAAGAAACAAGTGCAAAACGACCAAACTATCCCTGATTTGGACAGCCGACCACCTTTTCTGGTAGGCTGACCACCCCCTTCCACCAAACCTGGTCGGTGGCTCTCTAGGGTGGTCGGTGGCCCTCCTAGGTGGTCTCTAATGCCTCTTTGTTCTCTTTGCAAATTTTGGTGGTGATCGGAGTCCTCGGCTCTCAAGAAAGTACAAGGAAAGTGCACTTTTCGGCACAAAATCTCTCTGTAGGAACTTCAAATCTCATCTTCGATGTGCGGCTCATTGTTGCTCGCCAAAAGCAAGGTGTATCCTTTTTGAGTACGTTGCGACCCCTTCGAGCGGTAAACCGGAGGTCGCACTTGAGTTGCCCTCGTCAAGGCTTGCATTTCTTTGCTCAATGTTTTGTTTCAAATACGCTTTTGCAGTTGCACTTATCCTGCATTGTTATGCACATCACTTGCATTGTTATGCACATCGCTTGTATTATTGTGCACGTTTCACTGGTATCGTCATACCTCCATGCTTAACTTGTGTTGTCGCGCACGTTTCTTCTTGCATTGCGATGTACTTTTTCATCTGCACCATGTTTGTCTGCGTTCGATGTAGCGTTGAACATATGTTGCTAACTATGTTATGCCTGTTAGGTTTCTCTCTTTTGCATGCACGATATTGTATGTACAGTTCATTTGAAGCTGGTGTGACCAGACAAACCGGATAGGTATTGTATCTTCTCTGTGTGAGTTGTAGCGTGAATGGTGATTCTCTTACACTCTTATTGCATGAAATGTAGTTTTGCTTTGCATTCTTACTTAAAACTGTTGCATTTATGGTGAATATTTGCTTCATTACAGCTTGCTGCTTTGCATGATCATGAGTTACGTTTGGCTTTGTACGTGTCGTTTTTCATTTTGCCCCTGCCCGCGGGCACACCTGGGAGCCCATCTCTTGTTTATCTCGCCTGTTTGTCTAAGTCTTCGGCCTTGTCAAAAATGAGTCGTCTCTGGGCTTTGACATTCACTCCGGTCACATATGACTTCCGAGTTCTGTCAAAGAGGGGCAACTGTAGACACCCCATTTTTGACCGACCTTAAGACTCAGACGTCATCGTTTGAGCGCTTAGTGATTGCGCATATTGTGCTCGTTCTGAGGTTACGGAGTCTCGGCTGAGAGCCTTGCCTCCGGACTTCGGGACTCTTTTCTGCTTTGCCTCGATTTGCGAACCAGGTTCTGGTTTCTCTTCCCGAAATGAGGGAGAGGTCTTGCAGACCATCTCTCAATGGCCGTAGGCTACTATTTGTGGTCGTAGACCACTGTTCCCGTTTGGAGACCAGTTTCTGGTTTTCGGAGCCATCGGCCGTGTGCCTCAGTTCGTGACCGCTTAACTTTCTTCGTTTGTTGCGGTTTTTGGCACACACCTTGTTTCCACTCTCTAGAGGGACACTGTGACCCAGGAGACCCCTTCGTGGTCGTACGCTACCTTCGATGCTTAACAGTCAGTTTTCAAGGCACCCGGCTGCGCGTCTTCACCCCCAAGCCCTCGTTTTGCATCCGTCTTGGTTCATTTTTGGCATGGACCCTATTTTGATTGTTTAGAAGGTGGTACAAGGGTGGGAGACCACCTTTTTTCCTTGGAGACCACCTTTCCCTGGTCGGCCGGTTTTCTTGTCAGGTAAATGGTCTCCCTTACTTTTGGGCCACAATTAGTGGTCACCCACCACACCACTTGCTTGCTTTGAGTGTGGAGACCACCCTAGGAGCCAACCGACCACCTGAACCTTTTGACCCTGGTCGGCCGACCAGGGGGAGTGGTCGTCCGACCACCTGAATTGGTCAGCCAGCTTTCTCATTTTCTGTCTCACTGTGTTGGTGCCAGCTGGAAGCCATAGATTGCATCCTCTATACACGTGTATGGAAGATGTTTAACCTTGGTTTTAAGCTTCTTGAAGAAGCTTTAGACCCTTGGCTCTGTAAAGGAGGGCCTTGCCTTCCTTGTAGAGGGTTCAGATTTTGCTTGGAGCATATACTATATCCCTCACTTTTGTCTCTATATTTTAGCCTTCAAAAATCCATAGTTCTTGACCCCTTGGCATACCACCTCCTATCCTAACCCCTTCTCCATCAAACTAAGCACCTTGGAGCTGGTTTTCAGAGGTTGAAGGTGTGCTATTTTGGTCCAGAAGCTGCTGGTCCTTTTGGCTACAAGCGTAACACTCTCGTTCCCTTTTCTTAGCATTGTTTTGCTTCATCTTTTAGCCATACTTGCAAGCATATTTGGCCTTTGTCATAAACTGAAAAAAGTCTTATTTTGAGCTTCTTAACATGTTTGTTAAATACCATTTTTCTGTTGGGGGCCATCTACCCGCTTGCTTACTTCATTTCCCTTTATTTTGAGCCATGCATTAGGGCCTTTGTGTTGAGCTCTGTTGGCCCTGTTGATCACTGAAATCCAACGGATTTTCAATGTTTATTATGCTGTTTTGAGCACCAAAATCAGAGAGGGGTGACCCTCTCACCCCTTGTCTTGTTTACTAGCATATTTGGCCTAACAAAGGAGCCCTCATTTGCATGCTTCCAAGCCATGTTTCCGGCTATTTTTGGTGGGTTTTAGGACCTGCATAGACTCTATCCAGAGCCCATTTTGCCATTTTGGGTGTCCATCTTGCATGTGTGGAACAACCCTCTTTGTAGCCTATCAAAGGGGCCTATCATTCTTGCATGCGTAGACCACATTTCAGTGGGGTTTTTGGGCTTTATTTGGCATGTCATACCTCTGAATTTTGTTGGTTTAGTGACCTCTTGAACGCTCCATATACTTGTAGTGTAAACCCTCTTCACTAGCTTGTATTGCATGCTATTTTGGTCTATGAATCTAGCACTTTTTGGCCATGCTTTAAACTGATTTTGTGCATGTTTTGGACTGCCTTAGCTCAGTTTTTATGCCTCATGGTCGAATGATGCTTGCTATGCATGGTTGTAGTTCAATACTCTTGCCTAGCTTTGTGTTTTGGGGCCTATTGCATGCTTATGTTGAGGTGTTTCCATGTTTTAGGACCATTGTGCATCACATTTCAGAGCTTACATGTATGCCATATTCCCATGTTTTCCACTCTTTAAATGCGTTTTAGAGTCGTGCTAGTTTGCCTCGTTTTTGGACCATTGCATGAGCTTCATTTCTATGCATGTTGAGCCATCTTTTTGGCCATTTTCCCACTGTCTTGGATCTTCCTAGGGTCTATTTGGGGTTGGTTTTACCATTTGTTCATTGCTTTGTGTACCTCTAGTGTAACGCACTTCACTAGTTTCGGTATTCGGGCCATCTAGCATGCATTGTGTGATATATTTGCATGGTTCAGGACCATCTTGCATATCATTTCAGAGCTGGAAAATGTATGATTGGATGCCATGTTTCATCGCTTGCCATGCTTTGGTAGAGTGGCATTTGATGCCTTAAGTTTGGTCCCTTGCATCGGGCATGTTTGCATGAGTGTTCCTACCTTTCATTCCATCATGTCTGGCCATTGATTTGAGTGTGGTTGAGGTCCACTCATATTGGTTTAAGTCTATCTTGTATTGTGTATGCCATATTATGTCATGTACATTGAGTATGCCATTGATAGTTCATAGCATTGCGCATGTCTAGACGTCCCCGAACGTCCCGGGAGGGAATCCCGTTTTGTTCATTGGGCTCACTATAGTACAAGACTCAATGTCACGGTCTTGTATCTAATCTCGCAGAGTGCAATGCAAGATCGATGAATCATCAAAGAGTCCAAATCCGGCAAATCGTTTTTGAAAACAGATTTTTTGAAAGAAGTGCCAAATATGGACTGCTTTGCCAGATACAGAGTCGCCACCTAAATATTTATTTTGGGGGGATTTAGGAAACCCTGACTTGGGCCTAAGGCCACGTGTTCGTCATCCCCAAAGTTGTCTCGGCTCGGGAACTTGGGTACGATTGGGGAAGGTCACTTCGTGAGCACCCCCGCTTGCCCGATCAAAGATCGGCCTTTACTAACCATGATATCGAGTTTTCAAAACATTTTGTGCTCTTATTCCAGTTATTAGCCTAGATTTACTACGTGATGCGCACAGCATACAAATATAGACCAGATCGCCTGAATTGGAACAAAACATCTCATGTTTGTTTTTTAAAGCGGTTTGCTACTCGTAAGTAGGCTAAAATGTGGATTTGCCACCTTCAGGTGGGCTTAGAAAACATGATTTTGCCACTCTCAAGTGGGCTTAAAACTCGTAGTCGATGAATTGTTCCAATCCAAATAACCCAACATTCACCCACAGGCATTCAGGCAGTTATATCATATAAACACATAGCCTCATGGTAAGCATGCTATCATGGCAGTCACTCACACACATGCAAGGATGCTAAAGCATAAACACTTACTGAGTACTCCAAGCCAAAACAGAAGCTATGTTAGAAATCAATGCATGATCCTAACTATACAGAAATGCCGAATGCAACACATGCAAAAATGCAACTATAATAGGCTCGGCTATTCTAAGAATGGCATATGAGATGCTACAGCTAACACGTAGTCAACTTGGAATTGAAATATGATGCAGCGAGCCCGGTGCATGCAAGACAGATGAATGGATGCAAAACATGCGAGCATAAGTATGCTAATTGAAACATGCCCTAAACTAACCATCATAAGCTAGTAAAGAAAAGCGAGGAAGACGTGGGGTTGGAAGACATACATCACACACACGCACACTTATTATAATTGTGCCCTCGCTCAGAGGGTCCGAATAAATAATTACAGTCCGAATAAATAATTAAATATTACAAAACCCTAATTAATTAACAAATTAACTAGGAAAACAAATAAATTAGTATGCAAGCTATCAAATGGACTACCTCAACTCTTGTTTCGAATGATGAAAGATGCATGCGTGCTCGGGTCGCTTTGTCGGGAAATTCCTTGCAATGCCCCGATTTGCCTCTGTTTGCAATTAATCTCGGAATGCTGTGCAAAGCTCTAGAAGGCTGCTGATTTCTGATTTGCTGCAACAGAGAGAAAGAAAGGGGCATGGCAAAGTATTTTCACATATGTATGCACACCTTGATCCTCGTGCCACCAATCACGCATCTCGATGCATGATGGCCGAGGAGTCGAATTGCACGACTCGATGTGAAATGAATGCACATGACGACACAACAAGGCCTAGACTCTATCATGGGTAATCCGGAGTGTCGGCGACTGGGAATTGAGGCACGTTCTGTCACTTCGAGGTACGAAACGTCCCTCGTTTCCCGTGTTTGGGTTAAGTCCTATCCCAAACACAATGCAATAAGATGGCATACACAATGCGACTAACATGCAACCTAGCATACGTAATGCTATGGACTAAAATGGCATATACAATGCACGTGACACAACATGACATGCACAATGCACTAACATGCAATCTAGCATACGCAATGCTATGGACTAAAATGGCATACACAATGCAAGTGACACAACATGACATGCACAATGCACTAAAATGCAATCTAGCATACGCAATGCTATGGACTAAAATGGCATACACAATGCAAGATGGACTTACACCAATATGAGTGAACCTCAGCCAGACTCATATCAGTGACCATATGACAAAAATGAGACAACTAAAATACATGCAAATATGCACGGATGCAAAGGACCAATCCTAAGGCATAACATGCAACTCTAACTAAGCATGGCAAAGGATGAAGTATGACATACAAACACACATTTTTCAGCTCTGAAACATAATGTACAATGGTCTCGAATCTTGCAAATATGTCACACAATGCATGGAAGATGGCACGAATACCGAAACTAGTGAAATGCGTTACACTAGAGGTACACAAAGCAATGCACGAATGGCAAAACCAACCCCAAATAGACCCTAGGAAGGTCTGAAACAGTGGGAAAATGGCCCAAAATGATGGTTCAAAGTGCATGGAAATGAAGCTCATTCATTGGTCCGAAAACAAGGCATTCATGCACAACTCTCAAGAACACTTAAAAAGGGGAAAACATGAGGATATAGCATTCACATATGCTCTGAAATATGATGCAAAATGACCCCAAAGCATGAAAACGCCTCAGTATATGCATGCAATAGACCTCAAATCTCAAAGCTAGGCAAGTGTATTGAACTACAAGCATGCAAAAGAAGCATCATTCGACCATGAGACCCAAAAACAGAGCTAGGGCAGTCCAAAACATGCACAAAAGCAATTTAAGGCAAGGCCAAAAAGTGCTAGGAAAGGCGGCCAAAACAGCATGCAAAACAAGCTAGTAAACCATGATTTGCTGTACAACTATATGAAGCACATGAGAGATCACCAAACCAACCAAAAAAAGAAGTATGCCTTGCCAAAATATGACCAAAAACCTACTGAAACTCAGTCAATGCATGCAAGAATGATGTGTCCCTTTGAAAGGCCAATAAAAGGGTTGTTCTACACATGCAAGATAGACATACAAAATGCAAAAACCACCTCTGGAAAGTGGTTATGAGGGCCCTAAAACTCATTGAAAAGGTCCTGGAATTAGTCTAGGAAGCATGCAAGTGAAGGCCACTTTGAAAGGCCTTGAAGAAGATTACTCTACACATGCATAATAGACACTTAACATGGCCAAACCACCTCTGGAAAGAGGTCATGCAGGTCACAAAACTCATCAAAAATGGCCTGGAGCATGGCTTTGAAACATGCAAATAGGGGCTCCTTTGTAAGGCCAACAAAGCTAGTAAAGAGAACAAGGGGTGAGAGGGTCACCCCTCTCTGATTTTGAGGCTCAAAAACACATATTAGCCACTGAAAATCCACTGGATTTCAGTGGCTAAAAGGACAAACCAAGGCCAACACAAATGCTCTAATGCATAGCTCAAAACATGAGGAAATGAAGCATGCAAGGGGGTAGATGACCCCCAACAGAAACATATCCTTAATCAAACTTGAAGACGAGCTCAAAATAAGGCTTTTTTTAGTTTATGATAAAGCCTAAATATGCTTGAAAATATAGCTAAGATATGAAGCAAAATAAGGACCAAAAAGAGAATAAGAGTGTTACCCTTGTAGCCAATAACTCCAGCAACTTCTGGGCCAAAATAGCAACTCCGTAGCCTCTTAAAATAAGCTCCAAGGTGCTTAGATGGATGATGGAGAGGTTAGGTTGTGAGGTGATGTGCAAAGGAGGGAAAGAACTTCACTCTTTGAAGCTTAAAGGGAGAGACAAAGAGAGATATATGGTGTATTCTCTAGACTAATTGTTCAACCCTAGCAATGGAAGGGAAGGCCTCCTTATATAGAGAAGAGAGGCCAAAGCTTCTCAAAGAAGCTTAAAACCAAGCTTAAACATCCTCCATACACGTGTATGAAGGATGTATCCTGAGGCTTCCAGCTGGCACAGGTGGCTTCAGCTCAATGAGACAAAAAAGCAGAAGGCTGGCCGACCAGTTAAGGTGGTCGGCTGACCACTCCCCCTGGTCGGCCGACCAGATTCAAAAGGGCCAGGAAAAAAAGGTGGTTGGCCATCCTAGATTGGTGGTCTCCCAGGTGAATGCAACTCAGTGGTGGTATGGGAGACCCGAAATTGTCGCTCAAAAGTGAGGAAGACCAAGGGGTCAAAAGGGTCAACCAAAAAAGGTGGTCGGCCTACCAAGATTGGTGGTCTCCCAGATGAATGCAACTCAGTGGTGGTATGGGAGACCTGAAATTGTGGCTCAAAAGTGAGGGAGACCACTTACCTGCCTAGAAAAAATGGCCGACCGGGGAAAGGTGGTCCCCAAGAAAAAAAGGTGGTCTCCCACCATATTACCACCTTTCTAACAATGAAACAAGGGTCCATGCCAAAAATGAACCCACATCGATGCAAAACGAGGGTTCGGGAGCCAAAATGCACAGCCGGGGGCCCTAAAAACTGACTATTAAGCACCGGAGGTGGCGTATGGCCACAAAGGTAGTCTCCTGGGCCATAGCGTCCCTATAGGGAGAGGAAAGAAGGTGTGTGCCAAAAATCGGAGCAAACGGAGGTAGTTAAGCGGTCCCGAACTGAGGCACACGGTCGACGGCTTCGAAAACCGGAAACTGGTCTCCAAACGGGAATAGTGGCCTATGACCACGAAACGTAACCTACGGCCACTGAGAGATGGTCTTCGAGACCTCTCCCTCCCTTTGAGAAGAGAAAATAGAGAAAACAAGACCTGGTTCGCAAATCGAGACAAAGCATAAAAGAGTCCCGAAGTCCGGAGAAAAGGCTCTCAGTCGAGACTCCGCAACCTCAGAATGAGCGCAATATGCATCGTCACCGAGCACTCAATCAGTGACGTCTGAGTCTTAAGGTCGGTCAAAAATGGGGTGTCTACAGCATGCTAGTTGCACATTTGCATATCACTCCTTGCATGTTTGCGTGTCTTAGTTGCATTTCGTTTAGGATTGCATGCTAGTTGTTGCATTGTGTTTGCGTGCAATGCCATTCTAGTTGTTGCATAGTGTTTGGAGTAGGGTTTAGTCCAAACACGGGAAATGAGGGACGTTTTGTACTCAAAGTGACGAAACGTGCTTCAATTCCCGGTCGCCGACACTCTTGACTATCCATGATAGAGTTGTTGGCTTTAGGCGTCCATTTGTGCATTTATTTCACATTGAGTTGTGTAATTCAACTCTTTGGCCATCATGCATCGAGATACGTGATTGGTAGCACGAGGATCGAGGACTACACTCCCTAGAGCTCATGCAATGAAGGGGAGAGTGGTCATGCATACATATTTTGAAAATACTTTGCCATGCCCCTTTCTTGCTCTCTGTTGCAGCAAATCGGAAACCAGCAGCAAAAACTGGTCAGCAGCCTTCTGGAGCTTTGTACAGTGTTCCGGGACTAGTTTCAAATAGAGGGAAATCGGGCCATCGCGATGGATTTCCCGACAAGGCGACTCGAGCATGAATGCATCCCTATCATTCGCAACAGAGCTGAGGCAGTCCGTTTTTGTTTAATTTTCCTGCTAGCTTATTTATCTTAGTTAATATGTTAATTAATTAGGGTTATGTAATAATTAACTGTAATTCGTTATTCATTCAGTTGTGTATTATTTATTCGGACCCTTCGAGAGAGGGCACAACTTTGTAATAAGTGTGCGTGTGTGTAATGCATGTCTTCCAACCCCACGTCTTTCTTCCTTTTATTTACCAGCTTATGATGGTTAGTTTTAGGGCATCTTTCAATTAGCATACTTATGCTCGCATGTTTGTATCCATTCATCTGTCTTGCATGCACCGGGCTCGGCGCATCATACTAACTGCATTGTATTTCAATTTCGAGTTGAATACGTGTATCATTTGTTGCATTTCATATGCCATCTTAGAATAGTCGAGTCTATCTTAGTTGCATTTTTGCATGTGTTGCATTAGGCATTTCAGCATAGTTAGGATTCATGCACGATTTCTAATTGGCTTCTTTTTTTGGCTTCGAGTACTTGGTGAGTGTTTATGCTTTAGCATCCATACATACGTGTGAGTGACTGCCATGATAGCATGCTTACCATGTGGCTATGTGCTTATGTGATATAACTTCCTGAACGCCTGTGGGTGAAGGTTGGATTGCTTGAGTTGGAATAATTCGTCGAAACCCGTGTTTTAGCCTACTTGCGGGTAGCAAACTTCAATCCATTTTCAAAACAAACGGATATGCGATGATTTGTTCCAAATTAGGCAATCCAGTCTATACTTGTATGCTGTGCGCATCACATAGTAATCCTAGGCTAATAACCGGAATAAGAGCTCATATTGTTTTCAAAACTCGATATCATGGTTAGTAGAAGCCGATCTTTGATCGGGCGAGCGGGGGTGCTCTCGAAGTGACCTTCCCCAATCGTACCCAAGTTCCCGAGCCGAGGCAACTTTGGTGATGTTGAACACGTGGCCTTAGGCAACGAGTCAGGGTTTCCTAAATCCCCCCAAAATAAATATTTAGGTGGCGACTCTGTATCTGGCAAAGCAGTCCATGTTTGGCACTTCTTTTAAAAAAATCTATTTTCAAAAACGATTTGCCGGATTTGAACTATTTGATGATTCATCGGTCTTGCATTGCACTTTGCGAGATTAGATATAGGACCGTGACATTGAGTCTTGAACTGTAGCGAGCGCAATGAACAAAACGGGATTCCCTCCCGGGACTTTCGAGGGCGTCTACAGTTTCTGGCGACTCTGCTGGGGAGTTTGAGAACTTGACTCGAACTCATGATATCTTGTTTTGTTTGCACTTATGTGTTTCTTTGCATTGCATGTGCATTGGTGTGCCTAAGACACCGTGTTTGCCATTTGCTATTCCTGAACGGTTTGTCGGAGGCTGCATGCCATAAGGCTGACCGGTTATAGGCTCTGTCACAATGGGAACACAAACCCCAATTTTTACCGGGGCACCCTTGTCGACCATTCGACCTAGTGCATATTCGGAATCCATAGTGACCATTCCAAGCTAGGACAGGTTTCTTACCCGATTATAGGTTATTTAAAACCGCTGCGTGCATAGTGAAACCCTAGCTCCTGACAAAATAGGGCAGGGAAACCATACCCCAACATAGGGGTGTTTTGGCTCTCACTTGCTTGCTATGTGCTTTTAGAGTGCGTCTCTACAGGAATGCATATATCAGTTTACAAGTTTAGGTATCAGGCCTGCGGGCACCAATTCAATATTTTGGAAATCAGTTATCTACGGGTATCAGATTCAGTTTTGGGGGCAGTGATTTGGGAACGATGATCAGTGTTTGAGGACAGTCTATTCAGCTTATCAACTGTGTGTTGTGATGCCCAACTGTGTGTTGTGTGTTTATTTACGCTGTTATGTTGTATGCTTGTCTGGTTGTTTATTTTCTTATTATTGCTTTATTTATCTTTTTGCTAGGTAGTTTAGCACAATTGCTTCAGACCAAGTAGATATTTCCCAAGCACTCTGGACTAGAGGTCGCTGACTCAATCGGCCTGAGGATCTGGTCGACGGACAACTAGTGTTTTGTTCCTTACCCCCGGTTATCAGACGGAGGTCGAGAAGACGCAATGTATCCGAGCAGAGGTTGCCAGAACAGTGCTCTACCCCGTCAGTGGATAGTCAGGTTGAGGCTTCAATTTTTACCACAAAGATAAATATACCAGCCAGTTAGCTGGAATAGCAGAACATGGCAGGGATGGAGGAAATGGTGCGCCAACTCCAAGAAAGTATGAAACTCATGCAGGAGGACGCTGCTCGTCAAGCGGAATTTGCGAAACAACAAGCTCTGGTCATGACCCAGTAGGCAGAGCTAATTACCCGGCTACAGCAGCAAGCCGGAGCATCAACCTCACATCAAGCTCCTCCCCCACCGAGGGTTCCAATACCTCGGTAAACACCAAATGTCCAGGAAGGTACGGACATCCCGATAGGGCCGGCTTTCCCCCTGATTCTACCTCAACTATCTAAGGCACCTACGCCTGTCAATCAACCGGACTCTCTCTTTGAGTTCGAGGTGGACCATACAGCGTTGAAGTTGAGCAAGCTTGAAAAGTTGTTCTAGAAATCCCAAGGGGTAAAGTCCATCCCAGACATTGAGGACGGGTATACCGATGCAGCTGTGACGCTGCCAGATCGGTTCAAGATGCCACAAATCGATCGCTTTGACGGGTCCGAGGACCCCATGGTGCATCTACGTTCGTTTTCCGACATACTAAGGCCGATGGGCCTCACCAGATTACAGAAGCTTTCATTGTTTGGCCGGACCCTGTCGGGTGTGGCGGCCATCTAATATGCAAAATTGGAAGACGATGTCAAATGGAACTGGGATGAGATGGTCGAGGCTTTTGTTGCACAGTACTCCTATAACACGCAAATCGAGATTACAATGCGTGATCTCGAGACAACAAGGCAGTAGCCTAAGAAGAGTTTCTTTGAATTTGTAACCCGCTGGAGGGCCAAGGCCTCAATGATGACCATAAGGCCAACGGATAAGGATCAAATACGGATGGTTTTGCGCAACCTCCAACCCAAACTGATGCAGAAAATGGTCATGCTCCCCTTCCCTACCTTTTCAGATCTGCATGAGATGGGAGTACAGATCAAAGATGCCTTGAAGCAGGGCTTGATTGACAATGACAAAGAGCAACCCAGGAGAACCTTCAACCGAAACAATAATGCAGGCACAAGCAGTGCTGCAACTGCTAGAGCTTTAGAGGTAAGCATGGTCACCACCCCTCCAAGAACCCCGGCAGCTACACCATTCTCTGGTGCATCCGGGAGTAACACACAAACAACCAAATTCCAACCTCGAGGCCAAAGAACCTTCACTCCATTATATATGCCCCTGTCCAAAGCTCTAGGGGTATTAATCAAGAAAGGGCATTTGAAGCCCCTGGAGCCGCGGCCATTGCCGGATCCACTTCCCCTCTCCCATAACCCGATGAAGTATTGCGCCTTTCACCAGCAACATGGTCATGATAACGACCATTGTTTTAGATTGCGTCACGAGATTCAGGATCTCGTTGACAACAGGGTGATTATGCCTCCAGAAAAACCCAACGTCACAACCAACCCTCTCCCACCACACAACCAAGCTCCACCTCCCAAACGAATCAACTTTATCCAGACTAGGATCATGTCATACGACCCCAGCATATATATCACCCCATCCCACCTACCCAAGCCGGAGGTGTTACTTCCCGACAGCACTGACCTGTGCATGTTGGACATCTCCCGAGCCCAACCTGAACCAATGGTGGTGACCATCGAAGATGGAACAGGGATGATTTCGGAGGAAAGTGGGGTTGTTGATTCACAATCTAAGGAAAGTGGGAGCTGTGCTGAGGAGGTATATGATCCGAGTGGCTATATTGCGTCAGTGGGCCAGGCTAGGCCAAACTTTGAATTGCCGGTGGGGGCAGAAATTTGTGTACTACGGGGGGACAGAATTGATTAGAGGCAGGATGACTTGGCAACTCTGGAAGGGGACTTTGCTGACCTCCAGTTTTTCAACGAACAAGACTCGGGCAGTGCAGTCAACTGGTTCGATTTTGAGGAGTCAGCAGAGGTCACAGGGTGGCTTGACGACCAACCACATATTGTTGAAGAATCTCAGCTGGAAAGCGGCCTGTCAGGGGCAAGGACATCAATTGTGGCCGGAAGGACCGGATGTCAGAATGCATCGCCGGAGAGCGCTAGTGCCAAGAATTTCGCTCGGGATTTGGGCCTTTTGAATACGAGGAATGTTGAACAGCAAACTATATTGACGCAGTTGGAACATGAAGGAATTGAGGACTCTGAGAGAGCTAGAAAAACCAAGGCCCCTGTGGAGACTGAAAGTGCTGTGTGCACAAGAACAGAGGATGCTGCAAGCATGTGGATAGAAGGTACCGTGAGTACAAGGACAGTGGTAACGGAGCCGGACAGGTGTCTGTCGGCTGCCGATGGAATGTGGTGGGAAGACGATGATTTATGTCTTGCCCACACAGATGAGGACTGGGGAAGCAATCAACCAGATGATACCTGGTACATTGGTGAAGTAGACCATATGACTAGGAGTGGGGGGTATTTCAAGCCCCCACACCAAGATCAACCAGAGGTGTTCGGGAAGGACAAGGAGGTGGAGAAACAGAAAGAGAAGCAACTGGAAGAAGAAGCTGGACTGAAGTAGTTGAAAAAGATACAAGCAGACATCTCCATCTGGGGACTGCTTATGGCTTCACATGTTCACAGACAGACTGTTCTATCAGCTATGGACAAGGCCAAACTCTCAATAGACAACATGCCTGAACAGCTGGTGGGACTGGTCTTTCCGGGAGGAGGTTCCCCGACGTTGACCTTTTCTAACAAGGAACTACCGCCTATGGGCACAAATCATAACAAACCGCTCTACATCTCTGTGGAATATAGAAGTTAATGGATACCGGTGGTTCTTGTCGGCACGGGATCCGCTATTAATGTGTGCCCGTGAAGGACGGCATATGCAATCAGGTTAAAGCCCGCGGACTTCGTGCCAACTGCCCAGGTGATTCGGGCGTATGATAACACAAGCAGACAGGTGATGGAGACTGTCAAAATTCAGACCCGGGTTGGTCCAAGACAACACGAGATCGATTTCCATGTCTTGGACGTTCCCGCAACCTTTAACCTACTTTTGGGGGGATGTGGTTGCACCAGGTAAAGGCAGTCTTTTCCACCTTACACCAGATGTTGAAATACCCCCATGGGAAGAAGGTGGCCATTGTTTTCTGGAATTCGTCAATTCGTCCACCGCCAGAAGTGTCTACACCAGTCTTGGAAATCGAGCACGGCACGGAGGATGTGTTCTTATTGGGGTTTACTCTAGCTAAGGCTCGAGTCGTGCAAAACATTTTGGCTATTGATAAGGGGGTGTATGTCAGCGCACAATCAATATACCTCATGAACAAGCTTCAACACATCCCTGGGATGGGATTGGGAAAGAGTGGCCGAAAAGGCATCGCAGTATCGGCCGAAGTGCCGCACAACCCACATACCTTTGGCTTGGGTTATCTGCCCACCAAAGAGGATTGGGTAAGGAAGGGTAAGGAGATGGCTGGAAGAGCTAGAGCGAAGCGGTCGGGAAAGCCTTTTGAGTTAATGCACCGACCCATTCAGGGTACCATAAACGGACGCTTCGTCCGGGAAGGGGAGGATTTTCCATTCTGCGGCTTCCCAGAGCCGTGGTTGAATGCGGAGAGGAAGCGCGTGCCAGGTTTTGAGATCTTCTTCGACCTGCAGTTATCCTGGAAGGATGTTGTTGAGGAGCAGACAGACCCATCAGCTGAGGTTGAGCAGTGTAAAAATGTGGATTTTGAGAGCGCTAAAATTGAAATGGGGGTAGCGCTGGCTTGTCTACTTTCAGATCCTCCGATCGTGTAGAAGTGCTTGGGGGATAACTTCTCAGTGTCCATGATTAGGAATGAAACAGTTGCAGGTCTACCGTCAAACATTTTGGATGCATCCATCGCACCCTTTCTCAGATGGCAATACAAGGAGGGATTTTTGTCAAGTAGCACCGGGTCAGGTAGTGAGCCAGAATCTGATTCCACCGAGTCTGTAGAATCAGAATCAGGTTCCAGCTTGACTAAGTCTGAGTCTGGTATTCCTAGGGGTGACAACCTGGATACCATAGTCCTGTCTAGGTCGTCTTTTTCTTTCTCTTTTGAGTCTGTTGTAACAAAAGAATCGGACGATTTGGAAATGCTTAATGAGAATGGAATGGATGTAGTTTCTGAGTACTTTTCTGTGCTCTTGATTTATTGTAGTAATCAGGACTTCCAAAACTTTGATGAAAACGACGAGGAAGAAATTCCTCCGGTTTTGGAACGCTTAATTGATCAAGAGCAGGAAAGATTTGTTAAACCTTTAGTTGATAAAATCACTACTGTTAATGTTGGTACTGAGGACGACCCGTGGCTGGTCCAGATCAGGCCCACGTTGCCTTCGGAGGAACGCGAACGCTTAGTCACTTTATTAAAAGATTTCAAAGATGTTTTCGCGTGGTCCTACGAAGACATGCTTGGAATCGATCCTGAGATTGTACAGCACTGGATCCCTCTTGACCCAAAGGCCCGACCCGTTAAACAAAAACTTAGAAGGATCCGCCCGGACGGGGCCCTCAAGATTAAAGAAGAGGTCACCAAGAAAATTGACGTAGGGTTCCTGCTAGTATCAGAATACCTAACTTGGTTGGCCAACATTGTTCTAGTACCGAAGAAGGATGGCAAGATCTGGGTATGCGTGGATTTCAGGGATTTGAACAGGGCCAGTCCGAAGGACGACTTTCCCTTGCCGCATATTGATGAGTTAGTGGACTTCACAGCGGGGCATGCTTTTCTTTCGTTTATGGATAGCTTTTCGGGCTACAATCAGATAGTGGTGGCACCTGAAGACCGAGAGAAGACTGCCTTCACCACCCCGTGGAGGACTTACTGTTACAGGGTGATGCCATTTGGGTTGAAGAATGCTGGAGCTATGTATCAACAAGCCACGACCACAATGTTGCACGACATGATCCACAAAGAGGTTGAGGTGTACGTGGACGACATGATTGTCAAGTCCAAAGGAAGAGAGGGCCACTACACCGCCTTGCAAAAGTTTTTTTAAAGGATCAGAGAATTTCGGTTGCGGCTGAATCCTTAGAAGTGTATGTTCGGTGTTACAGCGGGGAAAATGCTGGGGTTTTTGATTACACAGAGAGGTATCGAAGTCGACCCTTCCAAAATCAAGGCCATCTTAGAAATGCCACCACCGAGGACTAAAAAGGAGGTGCGAGGCTTTCTAGGTAAAGTGCAATTCATAAGACGGTTTATCTCAAAATTAACCTTGACTTGTGAACCACTTTTTGGTCTCCTAAAGAAAGGAAAGAAGTTCGAATGGGATAGCCAATGCCAAGTTGCTTTTGAACAGATCAAGGAATACTTACAGAACCCGCCCGTGTTGTCACCGCCTGAGCTGGGAAAACCGTTGATTTTGTACCTTTCAGTGACTAAAACTACGATGGGCTGCATGCTTGCGCAGGAATCAGAGGATAAAGTGGAGAAAGCTGTCTACTATCTGAGCAAGAAGATGTTGGATTACGAGACCAGCTACACTCCACTCGAGAAGGCTTGTTTGGCCTTGGTATGGGCTACCAAGAAGCTGTGGCACTACCTGTTAGCTCACTCCGTAATGCTGGTTTCAGGATTAGATCCCATCAAATATCTTTTCGAGAACTGGCACTTACGGGTAGGCGAGCTCGTTGGTTGCTGTTGTTTTCCGAATTCGATCTGAAATATGTGACACGCAAGTCAGTAAAGGGGAGAGCGGTAGCGGAGTTCTTAGCCGATCATCCAGTGGAAAGAGGTGAAGCAGTTGAGTGCTTATTCCCAGACGAGGCCATTTTGCATATCGACGATGAGTTTTGGAGGATGTATTTTGACGGAGCGTCAAACTAGTACGGGTATGGGATAGGAGTGTTGCTGATAGCACCTGACAAGTCCAGCATCCCTCTAGCATTTAAACTCTGATTCAAGGTCTCGAACAACGAAACAGAGTATGAAGCAAGCATTGCTGGTTTAGAAGCAGCCCTGGAACTAGGGGCAAAATGGTTGGACGTCATCGGGGACTTAAACCGTGTCGTATCTCAAGTGAAAGGAGATTGGAAAGTCAAAGAAGAAAAGATGATAATGTATCACTAGACCTTGGACTTGTTAATTCCTCAGTTTGAGAAACTATACTTCGCTCATCTACTAAGAGAGAACAACAGGTTCGCAGATGCACTAGCAACTCTATCTTCCATGATAGACATCCCTTTTGGAGTCCGGATGCGTCGGATCATCATTTACCAGAAGTTTGCGCCAGCCTACAAGTCGATTGCTGCTATAGATGAGGTTCAAGATGAGAACCCCTGGTACTACGATGTCTGGAACTTCTTGGAGAAAGAAGCGTATCCGCCAGGGGCAAATGCCAAGGATAAGAGAGCAATCAGAAGAATGGCTGCTCAGTTCATCATCTGCGGACGAAAACTGTATAAGAGAAGTCATCTGGGAATGCATAAATTGTGTGTCGACGTCGAAGAATCGAAGAGCCCGATGGAGGACATCCATGGAGGAGAGTGCAGAGCACACGTGAACGGGGTGATGCTAGCCCGTAAAATTCTCAAACAGGGTTACTACTGGTCCACCATGGAGGAGGATTGTATTGGCTTTGTTCGACGATGCCACAAATGTCAGATCCATGCAAACCGCATGAACATTTCGCCGTCGAAGCTGTACAATATGACTTCGCCATGGCCATCTTCAGTTTGGGGAATCGATGTGATCGAGGCTGTCACTCCAAAGGGGTCTAATAGGCATGAATTCATTCTGGTCGCGATAGATTATTTCACAAAGTGGGTTGAGGCCCAATCTTATGCGGTGTTGAAGGCTTCACAAGTTGCGAAATTCATCATAAACAACATCATCTGTCGCTACGGGGTCCCGAACGAGATCATTTCAGATAACGGTTCCCACTTCAAGAAGGAAGTGATTGACTTGTTGGAAAAATACAACCTGGCTTTTCATAAGTCATCCACATATCGGCCACAGACCAACGGAGCAGTTGAGGCCGCCAACAAGAATATCAAACACATTTTGCAGAAGATGGTGGAAACCTACCGGGACTGGCCAAATAAGTTGCCATTTTCTTTGTGGGGCTACCGGACTTCAACTAGAACATCTACTGGAGCGACTCCATATTCATTGGTTTATGGGATGGAGGTTGTTCTACCTATCGAAATTGAGGTTCCGTCATTGAGAGTGCTGGCTGAGTGTCAGATAGCCGAAGCAGATTGGCAGCAGAGTAGATTCGAAGAACTCATGCTCTTTGATGAAAGAAGACTGAAAGCACTGTACCATATTCAAGGTTATCAACGCAGAATTGCTAGGGCTTTCAACAAGAAAGTCAAGTCCAGGAATCTGAAGGAAGGAGATTTGGTGCTCAAAGACAACCGAGCCCCTATCCATGACCCTAGGGGCAAGTTCAGACAAAATTAGACTGGTCCCTACATCATTAAGTCTATTTGGTCAGGTGGAGCTGTCGTTTTGATGGACCTAGATGGCTTAGAGTTCTCACAGCTGATCAACATGGACAAGTTGAAAAAATATTACCCCTGAGTGGCTCGCTAGGCCGAAAACCCGAAAGGGTGACCTAGGCAAAAGTTAGAGCATGAAAAATTTGAAATTACAAAAACTGAGCTCGCAAGGTTGAAAACCCGCAAAGGGCGGCCTTGGCAAAAGTTAGAGCGCAAAAGGAGAGTGAAAATACTCGAGTGAACCCGAGCCCGAACTACGTAAGGCTTGATTCCCATCTTTAGGATACGTAGGCAACTTCATCCAGAAGTTCAGCCATAAACTTTTCCCTGATCAACTTCGTCCATTTGATCACCTCGGTCATCTTTGTCTATTCCGCATTCAGGAACTTCGGTTGTGATCTCCGGTACAGTGCTATTCAGACTAGGGGCAACTTTCCAGTTGTTGGAATCTGGGGTTGTGTCTCTCAGTGACAGATCTCAGGCATGTCTAGTTCTGATCCATGCCGAAAATGGTTTTGAAAAGTTTTAATAAAAGTTGATTTTGCTCAAATTAATCTTTTTACAACTTAGACCATTTTTGGACCAAAGCGGAAAATTTTCAGTACCCATAACCTTCAATTTTATTGATTTCAATACAGAGTCCTCCTACTCTTGCATACAAATTGAAGTTGCTTTTGGTTACATTCATAAAGAAAACTTGAAAGTACTAATAAAGCAATAAATTCGGGGCATAGCTAAGTCAGGTGTTCCTGCGTCCTCTCCCAGAGCTAGTCGGAGCTTCTGACGCCAAAGTAGGCCCGATCTGTGCCTCTTCATTAAGCCAATCTACGCACTCGTCAGACAAAGTGCAACTGAAAGTGGGAGCCGGGGCCAGGAGTTCTCTCATCCTCCATGCTGTGGCATATCAAGAAAACTGCGCACCTCGAACTGGAAATGTAGCTGGGTATTCTATCCCCTTTGGCGGGCAAGTCTGATCATGGCCGAACTGGCGCTGGAACCAAAAAGGAAAGTAAAACACGCAATGTGTCAGGCCGATCAACTCAATCCCGGGCTGGCAAGACATATTGTAGCTCATTGCCGGTAGATTGAGCCAAGGACAGCGCCAAGCAATGCGGTCTGCGGACAAACTGCACATCCAGTCGAACCACCATCCCTCATCAGCGGCATCGACTAGACGTTGCTAGAAGAAGTAGCCGCGAGCTGAGTATGCTGGGCAAGAGTCCACAACCTGTAACTTGTCCAACAACCACACCTGGGGAGGGATGAAAAATAAGAGAATAAAGAATAGAGAGACGTACGATGAAAGAAAAGTGAGAAAAGGATTTTGAGAGAAAAATCGAGCCTGAGGGCCGAGTGATGTGAGCAATATATATGTGAGACAGGGTGGGAAACATTACCTGCAACAGTAGTGGACTCCCCGAGAATCTGGTCGTCTTCCAGCGGTGGAAAGCATCCAAGCCCGTCAATGTTTCGGCCAATGTCATGGCAATGTAGCTCTTGCCCTCTTTCAAGCTTTGGGCGACTTCGATCAGACGAACGCTAGATCCTCCGGAGCCTGAGGCAAGCAAGAAGTGTGATAGCATGCACAAGCAAAGGGCATGACGCCGAAAACCTTGCAAATGATGGTCGCCGCGGTCACCAGCGTCAGAAACTATGAGTCAAGTCGAGGATGTCCAATTCCCCATTGCAGATCAAAGACCTAGCGTCATGCATAGTAAGCCCACATATCCGTCCTAAAGCTTGGGCGTGGCCGAAGCAAAACTAGGGCAAGATTTCTTCGCTGCGCTCGAATTCCATCAAAGCTTGGAAATCTTCGAAGGTAGGACACACCTCTTGCCCGCCAAAGCTAAAAACATGTGTTACCGGATTCCAAAACCTCACCGCGGCATGGAGGAATGGAAGATGCAGCGGAGTGCGGCTCAACGTGAATAGTGCATTCAAGCCAAAGCCCCGAAAGTTCAACTTTTTCGAGCTGTCTAAAGTAGCAATCCAAGCTACGAGATTTTCGATGAGGAATGCCTCAATTTTGATGCAAAACTGATATAAAATGAAAGAACCACGAAGCTGGAACTTTTATAGAGGATAAGGCATTGTTTGGGGACACGTGTCAAAAATCTGGTGGTCGTCAAACTAGGTGGTCGGCCGACCACTTTTTCTGGTAGGCCGACCACCCCTTTAGTCTCAAAGGAAAGAAGCTGGTCGGCCAGCCTCCTTGGGTGGTCAGCCATGGAGAAAAGCAGGGCTTTGGTCTTGTCCTAGCTTCTAAAAGAGGGCTCCTCGCTTTTCCATGTGTTGGGAGTATCGAAGGTCCGCATTTCCTTCTATTTCAGACACATTCCATTGCCCGTTTTGTCCGAATTGCATTTGTTTATTGAGTTGTCATTGAGTTTTGTTTATCGGGTTGTCGTTGAGTTTTGTTTATCGAGTTGTTGTTGATCTTTGTTTATTGAGTTGTTGTTGAGTTTCGCATATCGAGTCGAGTTATTAAGTTTATCGAGTTGTTAAGTTTTATTGAGTCATCGAGTCTTTGTATATCGAGTTGTTACTCTCCTATTTATCAACATTGTCGTGTTTTGTTTATCGAGTTGTAAACTTGCTAAGGTTTTGTTGTTTCTTAGTAAGTTGAGTTGTTTAGTTTGTTGCGTCAGTTCACTACCTGACTTGGTAATGTACGATGCTCAATTTTCATTCAATCTCATTTTTGTGCAAAAATGATGCGATGCGATGCTAAGAATGCAAAATACAACACTTTTCCAAAAAGCTTTTTCATTCCATCATGCTTCCTTTGTTACAACATTTTACAACAAGGGTACAAGTTTTATAGAAAATAAAACTGCCTAATAATGTACAATGTGCTACAACTACTAGTAAAAAAGGCAAATAAAGCAAAAACATCTGCCTCAGTGCTCTCAAGCGCCAGAATAAGAGGCCCTCTTCATCCTCTTCGGCTGAGAAGTCCCCGCACCACCTCCACCAGCACCACCATCTGAATCGGAGCTGCTGTCCTCGGAACCCTCCTCGACATCACCTCGTTGGACTCCTCGTCACCTATAACAGGTGCTCTACGCCTGCCTCGTCTACGAGACGAGTCCCCTCTCCTAGCTCCTCGAGAAGGCCTGGATGGCTCGGCCTGTAGTGGTGGCATCTGAAAAGCACAATTTGAGTACATTAGCCAACATGTATATCAGATGCAGAGACAAGAATGCTACGTAGAGTGGGTGTATGCAAATACAATGTATGAATATGGTGTGTGTCAGATGTACTCTACGCATACAGTCAAGCAATGCAATGAAATGGGTAAATACAGCATGTCATCAAAAGTACTATAAATGCATGGAAATTGAAAAGCACCGAGACGCCAGCAATGAATAGCTGTGTCTCCCTCCGCAGAACCATGCCCTCGAGCGAGGCCACCACTTCGAGCATCTTATCCATGTACTCGATGGAGGGCTGTAGATGCTAGTGCAATTTATCAGTGAATGAATAAATGTCCAAATATCTGAGTGATAAATCAAAACTGTAAAGCATACCGGTGGTGAGTCAGGGTCTCTGACGTATCGGTGATCAGGCACTGGGGGCTCCAATGGAATCGGGTAAGGTGACCCGTATCACCATCTAGTCAACTCGGTCGGAAGATCTGGCCACTCGGCGTGATGGTAAGTCGGAGGAATCGGAGGAACCAGTCCAGTCCCATCTCTCGATGTACCGGCCCTGCTGGTCAAAGGAACATCTGTAGCCCAGACTCGACTCAATGATGGCATGCCAGCAAACCTCCTCGTGGGAGTGCGGACATTTGTCAATGGGGGCATCAAGTATGTATCACGGTAGGTCACGTACTCCCCCTTCTCCAAATGTAGAACTACATCAGTGCCCAGCATAGCCAAATCAACCTCCTGGGGAGTGAGTCCCTCAGTGGACTGCATGTCGTCCGGAGGTGCTACGAGGACACTCTGCTCGGGGTAGCCCATCGTCTGGCGCATGAATCGGTCCTCCAGAAACCAAGCCCTGCCAACTGGCCCCTCAAATAGGATCCTATACCAAGAAGCGGCCCATGCCCCAGGAAACTGAAATTGGTTATCTCCACCCAAGGGCGCCCAAGGCTGCCAGGTGATTTGCGGATAATCAAATACATAAGCCGATTAGAAATCGTAAATGTGCAAGATGAATCAAAGGTGAAAACATGAAAAATTGAGAGTTTTGAATTACCTCGGTTGTCCGCACTATATCAAAAAACTGTCGCAAGTAGGGCAGATTCTCCCGAGCCCTCGGCCGGTACTAGCCCTCAAATACGAGCGGGTAGGGAATCACAAGAGGTGCCTCCACCTCGAGCTCCGGGGCTAGCGTCGGAAAGTACGCGAAAACCCATAGCTGTGGAAAACAAGGCAATAGCCATTAGAATACAGAATGTTGAGTGCAGAATGTGAATACAGAATATACAGAGAATGCAGAATGCTGAGTGCGGAGTGTAAAGTACATAACGTAAAGTGTGCCGTGTGTGCAGTGTACATATAATGAAAAGCAGAAATGTAAATCAAAAGGGCAGAAAGTACCTCTCAGGCTCTCCAATAGCCGCCGACCATGTTCTCCCGCCGCGGGAGGTCGCACTCATGTAACAATAAAGGGTAGTCAGGCCGACGCCACCCTAATCATACTGGCTGACCTGTGACAGGTCTACCAGAGCACTAAGCAGATAAAGTCCAACGGTGTTCCCCCTATCGGAGAACAAAGTGGTCCCGAGGAGGAACATCAAAAACCCTCGACCGTACTGCTCTATCTCCTCGAGAGTCTCGGGCATAACCTCTCTGAAATGTGTGGAAAACCAAGTGTACCTGACTCTTCCCAAAGATTGGTCAATCGGTGGGTGAGCTCCCAACAGATAGATCCAGGCGGCCTCCCACTCGTCCATATCCTCGTCGTAGGGGACCGGTCGGCCAGCCGAATTAAGGCCCGTCAGCATCACGAAGTCGAACGGGGTCATCATCATATCCTCGGCAGCTAAGAAGTGGAACGAGTTGGTGGTATCCCACCATCTCTCCACGAGTGCCCCCATTAGGGTCCTGCTCGTAGGATAACGTGATATCCCTACGCAGAAGGGTCCAAACCCTGCCTGGTCAACCAGATCGCGAACGGACTCTGGGAGCTCTGCGTACCACTCCCTGGCGATGATCAAGCCATAGCCTAGTGTAACACGAGAAGATACCTGCATTCATAACGAACAGATGTATTCAGTTTCAAAATGAAAGTACGAGCTGTGTGCAAATCAAATCAGATACAATGTTGTGGATTGAGTGTTCAGTATGAGCTGGGTGCAAATGTAATGAATGAGTTGCGTGTTCAACATAAAGTTTATGAGCTGTGTGTTCAGAATTGAAGTATGTGAGCTGCGTGTTCAACATAAAGTATATGAGCTATGTGTTCAGGATTGAAGTGTGTGAGCTGCATGTTCAACATCAAGAGTTTGGGCTGTGTGTTCAGATTTCAAAAAAACTGTGGGCTGTATGTTCACCTCAAGAGTTTGGGCTGCATGTTCAAATTTCAAAAAACTTTGAGCTGTGTGTTCACCTTAAGAGTTTCGGCTGCATGTTCAGATTTCAAAAAAACTGAGAGCTATGTGTTCACCTCAAGAGTTTGGGCTGCATGTTCAGATTTCAAAAAATTGTGGGTTGTGTGTTCACCTCAAGAGTTTGGGCTACGTGTTCAGATTTCAAAATAACTGTGGGCTGTGTGTTCACCCCAAGAGTTTGGGTTGCGTGTTCAACTCTCAAAAACTATGGGCTGTGTGTTCACCTCAAGAGTATGGGCTGTGTGTTCAACTTTCAAACAATGGGCTGTGTGTTCATAATCAAGAGTTTGGGCTGCGTGTTCAGATTTCAGAAAAATGTGGGCTGTGTGTTCACCGTTAAAAGTTTGGGCTGCGTGTTCAACTTTCAAAAAAATGGGCTGTGTGTTCACCATCAAGAGTTTGGGCTGCGTGTTCAACTTTCAAAAATTGTGGGCTGCGTGTTCGCAATAAAAGATATGAGCTGCGTGTTCAGAAATTTGAGTGTTTGAGTTGTGTGTTCAAAGTGCAAACAAAATGCCATGTTATACACTAAGTGTTCAGAACAAGCTGTGTGCCAACTAAAATAGAATTCTGTGTTGTGGGCTATGTGCTAAAATAAGCAGAAGTATGGTGTGTGAATGTGTACAAAATGAGCAGATGAACATATATAGCGAAAGCGGGAAATGCACAGAAAACGCAGAATACGTTGCAGAAAATGTAAAAGTGAAATACATACCTCTCATGCCTGGTGAGAGAAGTGGGACTCTGGCTCCCGTAACAGCAGATCTGCGGGTGCCCGGCGATCAAAGTCGGTGAAATGGTAGAAAGTGCTCGCGGGAAGGATGTGCTCCGGAGGGTCATACCTCTCAGGATCAAATGGGGGATCCTCGGAGGCAAGGACATGATGTCCGACTCACCCTCAGCACCTGGAGGACCTCCACCATGAGGAAGATGACCTGCCATTTCGAGAAATCTACAAAAATGAGCCAAAATGGGCAAAATGAGCCAAAATTGGAAAAAGTCAACAAAAGTCAACTCTCAGGAAATGAAAAAGTCAACAAAAGTCAACTCCTGAGAAAATGTTCCAAATGTCGAGACAAACTTACCTCAAGTGGTGAAAATAGAGAAAGAAGCTTCGAAATCAAATTTTAATCCGTCTGAAGCGAAGAAAACTGAAAGATTTCGCGAAACAACTTTGCGTGGGGCGTTGGAAAACGTGTATAGAGCGCAGATCTGAGAGAGAAAATGGTGTACGAAGCAATAGGGACTAATTTCGGATCTGAAGGTGTGAGAAAAAAATGCTTTGGCCAAGTATATTTAAAGAAACAAGTGCAAAAGGACCAAACTATCCCTGATTTGGACAGGTGGTCGGCCGACCACCTTTTCTGGTAGGCCGACCACCCCCTTGCACCAAAGCTGGTTGGTGGCTCTCTAGGGTGGTCGGTGGGCCTCCTAGGTGGTCTCCAATGCCTCTTTGTTCTCTCTGCAAATTTTGGTGGTGATCGGAGTCCCCGGCTCTCAAGAAAGTACAAGGAAAGTGCACTTTTTGGCGCAAAATCTCTCCGCGGGAACTTCAAATCTCATCTTCGATGTACGGCTCGTTGTTGCTCGCCAAAAGCAAGGTGTATCCTTTTTGAGTACGTTGCGACCCCTCCGAGCGGTAAACCGGAGGTCGCACTTGAGTTGCCCTCGTCAAGGCTTGCATTTCTTTGCTCAATGTTTTGTTTCAAATACGCTTTTGAAGTTGCACTTATCCTGCATTGTGATGCACATCACTTGCATTATTGTGCACGTTTCACTGGTATCGTCATACCTCCATGCTTAACTTGCGTTGTCGTGCACGTTTCTTCTTGCATTGCGATGTACTTTTTCATCAGCACCATGTTTGTCTGCGTTCGATGTAGCGTTGAACATATGTTGCTAACTATGTTGTGCCTGTTAGGTTTCTCTCTTTTGTAGGCACGATATTGTATATATGGTTCATTTGAAGCTGGTGCGACTAGACGAACCGGATAGGTATTGTATCTTCCCCGTGTGAGACATAGCAAGAATGGTGATTCTCTTACACTCTTATTGCATGAAATGTAGTTGTGCTTTGCATTCTTGCTAAAAGCTGTTGCATTTATTGTGAATATTTGCTTCATTATAGCTTGCTGCTTTGCATGATCATGAGTTATGTTCAGCTTTGTGCGTGTCGTTTTGCATTTTGCCCCTGCCTGTGGGCATGCCTGCGAGACCATCTCTTGTTTATCTCGCCTGTTTGTCTAAGTCTTCGGCCTAGTAAAAAATGAGTTGTCTCTGGGCTTTGACATTCACTCCCGTCATGTATGACTTCTGAGTTCTATCAAAGAGGGGCTACTGTAGACACCCCATTTTTGACTGACCTTAAGACTCAGAAGTCATCGTTTGAGTGCTCGGTAGTTGTGCATATTGTGCTCGTTCTGAGGTTATGGAGTCTCGGCTGAGAGCCTTGCCTCCGGACTTTGGGACTCTTTTATGCTTCACCTCGGTTTGCGAACTAGGTTCTGTTTTCTCTTCCCGAAGGGAGGGAGAGGTCTCGCAGACTATCTCTCAGTGGCTATAGGCTACTATTCGTGGTCGTAGACCACTGTTCCCGTTTGGAGACCAGTTTCCAGTTTTCGGAGCCGTCGGCCGTGCGCTTCGGTTCGGGACCGCTTAACTTTCTCCGTTTGCTCCGGTTTTTGGCACGCACCTTGTTTCCTCTCTCTAGAGGGACACTGTGGCCCGGGAGACCACCTTCGTGGTCGCACGCCACCTTCGATGCTTAACAGTCAGTTTTCGGGGCACCCGGCCGGTTTTCTTGTCAGGTAAGTGGTCTCCCTTACTTTTGGGCCGCAATTACTGGTCTCCCACCACACCACTTGCTTGCTTTGAGTGTGGAGACCACCCTAGGAGCCAACCGACCACCTGAACCTTTTGACCCTGGTCGGCCTACCAGGGGGAGGGGTTCGCCGACCATCTGAACTGGTTAGCCAGCTTTCTCCTTTTCTGTTTCACTGAGTTGGTGCCAGCTGTGCCAGCTGGAAGCCACAGATTGCATCCTCTATACACGTGTATGGAGGATGTTTAACCTTGGTTTTAAGCTTCTTGAAGAAGCTTTAGACCCTTGGCTCTATGAAGGAGGGCCTTGCCTTCCTTGTAGAGGGTTCAGAGTTTGCTTGGAGCATATATTATATCCCTCCCTTTTCTCTTTATATTTTAGCCTTCAAAAGTCCATAGTTCTTGACCCCTTTGCATACCACCTCCTATCCTAACCCCTCCACTATCAACCTAAGCACCTTGGAGCTAGTTTTCAAAGGTTGAAGGTGTGCTATTTTGGTCCAGAAGCTGCTGGTCCTTTTGGCTACAAGGGTAACACTCTCTTTCCCTTTTCTTAGCATTGTTTTGCTTCATCTTTTAGCCATGCTTGCAAGCATATTTGGGCTTTGCCATAAACTGAAAAAAGTCTTATTTTGAGCTTCTTAACATGTTTGTTTCAGACCATTTTTCTGTTGGGGCCCATCTACCCCCTTACATGCTTCATTTCCCTTTGTTTTGAGTCATGCATTAGGGCCTTTGTGTTGAGCTTTGTTGGCCCTTTTGACCACTGAAATCCAGAGGATTTTCAGTGGTTATTATGCTGTTTTGAGCACCAAAATCAGAGAGGGGTGACTCTCTCACCCATTGTCTTGTTTACTAGCATATTTGGCCTAACAAAGGAGCCCTCATTTGCATGCTTCCAAGCCATGTTTCAGACCATTTTTGGTGGGTTTTAGGACCTGCATAGGCTCTATCTAGAGCCCATTTTGCCATTTTGGGTGCCCATCTTGCATTTGTAGAACAACTCTCTTTATAGCCTATCAAAGGGGCCTATCATTCTTGCATGTGTAGACCACATTTCAGTGGGTTTTTGGGCTTTATTTGGCATGTCATACCTCTAAATTTTGTTGGTTTAGTGACCTCTTGAACGCTCCATATACTTGTAGTGTAAACCCTATTCACTAGCTTGTATTGCATGCTATTTTGGTCTATGAATCTAGCACTTTTTGGCCACGCCTTAAACTGATTTTGTGCATGTTTTGGACTGCCTTAGCTCAGTTTTTATGCCTCATGGTTGAATGATGCTTGCTATGCATGGTTGTAGTTCAATACTCTTGTCTAGCTTTGTGTTTTGGGGCCTATTCCATGCTTATGTTGAGCTGTTTCCATGTTTTAGGATCATTGTGCATCATATTTCAGAGCTTACATGTATGCCATATTCCCATGCTTTCCACTCTTTAAATGCGTTTGAGAGTGGTGCTAGTTTGCCTCATTTTTGGACCATTGCATGAGCTTCATTTCTATGCATGTTGAGCCATCTTTTTAGGCCATTTTCCCAATATCTTGGACCTGCCTAGGGTCTCTTTGGGGCTGTTTTTTCCATTTGTGCATTGCTTTGTGTACCTCTAGTGTAACGCACTTCACTAGTTTCAGTATTTGGGCCATCTAAGCATGCATTGTGTGACATATTTGCATGATTTGGGACCATCTTGTATATCATTTTAGAGCTGGAAAATGTATGATTGAATGCCATGTTTCCATCCCTTGCCATGCTTTTGTAGAGTGGCATTTGATGCCTTAGGTTCGGTCCCTTGCATCAGGCATGTTTGCATGAGTGTTCCTACCTTTCATTCCATCATGTCTGGCCACTGATTTGAGTGTGGCTGAGGTCCACTCATATTGGTTTCAGTCCATCTTGCATTGTGTATGCCATATTATGTCATGTGCACTAAGTATGCCATTGATAGTTCATAGCATTGCGCATGCTAGTTACACCTTTGCATATCACTCCTTGCATGTTTGCGTGTCTTAGTTGCATTTCGTTTAGGATTGCATTCTAGTTGTTGCATTGTGTTTGCATGCCATGCCATTCTAGTTGTCACATAGTGTTTGCAGTAGGGTTTAGTCCAAACACGGGAAACGAGGGACGTTTCGTACTCAAAGGGACGAAACGTGCTTCAATTCCCGGTCGCCGACACTCTTGACTATCCATGATAGAGTTGTTGGCTTTAGGCGTTCATTTGTGCATTCATTTCACATTGAGTCGTGCAATTCGACTCCTCGGCCATCATGCATCAAGATGCGTGATTGGTGGCACGAGGATCGAGGACTACACTCCCTAGAGCTCATGTAATGACGGGGAGAGTGGTCATGCATACATATGTTGAAAATACTTTGCCATGCCTCTTTCTTGCTCTCTGTTGCAGCAAACCGAAAACCAGTAGCAAAAACTGATCAGCAGCCTTCTGGAGCTTTGTACAGTGTTCCGGGACCAGTTGCAAACAGAGGCAAATCGGGGCATCGCGATGGATTTCCCAACAAGGCGACTCAAGCATGCATGCATCCCTATCATTTGGAACAGAGCTGAGGCAGTCCGTTTTTATTTAATTTGCATGCTAGTTTATTTATCTTAGTTAATTTGTTAATTAATTAGGGTTATGTAATAATTAGCTGTAATTCGTTATTCGTTCGGTTGTGTATTATTTATTCAGACCCTCCGAGAAAGGGCACAACTTTGTAATAAGTGTGCGTGTGTGTGATGCATGTCTTCCAACCCAACGTCTTTCTTCCTTTTATTTACCAGCTTTAGGGCATGTTTCAATTAGCATACTTATGCTCATATGTTTGCATCCATTCATCTGTCTTGCATGCACCGGGCTCGGCGCATCATACTAACTGCATTGTATTTCAATTCCGAGTTGAATTCGTGTATCATTTGTTGCATTTCATATGCCATCTTAGAATAGTCGAGCCTATCTTAGTTGCATTTTTGCATATGTTGCATTAGGCATTTCAGCATAGTTAGGATTCATGCATGATTTCTAATTGGCTTCTTTCTTTGGCTTGGAGTACTCGGTGAGTGTTTATGCTTTAGCATCCTTGCATGCGTGTGAGTGACTGCCATGATAGCATGATTACCATGTGGCTATGTGCTTATGTGATATAACTGCCTGAATGCATGTGGGTGAAGGTTGGGTTGCTTGAGTTGGAATAATTCGTCGAAACTCATGTTTTACCCTTTTTGCGAGTAGCAAACTTCAATCCATTTTCAAAACAAACGGATATACGATGATTTGTTCCAAATTAGGCAATCCAGTCTATACTTGTATGCTATGCGCATCACACAGTAATCCTAGGCTAATAACCGGAATAAGAGCTCATATTGTTTTCAAAACTCGATATCATGGTTAGTAGAGGCCGATCTTTGATTGGGCGAGTGGGGGTGCTCACGAAGTGACCTTCTCCAATGTAACAAGTCCGCGGGGGACCTCGCTACAGTTCGGACTCGATTTGTGTCACGGTTCTTAATCTGAACCAAAGAGTCCAAATCCAGCAAATCGTTTTTGAAAACAGATTTTTGAAAGAAATGCCAAACATGGACTGCTTCACCAGATACAGAGTCGCCACCTAAATATTTTATTTAATTGGGGGAATTTAGGAAACCCTGACTCGGTGCCAAAGGCCACGTGTCCGTCATCACCAAAGTTGCCTCGGCTCGGGAACTTGGGTACGATTGGGGAAGGTCAGCTTTGTGCACCCCTTCTCACCCGGTCCGAAGACCGGCCTCTACTAACCATGATATCCAATTTTGAAAACGTTATGTGTTCTTATTCCGGTTATTAGCCTAGATTTACTATGTTATGCGCACAGCAAACAAGTATAGACCAAATCGCCTAAATTGGAACAAAACATTTCCTATTTGTTTTGAAAATAATTTGCTACTCGCAAGTAGGCTAAAATACAGATTTTGCCACCCTCAAGTGGGTTTTAGAAAAGATGGTATTGCCACTGTCTAGTGGGCTTAAAACTCAAGTTTTAATGCATTATTCCAATTTAGGTAATTCAACCTCCATCCAAAGGCATCCAAGCAGTTATATCACATAAGCGACTAGCCTCATGATAATCATGCTGTCATGGCAACACTCACACGCATGCAAGGATGCTAAAGCAAAAGAACTTACAGAGTACTCCAAGCCAAAACAGAAACTAGTTAGGAATCATATGCATGATCCTTGTTCATGTTTAAAATGGCTAATGCAACACATGCAAAGATGCAATCTAGACAGGCTTGGCTATCCTAAACGTGGCATGTGAAAACAACTAACACGTATTCAATTTGGAATTGAAATATAGATGCAGTTAGAATGATGCGCCCAGCCCGGTGCATGCAAAACAGATGAATGAATGCAAACACGCTATCATACTGTATGCTAATTTGAATATGCCCTAAACTAACCATTGAAAGCTAGTAAATAAAAGGGAAGAAAGACGTGGGGTTGGAAGACATACACACACTCACGCACACTTATTACACAATTGCCCTCACTCGGAGGGTCCGAATAAATATTACAGTCCGAACAAATAATACTGAATTAATTAAATATTACAAAACTTCTAATTACTTAACAAAATAAATGCAGAAGGGAAAAGGCCACAGCCCCGCCTTGGAATGCGCGAATGATGCAAGCTTGAATCCGTTTTGCCCGAAAAACCCGTACCATGCCACTGCTGCCTTTATTTACCGCCTACTTTTTCTAACAGCGCAAAGTCTTGGGTCATGATCTAAGGGTCCTGAGGAATGCCATCGGCCAGACACAAATGCCACCGGCCAAAGGGGGAGACCACCGGCCACCTTTTTATATTATCGGCCAAAATAAATGGCCGGCCGGCTCAGATTCATTAACCGCCAAAACTCCTGAGAATCTGGTTTTTGACAGCAACAAAGGACAGACAGTGTATGGCATGGAATTTCAAGCAAATATAAGCATGGTCACACTCCCTATCATGTAGTGGACTCAAGGGAGCATGGCCCTCAATCCTCGGGCCATCAATTGTGCATTTTGATGCATGATGGCCTAAGAGGCCAAGGTTGCAATTCAATGGGAATGCATGCAACACACAAATGAATACCAAGACCCTATCATACCAAAGTCAAGGGCCTCGGTGACCGAGAGTTGAGACGTGTTACATCACTTGGAGTATGAAACTTCTCAACCCTCACACTTGGCTTGACACCCCAAACCAAGCAATGTAATGCATGTTATGCAAACATGGTTCAAAGATGCAACATAAGATTAAGATGCAAGGCATGCCAAATGCAATGCAACATGGACAATTTATGCAAAAGAACTAGCATGCGACAACACCTCATGAATCAACATGCAACAAGCATGTGGCAAATATGCAATGGTGGACTTAAACCACAAAGGGGCAGACCTCAGCCCACCCCAAAACAGTGGCCAAAAGTGGTCTAAATGTCTAGACATGGTAGCATACGCAATGACCAACCCTTAAGGCACAAAAGTACAACACTTCAAGGTATTGAAAGAGACACAAATGACAATGTAAGACCACATTACATGGACAAAAATATGATCTCAAATGATGCCGAATGATGATAATAAGCTAAGCTAGGCATGTTAGTGACTCACACACTCAAGGCTTACAAGCCATAATGCATAGCAACTATATCAAACGTGCCAAACATGACCAAATCAGTGGCCAACAAACCTTAAGCATGACAAAACTTGGCCAAGTACTTCACAAAGCAAGGCCAAAATATGATAGCATGGTAAGTTACATGCATGATGCATTTTTAGGCATAAACAAGGGAATACAAGGCAAGTATGTTAAGCATGCAAAGGGCCTCAAATCCGACCAAAAACAGAGACAACATGTGACCTAAATAGCACCGAAAACATCTGATATGGAGCCAAAAACAAACCAAGCATGCATGTTACCCTTTAAGCCAAAACAAGGGTCAAAGAGGGACAAGGGGAAGAGGGGTGTCCCTCCCCTATACAAGACTTCAAACCCTCTTCTTTACCATTGAAAATCCACTGGATTTCAGTGGTGAAAAGAACAAAACACTCAAGTAAATAAAGCCTAACAATGGAAGCACCAAAAGGGCCAAATAAGGCCTAAGAGGGTAAGTTCGACCCCAAACCACAAAATGACCTTAATGAAGTATTTAAAGAATGGAAAAATAAGACTTTTTCTAGTTATACACGAACCTCAAATCATCATGCAAGACAGGTAAAAAGTTGTTGCAAAAATGGGGAATCTAAAGCAAAGTGATTACCCTTGAAGAACACCTCAAAAACAGCAGGTCCAGCCACTCTCCTCTAATCAAAACCAGTCCAAAAACTCAATAACAAACCATCTAAGTCCCTCAAGGTCAAAGTAAGGTGTAGTAGTGTGTGTATTAGTGCAAAACTAAGGTAGAAATGCACTTTTAGGCCACAAAACACACACAAAGGATGAGAGAGAGGGAAATATAGAGAGATGGAGTATATGACAGATGTATATGTATATATCCTTTGGTTTTTTGTTCAAAATTTTCCAACCCTAGACAAAGGAGGAAGAAGGGCCTTATATAGGCAAATGAATGGCTCCAAAGCTTCTCTAAGAAGCTATATTAAAAGGGTCAAAGAGGCAAATGGTTCATGGCTTCTTGAAGAAGCTGGGACAGCTGGCCAAGCTTCCCCAAGAAGCTTGGCCAAAGGGGTCATCCTTCTAGAAGGAAAAAGGGGCCAAGGGCTCAAAACAGCCATCCCCATGCATGGGGAGTGGTGTTGGTGTATTCCAGCTAGCACATCTGGCATGCACCAAGCCTGAAGGGGTACAGAAGGGTCACCGGCCGGCCAAATAGATTATCGGCCAAAAAAGGTGCCGGCCGGCCACACAGAGTACCAACCGGCCATTTATAACAAGCAGCAATGGCCGGTGGCAAAAAGGAAAGGCCGGTGATATAAAGGGAGGGCCGGTGGAGTGTGGGGATGACCAACAAGCTATTCCCTGCCTTCCAAGGCAAAAACACAAGTGTTTGGTGAAAAACCAAACACTAAATGAACGAGTTAAGAGATCCTGAAGCAAGGCGCGCAGCCGAGGCCTTCGGGAACTCAAAACGAACACGAACAAGGATGATCACTGAGTGTTCAATCAGTGACATCCAAGTCTTGAGGACGGTCAAAAATGGGGTGTCTACACCCAATCGTACCCAAGGTCCCGAGCTGAGGCAACTTTGGTGATGACGGACACGTGGCCTTAGGTAACGAGTCAGGGTTTCCTAAATCCCTCCAAAATAAATATTTAGGTTGCGTCTCTGTATCTAGCAAAGCAGTCCATGTTTGGCACTTCTTTTCAAAAAATCTATTTTCAAAAATGATTTGCCGAATTTGGACTCTTTGATGATTCATCGGTCTTGCGTTGCACTCTGCGAGATTAGATACAGGACCGTAACATTGAGTCCTGAACTGTAGTGAGCCCAATGAACAAAACGGGATTCCCTCCCAGGACGTTCGAGGATGTCTACACCTTTGAACAAGCAATTTGGGCTTTTTACTGTAAACTATCTAAACGTGTTCCTTAAGCATACAATTTTATAAATCCACAACAAAACATAAGACTTAACTCTAGATCACGAAACCCTAATCCTCATCACATGCTTTTCAAAAATACCCAACAAATCAAGTTTTTAATGTAATAAAACTGCCATATGTCTATCTATAACAAGGTATTGAAAAGGAGTAAAGAAATTCCTACCTCAAAACTAGAAGAGGAGAAAAGCCCTAAGAATCAATTTTGCCAGAATTTCATCTCTACGGTTCAAAATGTTGCCCCTCGACATGTTTATCATTTCTAGTATCTGAAACTCAATAGATTTTCTTGGATCAAAGAAAATATGAGGGTTAGTGCGTTTGGTGTATAGAGAGATGAGAGAAAAGAGAGAAAATATTGTAGAGAGAGAAGAAAATGAGAAAAATCATGTAAATGAGAGAGGGATCATCCTTTTAATCAAAAAAACCCAAAATTCAAAGCTGGTACAGACTTAGGCCGCACGTGCGGGACTCCCTCGCCATATGTACGGATCACTCTAGTTAAGAAACTCTCTTATGTTTCCCTCTGCGACACATGCAGGCTCACCAGCGGCATGTGTAGGACTATCTTGGTGCCCAAAAGTTTTTCTAAGGCGTTCCCACACTTCCTGTTTTCATCCTTAGGCCCGAAAGTCAAACATTTTAGCTCAGTCTTATGTTATGAAGATTAAACAAGTTCAAATTCCTAAACATCAATGCAACATGACCTTTTAAGGTTCTGAAAAAATGAAAACTGTAAATCTGAAAGGCACGATCAAGTTAGGTCCGAGACCCGGGACATCACACAAACCGTGTTTAAATGGTTTGGTTCAGATTGGTTCCATGATTCTAATGGTTTGGTTTGTTTCCAATTTTTATGGAATTGTAGACAATGGATTAGTCCTATTTTCATCGCAAACCGATCCAAACCGGACCATGTTCACCCATATAAAACTAAATACACATATTATTTGATAATTGATTATCAATCTCTGATCAACTTGATTTTTTGTAAGCATGTTCTACATGATGGAATCTAAAAAGTAACAGTTCATATTATCAAATACGACTTAAAGTGGGCTCCATCGGCCGAACCATTCACTCAAGTAGAACATGCTTACAAAAAATCAAATTAATTGAATATCGGTAACTGTTTCATCAAATAATATGTGTATTCATTTTTATATTTCAGATTATATGTACTATTCATTTTTTAATATACAAATGCAATTTAATGAAAGAACTATTGATATCTGATCAACTTGATTGTTTGCAAGTAAGTTCTACTCAATATACCCTAAAAGGTGAACAATACCAATTATTGAAATGAAATCCAAAATGGGAAAGGGTGGCTACTGTGCAGGAGCGCAACAACTATTATTGTGCGGCCCATGAGCAGGGACGAAGCTACCTAAGGCTAGAGGGCCATGTGGCCCCCCTAAATTTTCGATATTTATATTGTTACAGATAAAGATAAAGATTATGTACCCTTATAAAATTGTAATAGTGCTCCTTCTTAAACTTCTTGTATTTTTAAAATTTGTAAAATTCTCTATTTTATTATCTTGGTTATTCTTGTATACTTGTAATTGATAGGCCAAGGCAAGAATTGAATCAATTGATAATTCATGTCTTATTATGGGATTTGCTTATTTGCTTAAGTCTTCTCATTGTGGGGATCTTTTGTTGAGTCGATAAGATTGAACTTATTAATTGTAGATTTAGTTGTTTGTTTGTCTCTATTGTTGGGTTAATAGAATTTAATTATTGATTGTGGATTTATAAGTCACATTAATGTAAATCTCAGGATAATTGTACTAAAAATAAAAATAAAGACGTATAAGGTTAATAATATCTTGTTGTTACTTGTTATGAGGGAAAAAAAAATAAAATTCAATGTTGTGATTAATGTGTGCCCCCTTTACCTTGAATTTTCTGGCTCCGCCACTGCCTATGAGGCCCATTTCAGGATCTATTTTGATAATCTAAACGTTCAATTTTTAGAGCACATTGAGTAGAACATATCTAAAAAAAATCAAGTTGATCGGATATCAATAGCCCTTTCATTGAATTACATTTTTATTCAATTTTATAATTCAAATAATATTTATTATTATTATTTTTAGATACAAATGCAATTTGGTGAAAGTGATCCAATCAACTTGATTTTTGCAGGTATGTTCTACTTAATATATTCTAAAAAATGAACTATTCCAATCATCAAAATAGGTCTTGAAATGATCTTTATGGGCCGCACAACAGTAGTTGTTGTGCCTTCCTAACAGTCACTCCAGTTCCTAGTTGGTATATGTAGGATTTTAGGTATATTATGTCTGTTAGGTTAATTCATATAAGAAATAGGAAAGAAAAAGAGTTTTCAAAAGCATTTTATTAATTTTTTTTCCCTTTGAGTGAAATTTGTAATATTCTAAGAAATTTTTTTTTTTTTTAATTTTATTATAGATCTGCTTAATTTGGATTGGGTTTATTACACTTTTTACACTTAACCTTTGTTAAATTGTCTACTTAGTCCCTAAACTATTGACTATGTAAGGTTCAAAAAATGGGGAATATCAAGCAATAGATTAACAAATAAATACATGGTTTATTTAAGGTTATAAGAGTAGGAAATGCCAGAAATGAGTACTTTCATTAATAACCAAGTAAGATCCCAAGAAGGTCGAAGGAGTCAATATAGTCTCCCTTCAAAGTTCAACCACCTTAGATAACAAAGTTACCTTTTTGACAAATCTTAACAAGGTATTAACACAAAGTCTACATAAGTCGACAAGAAAACAAGGAATAGGTAATTTAAAAGATATGCATAGATATATAATAATTACAAAATCATGTTTTAAATTCAGCAAGAGATTTATCACTTACAAACTCAAAACATAATTGCAAAGCTAGTTTCTAATTCTCCTAAAGTAGCCATACGTCTTCAAATGCTTTAGCTTCGCCTTCGACCATCTAATAATCTTCAGTATCTGACATTAAATGCCATGAGTTTTGAATGCCTAGTAAACGTGCATACATTTGGTCGCCCTTTTCCCAATCCAATACACAATAATGGCATAATCATAATATATAACAAAAGTAATAACCTAGCAGAGCTTATAATAAATTTCAGTTTTTCAATAATGATAGTCAATCAAGTTAGTTCTAGGCAACTCCCTGCGGAATGTCGTTCCTACCCAGTACTCCAAGCTTGGCCTTAGGCAACTAGTATCCTTTCCTGCTCACCATTCCAAGTGCCCACTCCTAGGGTCATATACCCAAGTCGTGTCATCCACGAATACAGGATAGTCATAACTTGTCGTGGCTACACGAATTCCCATTTGTGTTTTGGTTTGCCACATGAATTCTCATTTGTGCCACAAACATTCTTATTTGTGTTCTGCAATACGACCGCACGGATGACATAAGTGTCCGTGTTCTAAACCTAGGCCTTAATGCATGATTTTTACATGATTAAGCAAGCATAAATATGTTATTCTAATAAAAATAAAGAAAATATGCAAGAATATGTGGAAAAGTGCATAAAACTTGAAAAAAAAATGAAAGAATTACATGATGCTATGATGGACTAACACCCTAGCATGATTAAATATTGAAAAATATGAATTACAAACTACTGAAACAGAGACAAAAGGAAGACTTACTTGCTGGTTTACAATAAATCGAAGAACATGTGAAGAAAAGGCTAGTTTTCTTACTTGATTTCTTCCCTTAAGCTTAGGTTATGATTTAGTTCAAGTTCTTCGAGCCTTAGATGATTTTTTAGTTGTTAGAGTTGTTCTGGGAGGGTGTATTTTCAGAGCTAGGGCTTAGGAAGAGATGAGGCAAGGGTTTTTCACTAAAAAAGACTCACAAAACTTGGTCAAAAGTCCAAACCATTTGAAACAAGAGGATAGGGGCAGTATTTATAGGCTTAAGGGATACTTAGGGAACACCCTAGGTCAACCTAGGGTTCCTCCATCGCATTCTCCTTGTGTCTTTCGAAAGTAATCGCACTAAAACACCAAAATTTTGGGCGTCGGTTGGATGTGCACACACACAAGGCATGTGCACACGCACGAAAATGCATTTGTGGCTAGCTTTGCAAGGATGTGCGTGCACACATCTTTGATAGCTTTTCATATTTTAGGCATATCTTTCTCATCTGACATCGGATTGAGTTGAATCAAGTGGCGTTGGAAAACTAATTCAAAGGCCTACAATGTTGTTTCAAATAGAAATTTCTAAATTCCAAATCTTTCTACGTAAAAATAGGCCCTTAATACGAACCAACAAATGATAGTTTTGGAAAAAAATAGTTTTTGGCACGAAAATAGCAATCCAACAACTCTAACAAACTTCAAACATCTCTAAGGTTAAAAGTATGAGACCTTTTCATCATCGGGAAGCATTTCAAGTGCCTAAGTCTTAATAGTCAGTAAAAAAATGGGGTGTTTATAGATGCCCCTCTTTGACAGAACTCGAGTAGTCATACCTGATGGGAGTGAATGTCAAAGCCCCAGACCAACCCATTTGACAAGGCCATAAGACTTAAAGCAGTCCCATACATTCATGCAAATGATTGAACCTGTAGGTTGCCTATATATCCTTGATGCAAGGAATCAAATCAGTGTAGTTTGGGGGCGGTTGTGTGACAATTCATTTGTACATAAGTGTGTGCGACAAGCACTCAAACATTTGCCAAGCATGTAATAGTCAAAAAAGAAGAGGAGAAAATACTTGCCATATTCCCCTTGCCGTGTCGAAGTGATTTTATTTTAATGCTTTTCAAAATTCTCCGTGTACGTCTATTTTGCGAATATATAAGGAAAACAAACTCGAAGCAATAATATGGACTGCACGGTGGTTAAAAATACGCCAAATTATGATGCCAAATCATGATGCCAAATCAAGCTAACATAAACACATAATACAACAAGAGACATTTAATATTTCAGGAAATATGTACGATGACATAAGCATATATTTTCTACGACATGACCAGAAATGTTCTGCGATATCAATTTCTGGATATGTACTACGACATGAGCACATATGTTCTATGACATGACTAGATATGTTTTGCGACAAACAAGGGTAACATCTAGATATATTCTCTGACTTATTGACAACCAGATATGTTCTACAACATACCAGGTTAACAACCAAATGTATTCTACGGCATACAAGGTTATATGTTCTACAACATATTGACAACCACATATGTTCTATGACATATAAGGTTAACAACCAAATGTATTCTATGACACACAAGGTGAACAGCCAAAAATGTTCTTTGACATGTTGATAACTAGCTATGTTCTATAACGGACAAGGTTAATAACAAAATGTATTCTACGACACACAAGGTTAACAACTCTAATGACCAGACATGTTCTACGATGCATAAGGTTACAATCATAAATATCAGACACGTTCTATGACAAACAACTAGATGTATTCTACGACACACAAGGTTAACAGCCTTATATGTTCTTCGGCATATTAACAACCATATATATTCTACGACAAAGAAGATTAACAACAAGTTTGTTTTGCTCCACGATAAAATTAACAGATTGATTACAATGCAAATAGATGTGAAATCATTTATCATACACATGCTATGATGTGAAAGAATTATAACCAAATAGAGAAAGTTAATCCAATCATGCCAATCAGAGTCCAAACGAAATCAAGAAAATAAGGAAAAACAACTAGAGATAATCTTAGCATCATTCTAGAAAAACTTTTAAAAGCCTAATGATATCAGAATCATAATGGGAGTGAGCTTGCTCAAATCAATGAAAAGTGTTTGTTAGATTGCTTCAACGTATTGGGAGAGGGGGCGGGGAGATATGGCTTGTGCCCTTTTCTTAGATGATAGCTTATTCAGAGATCCTCATTCCCCTAGTGTCCAATCCTTGTTCACACTGCTTATAATTTTCAACATTTTATAAGCTCATGTGGTGGGAATCGACACTTCACAGATTGGCAATGAAGGACATGCTACTGCGCCAACAACTTGTCAAACTCATGCTCTTTTAATGCACTAGGGTGTTGTGAACTTATTTGATTCTTAGAGCAATGATGAATTTCCAATGATCATGGACTTTGTGCTCCTTGTATAGATACTCTTAGCTTGTTTATGAACTTCACATAAGGACTTGTTTTGAACTTTTGAAACGTTAACCATGCAATTCTATCAAACTTTAAGCCGTACATATGCTAACAAACTAACACTGACAAACATGCCATGAACAAACTCGACAAGGGAAAATGACTCCACAAAGAAAATCGACTCGACAAACCTCAACCTACACAAAAAAAGTTTCTAGCATTCTTCAAAACTAATAGCCCTCTAGTGCACTAGGTGTTGTTCTAGCTCATATGGACGCATTTGTGCGGTATTGCTCATGCTCTGATACCACTCTGTCATGACCTAAACTTTCCCCAATAGGTTTAGCATCATAACCGACCAGTAATCCTAAGATTCATGAAGGCCTCTGAGACAGATCCATAATAAGGAGCTGATGGAAGTAAATACATAAATATAATCGTCCAATGAGTTGTGCTGATTTTATGAGACATAAAACTTTAAGCATCTACATACATATATCATAACATCATCATTACGTCATCACATTGTACAGATAAGTCAAAAGGGATTATACCCAGTATACAAAAACTTGTCTTAATATTTAACATCTTTAACAATAGAGAACAAAGGCTGAAGCCTTAATCACAGAACCATGATCACTTGACAGTTTCGAAACCTCCATGTAAGGCACTTAGGTTGGCTCACAAAACATAAGTCCAAACAGGTGCCATTAGGCTTGGTCTTCCACTCGCTCACCTACATATATATATATATACATATACAGTGAGCTAAAGTCCAGTGAATAACATTAAGGTAAAGAGCTTAGAGAACGAAATCCGAACATTTCATAACCATAAAACAAATCATAACATAATCCTTCTCATATCTGAACATAATAACGATACATCCAACAGAACATAAAATATCGTCTTCTGACTAGAGTAATCGGTCCCGGACATCAATTATCAAACATCACACCACTTTGTCAAGTTGCTAGCGAGATCTCGAAATCACATATATGTCATAGACCCGCATTAACATGTTGTCCCCCATGACTTGGGACCTTTTTTGGATGCCATAGTAGATTAAAAAATAGGACATTCAATCACTTAAACAAGATATCATTTTAGAAATTAGAAATCATAAGTTATTAAATAACATTTTGAACATAATTCATATGAACATATCTTTACAATAATATTACTCATAGTAGGCTTCCAAAAACAGTTGCTTAGTCTTCAGATCTTGATCTACAATCACAAACGTATATAGCACAAAACTTGTCTTATCATTACTCATTTGTATGGTCAATATGGCTTAGTTTTCCTTACATGAACTTCTTATTAATTCCATATCTTATAATTTGTTCACATTGAACCACATATTCGGATCGAATAATTCTTCCTATATTTTCTAATTCAATTACTCATGTTGGTTTCTTACTTCTTCAGCCTTAATGATTCATAAATCATGCCTAAGAATGCCCGGAAAGAGATGGGAACAAAGATATGAACTTAAAACATCTTTTGAAAACATGCTGACAATGAGCTAATGGATAGAGCCAACTTTTGGTCGCTAGAACCATCTGAAGACATAAACTGAGTTCGCTTGAGCCACCATTTGGTCACTCGAGCCAACTTTTGCAGAGTGAAAAATACTAGGAGCTCGCAATGTTGGCTCGAGCTACTACTTGGTCGCTCGAGCCATTTGTGAATTTTATGGGTTTTAAAACACAAAGTTTGAGCTCTAAAAATGTATTATAACTTGTAAAAGCCTTGGATAACACTTGGATAACACTTAGAAACTTCTTTAAAATCATGAATTCAAGGTCAATTTACTAAATCAAGCTCAAAACTTTCATGCATGTAAAATTTTCAACCTCCTTTTATCTCATACTCTTCAAAACATGGATTTAAGCTCTAAAACAATATCATTCATGGATGCATGTGTGCTATGAATCTTAATTCAAACATTGTTAGCATGAACCATGCTAAAGATAATAAAACTAGCCAAAATTAGCTATGCATGTATGAATCTCATCTCCATCTTTTCTTGCTTTTCAAGTACATACATTTATATTCATATTCTCATGATAATCAACTTTCAAAACCTTAGAAATCCATAATGCATGTATGAGATAGTTTCAAAACTTAACATAGATGATAAATTCATAATCAAAAATAAATAATCCTTACAAAATCTTGCATGTACAGATGAATTAATTTCCAATTCCTGGTTCTAAGCGCAAATCATGTTTTTAATCATATAATCTTCATGAATCCATGCAATTACTAACTTAAGTTCATAAATTAAGCTTCAAGAAGTAACCTAGAGCCTTGATTAACACTTGTATCAAACAATTCTTGAATTAATCTACACTATCCTTTAATTTCTTTCTATAATCTTCAATTTCTTGCTCCTCTCTCTCTCTCTCTCTCTCTCTCTCTCTCTCTCTCTGAACTTGTGTTTTCCCTCTCTCTAGGCTCAATCTCAAAATTTTGCACTAAGAAATGAGAGGGATTAAGCTCAAAATGAGCTTAAGGCTCAAATATATAGCTAGGATGGCATAATACAATAATTAGAACATTAGGTCAATTAAATACAACTTAATTTATCAAATTGAATCAATTTCTAACTAAAATTACCAAAATGTTCTAAATATTCCAAATAACTTATTCATGTAACCAATTTCAGTTTCGGATGTCAATAAGGCTTTCAATTTTCATATCAAAGCAGATTTTCCAATAGATATTACTATGAGTAAAAGATAGAAAGTCAAATAGCATGCAAAATACACAACGAACACATAATTTTATTTTAACCTCTTAATTAACATCCTTAATTGCTTGTTAAGAGCATATTATGGATTGCGGTCATTACAGTGAAACAAACCTAATAGGACCCGAACTTGTCCTAGAGACTACTGAGAAAGTCCAATTGATCCAACAACGGTTCAAACTACTCAAGACCGTCAAAGAATTACGCGGATAGGAGGAGAAGACCACTAATGTTCGAAGTAGGTGACCACGTGTTCCTAAAGGTGCAACCTAGGCGTAGGATTGTATGTTTTGGAAGAAAATGAAAGCTATCACCACGTATATCGGACCATTTGAAATAGTAAAGAAGGTGGGCAAAGTGGCATATCAACCAGCTCTACCCCCGCAGTTAGCAAGGATACACAACGTCCTTTATGTATCTATGTTGCGGAAATACCTCGCCGATCCATCGCACGTTATCAACTAGGAAGGAATCAGTCTCGACAAGAATGTTACCTTCGAAGAAGGATCTGTAGCAATACAAGATAGTTGAGAGAAGAATCTTAGGGGCAAGACGGTCCGTTTAGTAAAAGTGCTTTGGTGTCATCAACGGATCGAACAATCTACTTGGGAATGCAGAGATTGGATGAAGGCAAACTACCCCTAACTGTTTGAAAGCGATATATAGTTAAATTTTGAGGGTGAAATTGTTTTAAGGGGGATAGGTTGTGAGGCCCCTGAAAATTTATTTTCTTAAAAGTCCCTCACTTTTGGAATATTGTAATGAAGACCCTTGATTTCCTAAATAGTTTCAACTTCAACCCTAGAAACGAAAACTCATAAACCCTAATCGATTTTGGTAACTTAGGAATCATTTCTAATATCCTAATACTAATTAATTGACTCCCTAAATATGGGATTACCACTTAAAACCCTAGATTTTTTCGGTTTTTATCATGTTCGTTGATTGATAGCCTTTTTATTCAAAACAAGAAATCAAAACCGAATTAGATTCTCTAATCCTAATTTAGTTTAATTCTACACTTAAATAAATGTTCTAATTCATAAATTAAGCCCAAAGCCCTCACATTTTTATTAAATTACTAATTGACCACAAAATAGTACTATTATATATATATGTACTTGTATCTATAAACCTATTTTATACACTATATTTTGAAATTTCCATCAATTGTTCGCAAGAAAAAAAATAAAATAATCCCCTCAAATCCACCCTACATGGCCGGCCACCCTAGGGAAAAGAAATGTATAGAACTTTTTCAAACATAATCCATGAATTCATGGACAAGTTTGCTAGTACACCCAAAACAAGGACCTTTGTTTCCACCTCAAGTTCCATCATAACTTAAACCTAACTATATCATGATTAATTGCATAATTAAGGCCTCCAATCAACCACTATTCCATTTAGTTCAAAGAAAATCCAAAATATCCAATCCATTTCCAACCAATGGGCAATTTAGACCTTTTGCACCAATTTTAGTATAAATAAAACATCTCCCTTAGCATTTTGCACACAAGAACACACTCACAAACACCCTATTCAGCTGAGATGAAGATAGGGCAAGAGAGTGAGCTTGGTAGAGGAAAGGAGAGAAAGAGGAGGTTTTGTTAAGAAACCAACCAAGCCTTAAGTAAGCCACATCACCATCTTTTCTTCTATTTCCTTTTTCAAATACATGTTATTAGAGATTTAAAATCATATTTTCAGATGTATGTAATGTTGTTCATGTGTTCAAAGTTGATGAATTGGGCCTTGATCCTTCTTCTACTTATATTTCCTCTTAATAATGGAAAACTACCTTTTTCTTCCCGTATCTCACATTATGTCAAAAGGCATACAAAAATTTGAATTATTAATACATTTAGTATGTTTTCATCACACAAAAAAAAAAAAAAGTGAAATATTTCCCTTAGTTGGCCTATTTTCTCACCAATCTTCTTATTTTGAGTATTGTGCATGAAAAACCAGTTTTACAGCCAACTTTTGAAAATTCTATAAAAAAATCTCCTGGACCTCAGTTTTATGTCAAAAACTTCCTTAAAGAGTTATTTTACAAGAAAAATTGGTTTTATTGAAAAAGAGTGAGCGGCTTAAAAGAAAATCCAATTTTTGTAACGGTCGACAAATCTAGACAGTGCTGAAGTGTTTCTTAAATAACTAAAAATCTAGAAAAGCTATTCCATTTCTGAGAAATGTTTTGAAAGTTGGATAAATTTCTCTACAAGCCATAGGAAGGCCAGGCTCGAGAAAAATCTGAAACGGTCCTTTTAATTTTAATCTTTAAATGGTACTGAATCTGGAAATTTAGTTTTGCATTGGTGTTTTAGGCTCTTGTCTTCATGAATATGCTTATTAATATACGATCATGTCTTGGTATGATATTACATATGTCATGGTTCTATACCTTTTATCTTATTCCTTCGATGATGCTCATACTTATGCAAATTTATTCTTTTGTTATTAGCTTCTGCTAACTAACTTAAAACATTAATCTAAACGGAAAACTTAATAGGGTGGCTAATGGCGTTTTGATCACATGAGTATTTCTGTGAGATAAAGTTATGTTCAAATTGAATTAGTTAGCGGGATGTGTTCCCTTTTGAAAGCTAAAGTCTTATGCAAGTGATTGTTTCAGAACCCTTGAATGAAGCAGTTGTATTCGAACCCTAGGTGGTTTGTGGTGAGGAGGGAATAGACAAGGCCCTATTTTGACGTCTCTTTTGAGGTACTTGGTTGGCGCTACGCAGTATGTAACCATTAGAAGGCATCCGAGGTAAGGTCTGCAAAGCAGCAAAAGAAGGGACATACCGAATAATTCGCATTCGATTCTTGTGGTTGGGAAGATGAAATCGCTTTGGGGGATTTCTAAACTGTTTCTTTCCCCTGTTGTTGTAATTGCTATTGTGTATTAGATTGGGAAAAAGGGATGGGGTGTGTGTGCGTTTACTGGGCATTTAAAGTTCATGGTGTTTCATGCCAGGTACTGAAGAAGATTTTGTTGTTGGAATTGCTATCGCGTCCGATTCTTGTGGTTGGGAAGATGAAATCACTTTGGGGGATTTCTAAACTGGTTCTTTCCCCTGTTGTTGTAATTGCTATTGTGTATTAGATTGGGAAAAAGGGATGGGGTGTGTGTGCGTTTACTGGGCATTTAAAGCTCATGGTGTTTCATGCCAGGTACTGAAGAAGATTTTGTTGTTGGAAATGATGAGCCAAAAACCTTCGAAGACTTTTGGTTCTCTTAGAGAAGCTACAATTTTTGTTTTGTAAAGTCCATCTGATATTTTAGTTTTGGGTGTAATATCGATGGAACTATCTTTTGTAACTAAGGATATTTTGTATCTATTCTCTTATTATTATATGCCTGTCTTTTTAAAAACCAATATAGTTTTCTACGTTGCTTATGAGACATTGCTTGAATGCCTTTTAAGATTTGTCAAAAGGGTATCGTGCTACCTAAGAAAGTTAGACTTAGAAGGGAGGCTAATTTCCCTCCTCCGGCGATCTGGGATCTTACTGGGTCATTGACTCTAGGACTCATTAGTGACTTTCCCTTGACTACAATGTTTAGTGTAGATTTTGTGTCATGATCCAAACCCGCCCCCATGGATTAAGGTCATAACCGGCCAATAATCGAGGGATTACCTACGGCCTCAAACAATTATGACAAACATTACTCAACAGAGTTAAGGGGCCAAAACGGAAGCAAGATTAAAACTTTGTCCATAGAGCTATGCTTACATGATGTAGCAAAATCATTCCAAAAGGTTTCATAATAACTCACACATGACCATAGAGTTAATCAATATCCAGGAACTTTCAGTCATACAGTCAGCCAAACAAAACATATATACAAAGGTGATTCCATGTTTTCACCCACATAGCAAATATGTAACAAAAGAGCAAAAGGGAAAAAACAAGTATCGTGCGTGAGACGTTAGGGCTGGCTCCTCAAAACTTTGACTATTTCTCGGCTGGGTTCGAACATCTATTGGCTCACCTACATTCACATGAATGAGAGTGAGCGAAAGCCCAGTGAATAATATCAAATAAAAAAGATACATGAATGAAGTTCGAAGTAGATATACATATATCAGACGGCCTTGGGCCAACAGGGGTTTGGTCGGCTACCGATAGTGGCCGATCGGCTACCATTGGTGGCCGATTGGCCACTGCTGATTTGAACTTCCTTACTGCAACAGAGAGCAAAGCAGGATATTTCTCATGGGTTGTTTCCACACTTTGCCTCTCCTTTTCATGGGGAAATCAAAGGAGTGACAAGCTTTGGTTCACAAACCATCAATCAAGCAATTTTGCACGATGGCTTGTGAAACCAATTGTGCAAGTTCAATAAATGCGCAACAAGACCAAAATGTCCATCACCCTATCATGCATGATCAAGGGCAATGGAGACCAAGGAAAATGGAACATTTCATCACTTTTGAGTATGAAATGTTCCATTTTCCTTGTGTTCAAACTAACATCCGATTTAAACACATGCAATACAACAAAAAGAATGCTTATCTTGCCTCTTTTACTTGCCAATTTTGTTTACACATTTTAGTTACCAAATCATTCATTAATCAATTTGTCCATTGGTGAGTGTCTTCTAAGATGAAAGAAGTGTCAACCAAGGGATAGTTTAAGGCATGAGAGAAGCTTCATGCCGTTGCTAATGAACCCTCAAAGGAGGATTAAACCATTAAGTATGAGCCTCAATCTCAAGCTTAAACAACCACTAAGGTTGAAACAACCCTCAAAGAAAATGAAAAAGTGAAGAAATGAGGGAGATTGCAAAGATTATAGTGCTGAAATTAGGTGCAAAACAATACTAAAACATGCTATCAACTCAAACCAATGGTTTTTAAAGCCTTAAAACACTAAGCTAGTGAAGGGATTAACACTACAACCATGCCATACATGGCTCGAATGAATTAACCAGCCAAAAATAGAGGCAAAAAAGCCCTAAATGTAGTCTTAAACATGCTGGACTTGAGCCACAAAAAGCTAAAACAATAAGCTAATAAATGAGGCTAACTAGGCATGCAAACAAGACACAAGGAGGGAAGGCTAGCCCATCCAATTCTAGACTTCAAAATAAGGTTTTTGCCATTGAAAAACATCTGAAATTTAGTGGTTCAAAGGCCCAAAAAAAGTTGGTTTGAAAGTGATGAAAAATGGTGCAAAAGCTTTACAAGCAAATAAGCAAGAAGGGTGAACAACCCCTTAACTGAAAATGGCCTCAAACCAACACTTTTAGGCCATAAAAACAAACTTTTTTACAGTTCAAAGTCAGCCCAAAAACAGTTTGAAAAGATGGCAAAACAAGTGTACAAAACAAGCTTAAAGGACAAGTGTTATACCTCTTGAAGCAAAGGACAATTCCAGGCACAAATGAGGCACTAAATCATGCCAAGACCACCTTCTAGAGCTCAAAGAGGGTCTCAAGTAACCTTATCCCAAAGATAAGAAACTTTGGTTAAGGGTTGATAGGCAAACTAGAAGTATATCTCTACTTGTATGCCCCAAAGTTCAAGAGAGAGAGAATTGTGGAGAGAGAGGCTCCCAAAATTTTTCAAACCTTGAAAACAATAGAGAAGGTCCTCTATATATAGAAATATATGAGCCTTGGTCAAAAATATCTAAAAGGGACATCTGGAGCAGTGTGAAAATAGTTGGAGGGAAAATATCTGCATAGAAAACTACCTTTTCACACCAGTGGCCGGCCGACCATTACTAGTGTCCGGCAAAACTCAACTCTAGCTGACACATGGCCAAAAAATCCCAATCATGGCCGACACATGGCCGTCAAAGCCTATCCATGGCCAGCAAACTCCACCAGTGGCCAACCAGAAAAAGTTGCTCTCCAGGTCCAACTTCAAATGGGCATATTTCCTTCATCTAGACTCGGTTTTAGGTCATTCTTGAGTCTAAATTGAAGCCTCGGAAGTATTATTTCCAATGGTGGAAGCCTCACATCAAAATTCCAAGTGTACCAAAAGATATGCTTATTTTAGTGAAAACTGCTCAGTTTTGGTCCTAACCAGATTCATGCCTAACTTCTGCTCAACTAGTTTTCTTCCCTCCCCTGCTATTTTCTTCATCTCCAAACCCCTAAAAAAGATGTTTTAAAGATTTTTTTCAAAGAGTTCGCATCTCTTTCATTTATTTCCACTTTGTCCTTGCTCGGTTTACCGAAAAGCCTAATTTTTAATGAAATGCGAGCCTTGGAACACCGTAGAAACTTTTTTTCAAAAATATTTTGGAAGAGAGGGTTTTAAGGTGTAAAAATCATTTTGGTGAAAATAGCTTTGGTCCAAAATGAGGTGTAAGGTTGGGATTTGGAGTTGTCCTTGCCGAAGAAATCGAACCTTTACACAGCACAACTTTCATCACCAAATAATCAATCAATGGCACCTAAGTCTGAAGGGCGGTAAAAAATGAGGTGTGTACGCCCATATGCAGGATTTCGTGAAACTACTTGCTTAAATTAGTGAAACCCTAGCTCATGTCAAAACTAGGACATGTTAACTCTACCCCTTCATAGGGGTGTTTTGGCTCTCTTTACCTGGTATGTGCTTTACAATGAAACCGTACAGGGGTACTTCATATCAGTGGTACATTTGGTATCAGTTTGTGGGGCCAAGAATTCAGTGGGGAGTACAGTCTTACAGCTATAATCATATCTATTCTGATGACATAGTGGCTGAGGTGCTGTCCAATTTCTAATTATTGCTTTTTCTTTATTTCTTTTGCTTGATAGTCTAAAACCATAGATGTAGAAAGTTCTGATATCCCCCAAGTGCTCTATACTCGTTTCGGAAGACTTTGTAAGGTTGGATATCTTGTTCGGGGACAGCTAGTGTTTGCTTCATTGTCACCAGTTGTAAGGCGAAGAAAGGTAAGGTAGAGTTCACCAGTTTAGTTATTTCAGCAATAACCCCTCATCTCACCTATACTCAACTCACCTCAAGCAGAATCATCTACTCCTACAGTGGCACAATATCCCTCATCAGACCTGGAAGAATTATTGCTTCATCTTCAGCAGTAAGTCAACTCACTGCAACATGACATGGCCCGTCAAGATAAGGTCACGAATAAGTTGCAACAACAACAACAACAACAACCGACTGCGGCTTCTGCTTTGCATATACCTAACATGACTGTGCTTGGCACCACTGCCAATACTACTGCAGCTCAAGATCCACCAGCCGAGGGTGTTCTAGCTTTTTCCATCCAAGCACATCCAATTCCATTATAGATGTCTAGAGCTCTAGTTTACCAAACTGAGGCACCTTTTGAATTCAAGGTTGACCCAACAATGCTCAAAGTCAAGAAATTGGAAAAATTGCTCAAAAAGGCACAGGGGGTTAACTCCATTCTAGATATAGATGATGGGGCATATTGAATTTGCCGTTACTTTGTGGAGCGTTTCAAAATGCCGCATATTGACCACTTCGATGGTGCTGGGGATCCAATGGTACATCTACATCTGTTTTCTAATATCCTACAACCAATGGGTTTGACCAGACTTCAGAAGTTGTTGCTCTTCGGTCCAACCATGTCTGGTATAGCTGCCATCTGGTATGCTAAATTGGAGAACTTTGTAAAACAGAGCTGAGAGGAATTGGTCGAATCTTTCATTGTTTAATACTCCTACAACACGCAGATCGAGATGACAACACGTGATCTTAAGGAAACACGTCAGGAGCCAAAAGAGGGTTTCTCAGAGTTTGTAACTAGGTAGAGAGCCAAGGCATCGATGATGTCCACCCAACCCTCAGAAAAGGACCAAATTCGGATGGTTGTCTAGAATCTTCACGGCAAGCTGCTACAAAAAATGATCGTTTTCCCCTTATTTTGTTCAAGGAACTTTATGAAATGAAATGAGAGTTTAGATTGAAGACACAATGAAGTAGGGTATCATCATAAATGACAAGGAGCTAGCCAAGAGGCCTTTTATTCGCAGTTCCAATGCTGCCAGTGGTAGCACAACTACGAGGCCTTCAGATGTGAGTGTTGTCACCCCTTTGCCAATATGAACCCACAAACTTCCAATCCTACCCGAAACCAGAGGACATTCAATCAATTGCACATGACTCTATCTCGAGCCATGCAGGATCCTAAGGCGAGGCGCATAGCCGAGACCTTCGGGAACTCAAGACGAACACAAACATGGATAATCACCAAGTATTCAAACGGTGACGTCCAAGTCTTGAGGACTGTCAAAAATGGGGTGTCTACAGACGGTTAGTATTTTCAAGCCTAATAGGACAATCCTTCATGATATGGCCGGTTTTACCGCACCTAAAACAGGCACCTGATGCTCGATAACAAACTCCCTTGTGTTTTCTACCACATTCTGAACAAGTCAGTACAGATCCACTACTTTGGCTTGAGTTATTGTAAGATCTCGAGTTTTGCTTCTTTGAGAATGACCGACCTCTTTTAAAATTAGGTTCTGATCTTTTGCCCCTACATTCGTTTGCTAGAGCTGGAGCTTGTTTCTTCGCTGCCAAAATGGCTTTTGCCATCAACACCCTATCAAGCCCATTCACATACATAGGTAGGTTGAGGACTCTTACCCGATCTAATATATCTAAATCTAATCCACCCTCACATTTTTGAGATTTCTTGTCGTCCATGTCTACCATATGAGGCACAAACTAAGCTAATTCAATGAAATTGCCCTCATACTCGGCCATGGACATGTTGCCTTGCTGGAGTTCTTGAAATTCAAAAACCTTTCGGTCCCGAAAACACTATGAAAAGTACTTGTCATAGAAGATTGTATTAAATTGAGCCCATGTCATATTCCTATTACCATTTTGGACCAATAACCACTATCTCCAGGCTTCATCTTTCCGGGTGCAGGTGGCCAAAAGGACTTCCTGAATCTCAGAGCAGTGGAACACTTCAAACAATTTCTCGATGTCCAATAACTATGTTTCAGCCTTTAATGGTTCAATACCTCCCAGGAAAGTTGGTGGTTTCATCTTCCTGAACTTCTGAGTCAAGTTGATTATATCACTGCTATCTAGTTCATGTTGTGCTAGTGGAGGCGAGGAAGGCAAGGGTCGTTGCCTTTGTTGTTGCATTATTGCCTCGGTCAAGGTCGAAAGTATCTATTCCATTCTGTTCATTTGGGCCTCCGAGGACTCACTTGTATCATTTTCCCTTGCATTCTCCATGTTACTATAGGTAAACAAAGCAATAATAATCATAGGCCAAAAATTCTTTTCACTATGTTTAGATCATTCAATCACGGTCCATTCATTTCTATTTCATGTATTCATGGTCAAACAGATTCAGTTTCCACATTAATAGACAGAGTTATGCTTGGGACCCCAAATATTCTACCAAACCTCTCACATGGGTATGGGACCCACACATATGTGAATTTGTGTGAGTCCCACCTCATGTGAGAGATTTGGTAGAATATTTGGTAGAATGTTTGGGATACATAGCATTGCTCTTAACGGACATTATCGTACACACTTAGACATGCAGATGAGATGCCCCTAATGCTTACTAGGACATCCAATAGCTCACATGGACTTGTGTGTGCAGTATAACTCGTGCTCGGATACAACTCTGTCACGACCCAAGCCCGTCCTTATAGGTTTAGCATCGTAACCGGCTAGTTATCCTCAGATTACCAAAGGCCTCTTAACAGAAAAACATACAATTAGGGGCTGCAGAAGCAATATGTAAAACATACATAGTCCATTGAGCTGTGTTGACATATATGAGACAAAATTTTAAACAAACTTATATATATATATATATACATGTAACGTCGTAAACACATTGGTCTTACGTCACGCAATTACACAGATAAGGTCGAAAAGGAACTTAGCCCAAGTACAGATAAATAGAACAAAAGTAAAGCCTTGACATGGTCTTCTCAAAAGGAACCTCTTCGGGAGGCACGGTGGTAGGCTGACAAAACAGAATCTTAGGCCATCAACTCTGAGCCTAGTCACCTGCCTGATCACCTACATACATAATATAAATAGTGAGTGGAAGCCCAATGAATAATAACAGAGTAAGGAGTTTACTAAATGATGTCCATGCAGAAACAGAGTCTAATGCATATTCAGATTTCAAATCAGAAACAAATTCTTATACATGTTCGTATTTGTAATCAAAGTTCACACATTACACATTATAATGCGTGGCACATCCATTAGTGTTAACAAATCCGATGACCCATGAGGGGACGACTGTGAAGGCATTTTTATAACCCATAAAGGGAAAGCCATAAGGCATTCCGATGACTCAGGTGCACAGAGACGTTTCTAATGGCGCATAAAGGGATGACCACAAAGGCATTCCTATGAATCATGTGCACAGAGATGTTTCTGATAACCCATAGAGGGACGACCATAAAGGCATTCCGATGACCCATAAAGGGACGCATATCACATGATGCTAAGGATGGCACGAATACATTTCAGAAACTTGGACAATCATTCATTCATACAAAAAATAGCATTTCAGAGAACTGATCATTTCATATCATAATGTTCAGAAAATATTTAACATTGAACAAATCTTTACAAAGTTATTACTCACAAATAACAAATGGCTCCAAGTAGACGAATAGAGTAGGCAATTCAGATATCTTGTGGTACGTGACCTACACAGGTACAAAACGAATACGTACTGAATTACACACCCGTAAACAGTAACTTAATTCTTTCTTATTGTGGTGTGTTTCTACTTCTTATCCTTATTATGGTATCTTAATCTTGGACTAGGAATGCCTAGGATGCAATGAGGATGCTAAAATGCACTTGAAAACACTTAACAAAAATTGATGAAAATAAGGCTCTCACTCGAGCACAGCTTCCTTCGCTCGAGTGGACATGCAAAATGTGAATGGTCGCTCGAGCGCACATTCCTTCACTCGAGCGGCCTGTAAACTTTGCAAAAGTGCTGGTCGCTTGATTTTTCCACTCGACGCTCGCTTGAGCATGAGACTCATGCCCTCATTTGAGCGTAACTTTTGTCGCTCGAGCAGTCTGCAAAACGCACAAACTTCTGTGACCATACATTTTACGCTCGAGCGGACTTTTGGTCGGTCGAGCGGAAGTGAAAAAAAATAAAAGTGGTTGCTCGAGTGCAGGATTTGTCGCTCGAGCGTGGAAACAAAGTTCTGGAATTTCCAGAATTGCTTCCAAGCTTCAAACTTGACCCCAAAGCTGTAAATTATGTTTTCTTAGGCCAAAAACTTAAGGAAACTCTTATAAACTTGCAACACATCATGAATTAAGAATCATTACTCAAAATCAAGGCCCAAAAGCAAGTGGATTCTTCAAAACAAACTTGAATTATATAAATACACATCATGCATGTGTTATCATGAACTCAAATCTTCCCAAACATGTACAAATGAAGTGTTAAGGTGCAAAACCAAAATGAACTCCCATAATTTAACAAAAATAGGCCCTTCCATCTAAGAATTTGTTGAAATCAAAACTCAAAATCCATGAATTATACATGCATGTATACAATTAGCTCATTTCTTCTATGATTGACATAGTTCTAACTTATTCTCTTCAATTTCATGTAAATATTCTTACATGACTCATGAATTCACTTCCTACGTACCTTATTTCCAAGATTTAAGGAAAATGTGCATACCTAAGGTGTGAATTCAAAGGGTTCAAGCTTGATTTTTCCAAGAATTCTCCTAGCTGAGCTCAATCTCTTTTTCCCTCTCTCTCTCTCTACGTTTTGTTGCCTCAAGGATGATAAAATGAGAGTGTAAGTCATGTTCCTTAATCATCTTAAGCCTTATATAGGCTTGCTTAGTGGTGATTAATTAACATTGGCTTAAGCTATTTATATTGGCATTAATTATTCTAATTTAATCGTTCTGAACCGAATTTTAATTAAACCTACCATAAAATTCTAAAAATCCTAATTATCACATAAGTCAAGTCAATTTCTAAATTGGATGCCGATAAGGTTTTCAATTCGCAATTTGTAACGAAAACATAAACATGTTGTTTTTTAAGTTAAACAGATATAAACACAAATAAGGCAACACACACATGCAATTTAATTCAGAATTTCTCTTAATTACTGATTAAGCTTATTCAACCACGAATTAACATAAATCAAAGGTCAGGGTTGTTACATTATAGTGGCCTTTGTATCCATGGTGAAAATCCATAAACCCACATGGTTAGGTGCCGATCCTTCTGGTTAGTACCGGTAAAATAGCTTTGGTAGTTCTTGTATAGCCCACTAGCAGAAACGTACCCAGAGATTCCCACTATGTGTGCCCACTACCCTGTTTTATGTTTTGGAAGTAACAGTTAATCAATTAAATTATAAACATGGCATTACACTGTTTGAAAGAGAAAATGTATATTATTTTGGCAAATGATGTTCATATGCATTCATTATATGGATTTGTTAAGTATCATACAGAGCATTAAATTAGTCTTTACTGGGTTTTATCTCATTTTATGTGAAAATCAATTTTTAGGTACTAACGATATGTCTCCACTAATGAGTTAGTTTGGGAGGACTATGGGGTTGAAGGCTCGTTCTATGTTTGTTTGTAAATGTATTTTCTACAAGTATTGGGCATCAATCTACTTTTGTTGTAACCAAGTATCGCCTTGAAAATATGTAGCCATTAGGATATGAACTGATATTTATTTCCTTTCATTTCTATGTTTATCTGTCACATGTTATAGATTCATGATCTAGAGTTAATGGATGTATTAATGCATGAGACATCTTCTGTAATATCTCTAAGGAGTCAATGAATGAAAGATCGTTTTGAGAAATGTTTTCATTATTGAATGATTGAGGGACTTATTATTAATAAACTTCCGCATATCTGTTGAGTTTGATGAAAAAATCTGTTGTTCATATTTTCGAGGCTTTACAATTACGCAAGTAAACGTTGTACTTTCATGACTTTGTAATTATTTTATATTTTTACCATTTTTCTATAATTGCCTTAATAAAGTAACACAATTAATTTATTTAAGTTAGTTAGAGCCGGTTGACTTCATTATCAATACTTCAAATCTTATTGGTGAATTACATATTTTCATTTTTACATGCAAACATAATAAGCAAATAATATCACAGATCGGTTCAGAACTATATCTAAAGCTTTAGAATCAAGAACCAACTCAATTAAATGGTTCAACCATTTTCAAAATTAGAAATAGAATTGAAGCTCAAAAAAATAGGACCAAATCGACGATTTGGACCATATTGGAACGGTTTATCGGTTCCATCAATTTTTTTGAACACCTCTACCATTGGAGCACTTATTCACTCTCTAAATTTTAAAACATTGGACATACAATATTTGAATAGTAGATAAGACTACCCTCACTAAAAATTGGATTGTTTGGACAATTGTAATCACATGATTAGATCACATTTAGTTTTTAAAAAATAAACAACAATTGTTGTTTTGAAAATAGATCGTTCATTATTTTGAAAACAATTGTAATCTAATAGTGCATCTATAATTGTTCGATCAATTTAATTTTTTGTAAGAATAATCTTCTCAGAAGATTATACAATATTAATAGTTCAAATCATCATGGTGGATCCCATGAATTGGCCCACGGGAACTCAAATCTAGTTGAGAGAAGCAATGTTATTCTTTAACTAAATTATTATAGGAAATAGATTTAGATCCTTTAAAATTCTTTTCTAATTTATTTATAATAAATTAATAATAACATGACAAGTTATGTATTCAATTATGTATAATTTAACTCTCTTGTCATGTTATTATGGATGAATTTAAGGATATAAATAAATCATTAACATTCATCTATTACTACATATGACAGCAATCCAACACTCTTTTTACTAAAAAATATTACACCATCGATTCTTATAATTTTAATGAAGCTTTATTTTAACTTTCATAATTTTAATTTCACCAATCTAAGACTCTACATTTTAGTTGCATTTTAGTGTGGACTATTAAGACTATGATTGAATTATGTATTAGTGGAGAGCAAAAGGAAAAAATTGGAAGAAATTAAATATAAAAAAAACACTAAAGTTTATTTTTGTCTTCTTATTCTTTTAAGAAGTTTAAGATCTAAATTTAGCATTGTGGATTTGTCCATTAATGATATTAGTTATGGTTTGACAATGTTTGTTTGTTATTTATTTATTTATTTTTTTTAAGCACTCGTTAGAATTTAGTCTAACTTAAATTTAAGAGAAAGAGAAAAGGAATTATCCCCCAACATGTTTCTTGGATCTTGAGCTTGAACTTACAACCTTCACTATAAGGATTGGAAAATATACTACATGGAGAGGTATTACAACATATTGAGCCAAATAAAAATTTCATATTTTAAATAATGAAAAAAATAGAAGAAGAAAGTACCACAGCATAGTTGTAATCATTGGACCCTCAATGTCTATTAGTAATATTATAAACTCATATATTATACATCAAATTTTATTTGGAAATATCAATTTATGATTCAAATTCATTTCATATATAGAGCCACACTTAATTAATTTAATCTCTATCACATCAACACAATGCTTTAAAAAAAGGACGATTTTTTTGGGATGATAACATTTTTGTTGTCTATTGATTACAATTCATATCCACCTACCTATAGCATTGGTCTTTCAGTTACTAGGCTAATTACATGGAATGGTCCTTTTTGCATATAAATTTAAATTAAATACTAATGCTAACTCAAGTAGAGCCAGATATGGTGGACAATTCAAAGATGGGAAGGAATGTCGACCCTTGGATACTCGAGGAAGGTGGAGGAAGGAGCAAGCATGGAGGTAGAAGCATGAGCCATATAAAGAAGACTCACTATCATCTTTGAAAAAGGTTAGAATAACATGGAAATTGAGGTGGACTGCATTGAAGCCATTGACATTGACCTAATCTGTCATGCCCCAATTTCTAATTGATTAATTCGGCAAAAACTAATTAATCTATGCGTGATATTAATTTGAAAATCACTATATTTACCTAACAAATTCCAAAATCATTCCCATTAATCATTCACAATTCTAATTAGTCTATCTTGGAAAACGTTCCTTTTTTTTATAAAATTAATTTATCGGTAAAAATGTTTATTTTTATCTTAGTTCCTCAATTTTTTTAAAAATTTTCGTTACATTGGCAAGAATTTAATTAAGTTTAGCAGAAACTTACTTTTATAGTGGCACACTTTCATAGGCATAACAACGTTTCCAAATGAAATGAAATGACATATAAGGATCCAAATGCAGAAGTAAATAAAAGCTGAATTAGCCTAATGAAATGAAATGACATATAGCTTATGTTTGGAAAGATAGGTTCGGTTGGGTTTGGGCCTATTTTAGTCACAAAAAGACAACATGTACTTTTTAGCCCAATAAAAAAATCATCACATCCAACTCATAATCATTACATTTTTTCTCTCACAAAAAGTCAAAAAAGTCAAAATATCATTCTCAAATAAGACTTTTTAACTCCAAACTAAAATAATCAAAAAACTAAAAAGCTAACTCACTTCCTAAACGAACCCATAAGGGTTCAACTACATTACAAACCCGAGATTAGTTAATAGTTAATACCACAAAAGACATGCAAGCTGAATTAACCTAATGTCTCTAATATAACAAAAAGAAATGTGGCACGCATCACAATGGTGCTGCCTTCCATCAGTACCAGTCATGTAGAGGGTGAGTAACAAACTAATTCACCATAATCTCTACAGTTAAATGTATACATAATAGACTGGATATGCAAGTGAATTAGTTATGTCGATTATGTTAGGATTAATGCACACCAGAGATCAATCATACACAATAACACAAGAGATTTACATGGTTCGGCAATTGCCTACATCCATGAGAGAAACATCCATTATAGAATTTCCCGGAGGGAGTTACAACACACACCTCACTCTCTCTCTATAGCACTCTCACTCAAACACACAATCTGTGTTTTTCCTTGTACTCAGACCCTTCTCATCACCTCAATTTATATACAACTGAGGGAATACAAAGTCAAAAACAAAGTTATTGGGCTACCAACTACCAACAACCATCTTCCCTCTTCCCTCCTATTTTCTTGACTTGGAGAGCCAACTTCCAACTACTCTTCCATGTGGGCTGGAGTCAACAATTCTCCCCCTCCATGCCCATATGGATGACTTACTTCTTACTTAAAGTGCATCCCGGTCAGATTCTTGCAAACTTCCAATTTGTCTCTGGTGACAACCTTGGTCATCATGTCAGAAGGATTCTTGTCCGTATGAATCTTCACTAGCTTCATCAGCTATTTTTCCATCACTTCTTGTATCCAATGATACCGGACATCAATGTACTTTGTACATGAATGGTACATGGAATTCTTGCTTAGATCAATTGCACTCTGACTATCACAATGTACCTTGTACTCTTCCTGTTGTAGGCCCAATTATTGGAGAAACCACTTTAACCACAACATTCCCTTTCTAGCATCTACGGCAACAATGTACTCTGTCTTTGTTGTAAATAAAGTAACACACTTTTGTAGTTTGGATTGCCATGAAACAGCTCTCCCTACAAAAGTGAATAAAAATCCTAATGTAGACTTTCTACCATCAAGATCACCCGCCATATTGGCATTTGTAAAACCCTCCAAAATAGGTTTAGCTCCCCCAAAACATAGACACATCTTTGAAGTTCCCTTCAAGTACCGAAGAATCCATTTGACTGCCTCCCAGTGCTCCTTTCCTGGATTGGTGAGGAATCTGCTCACAATGGCAACTGCGTGAGCTAGATCTGGCCGGGTACACTTCATTGCATACATCAAACTTCTTACTACGGAAGAATAAGGGATTGAATCGATTTCTTTCCTTTCAGAGCTGGTTGTGGGACGCGAATGCTTTGTTACCTTGAAATGGTTGGCCAGTGGTGTGCTGACTGGCTTGGCATCTTTCATGTTGAACCTTTCAATCACCCGTTCAACATATTTCTCCTGTGAAAGCCATATCTTCTTGGCTTTCCTATCACGAACAATCTTCATGCTCAAAATCTGTTGTGTTAGGCTTAAATACTTTATGTCAAAATATTACGACAAATCCTTTTTCAACTTGTTGATCATAGCAATATTATGTCCGATGATCAGCATATCATCAACATACAACAGTAGGATGATGAAGTTTCCATGTGAAAATCTTCGAAAATATACACACTGGTTTGCTACCGTTCTTGTGTACTTGTGATCCACCATGAATGAATCAAACTTCTTATACCATTGTCTTGGTGCCTGCTTCAAGCCGTAGAGACTCTTCTTCAGTTTGGAGACTAGATTATGTTTCCCTTTGATTTCAAATCCTTCTGGTTGCTCCATATAGATCTCTTCCTCCAAATCACCATGGAGAAAGGCAGTCTTGACATCCATCTGTTCTATCTCCAAATTCAAGCGAGCTGCTAATCCCAAAGCTACTTGAATGGAAGTCATCTTCACAACTGGAGAGAAGATCTCATCAAAATCAATTCCCTTCTTCTGTCCAAAACCTTTGACCACCAAGCGAGCTTTACGCTATAATATTTTACGGTTGCCATATTTCTTCAATTTGTACACCTATTTGTTTTTTCAATGCCTTCCTGCCCTTTAGAAGTGAAACAAGCTCATAAGTGTGGTTCTTCTGCAAAGAACTCATCTCCTCCTTCATGGCTTACATCCAGCAATCTTTCTCTATATGAATTTTTGCTTTTGAAAAACTCTCAGGCTCTCCTTCATCAGTAATCAGAATATACTGAGAAATGTGATATTTGGTTAATAGCACGACAGCTCTTCTAGATCTTCGTAACTGAGGCCCAGTTGCCTCTGGTTGAGGGGGTTGCTCTCCTTGCTCAACATCCTCTTCATCCGAGTCTTCATCTCTTTCCTCTTGATCCTCAATTTCTGGCATAGGATCCTGCAATTCTGGCACTTCTTGTTGCACATCATCACATTTAGCATTTTGTGATGGCTCGGGAGATGGGAACAAGTCTGGAATGATGACATCTCTAGACATTGCAGACTTCTCAAAATCTGCTACTGTCTGGTCTTCCTGGAACACAACATCTCTGCTTCTGAACATCTTCTTGTTCACTGGGTCCCACAACTTATATCCAAATGTTGCATTTGAGTAGCCCACAAATATGTATGGAGTGGACTGGTCATCAAGCTTCTATCTGTTTTCCTTGGAGATGTGTGTGAACACCTTACACCCGAAGACTCTTAAGTGAGAATATGATACCTTTCTTCTAAACTAGATTTCCTCAGGTATCGCAAAATTCAATGGGACTGAACGCGACCTAAATAGGCTATATGGGCGGCTTTAGCCCAAAATGACTTTGGCAAATTTGCCATTCTGAGCATGCATCTGACTCTTTCAATAATAGTGCAATTCATCCTCTCTGCTACACCATTGGGTTGTAGGGTACCGAGAACTGTTGTCTCGTGCCGAATACCTTTGTTGGCACAATATGCTTCAGAAGTTTTGGAAGTGTACTCGCCACCATTGTTTGTGCGAAGACACTTTAACTTCTTCCCAGTCTCTCTTTCCACCATTGCATGAAACTCTTGAAAGTACTAGAATACCTCATCCTTTGTCTTCAGGAAATACACCCACAACTTCCTTGATGCATCATCAATGAAGGTCAGAAAATACTTGCGGCTGCCAAGTGACTCCACTTCGATTAGGCCACAAACATTCGAGTATACTATATTAAGCACTTCTATTTTCCTCTTGCTCATTGAACTGAATGATACTCAATGCTGCTTGCCATAAAGGCAATGATCACCCAGCTTCAAGGCATTCCCTTTGGATAAGGGTATCTTGGATTCTTTTGCCAACAAATGTAATCCCTTCTCGCTCATGTGAGCCAGTCTTCTGTGCCATAAGTCTGGTGACTTCTTGTCATCTGCTGTATTAAGACTTCCCAGACAGATCTTTGTTTGAGTCTTGCACAATGTTGAAGGCATCTCTCCTCTAGCAATTATCAAAGCTTCTCCTGTCAGTTTCCAACGGCCATTTTTTAATGTACTTGTATAGCCCTGTCGGTCTAGGGTGCTTCCGGAGATAAGATTAAGGCGCAAATCTGGAACATGCCTCATATCTTTGAGAACCATCTTGTGTCTGACATTAGTTTGAATACTGATGTCTCCAATTCCCACAATCTTCGAATAGCTAGAATTTCCCAGTCAAACAGTGCGAAAATCTCCAGTGTTGTACAAGCTAAAGAGGTCTTTGTGGGAAGTGGCATGATAGGATGTAGCTGTGTCTATCACCCATTTTGTACAGCTGTGGTCAGCCACGTGAAGGCAATCCTCTTCTTTACCAACTGCAAGAAGTATTTCATCAGTTATTGTGGTTGTCGTGTTCTCATATCCCTTTGGCTTACTGCTTTGGCGTTTATCTTTCCGGTTTGGGCAGTTCCCCTTTATGTGACCCTCCTGGCCATAGTGAAAGCAAGTGAAGCTAGAGTTACCTTGACTTTTACTGTCTCTGGATTTACTCATGTTGTTCCATTTGCCTCTACTCTTGCTTCTTTCTCTGCCTCTGCCTCTATCTTTGCCTCTATATTTTTGTGACAAGAGCATGGTACTGATTACCTCTTATGTCTTTCCTCATTGTCACTTCGTTGTACATGGCATCTGTGACCATGCTCATGGTCAGCTTCCCCTCTGGTGTAGAGTTGCTGAGAAAAACCACCAATGTCTCCTAGCTGTCTGGTAAAGAACTAAGCAGTAGAATGGCTTGCATTTCATCGTCTAAGGGAATCTTGACTGTTGCAAGTTGATTCACTAGATTCATGAATTAACTGGTGTGCTCGATGACAGACACACCATTCTTCAACTTTAGATTTACAAGCTTTCTCATCACCAAGGCTTTATTTCGGGCGGTCTTTGACTGGGACATTCCTTCTAATATTGTCCAAAGGACATGTGCATCTGTCTCCTACGTAACACGGTGGAACACACTATGGTCTATCCATTGTCTGATACAACCGACAATTTTCTGGTTCATCTTTATCCAGTCTTTATCCTTCATTTCTTTCAGCTTAACTCCTTTTAGAGCAATAGGGTCAAACAAGTCTTTATAACATAGGATGCCTTCCATTCGCAACTTCTAGATTGCATAATTGGAAGGATTCAACTTGATCATGGATCCTGAAGTTGATGTGGATTTCTCTATCGTCTACTTTTTTTTTACAAAAATTCTGAATAAAAAATCCGACTGTACAGATCTCTCCGGAATACTCCAAATAGTTGGAAACAACTATTGAATTGCTAAAATCAGACTTCAAATGGCTCATATCTAGCTAAAATAAGTTCAAAGGTTCAAATCTGTGGATGTACTATAGCCGCATAGCACGGGATAACTCGTCCGCCTCTGGATCGGGTTTGGTCAGCCCAATTGGTTGAGTGGTCAACCCGGTTGACGTAGACGACACGCAGCAGACATGTGGGGCGACACATGGCAGATGCGTGGGGCTGACGTGGCAAACGCGTAGCGTTGACGTGGATTGCCCAGATGGTGTGTGCGTGGCGGTGACGTCACGCACACGCGTGCACCACTCTCCTTCTTCCTTCTGCCGCGTGTTGGTGCTGTCAACGGCGCGTGTGGCGCGTGTTTGAGAGTAGGCCTCACGCGCTTTATTCAGACAGAATGTGAGAGCGCGTAGGGCCTCTTCTTGGGCTCAGCTTTGCAGTTCTGGACTCCTCTCGATGAGAGCTTCCTCCTGGTATGCTCAAAAGTCAATTTCGACCAACTTGATTTTTGGGCAATTTTGAAAAACACACCCAATTTTTCCGAAAATCAACCAACGCGGTTCTGATACCACTTTTTAGGATTAATGCACAGCAAAAATCAATCACACACAATAACACAAGAGATTTACATGGTTCGGCAATTGCCTACATCCACGGGAGAGATATCCACTATAGAATTTCCCGAAGGGAGTTACAACACTCACACCTCACTCTCTCTCTATAGCACTCTTACTCAAACACACTATAGACACTTGTCTGTTTTGTGCTTGGTTGTGGACCAAACACTTGTGTTTTTGCTTCTAAGGGAAGAGGGTGGCTTGTTTGCCATACCCTCAACCCACCGGCTAAGGCTTGAAGCCATCGGCCTTGTTTTCTTTCCATCGGCCAACAATATTGGCCGATCGGCACTATATTTGGTCGGCCGGCACTTATGTTGGTCGATCGGCCATTTTTGATGGCCAAACCCTGTTCATCTACTTTATGCAGATATTTTGTGCCAGCTGGCACAGCTGGCATCCACAATTAACCCACTCTATGCAGATATGGAGGGATTTGCCCTTTGCTTAGCTTCTCCAAGAAGCTTTGCAAATTGGATTTCTATAAGAGGGGAGGCCCTCCTCCCTTCTCAAAGGTTCTAAAATTAGGGTTAGAAGAAGTTGTATCTCTTTATCTCTATATGTCCCTATCTCTATCATTTGTGTGTATTTGTGACCTAAAGTGATTTTTGTTCACACTATTGCACACAAACACCTAGCATTACACCATCCTTGGTTGCTGAGGTTCTAAGGAGTTGTTGTTAGGGTTCTTGGAGTGGTTTTCATCAGAGAAAGGTGCTGGTGTTGTGTTCTTGAAGGTGTTCTTCAAGGGTGAGCATTCTTGCTTTAGATACCCCATTCTTGGTTAGGCTTTTAGCCCTTCTTGCTTATTGTTTTAAGCTTAGCTATTAACTGATAAAAGTTCTCTTTTTACTTTCTTTTGAACTTTGTTTAAGGTCATTTTGAGGTTTGGGGTTGTTTACCCCCTACAAGGCCTTGTGAGGCCTTGTTTTAGGCCATCCTTTTTGGCCCTTGCTTTTAGCTTTGTATGGCCTCTCTACCACTGAATTCCAGAGGATTTTCAGTGGTGGAGAGGTGGTTTTGGTGTCTTAAATAGAAGAGGGTCATCTCCTCTCCTTGTTATATTGAATACTAGCATAAGTGGCTTATGTTGGTGGCTTGTATGCCTAGCTTGTTTTAGCTTCATTTCAGTAAGTATTTGGTGTTGTTTTTCCATGTTTTACCTCTTTTTAAAGTTGGTTTAGTGGTCTCTTGCATGCACCATATACTTACCTTGCAATCCCCTCATTTGCCTTAACATGTATCTAGCATTTAGACTACCATGCTTGCATGTTTTGGCTCAACTCCATGAAGCTTCTAGCCTTGTTTTAACATGCTTGAGCTCTGTTTTTCATTTTTTTGGTCATGCTTACATTATTTTGTATAGCTACCAAGCAATCTAGCTTGTTAGCTTTGGGTGTTTGAGTCACTAGCATGCTCTATTCGGATCATTTCAGTGGTTTGGCATCACTTGTAATATTATTTCAGTCCATATAGTATGCTCATGTACTTGCATTTGTCACTCCTTTAATACTTTAAAGGGTTTGTGTTTTATGCCTCATGAACGTGTCATTGTGTATGCCACCATGCTTAGGTCTTTGGGATGCCATCTAAGTGAGTGTTTTAGGCTTACTTTAACATGCTTGAGCTATGTTTTTCATTGCTTAAATCATGACATGTTTGGTTTTGATAGGTGTAGTGTAACACCCTCTTTGGTAGCCTTGCATGCCTCATGTTTTGGCGTTGTGTTCTAGCTTGTGTTGGCTAGTTTCAAGCTTTCTTTTGGTCTTGTTTAGACCTGCCTTGGGACTATTTTAGGTCCTCTTGTCCCTTTGGGGCTTGCTTTGTATAGCCATTGTTTGAACCCTTTGGCTAGTTTCAAGCTTTAAGCTTTCTTGCATGCTTTGCTTATGTACTTTGGTCGGTTTGGCACCTCTCCTAACATGATTTCAGAGCTTAACATGTTTGTCACATGTCCATGTTTATCCTCTCCTAAGTGTTCTTAAGAGTTATTATACTATGCTTAAGTGTTAGGCCAATTGGCATGCATGTTTGTATGTGTTTTTGTCCTCATTTCCATTGCATTTTGGCCACTGATTTGGACCTATTTGAGAGCTGTCCATTTCAGTTTAAGACCATTATCGCATGTTGTTGCATGCTTGCCTTGCATGTTGTTGCATACTTGGCCTATTGCATGTTGTCGCATGCTTGAGTTATATCGTATTTGGCATGCCCCATTTGTTAAGTTGTTTTACAAGTTTGCATGTATTGTCTCTTGCATGTTGTTGCATGCTTGCCCCACATGTTGTTACATGCTTGCCTTTCCTTGAATGTTGTCACATGCCTTGCATGTTTGCATGCTTGTTTAGGTTGCATTGTATTTGGCATGCTTATTAACATTAGCCTTGTATGGCATTGTCCTTGACATGCTTCATGTTGCATTAGTTTTGCTTGTATGATTGCATCCCTTGCCTCTTGATCAACCATGATAGAGGTTGGGGCCCCTTATATGTTTATGTGCATTTCATTTGATATAAATTACACATTCGGCTCCTTTGGCCATCATGCATTGAAATGCGTGATTAGTGGCCCCAGGGTCGAAAACTATACTCCCTTGAGTTCATAATATGATAGGGAGGGTGGTCGTGCAAACATTGTCTTGTAAATGTATTGCCATGCTCTGTTTGTCCTCTGCTACAGCAACACAGCATTCTGCAGAAAGATATGGCCAGTCGGCCATCTTCAGTGCCGGTCGGCTAAACATTGTTGGCCGAGAGCCTTACATTTGGTCGATGACCAAATTGCCATGGCTGATGGCCCTATCTCTTGGCTGATAGACTCTCAGAAAGTCCCCAAGGTGGTTCAGAAGTGTCACAAAAGTTGGCACAGTTTTCAGAGGTATAGAGCAGTGTAAATAGAGGCAACATGTGACATGGCGATGGATTTCCGAGCGAAGCCGTCCGAGCACGCATGCATCCCTCTTCCCGAGGCCGTTTTTACTGTTTTCATAGCTTAATTGATTTTCTTAATTAGTTAAGTGTTGTGTAATAATTAATTAGCTTGTTAGTTAGTTAATTATGTAATTTGTATTATTCTTTCGGTCCCTCCGTCGAGAGGGCGCAATTGTGTAATAAGTGTGCGTGTGTGTGATGCATGTCTTCCAACCTCCACTTCTTTCTTCTTTTTACTTAACTGCTTACGATGGTTAGTTCTAGGACATGTTTCAATTATCATCCTTATGCTAGGCATGTTTGCATCATTCATCTGTATTGCATGCACTGGGCTCAGCGCATCATACTAACTGCATTGTATTTCAATTCTAAGTTGAATACATGTATCAAGTATTGCATTTCATATGCCATCTTAGAATAGCCGAGCCTATTTCTAGTTGCATTCTGCATGTGTTGCATTAGCCATCTTAACATGAGCTAGGATCATTCATGATTACTAACTAGTTCATTGTCTTGGCTCGGAATACACTGTAAGTGTTTATGCTTTAGCATCTCGCATGTATGTGAGTGTTAACATGACAGCATGCTTGCCATGAGGCTATGTGAATGCTTGTGGATGAAGGTTGGATTACTTGAATTGGGACAATTCATTGAAATTCGTGTTTTAGCCTACTTGTGAGTAGCAAACTTCAAACCATTTCCAAACAAACGGATATGCGATGCTTTGTTCCAAACTAGGCGACCCAGTCTATACTTGTGTGTTGTGCACATCACATAGTAAATTCTAGCTAATTAACCGGAATAAGAACGCATGTATTTTGAAAAACAAGATATCATGTTTAGTACAGGCCGATCTTCGGATCAAGCGAGCGGGGGTGCTCATAGATGACCTTCCCCAATCGTATCCAAGTTCCCGAACCGAGGCAACTTTGGTGATGACGGACACGTGGCCTTAGGCAATGAGTTAGCGTTTCCTAAATTTCCCCCCAAACAAAATATTTAGGTGGCGACTCTATATCTGGAAAAATAGTCCATGTTTGGCACTTCTTTCTTAAAAATCAGTTTTCCAAAATGATTTGCCGGATTTGGACTATTTGGTGATTTATTGGTCTTGCATTGCACTTTACGGGATTAGATTCAGAACCGTGACATTTGAGTCCGAACTGCAGAAGCATGAGGCCCTCGGGGCGCGTCTACACACACACTCTGTGTTTTTCCTTGTACTTAGACCCTTCTCCTCACCTCAATTTATACACAACTGAGGGAATACAAAGTCAAAAACAAAGTTATTGGCTTGTGTAGACACCCCATTTTTGACCGTCCTCAAGACTTGGATGTCATCATTTGAACACGTGATGATTATGCTCTCTCATGTTCGTTTTGAGTCCCTAAAGGTCTTGGCTAAGCGCCTTGCCTTAGAGCCTCTAATCTTGTCTATTTTGTGCTTGGTTGTGGGCTAAGAGCTTGTTGCTTCACTTCTAGAGGAGAGGGTGACCTGTCAGCCATCCCCTTAGCCTGCCAGCCACCAGTGGTGGCTGGTCAACTATGTTGATGACCGGTCGGCTATATTAATGGTCAGTTGACCACTGATGATGGCCGACAACCATTTTTCTCCTTTTTCAGATCTTTATTTGCCAGCTGTTGTTCACTGATGCTCATCTCCATACACGTGTATGGAGGGATGAATACTAGCCTTTAGCTTGATTTTCTATATAAGAGGGTTCTCTTCCCTCTTTTGAGGGGTTACACAATTTGGAGCAAATTTCTCTCTCTCTCTTTCTCTCTCTCTCTCTCTCTCTCTCTCTCTCTCTCTCTCTCTCTCCTCTTCTTGTTTTATGCTTGAAAGTGAGAATTCTCTACACTTTTGCACTAAAACCCTTAACCAAAGATCTTCATCTCGGAGCTAAAGTTCTTTAAGGCTTGGTTTGAGGCTCTAAGGGTGGTTTAAGCTCAGAATTGTGACTGATTTTGTGTTGTGCTTCAAGAGGTAAGGGACTTGCCCTGCAAGCTTTGTTTTAGTTGCTTGTTTTGCCATCTTTTTACACTGTTTTGACTTGGTTTTTCAACCTTTTTCAACCATAAAAAACTTTGTTTTTAAGGTTTCAAAATGGTGGTTGTCTTGGTGAGTTAGGGGGTTGTCTCCTCTTTTTGCTCTTTGGCTTGTGAAGCCTTTTGTGCCATTTCTTTCCACCATTAAATCAAACTTTTTGGGCCTTTAAACCACTAAAATTCAAAGTTATTTCGGTGGTAAAAAGTATGTTTTGATGTCCACAAATGGAGGGGTTAGCCTCCCCTCCTTGTGCCTCTCTTGCATGCCTAGTTAGCTTCACATGTTAGCTTGATTTTGTAGTTTGTATTAGCTTAGTCCAAGCATGTTTTAGGCTCTGTTTTTGCATGTTTCAACTCTGTTTTGCGTTGCTTGGAGCATTTGTCGCTTGTTTTTTGTACTTGTAGTGCAATTGTGCTTACTAGTCTAGCATGTTAAATGGTTTAGCCTATTTTTGTAGCATGTGTTAGCTTAACTTCAAGTTGTTTTAGCTACTATTTTGTCCTACTTTAACTCTGTTTTGGGTTGGTTAAGTCCTTCGAGACTTGTATTGCATGCCTGTAGTGTAATGGTTTTCACTAGCTCATTGTTTTGAGGCTTTAAGCATGAAGTGTTTGAGTGGCTTGCATGTTATGGCATCATTTTACATATGATTTCAATGTATATAGCTTTGTCACACTCTCACTTATTTCACTCTTTCTTTTCTTTTGAGAGTTGTGTTTTGAGTCTTGTTTGCAAGCTAACATGTGAGCATGTTTTTCTAGCCGTTTGTGCCTCAATCTCAATATGTTTTAGCCACTATTTTGGCATGTTTTAACTTTGTCTAGAGTTGGTTTGGTCAATTGATCTTTTTGTTGCATGCTTATAGTGTTGTAATCTTCACTAGTTTGATGCTTTAGGCTCTTAAGCATCACTTGCATGAGTTGCTTGCATGATTTAGTGTCTTTTTGCATGCTATTTCAGCACTGAAATATCTGCAACCTCCCTCTATTCTTCACTTTTTACTTTGTTTTGAAAATGGTCTTGAGCCCCTTGTTGGCTTGAGTGTGGCATTGAGGCTCTCATGCCTAATGGTTTTAATCCTCTCTTGAGGGTTTGTACTAACCAGCAGCATGAGGCCTCTTTCATGCTCAAGGTGCTTGTGGCTTAAGCCCTCTTTCCAATTAGAGGACTCTCACTTTGGACTTAATCGGTTAAAGGACTAATTGGTATTCTAAAATATGTAAACAGAATGAACCAAGTAAAACTTGAGCAAGATAAGCATGTTGTGTTGCATTGCATGTGTTTGGATCGGAAGTTAATCCAAACACAAGGAAAATGGGACGTTTCGTAGTCAAAGTGATGAAATGTGTCATTTTTCTTGGTCATCGTCACCCTTGATCATTCGTGATAGGGTGGTGGTCCTTCGAGTCTTATTTGTGCATTCATTAAGCTTGTACAAACTTGGTTTTCTAGCCATCATGCATTGAAAATGCTTGGTTGATGGCATGAGAACCAAGAGCTACACTCCTTTGAGCTTGAGAAATGATAAGGTGTGTAGCAGTACACATATTCCTTGAAAATGCTTTGTTTTGCCTCTATTACTCTTCGTTGCAGCAAAAGTAGAAGTCCAGAAAATAGGGGTGGCCAACCAGCCACTTGCAGTAGCCGACCGGTCAATTAAGGTGGCCGACAGCCACTTTTTGTAGCCGACCGGGCACCAGTGAATTTTTGTGTAAATGTGTTCCTGTGTTAGAGCAAAGGCAATCTGGAAGTTGGTGCAATTTTCTAAGATCAAATGAGTGCAAACAGAGGCATCCGATGGCAAGGCAAGAGCATTTTCAGAAGGAAGCAATCGAGCATGCATGCATCCCTCGTCCTTCGAGGCCATTTAAATTGCTTTACTAGTTAGTTAGCGTAGCTAATCATTCAATTCATTTTTTTAATATTTTAATTAGCTTAGCATAGCTAGTTATTCAATTGTGTTGTAATAATTAATTAGCTAGAATAGTTAATTAGTTGTTTTGTAATAATTAGCTTAGCTTAGTGTAGCTTAGCTTATTCATTCGGACCGTCCTTCGTGAGGGCATAATGTTGTAAAAAGCGTGCATGTGTGTGTGCATATCTTCCAACCCCATGTCTCTCCTTTTTATTTATCCGCTTTCGATGGTTAGATTAAGGCACATTTTGATTAGCATACCTTATGCTTTCATGTTTGCATCATTCATTTGTCTTGCATGCACTGAGGCTTGGCGCATCATACAAACTGCATTGTATTTCAATACACTTCTTTGAATACGTGTTTATCATATGTTATCAAATTGAATCATAGGCCATGATTAGGAAGCCGAGCCTATTTAATTACATTATTGCACGTGTTGCATTAGGTATCTAACATAGTTAGGATTATGCATTGTTTCTAACTAGCTTTTGTTTTGGCTTAGAGTACTTTGTGAGTCTTTATGCTTTAGCATACTTCCATGAGTGTGAGTGTTGCCATGTTTCGCATGCTTGCCATGAGGCTATGTGCTTAAGTGATTCACTACATGAATGCTTGTGGATGAAGGCTTTGTTACTTGAATTCGAACAATTCAACAAATGTAAGTTCTAAGCCCACTTTGTGAAGTGGCAAATCATGTTTTAAGCCCATCTGAGGTGGCAAATCCGCATTTTCTAAGCCCACTTGAGGGTGGCAAATTCAAACCATTTTTCGAAAACAAACATGAGTTGATTTGTTCCAAGTCTTGCGACTTAGTCTATACTTGTATGTGTGCGTCACATAGTAAAGTTAGATAATAACCGAACAAGAACACATGTGTTTATAAAACAACATATCATGATAGTAGAGGCTGATCTTTGATCGGGCAAGCAGGGGTGCTCATTTCAGGACCTTCCCCTCTCGTACCCAAGTTCCCAAGCCGGGGCAACTTTGGTGATGATGGACACGTGGCCTTTGGCATGAGTCAGGGTTTCCTAAATTTTCCAAAAACAAAATATTTAGGTGGCGACTTTGTAATCTGGCAAAACAGTCCAGTTTTTGGCATTATTTGATTCAAAATCTGATTTCCCAAAATGATTTGCCGGATTAGACTCTTTGGTGTTTATCAGTTTCACATTGCACTCTGTGAAATTAGATTCAGAACCATGATAGGAGTCCCAACTGTAGGACCAATTCGAGCTCTCCGAAAGGGGGGCACGAAGAAAGTCGAGCTACAATTTCTGGCGACTCTGCTGGAGATTTAGAGAATTTGACTCGAACTCATGATATGTTGTTTTACTTACACTTATGTGTTTCTTTGCATTTACATTTGCATTGGTGGGCCTAAGTCACAATGTTTGCCATCTGTTATTCGTGAGCGGTTTGCAGGAGGCTTGCTTGGAAAAACGTGCAGTAAGGCTGACCGGTTGCAGGCGCTACCACAATGGGAACACAAACCTTGGATCTGGACTACAGTTGTACTGTTTGATCCTCCTTTCACTTCTCGGTGTTAGGAGCGAGAGGTATATTAGGTGGTCTTACTGAGGCACCCTTTTGACCAATTGACCTTGTTCCATATCGGAAGCCATACAGACTGTTCCAAACTAGGACAGGTTGCTCACCCGAATGCAGGATTGTTTGAAATCACATGTTTACGTAGTGAACCCCTAGCTCCTGACGAAACTAGGACAGGGAAACCCTACCCCCCCTCATAGGGGTGTTTTGGCTCTCACTTAACTGGTATGTACTTTACAGTAAAACTGTACAGGGATGTGCATATCAGTTGCCAAGTTGGCATCTGTTTTGGGGCAGAATTCAGTAGAGAGCATAGTCATTCAGTTGTGATCATATCCGTTCTAGTGAAATTGGGCTGAGATGCCGTCTGTTTTTTTTTTTTTCTTTTGCAAGATAGTCCTGGAACCATAGCTTCAGAAGGCTCCAATATCCCCCGGGTACTCTGGACTTGTATCGATAGACTTTGCCTAGTCGGAATTGGTTCAGAAGCAACCTGTGTTTACCTCACCCCCACCGGTTACAAGACGAAGGAGGTTCAGGTAGAATTTACGATGCAGTTTCTGGATCACACCTCGGTTCACGAGTCTAGTTTGGTGCAGGAGCAGGTTTTACGCATTTAGCTCAGCACGAGATCAATATCCCCCAACCAGTGTGGAAGAACAAATACAGCACCTACAACAGACAATCAAGGCACTACAGCAGGACGCAGTCCGTCAGGCTGAAGTCATGGCTCATTAGGCCGAAGTGATAACCTGGCTACAACAACAACAACCACAGCCGATCACGGCTTCTGCATCTCATACACCTCCCACGAGTAACCCGATAGCCGGAGCCACTGCCCATACTGCAAATGTCTAAGAGACTCAAGGCAATCCGGCAGAGCCAATCCCAGAATAGGCCACGAAAGCTCCTGTCTATCAAACCGAAGCTTCGTTTGAATTTGAGGTTGACCCAATTGCACTTAAGGTCAATAAATTGGAGAAGTTATTCAAACGAGTACAAGGAGTGAACTCCATCACGGATTTAGAAGACGGGTATACTGAATCTGTAGTTACTTTATCGGAGCGGTTTAAAATGCTGCATATCGACCACTTCAATGGTTCTGGAGACCCAATGGTGCATCTCCGCCTGTTTTCTGATATCCTAAGGCCAATGGGTTTCACCCTAGCCCAGAAGTTGTCTCTCTTCGGCCGAACCATGTCTGGGATAGCCGTAATCTGGTATGCTAAATTTGAGAACTCTATGAAACAAAACTGTGAAGAGATGGCTGAGGCCTTTATTGCTCATTACTCCTACAACAAACAGATCGAGGTCACAACTCGTGATCTCAAAGTCACCTGCCAAGAGCCAAATGAGGGTTTCTCAGAGTTCTTGACGAGATGGAGAGCAAAGGCCTCAATGATGACTACAAGGCCTTTTGACAAAGATCGGATCAGGATGATTGTTCGGAATCTGCATGGCAAGTTGCTTCAAAAGATGATCGTTCTACCTCTGTTTACCTTTCCAGACCTTCATGAAATGGGGGTTCAAATTGAGGATGCCCTCAGACAAGGGATCTTTGTGGAAGATAATGAGCCTTTGAAGAAGAACGTTGTTCGTAATTCCAATGCTACTACTGATGGTAGCAGAGTTGCAAAATGCTCAGAAGTAGACACTATCACCACTTCCCTCGATGGCCAAAAACCAACTACGTCAACTCGGCCCCAAGCTCGAAATCTCCATCCACTTTACGTGAGTCTCTCTCAAGCTTTGAAAATACTGTGAGAAGAAGGGTACCTTGAACTCCTAGAACCCCAACCCCTTCCAAATCCTCTTCCACAAAGATATGACCTAGCTAAATACTGTATCTATCATCAACAACATGATCATGATACGAACTGTTGCATCCGCCTCCGTCATAAGATTCGGGATCTTATTGACGAAGAGACCATAGCTCCACCTAAAGGACCTCAGGCTAGTACTGACCCGTCACCTCTCCATCTCAATCTAATCCATACACTCCCATCCATCTACGGCCCAGCATATACATCACCACAGTCTAGTTGCCCAAGCCTGAGGTGTTCATTCCAAAAAGTATTGACCCGTGCATGATGGATGCACTCGAACCCCAATCATCTCAAACCCCTGAACCCACTACTTCTAAGCTGATGAGAATGATTGAAGATCTTCAGAGAACTGTGGCAGATTTGGTCTTTGGGATATCGGCTCTATCATCGCCCATATCACATGCCAGAAATTTGATGCCAAAAGGCTCCCCAATTTTGGGGCAAGCTGTGGCTGAAAGTGGCCAACCTAAAGCTATCTCAAGTCTGGACAATGATATATCGACAACAACCGGGCTCCGCTCTGATATAGCGACCCAATCCCTTGGCAAAGTGGAGGCAAGTGATAAAAACAAGGTAAGGGCAGGCATTGGTCCCTATGAACATCTTTAATGGGTTGTTGAGGCTTTGAAAGCTGAAAGACTGACCAAATAGCAAGTGCTCGTACTTGTTGCAAAAACTGTGGATAACACTTTTGTCGCTTAGGATGAGAGCATTCTGAATCAAGGGGCAAGCCGGAAAAAGAGATGTTGTACCAGAAATGCCCCTTTCAGCTCCGATCTTACACTCGAAAGAGATCATCAAACTCAGTCAACACCTGCCAACCCCTTTGCCAGTACATCCAACATATCCAATCCAACTCCACAAACCTTGAGTCACCAACCCCGAGGCCAGAGGGTCTTCGCCCCGCGTTATATGACCTTGTCCAAAGCTCTCCAAATCCTTATAGGACAAGGCCATCTCAAACCCCTTGAGCCTCGGCCTCTCCTGAATCCCCTTCCAGCTAAGCATGATGCTACCAAGTACTGTGCCTTCCATCAATAAACCGGTCATGGCACTGACAGTTGCTTTCGCCTTCGCCATGAAATACAAGATTTAATTAATAACGAGGTCATCATCGCACCAAGTCCTGCAAAGTCTATCGGCATTGGATCAGTGAACTTGGGGGGATAATGTGATTATGTGATCGGAGGATGAACCACCTACTGATGGTGCTTAATTTACTCCAGATGTTGTGGATGGCATGTACTATTTTGAGCAATTTGCAAAGACTGGTTATTTTACTTTCTAACTTGGGTATTGAGTCGGTTCTGTTGTGTTGTATTAAGTCTGTCTTGTTGTATTGAGTCAGTCATGTTGTGTTAGAGTCAGGTGATCTCGGGGGTGTTACCTCGGGCGTCACTTTCTTGTTTTGTGTTTGTCTTTTACACTCTTTCTTTTGAATGAAACGACGCTTTTCACCTACTTTTTTGTGCCTTGAAATCATTGCATTGACCTAAGTTTTTCAAAACTTTTTGAACACTACGATGAAAACAAAGAGGAAGAAATTCCTTAGGATTTGCAAAAATTTGACCAACTAAGAGAAAGAGAGGCATGCTAAGCCCTTGATGAATGAGATCGTGTTTGTTAATGTGAGTACTAAGAAGGATCCTGGCTTGACCGAGATTGGTTCTCATTGTCTTCAGAGTGAGCGACTAGTCGCTTTCTTAAAAGATTTCGAAAAATGTTTTGCGTGGTCTCATGAAGACATGTATGGAATTGATCTTGAGATTATGCAGCATATGATCGCTCTCAGCCTCAAGACCCGACCCCTTTTGCTTTTAGACTTTGAACCTTGACTCAAAATGTTCAAACGATCAATCACAATATAAGGCTTGTATGGCCGAATCGGAAGTAACCCTTGAACTAGGGGCAAGAAGGTCAGATCAAAAAGGTCAAATGTCATCAAAGAAAGCTTGCAAAGCTAGATCAGAAGCAGCCCTTGAACTAGGGGCAAAAATGTCTAATGTGCTCAAAGATTCAAAGGATGGGTCATTCCGCAAACCAATGAAGACTGGCAAAAAAGCCAAATTCCAGAATCCGAAAGAAGAAAATTTTTGCTGAAAGGACAATCGAGTTCCTATCCACAACACTATAGCCAAATTCAGACCCAATTAGATGAACTCCTACATCATCGCGAACATCAGCCATTTTCCTGGATTTAGAAGGCTTAGATATCCTATGGCCAATCAACATGGACAAAGTTAAAATTTTTTTTTTTTTTTTAATCCTTGAGAGGCTCATTGGGCTGAAAACCCGGAAGGGCGACCCAAGCAAAAGTTAGAGCAGAGAAAAAGAAGAAAAAGAACAAAAAGAACAAAAATGAAAAAATGAAGAAAATGAAAGGAAGAAAAAGAAAAAAGAAGAAAAGAAAAGAAAAAGAAATGAAAAGAAAAGAAAAACAGAGCTTGCAAGGTTGAAAACCCAGAAGGGCGGCCTTGGCAAAAGTTAGAGCACAAAAGGAGAGTGTCAACAATCGAGTGAACCTCAACCCGGAACTACGTACAGCCTGATTCTTGTCTTTGGGATACGTAGGCAACTTCATCCTGAAGTTCGGCCCCAATGCTTTTCAGCTTGCTTGGCTCATCCATGTTGATTGGCCTATCCTTGTTCAACTCGGCTATCCTATCTATGTCAAATTGGCTTGTCTTCATTCAAAATTGATTGTCCTATTCCGTTACAAGATTCAGCTGTAAGATAATTCAAGTTCAGATCTGAAGTTGTGCATCTCAAGAGTAAATTCTATGTTAGTCGAGCAGTGGCCATTTGCAAAAATAGTTTTGAGGATTATTTTTAATGAGGTTGACTAGTTTTCTCGAAAATTATTCCATTTTTCCAAAACTGGACCATTTCTTGGACCAAAGAAAGGAAAATTTTTAGTGATCACAACTTGGTTTGTATGATTTCAAATCAGAAAGTCGAAAAAGTATGTTAATCAAACTCTCATATTGGTCAAAATGATGAACTAGGGGCATAGTTGAGTCAAGTTTTCTGTCTTTTCCCCATTATCAATGTACTTGCCAGAAAGGGCACAACTGAAGTTAGTAGCAGAGGCCAAAAGACTTTCTTATCCTCCAAGCAGGGAGGTATCAAGCCAAGTACGAAGCACAAGTTGGAATGGAGTAGGATATTCCACTCCCTCATCTGGACAGGTTTGATCACATTCAAACTGGCCAAGGTCATCATCAACTGATGTCAGTTGCGGATCTACTGCACATCCAGTCACATCACAACCCCTCTATGGGAAAGCTCACTAGTTGTGAGTGGAAGAATGAGAATCTAGTTGAATACTATGGGTAAGAGCCCACAACTTCCTGTTTATCCATCAACCACCCCGGGGAGGGATAAAAAATAAGAGAGATTAAAGAAGAGAGAGATGTGCTCTGAGAGAAAAAGTGAAGAAAGGGCTTTTAAAAGAAAAACAGATTGAGTGCCAAAGTGATGTGAGAATCACAAATGAGAAATGGCGGGAAACATTACCTAGAGAAACTGTGGACTCCCCGTCAACCGAGAGGTCTCTCGCCTTTGTAACACATTCAAGTGTTTTATTTGTTGTTTTTGTTTGTCTCGATTCTTGTTTTGAGTCGTTTCGAGTGTCGATAGATGTGTTTAGGTTGTTATACCTTTGTTTTCCTTTGTTGAGTCATTTTGACTGTGGTCAGTCGTAGACTCAATACCTGGTTAAGAACTCATTTCTCAATTTCAATTTAAAAAATAAATCGTTTTGTGCTCAGAGTCCCGTGTCATTCTCCACATATGTACAAAACAGGATTTGTTCTTTAATAAAACTGTAGGTTCAACCCAGGTCATGTGAGAACAATAGAACAAGGACCTATTTGAAGCTATATAGGTTCCAAACTGCAAAGCAAAAGAAAAGAGGGAAAATTTGGAGCATCTGAGTCTGTTTTAACATCAACAAATTCCAGGATTGCATTCTGGGTGTACCTCCTCAGGCCTTATCTTTGCTCAAAAGTATGAGTGTGCCTCTACCTTAAACTCAAGCTCAAGCCTGCTTCAAGCTAGGATGGCGATTAGAAGTGCTCTCCCTGAGTACCATTTCCTTCCAGAAGCATCTTGGCTGTGTTTGCTCTGAGTCCTAGGAGACCAACTGCGACAGTGGAAACTAGAGTTTGAATGGCTATGCCTAGAACATAAAGGTTTGAAATTTTCGAGACTAAAGTCTGGTTTAAATACCCAGGGGTTTATCCTCGACTTGAAATCTGTATGGCAGCCCCATAGATTGAGATAGCATGCGTGCGCCTCAATTCTAGATATTGAACCAACCTAGTTTGTCACCCCGTTGGAGAATAGGGAAAGTTGTGAATATTGATCGGGAAGAAAAGTGGCATCCGTGGCTTCTACATGCAGAGGTTACCCCTTGTCAGTATTTCAGAACCTTTGTACTGTGAGTTGAAGGTAAGAGTTCGAAGAACACAAGAGGAGATCCCCATTAGAGTAGAGCAGTTCATCGCCACTCGCCATATGAGGTGCATTCTAAAGTACCGCTTTGTTTGTTTATTCCATTCCCTAAACGTCATGCACTACATTGCTTGTAACATGTATCATATGGTCCCACTTATTGCATTTATTTGCAATTTGTGTTATCTTGTATCATTTATCCTTTTACGCTGAGTAGCGTTTAAGATCGTTGTCCCCCAAGGCTTATCTCAGGATGCATGGAACGTGCCCCATATTGATTTTTTTGGACCTCTTCTCACGATTTCAGCGTGGTTAGAGTGTTCTATTCCTCACACGATTTTAGCGTGTTTGGAATTTATCTCAGGATGCGTGGAATGCGCCCCTGATTGGTTTTCGTGAGAAGAGGTCCAACGTGGTTTGAGTGTTCTTTTCATCACACGATTTTAGCATGTTTGTAATTTATCTCAGGATGAGTGGAATGTGCTCCTGGTTGAGTGGTTTTCAGGAACTCTTCTTAAGATTTCAGCGTGATTTGAGTGTCCCATTCCTCACACGATTTCAGCGTGTTTGGAATTTATCTCAGGACGCGTGGAATGTGCCCATAATTGTTTTTTTCGGACCTTTTCTCACTACTTTTGCGTGGTTAGAGTGTTCTATTCCTCACATGATTTCAGCATGTTTGGAATTTATCTCAAGTTGCGTGAAACACGCCCCAGAATGATTATTTTCAAACCTCTTCTCACGATTTCAGTGTGGTTAGAGTGTTCCATTCCTCAGTTGATTTCAGCGTGTTTGGAATTTATCTCAGTACGCGTGGAATGCACCCCTAATTGTTTTTTTCGGACCTCTTCTCACGGTTTCAGCGTGTTTGGAATTTATCTCAGGTTGCATGGAACGCACCCCTAAGTAGTTATTTTCGGACCTCTTCTCACGATTTCAGCATGGTTAGAGTGTTCCATTCCTCACATGATTTTAGCGTGTTTGGAATTTATCTTAGGACGCGTGGAATGCACCCCTGATTGGTTTTCGTAGGACTTCTTCTCACGATTTCAACATGGTTTGAGTGTTCTTTTCCTCACATGATTTGAACGTGTTTGGAATTTATCATTGCTTGCGTGGAACGCACTCTTTGATTAAGTGGCTTTTAGGACTTCTTCTCACAATTTTAGCGTGATTTGAGTGTCCCATTCCTTACAGGATTTCAACGTGTTTGGAATTTATCTCAGGTTGCGTATAACGCGCCCCTGAGTAGTTGTTTTAGGACCTCTTCTCACGATTTCAGCATGATTAGAGTGTTTTTCTCCTCACACGATTTCAGCTTGTTTGGAATTTATCTCAGGACGTGTGGAACGCGCCCCTGAATGGTTTTCTCAGTACCTCTTCTCACGATTTCAGCGTGGTTTGAGTATCTCCTTCCTCACACGATTTCAGCGTGTTTGGGATTTGTTCTTCCTCCTCTTACAATTCCAGCGTGGTTGGAGTATGTCATCCTCTTCATCTACTACATTGTCCATTTCATTCATTACATCATATCCATTTTATCGCTTACATCCTTTTAATGTTAAGCTTGGTTTGGCATGTGCTCATACATTTCCTTCGTTGAAGCATGGTTTTGTGATAATGTGTATGCGCCTATTCCACTAAGAGAATTGTGGTATGAGGGTGTCGTCACCTGTTCTGTGTTAGACGCGGTCTATTTTGTGTCCATGCCTTTTCAAGGTAAAATTTTGTTCGGCCTACGTCTTATTCACTACATCCATTGCACCCATTGCTTTGTACTTTGTTTTGTTGCATTTAACATTTAGGATCACGATCTTTCCTTAGCGGATCATTCCTCACTTATATCATCCCACCCAATTACTTGTATTTTTTCTTTGAAACACGTAATTCTGCTTGTGCACACACCTATCGCACAAAGAGAATTGTGGTTTGAGGGTTCTGGCACCTTTTCTATGTTAAACATAGTTTGATTTTGCATCTCCATCTCTTTATGGCATTTGTGTGATTTTGCACTGCTTGTGGTTTGATGATTCAATTACATTGCATATCATTTGCATGGTTTCATTACACTGTATATCATTGCATTGTTTTGTTACATCATGTTTCATTTTGCATTCTGCCCCTTGAACTATGCTGGTTTGATTCCTTGCAAAAGGATATGTAGGCAACTCTCGAGTTCAACCAACTGTACTTGCATTTTGTTTGTTTGCCTAAGTCTTACGGCCTTGTCAAAATGGGTCATCTCTGAGCTTTGACATTCACTCACATCATTTCATGACTCAAAGCTCTGTCAAAGAGGGGTAACTGGAGACACCCTATGTTTGACTGCCCATAAGACTTGGGCGCTACTGATTGCTTACTTGATAGTGCAGGCTATCTTGTGCAAAGGGTTTGATTTCTTCGACAAGGAGAGTGTCAAAGCCCAAACCTCACACCCCTTTTTAGACCAAATCCTTTTGACCAAAAGATTTTAGACCTTAAAACCCTCTCTTTCAAAACATTTTTGAAAGAAGTTTCTACAATGTTCTGAGGCTCACATTTCGATAAATGTTGCATTTTTCAGTAAACTGAGCAAGGAAAAAATGGAAATGCATGAAAGAGAGGTGAAATTTTTGAAAAATCTTCCAAAACACCTTATTTAGAGGTATGGAGTAGAATAAAATGGGAGGAGAGGGAAGAAACCTAGTTTGGGGAAGAAGTTGGGCATGAACCATTAAGAGATAGTTGAGCAGCCCTTGGTAAATCAGGTCTATCCGTTTGCACACTTGGATTTCAACTATGAGGCCACCACCATTGGAAATTGGACTTCCGGTGCTTCATTTTGCACTGAAGAATCTCTTAAAGCCGTATCCGGATGAGGGAGATATGGCTGGTTGAAGGTAGGTATCAATCCGGTTGGACTGAAACTGAGTAGTCTTCACTAAAAGAGGTATATCTCTTAGCACACTTGGAATTTTGATATAAGGCTGCCACCATTGGAAAGAAGACTTCCGGAGCTACAATTTAGACTCAAGAATGACCTGAAAAGGAGTCTAGACGAAGGAGATATGCCTATTTGAAGTCAGGGCCAGGAGCCAGTTTTTGTTGTCGGCCACTGGGGGAGTGTGCCGGCCACAAATGGATATTTCCGGCCATAGGTCAGCTAGAAGTGACCCTTTTTGGGCACCATTAGTGGCTGGTTGGCCACCAATGGTGGCCGATCGGCCACAAGTGTCCCAAAAGCTCAGAATTTGTAGATATTTCTCCTCCAGCTGTTCTACACTGTGCCAGCTATCCTGTATTTAGATATTTTCGACCAAGGCTCTCTTTTTCCTATATATAGAGGCCATATCTCTCATATTGCAAGGTTATAAAATTTTAGGAACCTCTCTCTCTAAAAATACTCTCTCTCTAGATCTCTCTCTCTCTTGCCCTTTTGTGCATACAAGTAGATATACACCTCTCCTTTGCCTTGACATCCTTGATCAAAGTGGTTCATCTTTGGGCTGAGTTTGCTTAAAGCTCTCTTGGTGCTTTCTTGAGCTCTAGAAGGTGGTTTAAGCTCAGATTGTTGCTTAAGTGGTGTCTTCCCTTCAAGAGGTAAAAACTTCTCTTTGCTAGCTTAATTTCCATACCTGTTTTGCCATCTTTTGACACTATTTTTGAGCTGGTTTTCAACTTTAAAAACCTCTGTTTTTTAGTCCTAAAAATGGTGGTTTGAGCCTATTTTGTGTTAGGGGGTTGTCTCTCCCTTTTGTTTCTTAGCTTATATAGCTTTTTGTGCCATCTTTCAAGGTTTTCAAATCAAACTTTTTGGGCCTTTAAACCACTGAAATTCAAAGTTATTTCAGTGGTAAAAAGCATGTTTTGAAGTTCAAAAATGGAGGGGTTAGCCTTCCCTCCTTGTGTCTCACTTGCATGCCTAGTTTGCATTACATAGTAGCTTGATTTTGTAGCTTGTGTTAGCTTAGTTCAAGCATGTTTTAGGCTCTGTTTTTACATATTTCAACTATGTTTTGGGTTGGTTGGAGCATTTGTTGCTTGCTTTTTGTACTTGTAGTGTAATTGTGCTTACTAGTCTAGCATGTCTAATAGTTTAGCCTATTATTCTAGCTTGTACTAGCTTAACTTCAGCATGTTTTAGCTACTATTTTGGCATGTTTTAACTTTTTTTTGAGTTGGTTTGGTTAGTTGAGGCTTGTATTGCATGTCTATAGTGTAATGGTCTTCACTAGCTTAATGAGTTAGGCTCTTAAACATGGCTTGCATGTGTTGCTTGCATGATTTTATGTCATTTTGCATGTCATTTTAGCACTGAAATATCTGTCACCTCTCTCATTTCTTCACTTTTCCATTTTCTTTGAGGTTGGTTAGCCTTAAGGTTGTGTTTAAGCTTAAGATTGACACTTGTGCTTAATGATTTTAATCTTCTTTTGAGGGTTTCTACTAACCAATGGCATGATCTCTCTCATGTCTTAAGTCATCCTTTGGTTGACCCCTCTCTCATTAGAGGACACTCACCTTGGACCTAACCGGTTAAATAATGATTTGGTAATGTAAAATGTGTAAACAAAATTGGACAAGTAAAACATGAACAAGATAAGCATGTTGTGTTGCATTGCATGTGTTTGGATCAGACGTTAATCCAAACACAAGAAAAATGGGACGTTTCATACTCAAAGTGATTAAATGTGCCACTTTTCTTGGTCACCGACACCCTTGATCATGCGTGATAGGGTGGTGGCCCTTTGAGTCTTATTTCTGCATTCATTAAGCTCGTACAAGCTTGGTTTTCTAGCCATCATGCATTGAAAATGCTTGGTTGATGGTTTAGGAACCAAGAGTTACACTTCTTTGAGCTTGAGAAATGATAAAGTGGGTAGAAGTACACACATATATTCCTTGGAATACACTGCTTTGCCTCTGTTTGCTCTCTGTTGCAGCAAAAAGGGAAATCCAGGAAATCAGTGGCCGACCGGCTAGTTAAAGTAGACGACCGGCCACCAATGGTAGCCGATAGCCTCCATTGGTAGCCGATCAGCCAGAAATGAATTTTGCATCAGTATGTTCAAGTTGGAGCAGAGGCATTCTGGGAGTTGGGACAATTTTCAGTGATCAAACAAGTGCAAACAGAGGCATCCAAAGGCAAGGTGGTGGATTTCCAAGAGGAAGCAAACCGAGCATGCAAGCATCCCTCGCTTCCCGAGGCCGTTCATTTAAATTGTTTAGCTAATTAGTTAATTAGCTTAGTCGTTTTGTAATTAATTAGTTAAGTGTTTAATTAATTAATTCGATTTGTAATTAATTAGCTAAGTTAGTTAATTAGTTTCATTTTGTAATAATTAGCGTAGCTAGTTAGCTTATTTATTCGGACCCTCCTTCGCAAGGGCGTAATGTTGTAATAAGTGTGTGTGTGTGTGTGTGTATGTCTTCCAACCCCACGTCTTTCTCCCTTTTATTTAACTTCTTTTGATGGTTAGATTAGGGACATTTTCAATTAGCACACCTTATGCTTGCATGTTTGCATCATTTGTCCTGCATGCACCAAGGCTCGGCGCATCATTTAAACTACATTGTATTTCAATACACTTCTTTGAATACGTGTTTATCACATATTGTTTAAATCGAATCATATGCCATATTAGTAGCCGAGCCTATTAGTTTCATGTTGCATGCATTGCATTAGGCATTTTACATAGTTAGGATCATTCATTTTTCTAACTAGCTTTTGTTTTGGCTCGAAGTACTCGGTGAGTCTTTACGCTTTAGCATACTTGCATGAGTGTGAGTGATGCCATGTTTTACATGCTTGCCATGAGGTTATTTGCTTAAGTGATTAACTGCATGAATGCCTATGGATGAAGGCTTGATTACTTGAATTGGAATGATTCAATGAATGTATATTTTAAGCCCACTTTACGAAGTGGCAAAATCATGTTTTAAGCCTACTTGAGGTGGCTAATCCGCGTTTTAGCCCACTTGAGAGTGGAAAATTCAAACCATTTTCGAAAGTAAACATGAGTTTAGTTGTTCCAATTCTTGCGATTTTAGTCTATACTTGCTTGCGTGCACGTCACATAGTAAAGTTAGCTAATAACCAGAATAAGAACACATGTGTTTATAAAATAACATATCATGATTAGTAGAGGCCAATCTTTGATCGGGCAAGCGGGGGTGCTCATTTCAAGACCTTCCCCTCTCGTACCCAAGTTCCCGAGCTGAGGCAACTTTGGTGATGACGGACAAGTGGCCTTTGCCATGAGTCAGGGTTTCCAAAATTTTCAAAAAACAAAATATTTAAGTGGCGACTCTATAATTTGGCAAAGCAGTCCAGTTTTGGCATCATTTGATTCAAAATCTAATTTTCCAAAATAATTTGCCGAATTGGACTCTTTGGTGTTTATCAGTTTCACATTGCACTTTATGAAATTAGATTCAAAGCTGTGACAGGAGTCCGAACTGTAGGACCAATTCGAGCTCTCCGAAAGGGGGCGCAAAGAAAGTTGAGCTACAGCTTGCCAATTGCCAACTGCCAACAGCCATCTTCCCTCTTCCCTTTTATTTTCTTGACTTAGAGAGCCAACCTCTAACTACTTCTCCATGTGGGTTGGAGTCAACAGATTATTAAGTCATATATTTTATCTTCTATTTAATCGATTTTTAAGCCTAATGTTTTTACTTGATTAACTTATCCAAGTTCAACTTAAGTAACAAAATTATTAATAGTAAGAAAAAAATCCACCATAACCAATATGACAAGTAAAACTGTGCAACAATAAAATAATGATCATATTATAGTGTAGACACCCCATTTTTGACCGACCTTAAGACTCAGATGTCATCATTTGTGCACTCGATGATCGTGCATGTTTGTGTTCGTTTTGAGTGCCCGAAGTTCTCGGCGGAGCGCCTTGTCATTGGGCCTCTAAACCACATTGTTCTGTGCTTGTTTTTGGACCAAACCTTGGTGCCTCTTGCATGGAGGGGGAGAAGGCCTTGTCGGCCACTTTTCGCACTTGTTGGCCACTTTTCCTTCTTGTCGGCCACTTGAAGTGCTCAGTCGGCTAGGGAAGGTGGCCGGCTGGCCACCTAAAGTGGCCGACGACCATTTTTCTCCTTTTTCAGATATTTTCTTTGCCAGCTGTGCCAGTTGTTGATCACTGAAGGCCATCTCCATACACGTGTATGGAAGGATGGAAGCAAGCCTTTGGCTTGAATTTCTATAAAAGGGAAGGTCTGTCCCCCATTTGGCGGGTTACAAAATTTTCCTCTCTCTCTCTCTCTCTCTCTCTCTCTCTCTCTCTATATATATATATATATATATTTTTTATGCTTGAAAGTGATTTTTCTCTACACATTTGCACTAAGACCCTTGACCAAACACCTTCATCTTGGAGCTGAGGTTCTTTGAGGCCTTGCTTGAGCTTCTAAGAGTGGTTTGAGCTCAGAAATTATGTTGTTTGTTGCTGTGCTTCAAGGGTATTAAGCTTACCTCTTTAAAGCTTTGCATTAGTTGCTTGTTTGGCCACCTTTGCATGCTAGTTTTAGGCTGGTTTTTAACTTCTAAAAAACTCCATTTTTATGGTTAAAATAGTGGTTTGAAGTTTGTTTTGGAGTTAGGCGTGGTCCATCCTCTTTTGTAGCTTGTTTGCTAAGTGTTGTGCCATGTTTCAAAGCTTTCAAAACACCATTTTTTTGGCCTTTTAACCACTGAATTCCAGGGAAATTTCAGTGGCAAAAACTTGGTTTTGAGGTCCAAAATAGGAGGGGGTCGCCTCCCCTCCTTGTGTCTTCTTTGTATATGTAGATGGCCTAACATGTGAGCATGTTTTTATCCCTTTTTGTAGCTTAATTCAAGCATGTTTTAGCCACTGATTTAGCATGCTTTAGCTCTGTTTTCATCCTTCTTGGTCATATGAGCCTTGCCTTGTATGATTGTAGTGTAAATGGCTTCACTAGCTTTGTGTTTCAAGGCCTCTAACATGCTTTGCATGAGTTGATTGCATGTTGTAGGGTCTTTTTACATGAGATTTCAGTGCATATATCACTGTCACACTCTCACATATAACACTCTTTCATTGCTTTCGAGAGTTGTGTTGTGAGCCTTGCTTGTGAGCCAACATGTGAGCATGTTTTTTTGGCCATTTATGCTTCCATCTCAGCATATTTTAGCCACTATTTTGGCGTGTTGTAGCTCTGTTTTGAGCTAGTTTGATCATTTAAGCTTGGTATTGCATGCCTCTAGTGTAGTGCTCTTCACAAGTTTTAATACTTTAGGCTCTTAACATGTTGTGCATGTGTTGCTTGCATGTTGTTGCACTATTTTCATGCCATTTCAGCACTAAAAAAGTCTGCAACTTCTCTCATTTCTTCATTTTTATATTTGTTTTGAGGGTTGGTTAACCTTATGATTGTGTTTAAGCTTGAGATAGAGCTTGCGCTCAATGGCTTTAACTCTCTTTTGAGGGTTTCTCCTAGCCAAAGGCATGATCTCTCTCATGTCTTAAACTATCCTTTGGTTGACCCCTCTCTCATTAGAGGACACTCACCTTGGACAAATTGACTAAAGAATGGTTTGGTAATGTAAAATGAGTAAATAAAATTAGATCAAGTAAAATATGACCAAGATAAGCATTTGTGTTGCGTTGCATGTGTTTGGATCAGACATTAATCCAAACATAAGAAATGTGTGACGTGTCATTCTCGAAGTGATGAAATGTGTCACATTTCTCGGTCGCCATCATCCTTGATCACGCATGATAGGATGATGGCCATTTGAGTCTTATGTGCGCATTTATTAAGCTTGTACAAGCTTGGTTCTTTGGCCATCATGCATGAAAATGCTTGATTGGTGGCTTGAAAGACAAGTGACATACTCCTTTGAGCTTAAGACATGATAAAGAGGATGGCAGTACACACATTTCCTTGAAAATACATTGTTTTGCCTCTATTGCTCTCTGTTGCATCAAAACCAAAAGCCTAGAAAAAGTAGTGGCCGACCGGCCACATGAAGTAGCTGACCGGCCAGTTAAGGTGGCCGACAGCCACCTTCTGTGGCTGATCGGCCACCAATCCATTTTTGTGCAAAGTGTTCCTGTTTTGGAGTAGTAGGAGTTTGGGATGTTGGTTCGATGTTCTATGATCAAGATGAGTGTAAACAGAGGTAGCCAGTGGCAAGGTGATGGATTTTCGGGAGGAAGCCAACCAAGCATGCATGTCTCCCTCGCCTACGAGGCCATTTTATTTCTTTATTAGCTAGTTGTAGCTAATCATTACATGTGTTATAATTAATTAGTTTAATCTGTTTTGTAATGTTTTAATTAGCATAGCTTAGCTTATTTATTCGGTCCCTCCTGCACAAGGGCACAATGTTGTAATAAGGGTGCGTGTGTGTATGCATGTCTTCCAACCCCACGTCTTTCCCCTTTTTATTTACCCGCTTTCGATGGTTAGATTAGGGATCATGTTTCAATTAGCATACCTTATGCTTGCATGTTTGCATCATTCATTTGTCTTGCATGCACTAAGGCTCAGTGCATCATTCAAACTGCATTGTATTTCAATACCTATTTGAATACGTGTTTCAAAGTATGTTATCAAATTGTTGCATTCATATGCTATCTTAGATAGCCGAGTCTATTTAATTGCATTATTGCATGTGTTGCATTAGGCATTTTTGAATAGTTAGGATCATGCATTGTTTTCTAACTTGCTTTTGTTTTGGCTCGAAGTACTCTGTAAGTTTTACGCTTTAGCATATTGCATGAGTGTGAGTGACGCCATGATAGCATGCTTGCCATGAGGCTGTTTGCTTAAATACTAAATTGCATGAATACTTGTGGATGAAGGCTTTGTTACTTGAATTGGAACAATTCGACAAATGTAAGTTTTAAGCCCACTTTGCGAAGTAGCAAATCATGTTTTAAGCCTACTTGAGAGTGGCAAATCCGCGCTTTAGCCCACTTGAGGATGGCAATTTCAAACCATTTTCAAAAAACAAAAATGAGTTATTTTGTTCCAATTCTTGCAATTTTAGTCTATACTTGCTTGTGTGCGTCACATAGTAAAGTTAGATTAATAACCAGAACATGTGTTTATAAAACAACATATCATGCTTAGTAGAGGCCGATCTTTGATCGGGCGAGTGGAGGTGCTCATTTCAAGACCTTCCCCTCTCATACCTAAGTTCCCGAACCGAGGCAACTTTAGTGATGACGGACACGTGGCCTTTGGCACGAGTCAAGATTTCCTAAATTTTCGAAATAAAAATATTTAGGAGGCGACTCTGTTATCTAGCAAAGCAGTCCAATTTTGGCATTATTTGATCTAAGATCGATTTTCCAAAATGATTTGCCGAATTGGACTCTTTGGTGTTTATTAGTCTCACGTTGCACTTTGTGAGATCAGATTCAGAACCGTGACAAGAGTTTGAACTGCAAGACCAATTCGAGCCTCTCCAAAAGGGGGCACGCGAAGAAAATTGAGGCTACAGTTTCTGGTGACTCTGCTGGGGATTTAGAGAACTTGACTCGAACTCATGATATGTTGTTTTATCTACATTTATGTGTTTCTTGCATTGCGTTTGCATTGGTGCACCTAAGTTATAGTGTTTGTCGTATGTTATTCCTGAACGATTTGTCGGAGGCTCGCTTGGAAAAGTGTGCCATAAGGCTGGTCGATTACGGGCACTACCACAATGGGAAGACAAACCTTGGATCTGGACTACCGCTGTACCATTTGATCCTCCTTCCACTTCTCGGTGTTAGAAGCAAGAGGTATATTAGGTGGTCATGCTGAGGCACCCTTTTTGACCAATTGACCTAGTTGCATATCGGAAGTCATAGAGACTGTTCCAAACTAGGACAGGTTGCTCACCTGAACGCAGGATTGTTTGAAACCGCATGCGTGCATAGTGCAACCCTAGCTCCTGACGAAACTAGGACAGGGAAACCCTACCCCATCATAGGGGTGTTTTGGCTCTCACTTGCTTGATATGTGCTGTTAGGGTGTGTCTCTATAGGAATGTATGTATCAGTTGCAAATCGGGGTATTAGTCTGGGAGTATCAGTTTTGAGGCAGAAATTTGAGAGGTAGAAATTAGTGTTTGAGTACAGACTGTCCAGCTTATGATATCAATTGTGTATTGTCCTTATCTAAGCCGAGCCACTGTGCGTTTTCTGATTGTTGTTTCCTTTTTGCTTTATTTATCTTTTTGCATGGTAATGTTTCACAATTGCTTCCGACGAGGCAGATCCCCCCTGACCACTCTGGACCAGAGTTAGGAGGATTCACCAATCTAAGGATCTTTTTGGAGGACAACCAGTGTTTGCTTCACTACCTTTAGTTACGAGACAGAGGACAATCAGGCGTAGATCACCAGTTCAACAGTCGCCAGTTCAGCAGTCATTATCTGCTTCACCTATGCGCAGTAGGGCTCAGTTTTCTGCTTCCACCTTAGAAAGAGAGTATACACCTGTTCAGACATATCAGCACCCCTCAGACAGTATGGAGGAAATGATGCGTCAATATCAACAGACTATTGAGGCCATGCAGTGGAATGCTGCTCGCCAAACGGAAGTTACCTCTCGCCAAATAGAGGTTGTAGCCCAGCAGGCTGAACTAATTGCTAAGCTTCTACAGCAGCAGCAACCACAATAAGCCGGAGCTTTTGCTTCACACCCATCCCCACCTAGTGTTTCAAAACCCGGGGATACAGCTACTGTCCAAGAGAATATGGACACTCCAGTAGGGCAAGTCCCACCTCAGACTTCCAAAGCACCAGCCTACCCAACAGATACACCATTCGAGTTTGAGGTCGATCCTACTACTTTGAATGTAAGCAAGCTTGAGAAGCTGTTCAAACGAGCTCAGGGAATCAATTCGATCCCAGATATAGAGGACAGCTACACAGATTCATCCGTGACATTGCCGGACATATTTAAAATGCCTCACATAGACCGCTTCGATGGTTCGAGTGATCCCATGGTCCATTTAAAGCTATTTTCAGATATTCTGTAGCCGATGGGCTTGACTGGAATGCACAAGTTGTCCCTCTTTGGTCGGACCCTGTCGGGTAGTGCGACTATCTGGTATGCTAAATTGGAGGATTCTATAAAAAGGAGTTGGGAAGAGATAGCTGAGGCCTTTGTCGCCCAATATTCTTACAACACCCAAATCGAGGTCACAACTCGTGATCTTGAGGCTACTCGACAAGAGCCGAAGGAGGGCTTTTCTGATTTCGTCACTAGGTGGAGGGCCAAGGCCTCCATGATGGCCACCAGGCCAGCCGAGAAGGACTAGATAAGAATGGTCGTGCGTAATCTGCAACCAAAGCTGATGCAGAAGATGATTATCTTACCCCTTCCTACCTTTGCTGACCTGCATGAGATAAGGGTATAGATAGAAGATGCTACGAAACACGGTCTGATTGACCAAGAAAATGAGCAGTCCAAGCGGGCGTTTACATGCAGTTCGAATGCGGCTATGAGTAGCAACGCAGCTGCAAGAACCTCTGACGTTGGTATGATCGCCAGCACGCCAAAAACAGCCACACCCTTTACCAGCACATCTGGAGCCACCATACAACCTGCAAAGTACCCACCCCGGGGCTAGAGGGTTTTCACCCCACTTTACATGTCTCTATCCAAAGCCTTGGGGGTCCTGATTAGAAAAGGACATCTGAGGTCCCTGGAACCATGCCCATTGCCAAATCCCCTCTCTTCTACACACAACCCGGCCAAGTACTGCGCCTTCCACCAGCAGCATGGTCATGACACCGACCTCTACTTTAGACTCCGTCATGAGATTCAAGATCTCATTAACAACAAAGTGATAGTGCCTCCTGAGAAGCCAAACGTCACTACAAACCCTCTCCCATTACATAACCAACCCCCTCCTCCACCCAGGCAAGTAAACCTAATCCAAACAATGGTCGTCCCATGCGACCCCAGCATATATATCACTCCCTTCCACTTGCCTAAGTCGGCGTTGTTCATTCCAAAAAGCACAGACTTCTGCATGATGAACACATCCATATCCCAACTCAAACCCGTGGTGAAGGCTATCGTAGAAAAAGGACATGGCTGAGGGCTCCATGAGCTTAACCGAGGAAGCATACAACCCTTGCTGTTACATCGTGCCAAATAGCAAGGCCAAGTCGATGGTCGAATTATCGAAGGGGATGGAGGTTGATGTAGTCCGGGAGGATGGGCTGAGCCAGGGGCTGGATGATTTGGCTGAGTTGGATGAGGATATCAGTAACCTGCAGTTCTTTGATGAACAGGATCTGGAGGATGTACAGGTTGGTTGGTTTGATGCGAACAGATCAACGAATAATACAAGATGGCTTAGTGACGAGCTGGATGTTGATGAGGGGTCTCAATTGAAGCAGGAACAGTCAGAAATAGGAATGTCTGCAACGGCTGGAACAGTTGACAACGAGAGGAAGTTGCCGGAGAGAACCGATAATGAGAATTTTGCTCGGGAATTAGGCAGTTTGTGTACAGCTGATACAGAACAGGTGGCCACATTGAAGTAGTTTGAACAAGGGAGAATTGAGACTGATCAGAGGGCTAGAAAAGCCAAGAGTCCTGCAGAGACAGAATTTGTTGTGAACACGGGAACAGTTACGACGGAACTGAACAGTTGTTTGTCAATTGCCAAAGGGATGTGGTGGGAAGACGATGATTTACGTCTTGCCCATACTAATGAGGACGGCGGTCAGAATCAGCTAGACAATACTTGGTATACTGAAGAAGTAGACCACATGACTTAGAGTGGGCGGCACTTTAAACCCCCACACTTGGACCAGTCAGAGGCATCAGGGAAAGACAAGGAACTAGAGAAACAGAAAGACAAACTGCTAGAGGAGGAAGTTTTACTGAAGCAGCTGAAGAAAATTCAAGCAGACATCTCCATTTGGGGATTGCTCATGGCCTCACGGGTGCATAGACAAGTCGTCCTATCAGCAATGGACAAGGCTAAGCTTTCTATTGATACAACCATTGAGCAGTTAGTGGGAGTGGTGTTCCGAGGGAGCGCTTCACCGACTTTGACATTCACAGATAAAGAATTACCACCTGAGGGCTCTAAGCACAACAAGTCGTTATACATCTCTGTGGAGTGTAAAGAAAAGTGGATACCAGTTGTCTTGGTTGATATGGGATCTGCAATTAATATGTGTCCGTCGCGTACAGCCTACGTTATCGGTTTGAAGCCGGCAGATTTCACACCAACAGCCCAGGTGATTCGGGCTTATGACAATACCAGTTGGGAAATGATGTGGATAGTGCGGATCAGAACTCAGGTTGGCCCGGCCCAACAAAACATTAAGTTCCATGTCTTGGATGTTCTAGCCACCTTTAATTTATTTCTTGGACGGCCATGGCTGCACCAAGTGAGAGCTGTCTCTTCCACTTTACATCAAATGTTAAAGTACCCCGTCAGAAGGGGACAACAATTGTTTTTGGGAACTCTTCCATACATCCGCCATCGGAGGTTTCTACACCGGTCTTGGAAATTGAACACGGCGATGAGGATGTCTTTTTGTCAGGATTCACCTTGGCTGAGGCTTGGGCAGTGGAGGATATGCTGGCTGTTGATGAAGGACTGTATGTTAGTGCGCAATCTGTCTACCTCATGATTAAGCTTCAACACATGCCTAGAATGGGATTGGGAAGGAGTGGCTAGAAGGGCGTCGTTGCGTTGGCCGAAGTGCCACACAACCCTTATACCTTTGGTTTAGGTTAAACGCCTACCAAAGAGGATTGGGCAAGGAAGGAAAAGGAAATGGCCGGAAGAGGCAAGGCCAAGCAAGCTGGGAAGCATTATGAGCTGGTGCACAGACCTATTCAAGGAACCCTGAACGGCCGCTTTGTCTGGGAGGGGGAAGATTTCCCATTTTGTGGCTTTCCGGAGCCATGGCTGAATTTTGAGAAGCAGCGTTTGCCTGGCTTCGAGATCTTTTTCGACAAGGAGATGAAGTTGTGGAAGAGCAGACTGACCCACCAGCTGAAACTGAGCAGTGCAAAGAGGATGAGTCAGATGGCATAGAACTTGAGATAAAAGCAGCACTGGCTTGTCTCCTCTCAGATCCTTAGATCACACTAGAGTGCTTGGGGGATGACTTCTCTGTTTCCATGATTGGAGATCAAACGGCTATGGGCCCTTATTTCGGCATTTTGGACACATCTATTGCACCCTCCCTCGTTTGGCGGTACGAGGAAGGCTTTTTGTCAAGTAGTTCTGAGTGAGGTAGTGAACCAAAATCTGATTCCACAGAGTCTGTGGAGTTAGAATCAGATTCTAGTTCTTCGTCAGAGTCCAGTATGCCTGGGGTTGATAACCCGGATGCCATTGTTTTGTCCAAGTCTTCTTTTTCATTTTCTTTTGGGTCGGTTGTAATCGAAGAATCAGATGAACTAGAAGTTGTTAATGAGAATGATACCGTGGTTTCTGAGTACTTTTCTGTGCCGCTCATTTATTGCATTAATCAGCATTTTCAAAACTTTGATGAAAACGACGAAGAAGAAATTTCTCTAGTTTTGAAACATTTGATTGATCGAGAGCAAGAGAGGTTTGTAAAACCTTTGGTTGATGAAATCACCTCAATTAATGTTGGTACTGAGAAGGATCCGTGTCTGATCCAGATCGGGTCCACGTTGTCTTTAGAGGAACGCGAGCACTTAGTCACTTTATTAAAAGATTTCAAAGATATTTTCGCGTGGTCCTACGAAGACATGCCTGGAATCGATCCTGAGATTGTACAGCACCGGATCCCTCTTGACCCTGAGGCCCGACCCGTCAAGCAGAAGCTTCGGAGAATACGCCCGAATTGGGCTCTGAAAATCAAGGCAGAGGTCACCAAGCAGATTGATGTAGGGTTCCTGTTAGTATTTGAATATCCTACTTGGTTGGCCAATATTGTTCCAGTGCCAAATAAAGATGGCAGAATTCGAGTATGTGTGGACTTCAGAGAGCTGAACAAAGCCAGTCCGAAAGACGACTTTCCTCTGCTGCACATCGATGAATTAGTGGACTTCACCATCGGGCATACGCTGCTTTCCTTCATGGATGGGTTTTCTAGGTACAACCAGATTCTGAGTCACTCGAGGATATGGAGAAGACTGCCTTCACCACCCTGTGGGGAACCTACTGTTATAGGGTGATCCCGTTCAGTTTGAAGAATGCTGGGGCTACTTATCAACGGGTTGCAACTACGATCTTGCACGATATAATCCACAAAGAGGTTGAGGTGTATGTAGATGCCATGATTGTCAAGTCTAAGGAAAGAGAGGGCCACTACACTGCCTTGAAGAAATTTTTCCAACGGATCAGAGAGTATCGGTTGCGACTGAATCCTAAGAAATGTACTTTTGGTGTTACAGCAAGGAAAATGCTGGGGTTCTTAATTACACAAAGGGGCATCAAAGTCGATCCTTCCAAAATCAAGGCCATCCTTGAAATGCCATCACCAAGGACTGAAAAGGATGTGCGAGGCTTTCTGGGTAAAGTGCAATTCATAAGACGGTTTATTGCAAAATTAACCTTGAATTGTGAACCACTATTTGGTCTCCTGAAGAAAGAAAAGAAGTTCCAGTGGGACGATTGATGCCAAGTTGCTTTCGAGCAGATCAAGGAATATCTACAGAACCCACCCGTGTTGTCGCCGCCAGAGCCTGGGAAGCCGTTGATTTTGTATTTGCCAGTAACCAACACGACAATGTCCTGCATGCTTGTGCAGGAATCTAACGATAAAGTGGAGAAGGCTATTTACTACCTGAGCAAGAAGATGCTGGAATATGAGACCCGTTACACTTCGCTTGAGAAGGCTTGCTTAGCCTTGGTATGGGCTACTAGGAAGTTAAGGCACTACCTGTTAGCTCACTCTGTAATACTGGTTTCGAGATTGGATCCCATCAAATATCTCTTCGAGAAACCAGCATTTATGGGTAGGCTTGCTCATTGGTTGCTTTTTCTCTCTTAATTTGATTTGAAATACATGACTCGGAAGTCTATGAAAGGGAGAATGGTAGCGGAGTTCCTAGCCGATCTCCCAGTGGAGGGAGACGAAGTAGTAGAGTATCTGTTCCCGAATAAGGCCATTCTGTAGGTCAAAGAATAGATTTCGACTATGTACTTTGACGGAGCATCTAACCAGTACGGGTATGGGATAGGGGTGTTGCTAATAGCACTCGACAATTCTCACATATCCTTAGCTTTCAAACTCCAGTTCAAGGTATCAAACAATGAAGCAGAATACAAGGCATGTATCGCTGGCTTGGAAGCCACCCTGGAACTAGGGGCAAAATAGTTGGACGTCGTTGGGGACTCGAACCTGGTTATGTCTCAAGGGAAAAGAGATTGGAAGGTTAAAGAAGAAATGATGAAAATCTATCACCAAACCCTGGATGTTCTAATTCCTAAGTTTGAGAAGTTAACCTTCACACATCTGTTAAGAGAGAGCAACAGGCTCGCTGACATTTTATCAACTCTATCTTCCATGATAGACATCCCTTTGGGAGTCTGGATGTGTCCAATCATTATTGAACAGAGGTATGTGCCGGCCTATGAGCTGATTGCCGCAATAGATGAAATACAAGATCAGAACCCCTTGTATCATGACATCTGGAACTTCTTGAAAAATGAGGTTTATCCACTAGAGGCAAATGCCAAAGATAAAAGAGCAATACGATGAATAGCTGCTTAGTTTATCGTCTGCGGAGGTAAATTGTACAAACGGGGCCATCTGGGAATACATAAGCTGTGTGTTGGTACTGAAGAGTCAAAGCGTTTAATGGAGGCTATCTATGGAGGAGAGTGTGGATCGCACATGAGCGGAGTGATGCTAGCTCAGAAAATTCTCAGACAGGGTTACTACTGGTTAACCATGGAGGAGGATTGTATTGGTTTTGTTTGGTGATGCCACAAATGCTAGATCCATGCAAATCACATGAACATCCCGCCGTCGAAGCTATACAGCATGACTTTGCCATGGCCATTTTTAGTCTGAGGGATTGATGTTATTGGGGCAGTCACTCCGAAGGGGTCAAACAGGCATAAGTATATCCCGGTGGCGATAGACTACTTTACAAAGTGGGTCGAGGCCCAATCTTACGTAGTGCTGAAAGCATCACACGTAGCAGAGTTCATTAGGAATAACATCATCTGTCGCTATAGAGTCCCAAATGAGATCATTTCGGACAATAGTTCCCACTTTAAGAAGGAAGTGATCGACTTGTTGGAGAAATACAACGTGGCTTTTCATAAGTTATCCACGTATCGGTCGTAAATCAACGGAGCTGTTGAGGCCACCAACAAAAATATCAAGCACATTCTACTGAAGATGGTGGAAACCTACAGGGACTGGCCAGATAAGCTGTCATTTGCTCTTTGGGGCTACAGAACATCAATTCGGACTTCTATTGGGTTAACTTCGTATTCTTTGGCTTATGGGATGGAGGCTGTTCTGCCGATCGAAATTGAGGTTCCGTCGCTGCGAGTTATGGCTGAGTGCCAGATAGTAGAAGCGGATTGGCAGCAGAGTAGGTTTGAGGAACTTATACTGTTCGACGAGAGAAGGCTAAAAGCACCGCACCACGTCCAAGGCTATCAACGCAGGATTTCCAGGGCTTTCAACAAGAAAGTTAAGTCTAGGAATCTGAAAGAAGAGGATTTGGTGCTCAAAGACAACCGAGCTCCTATCCATGACCCTAGGGACAAGTTCAAACCTAATTGGACTGGTCCTTACATCATCAAGTCTATTTGGCCGGGTAGAGCTGTCATTCTTATGGACCTAGATGGCCTTGAATTCTTCCAACCAGTCAACACGGACAAGTTGAAGAAATACTAACCTTGAGAGGCTCGCTAGGCTGAAAATCCGAAAGGGCGACCTAGGCAAAAGTTAGAGCACAAAAAATTTGAAATAAGAAAAACTGAGCTCGCAAGGCTGAAAACCCAGAAAGAACGGCCTTGGCAAAAGTTAGAGCGCAAAAGGAGAGTGTTAACACCCGAGTGAACCTGAACTGAACTACGTAAGGCTTGATTCCCATCTTTAAGATACGTAGGCAATTTCATTCTGAAGTCCAGCCATAAACACTTTCAAATCAATTGTGTCCATGTGATTTTGTTCTGGTCATCTTTGTCTTGTTCTGCATCCAAGAGTTCGGTTGTGATCTCCAGTGCAGTGCTATTCAGACAAGAGGCAACTTTCCAGTTATTGGATTCAGGGTTGTACATCTCAAGTATAGATTCCGGGCGTGTCCAGTTGTGATCCATATCGAAAATGGTTTTAAAAAGTTTTAATGAAAGTTGATTTTGTTCAAATTAATCTTTTTACAACTTAGACCATTTTTGGACCAAACGGAAAATTTTCAATACCCACAACCTTCAATTTCATTGATTTCAATACAGAGTTCTCTGACACTCGATACAAATTGAAGTTGCTTTTTATTACATTCAAAAAGAAAACTTGAAAGTATAGATTAAAGCAATAAACTTGGGCATAGTTAGGTGTTCCTGCACCCCCTCCCAGAGCTTGTGGAAGCTTCCGATGCTAAAGTAAGCCCAGTTTGTGCTTCATCTTCAAGCCAAGCTATGCATTTGCCAGAAAGGGCACAACTGAAAGTGGGAGCGGGCGCTTGAAGTTCTTATGTCCTCCATGCAGTGGAATACCAAGCTAGTTGTGAGCCTTGGATCGGAAATGAAGATGGGTACTCTATCCCCTCTTCTGGGCAAATTTGGTCATGTCCGAACTGACGCCTAAACCGAAATGGAAAGTAGAAGACACAGTGTGCCAAACCAATCAACTGAATGCCAGGCTGCCGGGACATGCTAACCATCCTTCTTTTGGGAAATCAACCAACCGTTGACAGAAAAAATAGCCGCGTGCTGAGTATGCAAAACAAGCATCCACTACCTTCAACTTCTCTATGAGCCATACCTAGAGAGGGATGAAAAATAAGAGAGATTAAAGAATAGAGAGGTGTACATGGAGAGAAAAGTGAGAAAAGGGTTTTGAGAGAAAAACAGAGCCTAAGGGCCGAGCGATGCGAGACACACATGTAAAAAGGGTATGAAACATTACCTGCAACAGTAGTGGACTCCCTGCAAACTTGGTTGTCTCTCAGCGATGGAAAGCATCTAAGCCCATCAAAGTTTCGGCTAACGTCAAGCCAATACAGCTTTTTCCCTCTTTCAAGCCTTGGGCAACTTCTATCAAACGAATGCTAGACCCTCCGAAGCCAAGGGCAAGCAGAAAATGGGCCAACATACATAAACAGAGGGCATGATGCTGAAAACCTTGCCAAAGATGGTCACCTTAGTCGCCGGTGTCAGAAAACCGATGAATAAAGCTTGGGATGTCCAACTCCCCGTTGTGAACCAAAAACTGGGCATCATGCAAAGTAAGCCTGCGCATCCTTCCTAAAGCTTGAATGTGGCCAAAACAAGACTGGGGCAAGATTTCCTCGTCACGTCGAGACTCCATCAAAGCTTGGAACTCTTCAATTGTGGGTCATATCTCTTATCCACCAAAACTGAAAACATATGTAACCGGATTCTAACGTCTAGCCGCGATATGGAGGAACAGAAAACACAGCGGAGTACGACTTAGCGGGAATTGTGCATTTATCCCGAAACCTCAAAAATTCAACTTTTTCGAGCCATCCAAATTCGCAATCCAATAGAAGAGTTTTTCAGTGAAGGATGGTTCCATTTGAAGCAAAAACAAGGCTGGAATGAAGAAACCACGTAGCTGGAGCTTTTGTAGAAAATGAGGCACTGAGTGAAAGATAGGTGGTAGCAATCTGGAGGTTCTCTGCATTACTGGCCGACTGGCTAGTTAAGGTAGCTGACCGGCCACTTTAGTGGCCGATAATTACCACTAAGTAGCCGACAGCCTTTGTTTGTCTCCAATAACATGCCTTTGGTCTCCCTATGTGGTGAGAATGCTGAGAACTTGTGCTTTGTTCTACTCTAGATGCATTCTGTTGCTTTGTTTTACTGGTTTTGTTGAGTTGCTCTCAAATTTGTTGTAATTTGTTTATCAAGTTGTTGAAATTTGCTTATCAAGTTGTATTTGTTTTGTTTATCGAGTTGTTTTGCTTATCGAGTTGTTATGTTTTAGTCGGTTCACTACCTGACTAAGCAATTATTAAGATAATGTACAAATTTTCATCAATCTCGTTTTTGTGTAAAATGGTGTGATATGATGCTCAGAATATAAAATACAACACTTTTTAAGCAAAACACTATTTTCATTCCAATCATGGTTTCTTTTTACACAGAGTACAAGTTTTAACGGAAATAAAATTGAAGAAGGCTATACAAATGTGCTAACACTACTAGTAAAAACAGAAAAACAAAGCAAAAACAAAAAGAAGAAAAACATCTGAAGCGATGCCACCCATCTCCGAATCGAGAGGCTCTCTTCGTCTTCTTCCTCAGCTATGCGAACTCAGAGCTATCACCGTCGGCGCCGCTGTCAGAATCTGAGCCAGAGCTGCCTCCGCTCCCATCCTCGAAGCCCTTCTCAGCGTCATCACCACCCTCAGAACACAAGCCGGTGCCGTCGCCTCCACCCTCGAATGACTCTGACTAGGGACTCGCTGGCTCCTCGTCCTCACTGGTCTCGTCATCGTCATCATGCATGATAGGCTCCCAACGTTTCCCTCGGCTGTGTGCCATAATCTCTCTCCCTGCTGCTGAAGAAGGCTCTGACGATCCATGCTGTAGAGGTGTGACCTGAAAAGGCAGTTTGAATATGTCAGTTATAGTATATGTATCAGATGCAAGTATGGTGTGCAGAGTGAGTACATACAGAAATCAGATATAGCATGTGAATGCAATGTGTCAGATGTGATCTGTACATACAGTGTATTAGTGCAATGGGGAAATGTTCAGTTGAGATGTCAATTTCAGTATATTAGCAGAAATATGATAACCGAAATGCAAGAAAACTGAGAATTACCAGAATGTCGTGGGAGCTAAGCATCGTCTCTCTCCTCAAGATCATGCCCTCAAATGAGGCCAACACCTCGAGTAACCCCTCGACATATCCTATGGAGGGTTGCAAATGCAAGTTGAAATCTTCAGGGAACAAATGAATAAGTATCTAAGTGAAAATGAAATGAATGAAAGCTGTAAAGTATACTGGTGAAGAGTCAAGTGTTCTAACATACCAGTGACCAGGCAATGGGGACTCAAGTGGAATATGATAAGGTACTCCGGAGTACTGCTAACATGTTTGCTCAATTAAAAGATCTAGCCATCCAACACTCTGCCTGGTTAGAGACATCGCCCTAGCTCCATCCCTCGGTGCTCGGGCATTGCTCGTCGAGGGGGCATCTACTGCCTGAGCCCTGCTCGACGAAGCAATTTCATCTACCCTCCCCGTGTGAGCACGAACACCTGTCATAGGAGGCATCAGGTACGTCTGGAGATAAACCGTGTAGTCCCCCTCCCCGATGAATAGATTTGTATCTGTGCCTTGCATGAAGTCAATAATCTCTTGAGGGGAGACTCTCTGTGGCTTGCATAGAAGGTAGGGGCAGTAGGGGAACTGATTGTAGTGGTTAGCCCAGTGTCTGGCGCATGAAACGCTCTTCAAGAAACGACGCTCGGCCCACAGGCCCCTCAAGTACAAGTCGGTATTGGGAGGCACCCCAAGCTCCAGCAAAATGCAATTTGGTCCCCTCTGGCATCATTGCCCATGGCTGCGATGTGACCTGTAGACAACAAAGTGCACAAATTGATGAGTTGCTATTAGATAAAATGAATTGAAACTGAAAGTAGGGAAACTGTGAGCTTTGAATTACCTCTATTATCTTCACTGTGTCAAAGTACTGACGACGGTAGGGGAGGGTCTCTCTGGTCCTCAGTTGGCATCGACTGTCATATCAATGCGAATATGGTACCTCGGGAGGTGTCTCAACCTCTGGCTCGGGAGCAAGCGCCAGGAAATGGGTGTATACCCATAGCTGTGAAAAGCAAGACAGTGGTAGTAAGAATACAGAATACAAAAATCCACGAAAACAAAATGCGATTACAATGTATAGAGCGATTGCAAGTGCAAAGAGATTAAGCTACTATAGTATGCAATGTGCGATGTCATGCGTGTGTCAATGTCTGAAAGAGCAAAGAGCAAAGTAGAAAGCACAGCAGAAATGTAAAGCTGAAAAGCAAAGCATACCTCTCAGGCTCTCCAATAGCCATCCACTCTGTTCCCGCTTCTGCGGGAGTCCAGCTTATATAGCAGTATAGGGTAGCGAGGCCAGCGCCACCCCAATCATAATGCCGAACCTGGGATAAGTCTACTAAGGCGCTCAGAAGATACAGCCTGACTGTGTTCACTCTGTTGGCGAACAAGGTAGTGCCGAAGAGGAACATCAGAAAGACTTGGGGGTACTGCTCTGTAGCCTCGATTGTCACTGGGTCTGTCCCTCTGAAGTGGTCAGAGAATCAGGTGTATCTGACCATACCCGATCAGAAAATAGGTGGGTGTGCTCCCAACAGATAGGTCCAAGCAGCATCCCACTCACCTATGTCGGAGTCGTATGGGATCGGCTGGTGTCCAACCTCAAGCCCCATCAACATAGCGAAATCATATGGGGTCATCGTCATGTCCCCGGTGGTAGAGAAATAGAAGGAGTTGGTGGTGTCCCATCATTTCTCTACCAATACGCCTAAAAGGATCTTGCTCGCCATGAGACGCGAGAACCCCATATAGAATAAGCCGAACCCCGCCTTATAAATTATCTGTCGGATGCCATCAGCGAGGTCCATATACCACTCCCTCGCTGCGGTCGACCCATATCCGCGAGTGAAACGAGAATCTACCCGTGTGGATGAGCAAAAATACAGTCTATGAATGTGTTCAGAATGGGCAGAAATACAGTGTATGAATGTGTTCAGAATGAGCAGATGAAATATAGTGTAAAGGTGCGAGCTATACAAGAAATGTAAGGTGCATTGTAGAAAATGTAAGAGTGCAGCATGTACCTCAGAGGCATCGCGAGACAGATGAGACTCTAGCTCTCGTAGCAGAAGATCTGCGGTCTTGAGTGCGGGTGCTTGGTCGTGCAAATCCAAAGAAAGTGGCGAACTATGCTAGGTGGTAGTACATGTGCCTCAGGGCGGTACCTCTCGAGGTCGAAAGACCGGACTCTGGGCGACAACGGTATGTGCTCGGGCTCCTTCTCCATCCTCGAAGAACCCCCGTCATGTGGAGCATCGTCTAGCATCTGGAAAGAAAGTGAAAAGTAGGCGAAAATAAGCAAAATGGGCGAAAAATGCAAAAAGTCAACAAAAGTCAACTCTTGGAAAGAGAAAAAGTCAAAAAAAGTCAAAGCCCGAGAAAAAGGTGCTAAACTCAAGATAAACTTGAGGGAAACAAACCTCAAGTGGTGAAAATGGAGAAAAAAGCTCCAAAAACAAATTTTGATTGGTTCAAAATGAAGGAAACCGAAAGGTTTTAGCGAATCAACTTTGCAAGGGGCGTTGGAAAAACCGTAAAAGTACAGATCTGAGAGGAAAAAGTGTTTAGAGGTGAAGAATAGGTGATTTCGGCACTGTGTGTGTGAGGAAAAGTGTTTTGGGGTTGTGTTTTTAAAGTTCCCCATGCAAAAAGACTGAACTGTCCCCACTACTGGCCGACCAGCCACTTAGGTGGCTGACAGATTTTTCAACTGGCCGACATGCTTACAGGGTGGCCGACAGGTGTTCAATGTTCCCCTGTGTGTTTTCAGACTGTTTTTGAGTCCTTGGCTCTCGAGAAAGTGCAAGAAAAGTCCACTTTTTAGCTCAAAGTGTCTCTACAAAAGCTTCAACTCATGTCTTCGATGCGTGACTCATCGTCAGTCAGCATGAACGAGGTGTATCCTTTTGAAATACATTGCAACTCCTTTGAGAGGTAAATCGGAGGTTGCGACTGAATCGGTCTTTTTAAGACACACATTTCTTTATTCGGTATTTTGCATTGAACATGTTATTGATGTTGCATTGCATGTGCATCATTATCATTGTGCACGAAATACGTATGATGCGCTGCATTACACTACACATGTTCTTATGCTGCATAGAATATGCATGTCGTGCTATATGGCATTGTGCATGCCCTTACATTCGCATAGAAATTGTCTGTACCTATTGCATTGTACATGCATTCGATGTTGCATAGAACATGCTCCATGTTATGCTTCTGTTTTGTTCCTGGCATAATGTGCATGAAGCATGCCGCTCTAAGCGTTGTATCATGATTATTGATGTTGCATGGAACATGCATTCCTATTATATTGTACCTGTCAAAGTTTCTTTCTTGTGCAGGCACGATATTGTATGTACGGTTCATTCAAAACTGGTGTAACCAGATGAAATTGTATGTACAGTTCCTTTAGAAGAATTCCGGGTAAGATCATTCCTGTCCTTTGACTTCCTTTGTTGGTTAGAAACACTTGGGTATGCCCGGTGTTTATACCGCTTCCTTTGTTGGTTAGAAACACTCGGGTACGCCCGGTGTTTACACCGCTCCCTTGTTGGTTAGAAACACTCAGGTACACACGGTGTTTATACCACTCCTTCGGTTAGAAGCATTTGGGTCGTGTGCCCAACATTTATAACTTGCGTTGGTTAGAAACATTCGGGTACGCCCGGTGTTTACACCGACACCTCTTGGGTTAGAAGCATTGGGTTATGCGCCCGATGCTTATACCACCCCTTTGGTTAGAAGCGTTTGGAACATGTGTCCGATGCTTATACCACTCTTTGGTTAGAAGCATTGGGTTGTGCACCCGATGTTTATACTACTCCTTTGGTTAGAAGCGTTTGGGACGTGTGTCAATGTTTATACCTTGCTTTGGTTAGAGACATTAGGATGTACGCCCGATGTTTATACCTCCCTTTGGTTAGAAGCATTTGGACCGTGTGCCCAACGCTTATACTTCCCTTTTGCTTAGAAACGTTTCAAAAGTTTTTCAATGCTTCTACCTCTCTGTATTGGTTAGAAACATTGGAGCATGCTCTGATGTTTATACCACCCTTCGGTGTTTGCACCGCTCCCTTTTCCCTCTCACGCGTGTCGCATTAGGATGCTTTGGTTAAATGCATCTAGACGAATTTCGATGCTTATACCGCTCTTTGCTTTGATTGCGTAACAATTGGATGTGTTTCACTTCTTATCATTGTTTCTATCCTCGCATGTGCTACATGTTGGGATCTTGTTTGCTACCTCGGGTGCGCCTGATGGTTGTTGTTCTTTACCTTTCTTGCGTGAGGCACAGTTAGGAGTGCATAATTTTCTTACATCCTTTCTGCAGGAAATGTGGTTTGGTTCATGTTTGCTTGCTTATGTATGAGTTTGCTATAGCATTTCTTTGCATAACATTTGCACCTAGATGTTTCATTACAGCCTCATTGCATGATCATAAGTTATGTTCTGCATCGTGCATATCATTTGCATCTTGTCCCAGAACTACGCTGGTTTGATTCCTTACAAAGGGATACATGGGCAGCTTGCGGGCACAACCATTCTTTGTTTTGATTGTTTGTTTGTCCGAGTCTTCGGCCTTGTCAAAAATTGGTCGTCTCGGGGCTTTGACATTCACTCCCGTCATTTCACGACTTTCGAGTTCTATCAAAGAGGGGTAACTATAGACACCTTATTTTTGACCGACCTTAAGACTCAAACGTCATCGTTTGTGCACTCGATGATTGTGCATATTTATGCTCGTTTTGAGTGCCCAAAGTTCTCGGCGGAGCGCCTTGTCTTTAGGCTTCTAAACCTCTTTGTTTTGTGCTTGTTTTTGAACCAAATCTTGGTGCCTCTTGCCTGGAGGGGGGGAAGGCCTTGTCGGCTACTTTTGTCACTTGTCGGCCACTTGAAGTGGTTGGTCGGCTAGGGGAGGTGGCCGACGGCCATTTTTCTCTTTTTTCAGATATTTTCTTTGCAAGCCATGCCAGTTGTTGATCACTGAAGGCCATTTCCATACACATGTATGGAGGGATGGAAGCAAGCCTTTGGCTTGTATTCCTATAAAAGGGGAGGTCTCTCCCCCATTTGGGGGGTTACAAAATTTTGTGAGCAAAATTTTCCTCTCTCCCTAGAATTCTCTCTCTCTCTCTCTCTCTCTCTCTCTCTCTCTCTCTCTTCTTATTTTGTGCTTGAAAGTGAGTTTTCTCTACACATTTGCACTAAGACCCTTGGCCAAACACCTTCACCTTAGAGCTGAGGTTCTTTGAGGCCTTGTTTGAGCTTCTAAGAGTGGTTTGAGCTCAAAAATTATGTTGTTTGTTGTTGTGCTTCAAGGGTATTAAGCTTACCTCTTTAAAGCTTTGCTTTAGTTGCTTGTTTGGCTACCTTTGCATGCTAGCTTTAGGCTAGTTTTAACTTCTAAAAAACTCTATTTTTATGGTTAAAATAGTGGTTTGAAGTTCGTTTTGGAGTTAGAGGTGGTCCACCCTCTTTTGTAGCTTGTTTGCTAAGTGTTGTGCCATGTTTCAAATCTTTCAAAACATCTTTTTTTTGTGGCCTTTTAACCACTGAATTCCAGGGGAATTTCAGTGGCATAAACTTGGTTTTGAGGTCCAAAATATGAGGGGGTGGCCTCCTCTCCTTGTGTCTTCTTTGCATGTGTAGATGGCCTAGCATGTGAGCATGTTTTTCTCCCTTTTTGTAGCTTAATTCAGGCATGTTTTAGCCACTGATTTAGCATGCTTTAACTCTATTTTGAGCCTTCTTGGTCATATGAGTCGTGCCTTGTATGGTTGTAGTGTAAATGGCTTCACTAGCTTTGTGTTTCAAGGCCTCTAACATGCTTTGCATGAGTTGATTGCATGTAGGGTCTTTTTACATGAGATTTTAGTGCATATATTACTGTCACACTCTCACATATAACACTCTTTCATTGCTTTTGAAAGTTGTGTTGTGAGTCTTGTTTGTGAGCCAACATGTGAACATGTTTTTCTGGCCATTTATGCTTCCATCTCAGCAAGTTTTAGCCACTGTTTTGGCGTGTTGTAGCTTTGTTTTGAGCTGGTTTGATCATTTAAGCTTGGTATTGCATGCCTCTAGTGTAGTACTCTTCACAAGTTTTAATGCTTTTGGCTCTTAACATGTTGTGCATGTGTTGCTTGCATGTTGTACCACTATTTTCATACCATTTCAGCACTAAAAAAGTCTGCAACCTCCCTCATTTCTTCATTTTTTTTATTTGTTTTGAGGGTTAGTTAACCTTATGATTGTGTTTAAGCTTGAGATAGAGCTTGCACTCAATGGCTTTAACTCTCTTTTGAGGGTTCCTCCTAGCCAAAGGTATGATCTCTCTCATGTCTTAAACCATCTTTTGGTTGCCCTTCTCTCATTAGAGGACACTCACCTTGGATAAATTGACTAATGAGTGGTTTGGTAATGTAAAATGAGTAAATAAAATTGGATCAAGTAAAATATGACCAAGATAAGCATTTGTGTTGCATTGCATGTGTTTGGATCAGAGTTTAATCCAAACACAAGAAATGTGGGACGTTTCATACTCGAAGTGATGAAACGTGTCACGTTTCTTGGTCGCCATCATCCTTGATCATGCATGATAGGATGATGGCCATTTGAGTCGTATGTGCGCATTCATTAAGCTTGTACAAGCTTGGTTCTTTGGCCACCATGCATGGAAACGCTTGATTGGTGGCTTGAAAGCCAAGTGCCATACTCCTTTGAGCTTCAGACATGATAAGGAGGGTGGCAGTACACATATTTCCTTGCAAATACATTGCTTTGCCTTTGTTGCCCTCTATTGCAACAAAACCAAAAGCCTAGAAAAAGCACATGAAGTAGCCGACCGGTCACCTAGACTAGCCGACCGGCCAGTTAAGATAGCCGATAGCCATCTTTTGTGGCCGACCTGCCGCCAATCCATTTTTGTGCAAAGTGTTCCTGTTTTGGAGCAGTAGGAGTTTGGGATGTTGGTTCGATGTTCTGTGATCAGGATGAGTGTAAACAAAGGCAGATGGTGGCAAAGTGATGGATTTTTGGGAGGAAGCCAACCGACCATGCATGTCTCCCTCGCCCGCGAGGCCATTTTATTGCTTTATTAGCTAGTTGTAGCTAATCATTACATGTGTTGTAATTAATTAGTTTAATCTGTTTTGTAATATTTTAATTAGCTTAGCTTAGTTTATTTATTCGGACTCTCCTACGCAAGGGTACAATGTTGTCATAAGGGTGTGTGTGTGTGTACGCATGTCTTCCAACCCTACGTCTTTCCCCCTTTTATTTACCTCGCTTTCGATGGTTAGATTAGGGATCATGTTTCAATTAGCATACCTTATGCTTGCATGTTTGCATCATTCATTTGTCTTGCATGCACCGAGACTCGACGCATCATTCAAACTGCATTGTATTTCAATACCTATTTGAATACGTGTTTCAAAGCATGTTATCAAATTGTTGCATTCATATGCCATCTTAGATAGCCGAGCCTATTTAATTGCATTATTGCATGTGTTGCATTAGGCATTTTTGAATAGTTAGGATCATACATTGTGTTCTAACTAGCTTTTGTTTTGGCTCGGAGTACTCTGTAAGCTTTACGCTTTAGCATATTGCATGAGTGTGAGTGATGCCATGATAGCATGGTTGCCATGAAGCTATTTGCTTAAATGCTAAACTGTATGAATGCTCATAGATGAAGGCTTTGTTACTTGAATTGGAACAATTTGACAAATGTAAGTTTTAAGCCCACTTTGCAAAGTGGCAAATCATGTTTTAAGCCTACTTGAGAGTGGCAAATCCGTGCTTTAGCCCACTTGAGGGTAGCAATTTCAAAACATTTTCAAAAAACAAAAATGAGTTGTTTTGTTCCAATTCTTGCAATTTTAGTCTATACTTGCTTGTGTGCGTCACATAGTAAAGTTAGATTAATAGCCAGAACATGTGTTTATAAAACAACATATCATGCTTAGTAGACGCCGATTTTTGATCGGGCGAGTGGAGGTACTCATTTCAAGACCTTCCCCTCCCGTACCTAAGTTCCCGAACCAAGGCAACTTTAGTGATGACGGACACGTGGCCTTTGGCATGAGTCAGGATTTCCTAAATTTCCGAAATAAAAATATTTAGGAGGCGACTCTGTTATCTAGCAAAGCAGTCCAATTTTGGCATTATTTGATCTAAGAGCGATTTTCCAAAATGATTTGCCGAATTGGACTCTTTGGTGTTTATCAGTCTCACATTGCACTTTGTGAGATTAGATTTAGAACCGTGACAGGAGTCCGAACTGTAGAACCAATTCGAGCCTCTCCGAAAGGGGGCGAGCGAAGAAAGTCGAGTCTACAGATAGTGCTGTTTTGTGTAACTTATTACAAGTTAAAAGTTGATAATCAAAAAGTAAAAACAAAAAACACTCATTTCTTAGCTTCTAAATAATTAACTTTTCTCAATTTATTTGAATTATTTCTGTCTAAAAAGTTATAAGCAGAAACGGTACCAAACAATCTATTACAAATTTTTAAATTAAAATAAAGGGCGAACTTCACTTTATCCCCTTGTGAATTGACAGTTATACCCTTCTCTCTCTCTCTCTCTCTCTCTCTCTCTTCTTTCTCTTCTTCTTCATCATATCATTCTTCTTCTTCTTCTTCTTCTTCTTCTCTCTCTCTCTCTCTCTCTCTCTCTTCATTTTCTTCTTCTTTCTCCATACCCATTCAACAAATTTCCACTTCCATTCAACAAAACACTTGATGTATTTTGGTCCATATATATAAACCAGCAAATTGCCTGTTGTGGCCTCCACCTGGAAGTATGGTCAATATATATAAACTATACCCATTCAACAAATTTTGGTATATATATACCTATACTCACAGCAGATTAGAAGTGGAAGTATATATATAGACCAAAATTTTGGAAATTTGGATTGTCTATATATATTTGGTATTTTTTTTTTTTTTTATCTTAAGCACATTCTTAAATTGAAGATCAAACCTCATAAATATATAATATTGAATATATACATATATATACACTTCATAAAAACTATATATATATTTATTTCTTTTAATATAGTTTGATCTTAAGCGTCTTAATAGATTTTAAGAATATACATACCTGTATACACACACATATATATAGATTATCTGCTGTGGGTATGGTTTATATGAAATTTTGGAAATTTCACTTCAAATATATAAATTTCACTTCAATCTTGGAGGCAGAGCAGATACCTATATATATTGGGATTGTCTATATATATATCTATAGATTATCTACCACTTCAAAATTTTGGTCTATATGTACACCTTCCATTTCCAAATTTCCAAGAGTACATGAATATATGCAATTTTGGTCTATATATATCAATCATACCCATTCAACAAATTTCCACTTTCATTCAACATGACCCATGGCATACCTTTGCAAATTTAAAGATTTTTTTAGGGGTATTTTGGTCTTTAAATGTAACTCACTCTCTGTATGGGCGTTTGAACTACACGGCCCGTTAACTTGGATGGAAAAGTGAACAGTGCGTTTTAGTCCACCAAATGTCAGGGGAGTAATCCGAACATGACCTAAGCTATAAGAGGGTAAAGTGAAGTTTGCCCTAAAATAAATTATGATCACTCCCTATAATTCACACTGAACACCCCCTATATCAGATAAAAGCAAAATATATAAATATGGTTAGCATTCTTAATCTCATCTTGATCAAGACATACCAAGTTCCAATCTCCACCACGAGGGACACATGCCCCAATACCAGCGTAGCAGGGATGTAAATCTGGCTCAGCCCAGCCCATGTCGGACCTCGCGGGCTCCAGCCAAAATTCGGGCCTGACCGGGATGGCCCACAGGACAAAAAATTAGGCCCAAGCCTAAGGGTATTCGAGTCTTGGAGCGGGCCCAATGAGCTTGGGCCTGGCCTCGGGCTTGGGCGGGCCTAATCATTTTTTTTTTTTAAATAAAAAATTTCTACCAAAATTTTATTATTTTTCATTAAAAAATATACTGGTACTTGGCAGGGCGGGCTGGGCTTCGCGCCAAGCCCTAAGTGGGCCTTAAGCGGGCAAACGGGTCAGGCCGAGCTTCAAAACAATGACCTAGGCCCAGGCCCTAGCCCAAGGGCTCAGGCTGGGCTCAGGACTGGGCCTAAGCGGGCCTTAACGGGTCGAGCCCATCTCAGGCCGCGGGTGGACTTCGAGCTACCCACGGACAACGAGCCATTTTTACATCTCTGTTGCGTAGCTTCCTGGTGCACTAACCAGTAGACAACTCTACTGTCCCATCAAGCTTATCGGATCAAATAGGGCCTATTGGCCTACTACAGGCTCATAGCCGAAATAATCAAAAATTAAACATTAAGCCTATGTTTGGGAAAGTTTGATTTGAGGATTTTTTTTTTTTTTTTTTTGTTAAAATAGTTACAAAAAAAATAAAATAGACTTTTTAGTTTAACAAGATAAAACATCACATTCAATCTATAATTATTACATTTTTTCTCTCATAAAAAAATTTAAAAAGTCAAAAACTCTTCTCAAATCAAACTTTTTTATTTCAGGCTAAAATAATTAAAAAATCAACCCACTTTCCAAATGAAAAAGTTTCGGGGCCCGAGGCCCAAGATCAATAACTTGAGTATAGGCAAGGCAAACCCATTAAACGCTTCATATTTTCAAACCTTTCTAAAAGTTCACATTTAAATCTCCCGATCAAAATTTCATAATTAGTTAATTTTGCCAAAACACTCAATGGATGACTAAAAGTATCTCCAATTTTTACTCCTTTTTTTTTTTTAATAATCAAATTTAAATTTAATAAAAAAAAATAGTTTTAGTACTCCAATCATAATATCAAACCAATATCAAATTGAAAAATTTCTTAAACTTTCATCCAATTAAAAATGTCTAGAGTATTTCATCAAATTTATAGGTGACCGTCTGTCTGGACGTTCTCCCGGACATCCTCTTAGACAACCTCTTCCTTGCAAATTTGCCCTACAGGTTGTAGTCATGTTCACTAAACCGGTCGACCGACCGAACATTTGTCTAGTTGTTCTCCCAGTCAACCGGTATTTTGATGAAAATTCAAAATTTTTTATTAGAACACACGATATCAAATGAAATTTTATCTCAAAATTAATATATATATATATATAAGTAAACGTTAGAAATGTTCTAAGTTGGTCTAAAGTTTCAATTTCATCATTTTATCCCTAGTATATTAGAAATATAAAAAATTCAATAACTTACTTTTAATCACATAAGACAAAAAAAATTAGCAAAACTAATTAAATCAACAAACTAGTTAGCTCATCATACAAAAACAAATTCAAAAAAAATACTAAACTAAATCCAAATATTGGCATCGTTTAAATCTAGCCATAATTAATATCAAGCTAGTCAAATAACGCATTTTCCCTAATTTTATTTTTACTCTTTAATAATTTTCTATTTTCTCAAAACAAGAAAAATATACTAATATCCATGACAATATTCATCAAATTCATCATTGACTATACTTTGAGGTTTCAAGATGGAAATATGATTTTGGACAAATTATACCAGTGGTTTCTATAGTTTAACTCTTGTGTCATTTTGGTTCTTACACTTTCAATTGGCTCAATTTTGATATTTAATTTTTGAATTTATTTCAATTTGGTCCAATTAATAATATCGTTAGCATTTTTTAAGAAAAATTATCACTAAATTAGTTAAGGTTAACTGACTGAGTTGAGTAATTTTATAATTTTGCCTTTAAAATTATGTCACATAACACTTATGTGCATATTTTTCATAAAAAAATACTAAGAGTTGTAATCAATTAAACTAAATTTAAACAAAATCATAAATTCAGAGTCAAAATCAAACCAATTGAAAGTACATTGACTAACATGACATACGTGGTAAAGTATAAGAACTATCGTCGTAATTTACTCTATGATTTTTATAAAAATAAAAATAAAAAATAAAAAAAGATAGAATTTTAGAACATAACCCTAGAACATGCTTTCTTCCATTTTCAAACTATGAACTCAACTGTACTCATACCACATGAAAAATGAAAATAAAATAAAAGAAGAGGGGAAAAGCATGAGGTCAAACACGAATTATCAAACACACACAATATAAATAGATTTAATCAAATAAAACCTCTATCATGCCATTTATACATTTAAAGTAGAGAAATCTCTACCTCTATCTTGAAGATTTAATTAGGAAAATTCAAGGAAGAGATGGGAGGAACGAAGACCGAGCACACCAAACTTCCTAGCTTCAATGATCTTCCAAAAGCCTTCAAGTATACAACTAAACCTCACTTTTGGGCACAGTAATCTCACTACATTCACTTACTAAAAGCCCTCAATCAAGCATCCAAACCTTGGTTCTTATAAACAATGTTCAAGGCAAGGATTCAAGAACATAAAGAGGGAAAGAAAAAGAGCAAAAGAAATAGGGGAAGAGAAAGGAGGGACAGCCACGGTTTGGGCTTGTTTGTATGTGTAAATGTGTATGTATTAGTACGCCTCTCAAACACAAGTCAAACTCTTTAAATACTTGATCCAAAGGCGTAAAATCAACTTAGAATAAAGTAAAAGCATCCAAACCATCCATCATTTTTCAGATTTTTGTAACCACAGTAACATTCTTATAAATTAGTTTTGGCACAACAATGAGACCTCGTTGGACAACATTATTTTATAGTTTAAAAGTCAAAAAATTGTTAAAAAAATAAATAAATCAACAATTTTTAGAAAAAAAAAATCAAAATTTTCTTTTTTTCTCTACATTTCACACATCTTTTTATAAAAAAATTAAAAAATCATTTCAAATATATTAATTTTTTTAACATCCTAATTTAATTAAAAAATTAAAAAATTACTAAACAAACATGTTCGCAAAGGAAGACGTAGTGTAGTCTTTATCCAAACCACGCTAAGCCTAAAAGGTGTGAGGCTTGGGTAAGGGAATGAGGCCCAAAACAAGAAAAGCCCATGTGGAGAGAGAAAACCATTTGTGCATACCGATGAGTTAACTCGCATAGGAAATTAAATGAACTAGGAGTCTAATTATAGTTAAATTACGATGAATTAACTTTGTATAGAAAATTAAGAGGTGATTTGGGATGATCTAAATAAATGTATTTTTTTATTTTTTATAAAATATGAGTTGGGTATGGGTTGAATTTGAAGTGATGTGTTGGAGAGGTGATGTGACTTAAGGAGTTGTTTGGGATGTCATAAATGAGTGCATTTTTTGACTTTTTGGACAAAAAAATTGAGGAAAAAAATATGATTGTTTTGGTTAACTTTTTTACTTTTTTTTTGCAAAATGTGTATTAAAAAATTGTATAAATTAGTGTATAGAGAAAAATTAAGATTGGGAGTTATGCAGCCGTAATTTTTGACTTTTGGTGAATAGTGATAACTTTTTAACCTTTTGAGTAACTTTTTGACTTTTTAGTTTTTCTTTAACTTGCCAAACTTTGCCTAAATAAGATGATGTGACCTCAATAGGATAGTGACTTTTTGACTTTTTGATTTTTTTAAATCATGCCAAACAAGGACTAAATGAACTAAGAGTCTAATTATAATTAAATAAATACATTTCATTCGTGAAGCAAATAGATGCATTAACAAACCTGCCTAAATGGGAGCAGATCAAGATGATGACTTGCGCATGATGGAAGACCCACCGGAATCCATAGGCCGCTACTGGTTGAAGATATGGTGGCATTGTGGATCAGAGGGAGTGGCCCTCTCATTGCTTTGTTGTTTATTTTTCATTCCAAAGTACCATAAAAATAAAGAAAATGTTGTTTCTTTTTTAGATTATGTGTGAGCTGAGTATAAAAATTGTGCATTCAGTAAACAAAGCATATCTAGGCCCAAACCTAACCAGGCTCACTGAATTGCAGAAGTTCAAATGCCGAGCAGCCTGTTCGCTGATCAAATTATACGCTAAATAAGTGACACTAGCAAGATCGGCAAACATCCATGTTAGGTAACAGAGTGGGCCCAGGCTATCCGTTTCCAAGGGATTAATAGGAGCATAGGCCTTGACATTGTGATGATGATAAAGGAAAGATCAAACTACGTGGGAAATATCTACACCAAGTCTTTATATAAAGAAGGTAAACAGAAGAACAGAGACAGCACTATCAACCAACTGAACTATATTCCTGAAATATCTTGCTCACTCCCTCTCGTACGAAGCCTGACTTAACTGTTAGAGTGCTAATCCCGGCACCCTCAACTAGAGTGTTTCTTGTTTCAGGCATCGGAGCAAGAATCAAACAAAGTTCTATTTGGAATGAAGAAATATTATGTAACTACCTCTCACAATTGGCACCGTTTGTGGGAATATTCAAACTCATCCATGGCAATCCTAGTTATCAATCCTCCGACTAGCAAAGTTGATATTGCAGTGACTGGAAAATCCTCCAACCCAGATGGAAATCCTGCATGACAGACTCAAATTTTTGACCCATTAACTGCATCTTTACCACCAATATCCATTGAAGATACAATGCAGACTCTTCTAGACCAAGCTAAATGCAATGAACAACATTTCAAAGTCATGATTACTAAAATTAGCGTATTCACCAAGAGTTAGTGAAATCTCAAAAGGCTTTACGCCATGAATGTGGATGGTCTCCTGTAAGGGGAACTAATTAGCAACACCCTTAAAGACATGGAGAAGGTAGTAGCTCTACGGGTTCATCACAAGGCGAGCCCAGGAAGCGCAATTGAGATAGTGACTCAAGCTCATCCGACAAACACAATTCCTCACAGGCATGACAATGGACGTGCAAACGACAGGGTGATGATTTCGACTTGGAGGATAGGCATAATCCGTTCATCTGGAGGATAGCCAAGGATGCCTTGCCCAAGAAGTTCAAGTCACCATCATTTACCTTATACAACAACAAGTTGGATCCCACCGATCATGTACGTCATTATAAACAAGTATGACGTTACATGTAGATGATAAAGCACTCATATGCCACATCTTTCCAAAAAGCTTAGGCCTCCTAGCTATCAGGTGGCATTATAAACTTGAACCAACTTCAATTAAGAGTTTTCATCAACTCTAGAAATCTTTCCGAGCTAGGTTCATCCTTAATGAGACACAGCCCAAACAAGCAGATTCCTTGTGGACAATGAAGATTGGCTCCAATGAGACTATATTGGTGTACTAAGCACGATATTAGCAATGTTTCAATCTTACTAATGATGATTGCAATGACTCTATGGTCGTTACTGCCTTTAAAATGGGACTCCACCCAAAGAGCTCCCTTTGAAGCTCTTTGACCCACAAACCACCAAAGTTAGTTTGGGGTTTGATGAAGAAGGTGGAAGAGTACTGCAACATAGAAGATAATACACTTTGAACAAATACAGGGCTTCAAGTCTTAGAATCGGCAGCACTAGTTATGGCTCCACCACTAACAGTTGTACCCCCAACTAATGAGGTTACACCATGAAGAAGCAGCCTAGAGCCAATGGGAGGTCTAGAAAGGATAACCACCCAGGATCACGCTAACGCAACGAGCAATACCAAGTTGATACCGGGCATTCGATGTAGTCTAACAAAAAGTACGCGAAATATATTTAGCTGATCAGCCAGATCCTCTCAAAAATCAAACATCATATCTATTTAAGTGGCTGACCAAAATGTTTGGACCCCCTCATATAAGAAAAAGGGTTCAGAAGTGCGAATATCACTAGGATCACGACCACCTGATGAACAAATACTACGCCTTGAAAGACCATCTCATGGATTTGCTAAAGGACGGTCATTTGTCCGATTACCGCCTAAAAAAGGCTACACCAGCCAACGCTTTGACCATATGGTCAGATTCTCCCCCACTCAGCATGATTCAAATGATATACAGCATCCCATCTTCGAACAAGATCAACTCAATCCAGTTGCATTCGGCTGAGGGGCCCATATGGTCTTGTTCAGAGTTAGAACTGTAACCAATGAGGCAACGAGAATCGCCAACTAATGCGATTAGATTTTTTTATGATGATCTTGCAAGGCTTTCTCTTTCCTATAATGATGCCTTAGTTATTAACTTGAGCATCGATAGGTACTCCATTGACTGGATCCTTATCGATTAGGGGAGCACTTCTGAAATTATGTATTACAAAACCTTCCTCAAACTAGGTCTCAAAGGCGAGGATCTCAAACTAGCTAATTACCCCTTCTTTGGCTTCAATGCCAGCCCTGAATACCCTCTAGACAAGATTATGCAGCTCATTCGTGCTGGTACCAAGACACTAGACGTGGAATACCTAGTTGTCAAGCTCTCATCTTCTTACAACATAATAATGGACCAAACGTGGCTTTACGAGATGAAGGTTGTACCCAGCACTTACCATCAACTCCTGTGGTTCCCTACTAAGCACGACATTGAGCAAATTCGGGGATTTCAGAAATCGATAAAAGAATGTTTCCTTATAGCTCTCACCATAAAGACAAAAGAGCGAGAGGTCAATTCTATAGAGATTCCAAACCAAGAGATTCTTGAAAATGTGGGTAAAATTCTAACAAATAAGGCAACTGAGGATTTGGATCGAGTCGTGGTTTCTGAGGATCTAAAGAAGTTCTTCTTGATTAGGGCAGGTCTTCATGCTGCTGAACAACAGGAGCTGGTAGCCTTTCTTCTCATCAGCATGGACATTTTTGCATGGAGCCCATATAAAATGCTTGGAGTCGACCCGGCAATGGCTATGTATCACTTAAATGTGGATCCGAAGGCTCAGTCTGTTGTACAAAGAAGTCATTGATTGTCTGTTGAGCACGTCGTAGTGGTTGTTGAGGAAGTTGAAAAATTGTTGGAGGCTGGGGCAATATCGAAAATAACTTATCCTACTTGGTTATCCAACATCGTGGTGATAAAGAAGAAGACGGGGACATAGAGGGTTTGTGTTGACTTCATAGATTTGAATAAAACATGTCCAAAGGACTATTTTTTGCTTCCTTTCTTGCAACTACAAGATAGTGATACGAAGGAAATGGCTGAACCGACTGCTGAAGCCACGAAAAACACAGAAAGTGATTCCAACAGTAGTGAGCTTGAAGTAGGAGCAGCATTGGCATGCCTTATTTTGGATCTTCCGATCAACTCAAAGAGCTTGGGGGATAACCTGACTATTTCCATGATCGGGGACCAATTGGATCTGAACCCTTCTAGCAGCATCTTGGATGCATCTGATGCACCATCCCTCATTTAGCAGCTGGAGGAGGGCTATTTGTCTAGTAGCTCTGAGTCGAGTGATGAACTAGAATCTGATTCCACAAAGTCTATGGAGTCAGAATCAAATTCCGGTTCTTCTGAGTCTCAGTCCGGTATTCCTAGGGTTGATAACCCGGATGCCAATGTTTTGTCCAAGTCGTTCTTTTCTTTTTCCTTTAAGTCGAGTGTAACTGAAGAACTAGATGAACTTGACCTTGTGAATGAGAATGCCACTATAGATTCTTAGTATTTCTCTGTGCCTCATGTTTATTACATTGATCATAATTTTGAAAATTTTGATGAAAACAAAAAGGAATGAATTCCTCTGGTTTTGAAAATTTTGATTAATCGAGAAGATGAGAGGTTTGCAAAACCCCTTGCTAATAAAGTCATTGCTTTTAATATGGGTACTGAGAAGGATTCGCGTCTGGTCCAGATCGAGTCCACGTTGTCTTCTGAGGAGCGCGAGTGCTTAGTCACTTTATTAAAAGATTTCAAAGATGTTTTCGCATAGTCCTACAAAGACGTGCCTGGAATCGACCCTGAGATTGTACAGCATTAGATCCCTCTTAACCCCAAGGCCCGACCTATTAAACAAAAGCTGCAAAGAATACGCCTAGATTGGGCTTTGAAAATTAAAGAGGAGGTCACCAAGCAGATAGACACCGGGTTCTTGCTATTATCTGAGTATCCGACTTGGTTGGCCAATATTGTCCCAGTGCAAAAAAAAGATGGCAGGATTTGGGTGTGTGTGTTCTTCAAGGTTCTGAACAGAGCCAGTCCGAATGATGACTTTCCTCTACTGCACATTGATGAATTGGAGGACTTCACCGTGGGTCGTGCATTGCTTTCCTTCATGGATGGATTTTCTGGGTATAACTAGATTTTGATGGCACCTAAGGACAGAGAGAAAACTACATTCACTATGTCGTGGGGAACCTACTGCTACAGAGTGATGCCGTTTGGGCTAAAGAATGTCAGGGCTACCTATCAAAGGGCTGCAACCACAATTCTGCATGATATGATCCACAAAAAGGTCGAGGTGTACGTAGATGACATGATTGTCAAGTCCAAAGAAAGAAAGGGCCACTACACCACTTTGAAGAAATTCTTTCAACGAATTAGAGAATACAAACTGAGGTTGAATCTGCAGAAGTGTACTTTTGGCGTAACAGTACGGAAAATGCTGGGTTTCTTGTTCACACAGAGAGAAATCTAGGTAGATCCTTCCAAAATCAAGGCCATCCTAGAAATGCGACCACCCAGGACTGTAAAGGAGGTGCAAGGCTTTCTGGGTAAAGTGTAATTCATAAGACGATTTATTTCAAAATTAACCTTGACTTGTGAACCACTATTTGGTCTCCTAAACAAAAGAAATAAGTTCCGATGGGATAACCAATGTCAATTCACTTTTGAGCAGACCAAGTAGTACCTTCAGAATTCACCTGTGTTGTCATCACTAGTGCCGGGGAAGCCCTTGATTCTATATTTATCAGCCATAGACACAATGATAGGATGCATCCTTGCTCAGGAATCTGAGGATAAGGTGGAGAAAGCCATCTATTACTTGAGAAAGAATATGTAGGATTACAAGACCCGATATACCTCATTGGAGAAAGCGTACTTAGCCTTGGTATGGGCTACTAGGAAGTTAAGGCACTACCTATTAGCTCACTCCGTAATTCTGGTTTTGAGATTAGATCCCATCAAATATCTCTTTGAGAAACTAGCGGTTACGGGTAGGCTAGCCCGTTGGTTATTTCTCCTTTCCAAATTTGATCTGATGTATGTCACTCGCAAGTCGGCCAAAAGGAGAGCAGTAGCGGAGTTCCTGGCAGATCACCTAGTAGAAGGGAATGAAGTGGTAGAATATTTGTTCCCAGATGAAGCTATTTTGCAAGTCGAGGAAGAGATTTGGACAATGTACTTTGATAGAGCGTCTAACTAGTACAGTTATAGGATAGGGGTGTTGCTGATAGCACCTGACAATTCTCATATACCCTTAGTTTTCAAACTCCAGTTCAAGGTATCCAATAACGAAGCAGAATATGAGGTGTGTATCGCTGGTTTGGAAGCCACCCTGAACTAGAGGCAAAAAGGTTGGACGTCATTGGGGACTCAAACCTAGTTATGTCTCAAGCAAAAGGAGACTGGAAAGTCAAAAAAGAAAAAATGAGATATCTATCACCAGACCCTGGATGATCTGATTCCTAGGTTTGAGAAGCTGACTTTCATGTATCTACTAAGAGAGAACAACAGGTTCGCTGACGTCTTATCAACTCTATCTTCTATGATAGGCATCCCATTGGGAGTTCGGATGTGTCCGATCATTATTGAGCAGAGATATACACCGGTCTACGAGACTATCACTGCAATAGATGAACCACAAGATCAAAACCCTTGGTTCTATGATATCTAGAACTTCTTGGAAAAGGAGGTTTATCCGCCAGGGGCAAATACCAAAGATAAGAGGGCAATACAGTGGATGGCCGTTCAATTTATCATCTGCGGAGGTAGACTGTACAAGAGAGGTCATCTAGGAATGCATAGGTTATATGTCAAAGTAGAGGAATCAAGGCGCCTAATGGAGGCCATCAATGGAGGAGAGTGTAGAGCGCACATGAACGAATAAATGTTATCCCGAAAGATTCTCAAGCAAGGTTACTACTAGTCTACTATGGAGGAGGATTGTATCAGTTTTGTCCAGCGATGCCACAAATGCCAAATCCATGCAAACCGCATGAACATCCCGCCGTCGAAGCTGTACAACATGACTTCACCATGGCCTTTCTCAGTCTAGGGAATTGACGTCATTGGCATAGTCACACTAAAAGGGTTGAATGGGCATGAATATATTCTAGTGGCAATTGATTACTTTACAAAGTGGGTAGAAGCTCAATCCTACGCAGTGTTGAAAGCAGTGCATGTGGCTAAGTTCATTCGAAACAACATCATTTGCCAATATGGAGTCCCAAACGAGATCATTTCAGATAATGGCTTCCACTTCAAGAAGGAAGTGATAGACTTGTTGGAGAAATACAATGTGGCTTTCCATAAGTCATCTACATACCAGCCGCAAACCAATAGAGCTGTTGAGGCCACCAACAAGAACATCAAGCATATTCTGCAGAAGATGGTTGAGACCTACAGGGACTGGCCAGACACATTGCCGTTTGCGCTCTGGGGCTATAGAACTTCAATTCGGACGTCTACAGGAGAAACTTCTTATTCTCTTGTTTATGGAATAGAGGTTGTTCTACCAATCGAAATAGAAGTTCCGTCACTACGAGTTATGGCTGAGTGTCAGATAGTAGAGATGGACTGGCAACAGTGCAGGTTTGAAGAACTGATGTTGTTTGATGAGAGAAGGCTGAAAACATTTTACCATGTCTAGGGTTATCAACACAGGATTGCTAGGGCTTTTAATAATAAAGTTAAGTCCCGGAATCTTAAAGAAGGGGATTTGCTGCTGAAAGGCAACCGAGCTCCCATCCATGACTTTAGGGGCAAGTTCAAACCCAATTGGACTGGTCCTTATATCATCAAAACTATCTGGTCCGGTGGAGCTGTTACTCTCATGGACTTGGATGGCCTAGAATTTTCTCAACCGATCAACATGGACAAGTTGAAGAAATACTATCCCTGAGAGGCTTGCTAGGCCGAAAACCCGGAAGGGTGACCTATGCAAAAGTTAGAGCACAAAAAAAATTGGAAATAAAGAAAAACTGAGCTCGCAAGGTTAAAAACCCTAAAGGGCGGCCTTGGAAAAAGTTAGAGCGCAAAAGGAGAGCGTTAATACTCGAGTGAACCTGAGCCGAACTACGTAAGGCCTGATTCCCATCTTCAGGATACGTAGGCAACTTCATCCCGAAGTTCGGCCGTAAACACCTCCAACTCAACTATCCTATCTATGTGTTGATCAGGTCATCTTTGTCTGTTCTTTATCTCGGAGTTCAATTGTGATCTTTATTCTAAGAGCTCGTTATAGTGCTGAGCAGCGTTATTTAGTTAAGGGGCAATTTGTGATCTCCGGATTCGGGGTTGTACATCTCGAGGATAGATTCCGTATGTGTCAAGTGGTGATCCTTATCGAAAATGGTTTTGAAAAGTTTTGATAAAAGTTGGTTTTTGTTCAAATTTTACCTTTTACGATTTAGACCATTTTTGGACTAAAAAGAAAATTTTCAGTGCTCACAACTTTAATTTCATTGATTTCTATACAAAGTTCTCCAACTCTAGATACAAATCAAAGTTGCTTTTATTACATTCATAACACATGAAAAGTAAAGATCAAAGCAATAAACTAGGACCTTAGATGAGTCAGGTGTTCTTGCGTCCCCTGCTCATGCTTGTGGAAGCTTCTGATGCCAAAGTAGGCCCAGATTGTGCCTCATCTTCAAGCCAAGTCAAACACTCGCCAAAAAGGGCGCAGCTGAAACTAGGGGCAGGGGCCAGAAGCTCTCTCGTCCTCTAAGCAGTAAGGTATCTAGCCAAATATGAACCTCGAATGGGAATGAAACCGGGTATTCTACCCTTTCTTCTGGGCAAGTCTCATCATGTCCAAACTGACGTCTGAACCAGAACGGAAAGTAGAATACACAATGTGTAAGGCCAATCAACTCAATGCTAGGTTGTTGAGTCATGCTGTAGCTCATTTCAGTCAGATTAAGCCAAGGGAAACGCCAAGCAATGTCAGCAGCAGACCTGTTGCATATCCAATGGCACCGCCATCCTTTATTCGGGAAATCCACTAGCTGTTGGCAGAAAAAGTATACTCGGGCTAAGTATGTGGGGAAAGGGTCCACCATCTTCAGTTTGTCCATTAGCCATATCTAGGAATGGATGACGGAAAACAAAGATTAAAAAATAGAGAGATGTATGTTGAGAGAGAAGTGAGAAAAGGGCTTTGAGAGAAAAACAGAGCATGAATGTCGAGTGATGTGAGAAACATATATTAGAATGAGTGGGAAACATTACCTGAAGAAGTAGTGGACTTCCCGCAAATTTGGTAGTCTCTTGCCAATGGAAGGCGTCTAAGCCCATCAAAGTCTCAGCCAACACCAAGCCAATGTAACTCTTGCCCTCTTTTAGGCCTTGTGCCACCTCAGTTAGTCGAATGCTAGACCCTCTAAAACAAGAGGCAAGAAGGAAATGTGATAGCATACACAAACAAATGGCGCGTTGCCGAAAACCCTGCCAAAGAAGATTACCTTGGTCGCCGACCTTAGAAAATCGATGATTCAGACTGGAAATGTCCAGTTCTCCATTGTGGACCAAAACTCAAACCTCATGTAAAGTAAGCACGCACATCCATCCCAAAGCTTGGACATGGCCAAAACGGGGCTAATGTATGATTTCCTCATTGCGCCAGGATTCCAGTAATGCCTAAAATTCTTCAATTGTCGGGTATATTTCTTGTACCCCAAAGCTAAAGATATGTGTGATTGGGTTCCAACACCGAACCGCGACATGAAGGAATGGAAAGCAAAGAGAAGTGTGGCTTAAAGGAAAAAGGGCATTTAGGCCGAAGCTACGGAAATTTAACTTTTTTGAGCCATCCAAAGCGGATATCCAGTCCCGAAGCCTATTAACAAGTAACATCTCCATTTTGAGAGCAAAATATCAAGAACTTGTGAGTTTACCAAAAAAACAGCATGGAAGCATTATTTATAGAGTCTGAGAAGATGCTGAGCATGACACCTGGACAAGATCGATCGACATCACTGCGATGGCCAGTACATCGATGATAGCCGGTCGTGCATCAGTGAAGCTAGGCCGGGTCTTGATGCTTGCCCAGTGCAGATCTGTTGTAGCAGACGCTAACCTTTGTTTGAATGAAATTCAATTGTACTTTTGAGTTTTGTTTTGTCTGTACCAAGTGTTTGTTAGCTTTTTCAAGTTGTTTTCATTTCGTTTTTCCATTATCGAGTTGTATTTTATGTTTTGATCGGTTGTAAGCCATTATCCGGTTCATGAATCAATTCAAAAGCAAGGCATTTACTGTTATGAAGATTACAAAAGCAAAGGTAATGCAGTTCATCATATTGCGCAAAAAGATCATTCAACAAAGAGATCATTCAACAAAACTTGCTTTTCATAATTGGTGGGCCCAACCCCGATCGTTATTTTATACAACCAAAACAAAAAGAAAGTTTTTGAAAAACAAAAGGACTATCTGATGCTAGTTTTATAACTACTTAACAAAATGAAAGCAAAAGCGAAATAAAAGCAAAATCATCATCGTCATCAGTAGCCCATCCTTGCTCTCTTCCTCCTCGGCTATGGAGAAAGTGCACCGCTGCCATCACTAAGGCTGCTCAACTACAAGTCCATCTCCTCTCCCTCATCCTCAGGGGCCGTGGACCCGTCAAAAGAGTCATCGGAAGGTGAGCGCTGCCACATTCGACCTCTCCCTCGATCAGTGCCTTATCGACCTCTCATTGGGCCCTGTCTTCGCTTACTCGCTGCGAAAGGTCCTGCAGGCACCAGCTCAAGCTAAAAAATATGTCAGATATCAGATAGAATGATCAGAAGTGTATAGTGTGGCAATGACAGTAGGCTACACACAAAATGTACCTCAATCCCGTGGGTGACTAAGGCAGTCTGCCTCTTCCGTACCATGATGAGTAGCTAGTCAATCGTCCGAAGGAGTTCGTCACCATACGCCCAGGGAATTTGCAAAAGAACATAAACTGAGAAAACAAATAAAAGTAATTGAACAGTGAACAATAATGGCTGAGAATAAGTTAAAGTACCGCATGGACTAGCATAAAAAGAAAGTGTATCTACTCAACACCAATGGCAAACACAAGTCTGTGGTCCCTCTCCTCGATGGGCTTAAGTGGGATCTGCTCGATCACGCTATCTGGACGCATATATACGACCTCGGTGGGAAGCACAGGCAACAGCAGGGGCACCTCCAATGGGCGCATTGCCAGTCGCAGCAGCAGCAGCAACCTCTGGCACAGCGTGAGCCACGCCTGAAGTAAGAGGCTCCATCACCCGAGTATGTAAGAAAGTCATAAAGTCGCCAGGCTCATGGTGACGATCGTCGTCCTCACCTATCATCAGGAGGTCTAGCTCAGGACCATCCTGTAAATCATCTACTACCCTCATGCCAGCAAAAAGAGGATGTGGAATATTAGGGTCAGCAACACCTCGAGTTTGGTGGATGAATCTCTCTCCCAAGTAGTATGCCCCAACCAAAAGGGCCCTCAAATAGGATCCTCATCGTGGAAGCATGCCAAGCAGCAGTGTAGGTCACCCTCAACACTTGGGGAATACCTGCCTAATGGTGCCAGTCAACCTAAGAAAATCAGTGTAGTGTTAGATATCAGTGCAGTATGAGAAAATCAGTGCGATGTCAGAATGGCAGTATGGTGTCAGAAAATTAGTGCAGTGTCAAAAGTTAATGCAGTATGAGAATGACAATATGGTATTATACGATAGTACAACAATGTAAGGGTGACCAAATAGTGTAGGAAACAGTGTAATACCTGATCTACCATGATAGTATCAAAGAAGTGGCGGAAATATGGGAAGGTGTGATCTACAAGGCGACGTCACTTGAACCGTGAGTTGTAGTACCAAGAGCGGGCTACAGACAACTCAATTAGCCTCACTGGAACTGGAGCCAACAAAGTGAAATATGTGTAGATCCAAAGCTGCAAACCAAAGGCAAACAGATGACATGAGAAAATAGATTAGATGAGCAGGAAATGCAACAGTGAACAGAATTTAAAGCATATCAAAAGGGTGAGTGTAGGATGTTCCTCCCAAACCCTCCAGTAGCCGCCGAGTGAATCCGCCTTGCAGTGAGAAACGGAGCTCATGTAGCAATATAAGGTAGCCAGACTTGTACCACCCCAGTCATAATCCGCCACCCCAGGAAGGTGTACCAGTGCCCGAGAATGTATAATCCAATGATATTTTCCCTATTTGCAAATAGGGTAGTACTGAGGAGATATATGAGGAAGCCACAAGTGTATTGGGACATGACTGGTAGTGTCTGGGATCACCCCGAGAAGCTGGAGATATGCATCTCTCCACTGAGTCATATCTAGATCGAAAGGGACTGGGCCGCCAACACCAACGCCAACCCAACTCGCAAACTGGTCAACATCGAGAAGTCATATGGGGTCAGTGTCATCTCCCCGGTAAAAGAGAAGTGAAACGAACTGGTGGTGTCCCACCATCTCTCTACCAATCCCCATAAAGCCAAGACTCGGCCCTCATTTGTATAAGCCCAGAGCAAAAGGGCCCAAAGCCAGTAGCATCTACCAATGTGCGGATCTCTGCGGGAAGCCGTTCATACCAACGTCGGGAGCTGGAAATAGAGCCATAGCCGCCTATCCTCCCGGCGATCACCTATCAATTGGAAGTCTTATTAGTATATGTGCAACAAGGATACATGATTTGTTCATTGAGCTCAACATTTTAACATGTGTGCAAAGTAAAATGCAAAGAAAAATGAGGAAAGAGTTGTGTACTATGGAAGCGTAAATAGAGATATGCTCTATGGGCTCTCGTAGTAGAGTATCCTTATCTAACCTAGGAATGAAGCCCTCGAATCTTAAGATGCTACTGCTAGGAGGTGGCACATGTGTACGCAGCTGGTATGTGGCCACATCAAAAGGCCTCTCGGCAAGGAGAAGCAATGTAGCGGCTTTCTCTACCTCTATGTCTTCACCAAGGGTAGTTCCAACACCTATTGCAGGCTCTAGAATGGGAACCTCATCACTAGCCATGGAAAAAGTGAAGAAAAAGTGAAGAGGATGAATGAAAATAGGTGAAATCCTAAATTCTAAACCCTAAGAGAGGGAAAAGTGAAGAGGGGATGGAAAATCAAAGCGGAACAAGAAAAGTTTGGGAAAAGATGTGAGAAAGTGAGGAAAAAACAAAGAGAAAACCCAAACTTCAACCAAAAAAAATTTCAATCAGTTCAAAATGGAGAGGAAAACAAGCTGTTTTAGGAAATTTCTGTGAGGGTTGTTGCGTAAATTCAAGAAAGAGAGGAAATCTAGAAAGAAACAAAGTTTAGAAAGGAAAATGGAGGATTTTCGACCTAGGTTGTGATCTAAATGGGGGCTATTTTGTGTTTTAAAGAGCCACGGGTGTGGTTTTTACCGTACTACCCTTCATCACTTTCGAAGGCCGGCCGACGCTATCGAAGCCTGGTCGTGCATTGCTTCGGTTATTTCAATTCTTTTTTCTTTTTTCTTTTTTTTTTCTGTTTTGTGTTGTGCTGTGTATTACTGGTTTATTTTATTTTATTTCATTATTTTAATTTTTGAGTTATAGTTCCAGGTTTTAATTTTTGCGGTTTTGACTTTGAGTTTTTGATCGTGGGTTTTGATTTAAATGAAGTAAGGAGTTGTATGTTAACAAAAAAAAAAAAAAAAAGTGTTGAAAAGAAAAAATAAAAAAAAAAACAAAGAGAGAGAAAAGAGAGAGAGAGAGAGAGAGAGAGAGAGAGAGAAGAGAAAACAAGCAATGAAGGCAAAATAGCATAGGGATGCAACAAAATATCCATTTTGTTTTGTTTCGTTGCGTGAGCGCATAATTTGATTTATGTTGATTTTATTTCATTAGTTTACCTTCGCGTTTTATCTTGTTTAAACTATTCTGGTCATTTATGACTTGTCATGTTCAGTTCGTAGTTCATTTCATCATTTTTTACCACACGATATTGTATGTATGGTTCATTCAAGGAAGTGCACGATATTGTATGTACGGTTCATTTAGAGGAGTTTCGAGTAAAATCATTCGTGTCCTTTGAATCGCATCCTTCCACCTCTCCTTCTATCGCGTGAGACGCGTTAGGATTGTTTGCTTCGGTTAAAAACATTCTGGTGCATCCTGATGTTCACACCACCCCTTCAGTTAAAAACATTCAGGTGCGTCCCGGTGTTCACACCACCCCTTTGGTTAAAAACATTCGGGTGCATCCCGGTGTTCACACCACCTCTCCTTTTATCGCATGAGACACATTAGGATTGTTTGCTTCGGTTAAAAACATTCAAGTGCGTCCCGGTGTTCACACCACCTCTCCTCTTATTGCGTGAAATGCGTTAGGACTGTTTGCTTCGATTAAAAACATTTGTGTGCGTCCCGGTGTTCACACCACCTATCCTCCTATCGCGTGAGACACATTAGGATTGTTTGCTTTGATTAAAAACATTCGGGTGCGTCCTAGTGTTCACACCAACCCTTCGGTTAAAAACATTCGGATGCGTCCCGGTGTTCACACCACTCCTTCGGTTAAAAACATTCGGGTGCGTCTCGGTGTTCACACTACCTCTTTGGTTAAAAATATTTGGGTGCATCTCGGTGTTCACGCCATATTTTTTTTCTTTTTTCTTTTTTCTCCTTCCGCGTGCAACGCATTAGGATCTCGATTGAGACCTCGGGTGCACCCGACGGTTATGTTACTTTTCGCCTTTCCTGCACATCGCGTAGTTGAGCTTTAATTTTCTTACATCATTTCTGCATGAAATGTGGTTTGGCTCGTGATGTTCAAGTGTGGCGTGTTCATTTACTTACATCTTTTCATGTTTGGAATTGCTGTGCCTTGTTTTGATTTGTTTAAATGTGGTATTTCCTTGCATAGCATTTGCATTCAAATGTTTCATTGCGCAACCTCATTGCATAATCATAAGTTATGTTATTGCATCATGTATATCGTCTGTATCTTGCCCCAAAACTACGCTGGTTTGATTCCTTGCACAGGGAAATGTAGGCAGCCTGCGGGCACAACCATTTAATTTCTGTCTTGCTTTCTTGTTCAAGTCTTACGGCCTTGTCAGAATGGGTCGTCTCTAGGCTTTGACATTCACTCACGTCATTTTATGACTTTGAACTCTATCAAAGAGGGGCAACTGTAGATGCCTCATTTTTTATTGCCCGTAAGACTCAAACGCTTGGTTCAATGCACTCAATGATGATAGTTGGATTATGAATTTGCAGCGATTCGGAATCAATTAGGCTTCCGAAATAACCTCATGTCTTCAAAATTTACCTTGTTTGAACCCATGAGTTTCATTTTGGACCTTTTCCTACCTAGAGCTGAGTTTGAACCAAAAAAACAGGGGAGGCCATCAAGGCCCGGCTGTGCATTAGTGATGGCCGGCCGTGGCTATGAATGGCCGGCCAGCCTTCGATGGCAATAAACACTGTTCTGGGCGGGAGGCTGCCAACTGTCCATTTTTGAAGATATTTATCACCTTTTGAGCTCGAATTCTATAAAATCGAAGCTTTGGGATTGTTTTGAGGGTTGAAAAAAATTCTAGAAGTGATATATACACCTTGAGAGCTCTTGTCTCCTCATTCTTCCATTGCAAGTCATCTTTGAGCTAACCTAGCTTGTTTATACCATCTCTATACACCATACACAACCTTGTCTTTACACACTAAAGCCTTGGTTGATTTTGGAGAAGTATAATTCAAACTTGAGAGTACATTGAAACCAAGTTTGAAACATCAACAACAAGTGTACTTCTTGAAAGGTATAAGCTTGTTTTCTCTTCTCTTGCCTTCATTTCTATCATTTACTTCATAATTCTTGTTGTTTGGGATTGTTCTAAGCTTGTCCGAAGTGTTTGGAGTTGGGTTTGAAGAGTTACCAAAAGGGTAGAGAGAGCTTACTCTTTCTATACCTTTATTCATAACTCAAACCTTCTCATTTTCATTCTTTTCCTTTGGTGTTTACATTGATTTTCAGAGGTTTAGAGAGGCTTAAAACCATGTTTTGAAGCTTCAAAAATGGAGGGGTTAGCCACCGCTCCTTATCCATGCTTACTAGCCTTAATTCTTTTCTTTATTGTCTAGCTTTTCATTCTCTTTTCATGCATGTTTGAACTCTGATTTTCATGTATTGAGGGCTGTTTTGAGGTTATCTAGGCCTTCTCAAGTGGTTCATGCCTTGTTTAATACACTTGTGGTCTCATAAGTTGGCATATTTGTTCCTTGTTACACTTTCTTGATTCATTTTCCATGTTTGGAGTCTAAGTTTACTAATCAATCAACCATTCCATATCGTTCATTCTAGAGAATGGTTTCAACCAATTAAGGTTGTTCAATACATGTAAAGGAGACCTACACCTAATGGCTTAATCTCTTCGGAGATTCATCGTCAACAGTGTAATCTCCTTCTCATGTCTTAGAAGAACCTCTTGTTTCACATTATTTCTTGTTTAGAGGACTTTAACATCACATTTGGACAAATGGACTAATGAATGACAATGACTAAAACAATTGGCTTAAAACTTGGATTAACACACTTAAAGAAAATGGCTTAACAGCTTGAACTTAGACGGACGTTATGCCAAGTTTCTTGTGTGAAGGGTCATCAAGCATCAATTCATGGTGTTTTTGGTGTCCTTGAAGCGTCTCAACTTCCTTTTTTTGAGTTCATTCCATGACAAAAGGGAGGGGTAGTCATTTGCATTACATTCATTGATTTTGTTTTTGTCCAAAATGATGTCCGTGATCATCAAGCAATCATATTGGTCATTGATGGTTTTGGAATCAATCCCAACCTTCTCTTGAGGCTTTTCCATGACAGAGAAGGGAGGAAGGACAAACAGAGCTTGAAAATGCTCTATCTGCACTATTTTCACCTCAGAGCACAGAAACAGAGCTTTGCACCAAATAGATGCACAGCCAGTCATCTGGTAGACCTGGCCGGCCATCAGTGATGCACAGTCGGCCCTTGATATGCGGCAAGCAGTGTAGTTTTGCAAAAACAGAGGCAGTGGATGAAGGTGAAACAGAGATGGTCTGGGCAGACAGAGTAGCTTTCAAGCGATGCGCATGCAACCTTCATCCATCTTCCATGGTGTCCTTATCAAATGCATTCAATTATTAATTGTTTCATTAGCATAATAAATTGTGTTATAATAATTAGTCTAAATAGTTGAAGCTAATTATTTGGTGTTGTATATTTAATTTCTTTTAATTAATTAGCGTAAATAGTTGGTTAATTATTCATTTCAAGTGCTATAATAATTAGTTAATTGGTTTAGCTATTTATTCAAGTTTTGTAATAATTAGCTTAGTTTAGCTAGCTAGTTAGCTTTTATTCATTCGGACTCTCCTTCGTGAGAGCGTAATGTAATAACGTGTATGTCTTCCAACCCCACGTCTTTCTCCCTTTTATTTAATCACTTTTGATGGTTAGATTAGAGACATGTTTCAATTAGCATACCTTATGCTTGTATCCATTCATCTTGTATTGCATGCACCAAGACTCAGCGCATTATTCTAACTGCATTGCCATTTTAATAATTCTTTGAATACATGTTTAACCGCATATCATCAAAATCGATCCATATGCCACATTAGTAGCTGAGCCTATTAATTGCATTCTCCACATGTGTTGCATTAGGCATTTGGCATAGTTAGGAATCATGTATATTTTTCTAACTCATATCTTCTTAGCTTGGAGTACTAGGTGAGTTTTTAGTACTTTAGCATACTTGCATGAGTGTGAGTGATTGCCACGAGTAGTATCCTTACCATGAGGCTAAATGCTTACTTGATAAGCTGCTTGAATGCCTGTGGATGAAGGCTTGTTGCTTGAATTGGAACGATCCAACGAATGTATGTTTGAGCCCACTATGTCTAGTGGAAAATTCTCAAACTTAAGCCCACTTGAGGTGAAAAATTCAAACCCTTTTCACAAAATAAATATGAAATTGAATTGTTCCAATTTGGGCAAACTAGTCTATACTTGCTTGTGCGCATCACATAGTAATACTAGCCTAATAACCAGAACAAGAAAACATAATGCTGATAAAAAATCATATCATGATTAGTAGAGGCCGATCTTCGATAGAGCGAGTGGGGGTGCTCAATTCATGACCTTCCCCTCTTGTACCTAAGTTCCCGAGCCGAGGCAACTTTGGTGATGACGGACATATGGCCTTTGGTACGAGTCATAGGTTTTCTAAAGTTTTCCCAAAATAAAATATTTAGGTGGCAACTCTGTATTTGACAAAGTAGTCCAATTTTGACATTTTTTATTCCAAAATTGATTTTCCAAAAAAAATTTCGGATTTGGACTCTTTGGTATTTATCAATTTCACATTGCACTTGTGAGATTTAATTCAAAATCACGAGAGTCTGAACTGTAGGGCTTATTTTCAAGTTTCTGAAAGGGGGCACAAAAAAGGCGAGCTACAACCGTCTCTCTCTCTCTCTCTCTCTCTCTCTCTCCAACATTATCCCTACTGTGTTTATCAGCATTTCATCTACAACATATGCTATTACCACCTCAATCGCATTCGCCACTGCCACCATTGCTTATGTTCTTTCCACTTAAAATCATTGTTGCCACCACTGATCTCTCAGTCTCCTTCATAATTTGATGCTGGATGTACTTAATTTACTCGAAACAATCATTATCGTCGCCAATCTGTCAAGCACTAGTTCTATCTCTCTCTCACTTTCTCTCTCTCTGTTTGACGCATCTCACTAATACTTTAATTATATCATTAAGTAAGGATGTTTACAATTGGGATTGGTTTAGTTTTAGACTAAATTATGAAATGAACCATTGAACTTATGTAATCGGATTAGAATCGAACTATAAAAGCTGGTTTGGTTTGGTTTGGTTTGGTTCAGTTCTATTCTCAAATTCTAAAATTTTATGTAACACGAAATACAATACATATTTCAAAATAGTAAATAAAGTAGGGACAATTGCATAAAAGTGATAACAACACAAAATAATTATAAAAGGATGGAATTATAAGTAATTTATGCATTAGATTATTATAACGGTCCGGGTTAAAACCCGACTCTTTTATACTTTTTGGTTTGGAGTCTTGTATCTTTTGTTGTTGTTTATATCTATTCTAGTCTTATATTGTTGCTTGGGAGTTGAGAATTTGGTTTTAAGGTTGGTTGAACAGGTTGGGACTTAGTATTTCTAGACTAATTCTATCAGTTTGTTCTTGGGTTCGCTCAAGCAGTCTTTCTTTCCTCCCAGATTATATGTGTTTCAATCTGAACTTTTGTGAGTGGGTCGTTCTTCACTCAAGCGGTGTTTTGATCACTCGAGCGGTTTGTTTGCAGTATGTAATACTGGAACTTTCAATTCTTTGCTCAAGTAGTGCTTTATTCTCTCTCTTTCTCTCTCTAAAGTATCTAAACCTAGTTTCTCTCTCTATATATATATATATTATATTTCCTATCTTTAAATCTCCGATCTACCCAAATCTGGGAAACTCGCCACCATGGTGCTTTGAGGTAAAAGGTAGAGCGTGAGGAGGTGATCGTTTTAATCTAAAAAAGTTCAAGAATTGTCTCCGTCGTTTTTAAGATTGTTCTTCTTTTCTTTTTCTACTATTGAAGTAAGGATTTCTTTAACGTTTATGCATGATATTTAGCTTTGTTATGTACTCCTTGAATAGTGTAACATTTTTAAGATATTTGGGTTTGATTTAGATTTGATTTAGGTTTGAAATGAGTTATAAAATAGGGGTTTTGAAATGGATTGTTTTGAAATGTTGTGGAAATGGTTGTATAGATGAGACGGGTTGAAAGCTCAGAAACCTCTCTTTAAAATGGGTACTTGAAAGAAACAAATGTGTTTTGAAAATCTTAGAAATTATTGGTTTTGAATAAGAATGAGAACGATAGGAAATGTTTGGATCCTCTTTGAGTTGGGAAGTGGAGTTAGAACATATATTGTTACTCCAATATTGAAATTTTGGAAATTTGTATATGTTTACTTAAAACTATCTTTTGAATATAGATATCTGTTTTGACTATCGATGGAGGATAATATTAATTGTTGCAGCAACTGCATAAGAATTAGGTTAACGAAAACTATTCACTCATGTATAAATCTCATTTGAGCATTGGTTTCCTATTTTTATACGTTGAAATGTATCATTTTGAGAAAAGCAAGTGAATATCTTGGTGAATCTGGTTAGGGGGTGTGGTTGTGGTTATTATTATGTATCACAACCCAAACCCGCCCCTATAGCTTTAGCGTCGCAATCGACTAGTAATCCTTGGATTACCAAAGGCCTCTTAACAGAATAACATATAATTAGGGGCTGCGGAAGCAATATATAAAACATACATGGTCCATTGAGCTATGTTGACATATATGAGACAAAATTTTCAAACAAACTTACATATACACATGTAACGTCATAAACACATTGGTCTCACGTCACGCATTTACACAGATAAGGTTGAAAGAGAACTTAGCTCAAGTACAGATAAACAAAACAAAAAGAAAGCCTTGACATGGTCTTCTCAAAATGAACCTCCTCTGGAGGCACGGTGGTCGGCTGACAAAATAGAATCTTAGGCCATCAACTCTGGGCCTAGTTACGTGCCTGATCATCTACATACAAAATATAAATAGTGAGCGGAAGCCCAATGAATCATAACAGAGTAAGGAGTTTACTGAATGATGTCCATACAGAAACAGAGTCTAATGCATATTCAGATTTCAAATCAGAAACAAGTTTTTATACATGTTCATATTCATAATCAAAGTTCGTACATTACACATTATAATGCGTGGCACATCCATTAGTGTTAACAAATCTGATGACCCACGAGAGGATGGGCATGAAGGCATTCCGATAACTCACGTGCATAGAGACGTTTCTAATAAACCATAAACGGACGGCCACAAAGGCATTCTGATGACTCATGTGCACGGAGACGTTTCTAATGACCCATAGAGGGATGGCCATAAAAGCATTCCGATGACCGATAAAAGGACGCATATCATATGATGATAAGGATACCACGAATACATTTTAAAAACTTGGACAATCATTCATTCATACAAAACATAGCATTTCAGAGAACTGATCATTTCATATCATAATGTTCAAAAAATATTTAACATTGAACATAGCTTTACAAAGTTATTACTCACAAATAACAGATGGTTTTAAGTAGACGAATAGAGTAGGCAATTCAAATATCTTGTGGCACGTGACCTACACAGGTACAAAATAAACACGTACTGAATTACACACCCAGAAACAATAACTTAATTCTTTCTTATCTTGGTGTGTTTCTACTTCTTATCCTCATTATGGTGTCTTAATCTTGGTCTAGGAATGCTTAGGATGCAATGAGGATGCTAAAATGCAATTGAAAACACTTAACAAAATTTGTTGAAAAATAGGGGTCTCACTCTAGCATAGCTTTCTTCGCTCAAGCGGACATGCAAAATGTGAGTGTTCGCTCGAGCGTCTTGAAAACTTTGCGAAAGTGCTGGTTGCTTTATTTTTCCGCTCGACGCTCACTCGAGCGCAACTTTTGTCGCTCAAGCAGTCTGCAAAAAAAGAAAACTTCTAAGAGCATGCATTTTACGCTCGAGCGGACTTTTGGTCACTCAAGCGGAAGTGCAAAAAAAATAAAAGTGGTTGCTTCAGCACAGGATTTGTCGCTCGAGCGTGGAAACAGAATTCTAGAATTTCCAAAATTGCTTCCAAGTTTCAAACTTGACCCCAAAGCTGTAAATTATGTTTTCTTGGGCCAAAAACTTAAGGAAACTCTTGTAAACTTGCAAAACATCATGAATTAAGAATCATTACTCAAAATCAAGGCCCAAAAGCAAGTGGATTCTTCAAAACAAACTTGAATTATATAAATACACATCATGCATATGTTATCATGAACTCAAATCTTCCCAAACATGTACAAATGCAGCGTTAAGGTGCAAAACCACAATGAGCTCCCATAATTTAACAAAAATAGGCCCTTGCATGTAAGAATTTGTTGAAATCAAAACGCAAAATCCATGAATTATACATGCATGTATACAATTAGCTCATTTCTTCCATGATTGACATAATTCTAACTTATTCTCTTCAATTTCATGTAAATATTCTTACATGACTCATGAATTCACTTCCTATGTACCTTATTTCCAAGATTTAAGGGAAATGTTAATACCTAACGTGTGAATTCAAGGGGTTCAAGCTTGACTTTTCCAAGAATTCTCCTAGTTGAGCTCAATCTCTCTCTCTCTCTCTCTCTCTCTCTCTCTCTCTCTCTCTCTCTCTCTCTACGTTTTGTTGCCTCAAGGATGATAAAATGAGAGTGTGAGTCATGTTCCTTAATCATCTTAAGCCTTATATAGGCTTGCTTAGTGGTGATTAATTAACCTTGGCTTAAGCTATTCATATTGGCATTAATTATTCTAATTTAATCGTTCCGAAGCAAATTTTAATTAAACCTATTCTAAAATTCTAAAAATCCTAATTATCACATAAATCAAGTCAATTTCTAAATCGGATGCCGATAAGGCCTTCAATTCGCAATCCGTAACAAAAATACAAATAGGTCTTTTTTTACATTAAATAGATATAAACAAAAATAAGGCAACACATACATGCAATTTAATTCGGAATTTCTCTTAATTACTGATTAAGCTTATTTAACCACGAATTAATATAAATCAGAGGTCGGGGTTGTTACAATCTTCCCCTCTTAAAGAGTTTGGTCCTCTAAACTCGAACTACCTTCATTTTGGAAAAACACCGGGTCTAGAGAGAACAAATCTAGGTATCTCTTCATCATATCCTCCTCTGTCTCCCAAGTTGCATAGGTCCCTCCATGGTTTTGCTAATCAACTTTCACCAAAGAAATTTCCTTGTTCCTCAATCTTTTGATTCGGTGGTTAACGATCTGTATTAGCCTCTCTTCGTACGTATAAACATCCTTCAGAAGTACATGAGTCGATTGTATTATATGGAGCGGGTCTCGTAAATAATCTCGAAGCGTTGAAACATGAAAAACGTTGTGCATATGCTCCATGACCGGAGGTAAGGATACTCGGCATGTTACTGAATTAATCTTCTCGAGAATTTCATATGGCCCAACATATCTTAGTGCCAACTTGCCTTTCACCCCAAATTGCGTCTGACCTTTCATTGGAGTTACTTTTATGAACACATGATCACTAACTTCATATTCCCTATGTCTTCTCCAGACATCCGTATAACTCTTTTGATGGCTCTGTGCGGTTCTTAGGCGTTGTTAAATCAGTTTCAGTTTCTCAGTTGTTTTTTGCACAAGTTTTGGTCCCAACAAAGGTCGATCACCTACTTCGGCCCAACAAATCAGAGAACAACATTTCCTTCCATACAAAGCTTCATATGGAGACATACCAATACTTGAATGATAGCTATTGTTATACACAAATTTGGCCAACGGTAAGTAGGTTTCCCAACTACCTTGAAAATCTAGAGTACATATCCATAACAAGTCTTCCAACGTTTGAATGATCCATTCAGATTGGCCATCTGTCCGTGGGTGATAAACACTGCTTAGCCTCAATTCAGTTCCCTAAGTTTGCTATAGACTCTGCTAGAATCTTGAAGTGAAATTAGGATCTCTGTCAGATACAGTAGATACTGGCACACCATGTAATCTCAATCTCATTAACATACAAGTTAGCCAACTTATTTGCATTATACAACGATTTAACAGGTAAGAAATGTGCGGATTTAGTTAAACGATCAACAATCACCTAGATAGAATCCATACCACGAGAAGAGCGAGGTAATCCCACAATGAAGTCCATAGCAATATGCTTTCACTTCCATTTCGGTATTGGAAGCGGTTGAAGTAATCTAGCGGGTCGTTGATGTTCAGCTTTAACTTGTTGGCAATGTAATCATCTAGCCACAAAGTCTGCAATACACTTCTTCATTCCAGGCCACCAAAAATTCTGTTTCACATCATGATACATCTTCGGATGCATAGAAAATTTCGAGTTGTGAGCTTCAGTCATGATGCGTTTCCTCAAGTCAAAACAGTCCGGCACACAAAGACGATTTTAAAATTTCAACACATTATTGTCGAGCACAAATCCAGGTTTCGGTTTTGAATCAATCTCATCAACAATTTTCATCAGGAACCCATATTCGCTTTTGTAGACGCGCCCGAGGACTCATCGGGCTCCGCACTACGAAGGCACGTAATCCATTTTGTTCTCTAGCTACTACAAGTTTGGACTCAAATGTCACGGTTCTGAATCTAATCTCACAATGTGCGATGTGAGACCGATAAATCACCAAAGAGTCCAAATCTGGCAAATCATTTTGGAAAACTGATTTTTAAAAAAGAAGTGCCAAACATAGACTGCTTTGCCAGATACAGAGTCGCCACCTAAATATTTATTTTGAGAGAATTTAGGAAACCCTGACTCGTGCCTAAGGCCACGTGTCTATCATCACCAAAGTTGCCTCGGCTTGGGAACTTGGGTACCATTAGGGAAGGTCATTTAATGAGCACCCCTGCTTGCCCGATCAAAGATCGGCCTGTACTAAATATGATATTTTGTTTTTGAGAACACATGTGCTCTTATTCCGGTTAATTAGCTAATCTTACTATGTGATGTGCACAGCAAACAAGTATAGACTAGATCGTCTAATTTGGAACAAAACATTGCATATTCATTTAAAAAAACGGTTTGAAGTTTGTTACTCGCAAGTAGGCTAAAATGCAGATTTCAATGAATTGTTCCAATTAAAGTAATCCAACCTTCACCCACAGGCATTCAGGTAGTTAATCAACTAAGTAGTTAGCCTCATGGTAAGTATGCTTTCATGGCAACATTAACACACATGCAGTATGCTAAAGCATAAACACTTACAGTGTACTCCGAGCCAAAACAAAGAACTAGTTAGAAATCATGCATGATCCTAGCTCATGTTAAGATGTCTAATGCAACACATGCAAATACGCAACTAAGATAGGCTCGGCTATCCTAAGATGTCATGTGAAATGCAACTTGATAATATGTTGTTAAACACGTATTCAAGTAATGTATTGAAAGTACGATGCAGTTAGTATGATGCGCCGAGCCCGGTGCATGCAATACAGATGAATGGATGCACACATGAAAACATAAGGTATGCTAAATCAAATATGCCCTAAAACTAACCATCATAAGCGGTTAAGTAAAAGGGAGAAAGAAATGGAGGTTGGAAGACATGCATCACACACACGCACGCTTATTACAACAATACGCCCTCTCGAATGAGGGACCGAATAAGAAGCTAACCAGCTAATCTAAGCTAATTAAACTAATTATTACACAACAAATTAATTAACTAATCCTAGTTAACTAATTATTACAGAACGAATTAAATAACTAATGCATTAACTATTAAGGTACAAACCAAAGCATAAGCTAGCTATCTAAGCATGGCAGCTAACGAAAGCAATAAAATAGGAGTCTCAGAGGGAGAGGAATGCATGCAAGCCCGGTCACCTCGTTTGGAAATCCAATGCTATGCCCCGATTTGCCTCTGTTTTCATTTGTCCTCAGAACTCTGCACCAAGCTCCAGAAAGTTGAAACTCCACCTTAGGAATCCTATGGGAGGGTGGCCGACCACTTTTGGTCTCTAGAAACACCTGCCGACCACTTTTGGTTGTTGAAAACCAGAAAAAGTGGTTGGCCAGCTACTTTTTCTGACTAGTCAACTAGTTGTTGCTGCTGAACTGCAATTTGCTGCAACAGAGAGCAAGAAAGGGCATGGCAATGTATTTGCAAGATATGTGTGCACAATCACCCTCCCTATCATGTCATGAACTCAAGGGGATGTGGTTCTCGACCCTCAGGCCACCAATCACGCATTTCAATGCATGATGGCTGAGAGGCGAAGTTGCACAATTCAATATAAAATGAATGCACAAGTAAACACATAAGACCTAAAACTCTATCATGTATGATCAAGAGCATCGGTGACCGGGAATTGAGGCACGTTTCATCACTTGAAGTATGAAGCGTCTCTCGTTTCCCATGTTTGGACTAACACCTATTCCAAACACAATGCAACACATAACATGGCATGCACAATGCTACTACATGGCATACACAATGCAAGGGACAGGCATGCAACAACATGCAATACAACATGATCAAACTACCAATGCAAATGGCATGCAAACAATGCTAACACATGCATGCACAATGCAATACTACAAGGGCAACTTAGCAATGTTAGGAACATGCATACTCAATGCAAGGAACAACTTGCCATACATAATGCAAATAACCACATGGCATGCACTATGCAATGTAGGATGGCATACTCAATGCAATGAAACAATATGGCATACTCAATTCAATATACATGGCATAATCAATGGACTTAAACCAAAAGGGGTGGACCTCAGTCATGTCCAAAACAAAGGCCATAATGCTAAAACGAGGGCACCAAAAACACATACAACACTACAAGAAATGTCACTTTTGGCTACCAAAATATTGGTCGCCAAAAGTCTAATATTTAGTCGCCGAAACCATTAGCGACCAAAATATTTTGTCGCCAAACTCGTCGCCTATACTCTGTCGGCAATAGTATTGGTGACTAAAAATTTTTTGGTCGCCGAAAGTGACTACATTTGGCTACTAACTTGTGTTTAGTCGGTGAAGGTATCACTTTTAGCTACTAATTAATTAGTCGCCGAAAGTATATATTTGGCTACTAACTTGTGTTTAGTCGGTGAAGGTATCACTTTTACCTACTAATTAATTAGTCGCTGATAGTATACATTTGGCTACTAACTTGTGTTTAGTCGGTGAAGGTATCACTTTTACCTACTAATTAATTAGTCGCCGAAAGTAT